>CM074737.1:15096763-15725336 GCA_037367245.1 Phrynocephalus guinanensis | reverse complement strand
GGTGGTTATTGAAACTTCGCTGAAACTGCTGTTCAAGGGGTATGGTCGGCCGGGAGCGGAATTTGCTTCTCTTTGCAGTTAGGACACAATCTTTTTATGTGCAGTTAGCTGAAGGGAAACTACGGAGAAAACGCAGGTATGACTGTGGCCTAAGTCACAACTCGAGAAGGCCATTGAATCCGTGAGAATTTCGTGGAACAAATCCTGTAAGTTTTATTGATCGAATGGACCTACTTCAGTTGTGACTTAAAATGGGATTTTGTGAACGAGACTGTTCTAGTTGGGACTAACAATTGGATTAAGGCGAAATACCTTCAGTTTGCCAAAAGTCACTCTCTGTGCCATCTCAAAAAACTATTTGACCCAGTGCACCTACAAGCTTGTAATCTGAAGCCTAGTGGTTGTAAATGGAAACAAATTAAGATTCTGTCTAGTGAAGGGGGTTGGGGGAAGGACACAACTATGAATTAAAAATTGAGAGGGTGAAAAGAATCTTTTTCTCTGAGTCAGAGGGTGATGTAATCAGTAACTGTTTTCATTGTTTTTCGTGGTTCTTATAAAGCCAAAAGGAGTCCCTGGAGAAAGACAGCCTACAAATGACACTGACTGACTAAGTTGTGTGCTTAAATCGACTGCTACAATAGCAGTAATTCTACCTCCACGTGACTCTTTCTTTGTGCCTCCAGGAACAGCTATTATGCCATAAATTGAAGAGCTGACAATACAGCCCTTGTGGTCTGCCTTGGCAAACATTGTCCGGGGTACGAAAAAAAGTCAACTTGAAAGGTTGAAACAAGAACGGCAACAACAAAAATGTAAGCTGCCCTTTCACGCTAATGTTGCCATTGTAAATTATTCTCTATGCTTCTATGAAAAATTCCACCAAGGGAGTGGGGAACTAGCCTGCTGGTCAGTCTCTGTCATTTTTGATAAATAAATAAGCCATGTCACGTTTGGAGCTCTTAACAACTCAGTACTATAACATGTGATTGGTGACTGTGCCCTGCAATTTGTCAGCTGAGAATAGGGATGGGCACGAAATGACAAAACAGTGTTTCATTTTGTTTTTTGTTTCTTCCCCGTTTCATTTCATTTATTATGAAACTTTTTTTAAAAAAATTGTTTCGTATTTCATTTTGTTTCATTTTGGGGGTTTTTATACTGTGGCTGTGGTTGTGGGTGTTTTTTTCTCTCCTGCTGACCAGCTGGCCTGAAGGGAGGTCAGTTTTTTTTTTTACCCTAGCACTGACCTGCTGGCCCATGGGCTGGGTTAGCGCTTCTTCTTTTTTTACCCTAGTGCCGACCAGCTGGCCCGCAGTCCATGTTGGCTTTTTAAAATCCCTAGTGCCATCCAGCTGGCCCACAGGCCAGATCGGTGGGTTTGTTTTCTTTTTTACCCTTAGTGCCAACCAGCTGGCCCACAGGCTGGGTCGGCACATTTTTTCTTGCTTTTTTATCCGTAGCGCTGACCAGCTGGGCTGGGTTGGCACTTTTTATTTTACCCTAGCGCCAACCAGCTGGCCCACAGGCCAGGTCAGCACTTTTTTTTTAACCCGTGGCAACAAGCTGTTTTTCAGAGGGATCAAACAGTTCATTTTAAGGAAAAATTTACCATTTGGTTTTATCTGTAGCGAAATGCTGCTTTTTCTTTTCATTTCATTTTGTTTTGTTATACAACAAAATGACAAAATGTTTTGTTTTTCATTTTGTGCCCATCCCTAGCTGAGAATATTTTGTTATGTCTTGTTATGTTGTACAGAAGGCTTTTCTTCCTCACTTGTGAGTTACCAAGCGGAACACTGCCCATCAGCAATGCTTCTTGTGCTCTGAATGGCTTGCCAACACTTTTCCGTTTGCAGTTTCTAGGGAGGCTGGAAGCCAGGCAGAACTTAAAAACATAGAAAAACCCCACTACCACTTGCAGCCTGTTATACACTTTAACATCACAAAAAACACCAACTTTTTAAAAATAGCATATACTCTACAGTATGTGTTTGTCCTCTGTAGATTAAAAACAAATGTCAGTCTGAGTTTCAAACTTTATGTAAATACCATGAATTTTAAAAAGCAGCAGAGCAGCCATGAAACACCAGTGTAAAAGCAGAACACTTTAAACCCAACATTGCTGTGAAGATTCTCAGTCAGCCAGTGAGGTTATCTGGGAATTGATCAAGGCAACTGGACTTCTTTTCTTGCTAGGCCAAAATGTTTGGCTACCCATCCAAGTCACTTCTTCAGTCTGAGGAAGATTGGTAGGACACCCCCAATGTATACTCCAAGTTGGGTTCACTTCAGCTTGGTCTAAATAGGCTCTTTAGATGCACACTGTGTGTGTGTGTGTGTGTGTGTGTGTGTGTGTGTGTGTGTGTGTGTGTGTGTGTGTGTGTGTGTGTGTGTGAAAGTCACATCTCTGAAGCCCTTCCCAACACCCATTAAGCATGGGTCATTAGCAGTGGCATCCCTGGTAGATGTGTGAAGTGGTCCTGATTTTTCTGGGAATAGATGGAAGGGCAGCATGATAAATAGGAAACAGAACGCATCTAAGTCTTCCACTCCTGTTGACAGAGGGATTTTCTGTATGCACATGTATACCCTTTGTATGCACATGAGTGACCTTTGGCCTTCAAATGAAGGTACACTGATGATTCTGGTCCTGAATCTAAATCCAAGTTTGAAAGTAACAGGCAACAGATATTACTTGTGATACAATGCTTCTTGTTGTAACAACACATTATTTATTTATTTATTTAATTATTCATTCATTCATTCATTCATTCATTCATTCATTTAACATATGACCACAAGGCCAATCTGGGCAGTTTAAAATAACAAACAATATGGTTCAATAATAATTCTAAGGAAAAAGAGTTAATTTTAACACAATAAAATAAAATACAAATTATAGTCTCTTAATAAATTAAAGACAATAATGTTCAAAATAAAAAGACATAGTCAGTAATAACAGCAAGGGTCATGTAGGCTCTTCATGCATTATCTGAGGTTAATTACAACATATGGTGACTCTAGTAGGAGTTCCAAGGTGTGTGAGACATTTAAGAACTGATTTTATGAGTGCCATTCCCCCATGAGATTTGAACCCAGATATCTTGAGTTCAAGTCCAACACTTTATCCACTGTCTACTCAAGTGTTTCAGACTCCCCCCGAATATTTTTGCTTCTAACAAACAAAAAACAGTCCTCTAAATTCAAGATATCTATGGTATAGTTGCTATTTAATGCAATTAAAATATAATTTGTAATAAATTAAATATTATTATATCACAGAAAAACACAATAGAATAATTCACAAGTTATCTTATATATACATGATTCCATTATGTTGGGACTGAAAGAAACATAGACAATGCTCAGCGTCCTAAAGCTGCACACCTCTTAAAGCTTATTTACCACAGATGGCTTAATCAGGAACAGCAGCCATTTTGTTTGACGGGTGTCAGTCTTTTGAAACATATTGGCTTGAATCCTAAAATAAATAAATGTAAAGAGGTCTCAGTGAAGAAATATTTTCTGCCACCGTTCTTCATCATCTCTTTGGAAGGTCAGGGGGCCCTCTTGAATAAAAACGAATGAGAACCAAAATATCCTTTGGAAAGGGAAAATGTTTCCCCAAAACCAATGGATGTCTGCCCAGTTTGGAGGGATAGTCTCCATCCATGCCTTGTCATAAACTGGTTCTGAGGCCACTGAAGCTGTGTAGAGGTCTAGGTATGGAGAGAATGGATAGGGTGAAGGTAGATTTGACATAAACTACCTGCTATGTGGGCTGGATGGTCAGTGGTTTAGTCATCTGGCTGTGGAGACAAAGGGTGGCAGTTTGATTCTTCACTGTGCCTCCTGGGAGAAGAGCCAGGCTATGTAGTCATGGGCAAGCCACACAGCTCCAGGCTGCCCTCAGGAAAAGGGAATGGTAGACCATTTGTGTGTATTCTCTCACTAGACATCCCTGGGAAAGTTTTCTATAAGTCAGAATTGACTTGGTGGTAGGCAATTGTTCTTATTTATTTACTAGCTATGCCTCACAGCCTATTAGATAGTTAACAAGCTTTCTGATTTATGGCTGTCTGTGCTAGAAAGAAGGAAATGCCATTGTTTTGACCCTCTCAGGTGGCAGAGAAAGTGACTATCTTGGTGGTTGTTGACTTGAAATGGCTGGATTAAGATTTGCCTCTGACTTCTTAGAGATCAAACACTGGACCAACATGATTATAACCTGCAATATTTCTGACATTCCAGGTTTGGGTGCACACAGTCAGTATAATATGGGATTTGTGCAGCAAGCCAGACCTGAAGATGATTTCTGTCCCATATGCCACCAAGGGTCTTATTTGACCCTTGCATGTTGATCTTTTGGAGGCTGTGTGAAGCATCAAAGGATAATGTGCACTGGTACACACAACAAAGTCTTACAAATTAGCTTATAAAGCAGAGCTGTTGCCTTATGCAGGCTGGCCTTAAGCGATGCACATGCTGTGGATGAGCTTCTTTCGGCAACAGCATTAATAGTCATCCACCTTCCCATAGGACATCACGTTTTACAAGTGTGAATTGCATGGAAGTCCAGAAAGAGCAAATCATAAAATGGACAGCAGTCTTTAGCTCAGAGGTGTCAAAGCAAGGATGCCTTTCCCCTTTGCAGGGTATCTCAGGCGGACAAGGCCATGGCTTGAGTTTTCCAACTTCCACTTTGTTTTTCAGTCCCAGCTGTGCCATGCTCTGTCCGGATATCCAGCCACATTTCAGCTGCTTTCAGTGCCAAGGAAGATTCAGGGCTTTCCTTGGTTCTCTTTGGAATCATCACTTGAGACCACTGCAGTCAACTTTACTTAGCAGTTCATGATAGAATCTAGATTTGAGGAATCGCGGATATGAGTCCCTCTCCATCAGCACATACACAAGTCTCTGGGCCTCATCAAAGCTGGAAGGTGTAGGGTCTTGAGCTTTCTCAGCTAGGTTTTTTCTTGTGTGGAAGTCAATGTTTACCTAGGGAAAAGAAAAGTGGGGTTTAGAAGGGTTTTTTTTTTTGAAATCTCATTGACATTGCAATGGTTCAATATGCTTCCAAATAAATGTTAATTATAAGGTCATTTTAATCACTGCTATGCAACTGCTATCAGATCTATTAGAGTTCTTAGGTCCTGCAATTATTTTAATTCCTCTTAAGGAGGTCTATGGAACATATGTAGCTTCCAAGAATACCATTAATTCAGGTGGTAATTTCACTGTTAGTGTAAAGGGAACTATGGTTGGCTACATCTTTTGTTTCTTTTCTTTTTTTGGCTGCTCACCTACTCCTAAATGTATGTATTATTTCACTGTACACATACAGAGGCACTAGCTGAAATCCTGTGGTTGCCACTCCATGAGACAATAGGAATTGTATCATTGTTGGTAGCAAATTGCTACTGTTTAAGAGAGATTTGGGGTGTATGTGACTTGGACACAATTGAACAAATCCATATGGACCTTGAGCTCACAAAAAACAGAGAGGTTTTAATCAGTGGTACAATCCTGTGCAACATGATTTTAGCCACTGAATCAGAATTAAGAGAGTTATCCCATGAATTATGCTAACATACCACTATACAGTTTTGTTCCAGGAAAAAATTGCCTTCCACCATAAATAGCAACTGTGGATATCCACACTAGTGTAGAACTGAATTCACATGAGAGCTATGCTAAGCAGAGGTTACAGCTGATGGTGTTGTCCTTGGTACATATGTATTGTGTTGTCCTTTCTGTTTGGAGATGCACAACCCTCTCTCCCACAATTCCTGAACTGAGTTCAGTAATCAGGAGGATACACATAGCATAATAGCCCTATTCAGGCATTACGTATGTAAGATATACTTATCCACAAGATAGGAAGCAATTTTGACCTGCCCTCCCCATCTCTGGTTTCATCTTCATACCATTTACAGTATGGTGGGTGAAGAGTCTTAGGAGACAGAGCTGTGCAGTTGTTATCCATATCCGCTATCCATGTTAGTCAGGAAATAGTTTAAGGGTAACATAACTCTCCTTCTTTAGACTTCATGTATAGGAGGGTGACAGAGACGACAACAGAGTAAGGTGTGGCTGGGATTCTGCCTTTTTCCTCTGGTGAGTGTATCTGAATTTATGATGTCTGACTAGGGCCAAGGTCCACATCATTAATGCAAACAGATGTGGGTATACACCTAATACACACCTGTCTTGTACAGTTTATTTATTTATTTATTTATTTATTTATTTATTTATTTATTTATTTATTTATTTTTATACCACCCGTCTTCCCAAAGGAACTCCAGGCGGTTAACAATAGGGAGAAACACAATACAAGTATAAAACCAATACAACAATCAAAAGAAAATCAAAAGAAAAAAACACAAGATAATAAACATGATCATCGTCAAGAGGGCAACTTAAGGGAAAAATTAAAGATATATATATATATACAATTATATTGCTTGCAACAGATAGCAGTGCATTTTAGTAATGAGGTTGAATGTTTGCATGCACTAAAATGAGGTTTGGGGTGTAAGGAATTTCTGGCTTATAGATATAGACTTGTCCAAGGAGAAAATGCTTGTTCTGCCTCCTCGACAGGAAGAAGAAAAGGAATTCTCCAATATCGCTAATCAATGACTGGAAATAACACTTTCCAGCTACCAGCCAGTGTACCAAAAGACGTCTGGGTGCCAGCTCTGGAACCACAAGGAAGGAGGAGAAGGAGCAAAGCAAGCATTCTGAATAGATGCTTGGAAATTAGGCCCTCAATGAAGTAAATTTTTAGACATGATGAATATCAACTAAAATAAGTGTGGGACAATCTACCACAATGAGGATTAGTAAAATAGTGGGTAATTTGGTGGCATAGGTCTTAACTGGAAACCACATCATCTTATGGCATCATCAAGTGGGGAGCAACAGACACACTATAATGCTATAAAAATAATCAAAGATGCTTTTAAAAAAATCATCCCTAGTATGAAACTGATTTTATTCTTTCACTAAACCAGTAGCAGCCCAATTATATATATCAGAGGTTGCCTGAAGACGTTACAACTCACTTGTTTTTCAGCATCTAACTGAACAAACTCCTTGTAAATCTTCTCAGCTTTGCCATGTAAATGATCAGCCTGGGTTTTCTTGTAATCCTCACAAGCCAGCCAAAACTCAATGTTTTCATCACTGAACTCAGATTTCAGAAATTCCTTGAAAGCATCTCGACCATCTGCAGAAAAAAAAGAAGAAAAGTCTTTTAATCCTTGTCCTCCTAAAGTAGTAGTAGTAGTAGTAGTAGTAGTAGTAGTAGTAGTAGTAGTAGTAGTAGTAGTAGCAGCAGCAGCAGCAGCAGCAGCAGCAGCAGCAAGAAGAAGAAGAAGAAGAAGAAGAAGAAGAACAAGAAGAAGAAGAAGAAACTTCAGCTGAATCAGCTATCATGCTTTGTTCAAAGCAGTAACTTTCTAGATCTTGAGGTCAGATGATTAGAGATGGGCACGAAAAACAAAAAAAATGGCATTTCAGTTTTTCGTTTGTCGTTGAGAGGTCTGTTTCGGTTCGTTTCCGTTTTTTGTGAATTTTTGGAAATTTTTTACCATTTTTTGTTTTTTCGTTTGTCATTTCTACACGCTTTTTGCACAATTTTTAAAGCATATCCGTGCACAGGCATCCCCCAATGCCCCAGACCAGAGGGAAAACACTAAAAAAAGTGGATGCTGGCAGAGACACAGTATAGACTAGGTATGCAGGGAGGCTGCAAAGGCAGCAGCGGGCATTGCCCAGGGTGCAAGGCAGCCGCAGAGTGACTGCACTGCGGGGCAAGGGAGGGTACTCACCGAGAGGTACACAGCACGCACGCACACAGGGAGGCTGCAGGACTGAAGCTAGAGTCGCAGAGACAGCAATCCCACCCTAACTCCCACCAGAGACTGCAAGGAGGACGGGGGCTGCCAGACCTTTTTATGCCCTCTGTGGCTGCCAGACCTGCCCACCCAGTATGCAACCTGGGCATGCTATTGGTTGATCATGATCCCATCCTATGGCTTGCCTCCATTTTGTGGCTGGTGTGACATCCATTTTAAAGGAAAAAGAAAAGTACATTGCGATGGGAGAAGACAAAAACAAATCTCTGGGTTTTTACGGATGTCCAGGGCATTTTGTAACATTTAAAACAGCTCATTTGATTGTGCGTCGCCATTAACGGAAATGAAACGTAACGACCACAATTTTCGTGGTTCTGTTCGTTTCGTTGGATTTTCATCACAATTTTCATTTGTCGTTTCATTACATAACGGAAATGACAAACGGTAATGGAAACGAAAAAATGTTCGTTCCGTGCCCATCTCTACAGATGATAGTGGGATTGGATCTTCCCAGGAGAGACATTGAAGATATAAAATACCCTCTTCCTCCCTTTTCAGAAAGGTCTACCAGGTCAATTCATTGCTCAGTTTTCTGAGGCTTGTTAAATTTGTACATTTTAATACAATATGTTTTTAAAGTAGTTTTTATACATATTCTCTTTGGCCAAAGACTCCAGGGCAGCCAAAATGAGGGGATCACATGTCATATTCACCAAATATGCTACAGGAATAGCTTCTGCTATGTTATGTTAAGTGTTGGGGCACATTAGATCAGGATGGGCAACCCTTAGCTCCCCAGATTTGGATTTCAAATCCTTGAGGAAAAAACCTAGGGCAAGAGAAAGTATGGACGAAAATATCTGAAGCACTCAAGAGGTCCCATCCCTAATTTAGAAGATAATGTGGATTATTTTCTTGGATCCAAATATGGAATGACAGGCCTGCCTTATCTGGAGGGCCTTCTGTCCATTGCGTTGAGGAAGACCTTGGACTTCCGTCTTGTGATACCACAAGACTGGTACAAGAATCGCCCAGTACGTTCATCATCAAAATGCAATTGCTTATCAAAGACAGAGGATGAAACTGGATGGGATTAATCCAGTATTTTTTTTAAAATTCAGGACATCCTGAAATAAAGAGAATATACTTTCTGAATGAATACATGAATACGGATATAAGGATAAGGATCTTCCCTGATCTGGAGCAAGAACTCAATTGACTGAGTACACCATGCAGGCTTTCATTAGGATGGAGGTTTAGCACCTACTATTGATGGTACTATGAAAGTATTTTGTTTTAAACTGATGGGTGGCTACCTTGAAATAAGTCTGCAGAAACATGACAATCAATAACTCTACCAAATGTTAATGTAGTAAAGTGAGAGTTTCAATGAGAAGAGGACATACACTTCACGCTATTCATTAGTAAGGAAGTGCACCTGCAAGAGGTTTTTTATGATCACCTCATCCAGTGATTTAGCCATTGACTTAGACATTCCCACCATAAGACAGGAGTAACGTGAAGATGTATTATTGTGCAATTTTTTATAGAACACCACTCATAATTTTTCTATTTTTGGAGTGTGTGTGCTAGGAACTGACAAACAGACCTGTTTGGCCAAATGAAAACAAAAAAATAAAAATAAAACATAAAATCAAAAACATCGAACTGTTGAACCAGTGCCCATCTCTAATCCCCAGGATTAGGATAAAACCTAGAACCTGTCCTAGAAGGCACTTTTCAAAGCAGTGATTCCAGGTAGCCCTCCAGGTGTTATTGGTCTTTAGACATTACAGCTGATTATGAGAGAAGATAAGAGTTGAGATACATCTGGAGGGCTACACATTCACCAACCCTGCTTAAAAGCATGTACTACACAACATGTCTGGTTTAGTCTTTGGTGTCCAGGATAAAGGTATGGGTGGCAGGGAGGATAATACTTAACCAAATCATCTTTTCTGAAGGTGACAATTCTACTGTTTTGTTAAGCCTCTCCTTTCAAGACCCATATAATTCATCTCATTATAGTGCCACCATCCAGTACTTACACTGAGTTGCCAGAAGCTTTTCTAGAGACTGGGACCACTCTATAACTTCTTCAGCATGAAGCCTGAAACAACAAAAGAAATGACTGAATTGTAAGAAACAACAATGGGTAGGAAAACAATTGTTCAAGTTGTTATTATTTCTTCAAAGGGAGGGAAGGGAAATTTCCCTCAAATATATCAATGAGCTAAATATATTTATTTATTTATTATTTATTTGTTGCATTTATATACCGCCGCATCTTCCTATAGGAACTCGGGGCAGTGAACAATAAAAACGAACAGGGAAGACAAGCATAAAAATGAGCAGGGAGCAATAAAAGTGGGGAGGAACCCCCCCCCCAAGAGATGGCATTGGGGGTGAGGAAAATAAAATAAAATAAAATAAAATAAAAAGAATAAAATAAATAAAAGTAAATAAATGAAAATTAAAAATTAACTGAAAAGTTCGCCAAAGGCCTCCCTGAATAGATGGGTTTTCAGGGCTTTCCTGAACAGGCAGGGACACTGCAAGGTGCAGCTCACTGGGAAGATGGTTCCACAACATGGGTCTCACCACAGAAAAGGCACAGTCACACGTACGCGATTTCCACACCTCTCTGGGTGTGGCCACACTCAGTGAGCGCGCCTGCGCCATTCTTGTGGGTCTGGACCCAGTTGACCTCTGGGAGATACGCTCCACCAGGTACTCTGGTTCCAAACCGTGGAGGGCTTTGAAAATCAAAACCAAGACCTTGAACCTTATCCGGAGGGCAACGGGTAACCAATGCAGACGAGCCAGCACTGGGGTGATGTGCTCAAATCTACAAGCACCCACCACCAGCCTGGCCGCCACATTCTGCACCCGCTGGAGCCTCTGGAGGAGGGTCAAGGGCAACCCCACGTAGAGGGCATTGCAATAGTTGGTCCTCGAAATCACCAGGGCCTACACTACTGTCCTCAGGGAGGACTCGTCGAGGTACGGACGGATACACTTTGTCAATCCAGTGAGACTGGCTGAATGAAAGGAACTTGTCAATTCAGGACTGGTGCAAGTTTCAGAAGATGGATCTGCTCTGTTTAGGACTAATACATGGATTTAGTTCCACATAGAAGAAAAGTTATTGAGAGAAGAATCTGAACATTTAAAAAATTTGTCTCTGTCTACCTCCTTCCCTCCCTTCCCTGTGTACCTACTAAGGCTGTGCACAATTTGGTTTGTTGGCCAATCTGGCTATTCAGAATACTGTATATCTCCAGATGATCTAGAGAAATCTGTGTCCCGTGTGATTAGATCTGTGGTGTAGATTTAAATCAATGTGTACATGTGTAAAGCCCCTGCAGTGGAAAACCAAAGTGATGAACATTTTGGAAAAAATGCACTGATATACATGAAATTTGGATAGGTCTTCAAGGGAGTAGTAAATATGACAGAATTCAGACACCTAGCTTCCAATGTCTGCAGACACCTTTAAACTTTTCTTTAACCCCTCCAGTAGCCTATAGCAGTGTTGGCGAATCTATGGCACGGATGCCAAAGGTGGAGCCCTTTCTGTGGGCATGTGACATTGCCCCCTCACAACCAAGGCACTTCCCCTCTGCTCAGAGCACACCACTGTGCCCCATGCAGAGAGCCAGGTAAAGGGGAGGCAGCTGATTGTGGGCTCATTCATAGCCCCAGTTTACTCTCCAGCCACGCTGCTTTGGGCATCCCAAAAGCAGCATGGCTGGAGAGTAAACTGGGGCTATGAAGGAGTCCATAAACCACTGCCTCCATTTTGCCTCTGCCTGAGTAGAGGGGGAAGTGCCCAGGGCAGAGAGGCAGATGGGGTGCTACTCTTTAGGAAAGCGAGGATCAAAGTGCAAGTTTTTGAATTTCCTGAAAAGCTTTTGAAATTCAAAAGCTTTGCTCTTCAGTTCTCGCTTTCACAAAGGGTAGCACCCAAAGCATTTGTAACCCAGGGTACCACTGTATTTAGCTTAAATTGTCATATTGGCACTTTACGAAAAATAAGTGGGTTTTGAATCGCAGTTTGGGCACTCGGTATCATATCTAGCAGGAGGTGATAGACTGTACAGTGTATGAAAGACTTTGTCACAGAACTGGTCACAGAACTGGTGAAAAAATGTGTATCCATTGACATTTCTAATTCCTCAAGTTCCACAATGATGTGGTGGTAGTTCGAATGGTGAAACCAGGGGTTCTCAACCTGTGGATCCCCAGATGTTCCTGGACTGCAACTCCCAGAAGTCTTCATCACTAGCTGAACTGCCCAGGATTTCTGGGAGTTGCAGTCCAGGAACATCTGGGGACCCACAGGTTGAGAACCACTGGGTGAAACCATCACAGGTTTCTCTGTACTCAGCTTGTCTCCGGAGTCTTAGGATGTCCTGATCAAATAAATCAGTAAGGAAATAATATTCTTCTTTTAATTGTCTTATTCTGGTAGCCTTAGAAGCTAAGTGACAGGCAGATAAGCATCAAGGTACTAATTTTCTAGCTGTTGATCTGCTGCTTCCTGGTCAAACATGACATTAACATTTGCTGCAAAGATAGGAGAAATTGCTGCATTCAGCCACAGCTTCTATGATCTATTGAAGTTGCTGGCGAGGTAGATTAAACAGAAAAACAAAACAAAACAAAACAAATGCTCCTACTCTAATCTTACTAGTGTAGTTCTTTAACACAGAGTACTTGACTGTGGTTGTAGCTAGAAATCATGTCAAATATGTTTCCGGAAATGATCTCAGCCTCATCGCCACCCCATCAAATCAAGTGGAGGGGAAACCTGATCTCAACTGAGATCATAGCATGTGCAACTCGGAAGTTGATGATCCTCAAAAAATCTAAATCTAAATCTAAAACATCCAGTTTTGGAAATGACAACAGAAAAGAATATCTCACTGGTGGCATTGGGGGCTTATTGTTCTTATTGTTATTTCCAGCCCAGGTGTTTAAGAGAGATATTTCATGCCAGACTAATTTGATCTCTTTCTTTGATAGAATTACAGGCCTAGTGGATGAGGGGAATGCTGTGGATATTGTTTATCTGGACTTTAGTAAGGCCTTTGATAAGGTTCCCCATGGTATTCTTGCTAAGAAGTTAGTAGAAAGTGGGATAGATAGTGCTACTGTTAGGTGGATTTGTAATTGGTTGACTAATCGCACCCAAAGGGTGACCATAAATGGCCTCTCTTCAGCTTGGAGAGACGTGACCAGTGGGGTGCCCCAGGGTTCTGTTTTGGGTCCAGTGCTGTTCAATATCTTTATTAATGACTTGGAGGAAGGAATAGAGAGTATGCTAATTAAATTTGCAGATGATACCAAATTGGGAGGGGCTGCAAATTCCCTAGAGCAGTGTTTTTCAACCACTGTTCCGTGGCACACTAGTGTGCCGCGAGATGTTGCCTGGTGTGCCGTTGGAAAAATTGAAAAAATTGAAAGATTTTTTAAAAAAATGTCGAATTTTCACCCATAGGCGGGCACCGGACTGTGTCCTGGGTATGAAGGAGTGGGGTTTTTAACCCCACCCTCGGCCAGCAGGGGCACCGATTGGCGCTCCTCAGGGGGACACCCTCCACTTTTCTGATGTCCGGGCTGTGATTGGTCAAGACTCCAGCCTGGACCTATCACAGTAGGACATCATCTTCCGACTTCCTTCCCACCCGAGCACAGTGTGCGCAGCAGCGGAGAGAAGAAGACATCGCAACTCGAGTCACCAAAAGGCACAGAGTTAAATTTTTTAACATTTTCTAATGGTGGTGTGCCTCGTGATTTTTTTCATGAAACAAGTGTGCCTTTGCCCAAAAAAGGTTGAAAAACACTGCCCTAGAGGATAGGATGAAAATCCAAAAAGACCTTGACAGACTAGAGTCCTGGGCCAAAGCTAACGAAATGGATTTCAACAGAGGGAAATGTAGGGTACTACATTTAGGTTAAAAAAAAATGAATTGCACAAATATAAGATGGGGGATACTTGGCTGGAGGATAGTACCTGTGAAAGGGATCTGGTAGTCTTGGTGGACCACAAATTGAACATGAGTCAGCAGTGTGATGCGGCAGCCAGGAAAGCCAATTCGAATCTTGGTTGCATCAACAGAACCATAGTGTCAAGATCAAGGGAAGTGATAGTACCACTCTATTCTGCTCTTGTCAGACCCCACCTGGAGTACTGTGTCCAGTTCTGTGTGCCTCAATTTAAAAAGGATGTTGACAACCTCGAGCGGGTGCAGAGGAGGGCTACCAGGATGATTGAGGGTCTGGAGGAAATGTCTTATGAGGAACGGCTTAGGGAACTGGGAATGTTTAGCCTCTCTAAAAGAAGATTGAGAGGGGATATGATAGCTATGTTTAAATATTTGAAAGGATGTCATATTGAAGAGGGAACAGGTTTGTTTTCCACGGCTTCAGAGACTAGGACTAGATGGCCCTTGAGGTCTCTTCCAACTCTATGATTCTATGATTCTATGATTCTTCCTTCTTTCTAGTATCCCAGAAGTGGTGGTGAAAGGACTGAGCCCTTGTTTTTTGCACACACTTAATTTAAATCTAGGACAGGGTCTCATGATGGAGTTAATTAACATTCTGACATCACTGCTGGCATAGCATTTAATAACATATACCGTTTGGCTTTACTTCACAACAGAACAGCCTTTCAAGGCCTAGTCTTGCTGATCTAGCTTTCCTGGTGCTTCTTCTTTGCACCAATCAATGCATTGGGTTAACTTAATTTTAATTACTTAAGCATTGTGGTATAAATGGAAAGATCAATCCTCCTGTGTGTTCACACTGAACAGTGTGTTTTAGATATAGATCTCCCTTCCTACATCTAAGGGAGAAGCAATAATCTGTACAGGGAAGTTTCTATATTCTCAGATTGCAGCATTATGCAGGACTTACATCACTTCTTTGGAGAGAGAATATTTGATTTCAGCTGAGTCCATGTGTGGCATGAGAGACATCAAATAGTTTTTTCAGCTCTACACCCCTGAAACCGGGATAAAACACATTCATCAGTTTGGTCATAAAATCATAGAATAGTGAAGTTAGAAAGTGCCTATAAGGCCATCAAGTCCACCTCCATGCTCCATGCAGGAATGTAAATCAAAGGATATCTGCCAGGTGGTTGTCCAAGTTTCTCTTGAATGCTTCCAGTGTTGGAGCGCACATTCAGCAATTTGGTGCGTGGCTTGTGCAGTAAAATATGCGTGCAACAACCTTTGAAGAGGAATGCCAGGAAAACAATATGCCTCTGCCTTAGACATTCACATTGTAAATGAAGACGACTGAGAGAGACATGTTTTACTGCAGTGGGCACCCAGATGTGCATGCCATGCCCTAAAAATGGCAACCACATCTACATCCTAGAAATACTTTTTGTGGAACATGGAGTGAAGAGTGCCTCTTTCTTCTTGCAAGATGATGCAATGCATCCTGTCTTGGCTGTCATGGAGATGCACTCACATTCTAAAAATGTTTTCCCATATCTGCCAATGCAAACTTCATGCCACAAATGTAAGCTAGTCCAGACTGCAATTCAGAACAACTGAGGCCGCTGGGGTCTTTTTCACTATTCACTTTGGTTGAGGGAGCACAAAAACACACCCCACTCAGCTCTTAAGCCAGGGAGTGAAAAATGCACTAAAACTTTCAGAAAGTCTTATATATCCATGTGAACTAAATACAGAACAACTATGTTTTGGTTTAAAAAAATCCAACTGATTTAAACTGGCTATATCTAAGAAAAAGACAAAAACAACAATTTCCAAAAGAGTAGCCAAGTCCATTTGTATCAGAAACACCAACAATTAGTCATTGTGACATTTAGAAAACTTAACACATCTACTATAGCATGAACTTAACAATTTTCATTGAAATGGATGCATCTAGCATTACAACCACTGCATGTTTGCTCATAAATAATTGCCAATGGGCCTTAGTTCATAGTAACCCGATGAGTGTGTTGCAGTGCTTTTCAAAGTCTGTAAGTTACAAAACTTTGAAACTCTTCCAATTCTTAAAATTAAGTGTTTTTTATATCCAAGGCTGGCTTTAATGTGGCAATGGCAGAGCCTTCACAGAGTCTATTTTCTAGCCAGTCAACTGAATAGGCAAGAATATATTCCTCATTCTAAAGATGATGCACACAACCATTTATGGTGCCAACGACCCTTTTCTGATGGGCAAGTATACTTACAAAGCTTTGTGCTTCTTCTTAGGATCCTTGCCTTCTGTAGCCTCATGGTCTTCATCTTTCATCTTAGCTGAATGGGTTGACCACAGGAACAGCCAAGGCATTTTTTGCATTTCTTTCATGGGAAAGCCTTGAAAGATGCAGCTTGTATAGGTCTGACCAAACAACTCTCTGCTGGTGGGTTTATATACTGGCACATGCCAGTTTACTTTGTGAGCAAGAAGACGTCTGTTTGTCACACTTCATTACCACAAACGGATGAACTTCCTTTTTTCTTTCGCTGTTGAATGACATGTGCAGAGAGTACTGTTTTCAAAAGAGAGACAGCACTGTCTTGGGGTTGTGGTTAATCTGGATGGAGCAGTTCCCTTGGGTGATAGAAACATATCAGAAGATAAGTGACTTTTTTTTAAAAACATACGCAGGTCTTCAAGTTCAGTGTTGGTATAATCAAAGAAGGTTTGAGCCTGCCATTGGGTTTTCCCTTTGATGTCAGGGGAAGTTTTGTATGCCTAGCTTTTTCCAGATCATAAGCCCACTCCTCACAAAAAGGTATATAGGATAGGTTTCAGTGAGGAACAGGTGAAGTTGAGATTATCTGTTGCTAAATTGATTTTTTTGGTCTGTTCCTCTCAGAGTTGAGTGTGAACCTTAATATAATCTGGGATTACAAATAGATTTACAGTGCATTCTGTGGGAAGCCAAAGTTAAAAGCACTAGGCAACTTGTACACGTGTTTAAATATGACAAAGAAAAATATTCATAAATGTGTTTTATTCAGTGTGTGCACGAGTCTAAAAATCCATCAGTTAAAAAGGCACATAAACAAACAAATACTTTTTAAAAAAAAACATAATTTATTTATCTATTTTTGCTGCAGTTGGCTCCTAGCCAGCCCCATGTGTGCAAACACCAACATCTCAGCTGAGAGGCAGGCACTTGTGCACAGGGAACCAGTAGTAGGCAATGAACCCAGAAGTTTGTAAACTGCCCCAACATTTGTTGCTTCAGGAAAAGTCCAGATTCTCTAGTTTGGAGGAATTTGCACTGTTCAGAAGCAATGAAGTGATGATTTTGAATGAATTTATTGGTTCATTTTTAGCTTTGTGGCCATCTCTTGTGAAGTTTATTCTTACCTAATTTTGAGCATATTTTGGAAAAGGAAGGCACTTCAGTTGGAAGTTAGATTTATGATTTTCTGCACAGTGACACTATGACTCATAATTTGGCCACCATCAGTTTTGACTTTGAGACAAACTCCCCAGAGGCCTTAGAACTCTAGTTGGTTTGTGATGCCTGTCATATTGTTTTTGGGTCCCCCCCCCTTAAGACTCCAAAACAAAGCTGTTATTCTAGGAAAAGCAACATGACAACCACCATCCCCTGAATGATAGGACATTTTGAGTGTCACTCATTCATAGGGTCATCATAAATTAGAGGTCATTTGATGACACTTAACAAGATCCAGTTGGTGGTGCAAGGATTTAGGTACATGTTCCCATTTTAGTTTTCATGCCCAGCCTCTTCAACCCCCAATGACTGCAAATGAAATAAATGGAGAAGTTTATCATAGGTTGAGTTCGAAGGACACAGGAGGTCCTTCTTACTTAATCCCAGCACTCTCAGAGATGTGTTAGGTGAGAACATGAGAGAAGGCTTTCTCTGTCACTGCTCCCAAGCTGGGAAACTCTCTTCTGTGTCTGGCTCCCTCTTTGCTGTCTTTCTACAAGCAGGAAAAGTTCTTTCTCTTTTGTTGTTGTTCAGTCGTTCAGTTGTGTCTGGCTCTTTGTGACCCGATGGACCAGAGCTCACCAGGCCTTCCTATCTTCCACTGCCTCCCAGAGTTTTGACAAATCCATATTGGTTGCATCAATGACACCGTCCAACCATCTCATTCTCTGCTGTCCTCTTTTCCTTTTGCCTTCAATCTTTCCCAACATCAGGGACTTTTCCAAGGAGTCCTCTCTCCTCATGAGGTGGCCAAAGTACTGGAGCCTCAGCTTCAAAATCTGTCCTTCCAGTGAACATTCGGGGTTGATTTCTTGCAGGATGGATAAGTTTGATCTCCTTGCAGTCCAGGGGACTCTCAAGACTCAGCACCACAGCTCAAAAGCATCAATTCTGTGGCGATCAGCCTTCTTTATAGTCCAAGTCTCACTTCCATACATCACTACTAGAAAAACCATAGCTTTGACTATCCTGACCTTAGTTGGCAAAGTGATGTCTCTGCTCTTTAGGATGCTATCTAGGTTTGCCATTGCTTTCCTCCCAAGAAGCAGGCATATTTTAATTTCATTGCTGCAGTTGCCATCTGCAGTGATCAAGGAGCCCAAGAAAATAAATTATGTCATTGCCTCCATTTCTTCCCCTTCTATTTGCCAGGAGGTGATCTTTCTTAAAAAAAACCAATGACTAGAGATGGGCACGACCAGGAGAAATGATGTTTCGAGTTGTCGTTTGTCGGGACGGGTCCGTTTCGGGTCGTTTCCGTTTGTTGTGGAAATTTTCAAAAATTTGTTGTTTCCGTTTGTCTGGCTGGGAGGCACCTCTCTGGGTGCCTGTGACCCACTAAGAAGGGAAGCGTACTTGCATACGGATCTGAGTTAGGGTTGGGGTTAGGGTAAGGGCTAGGCTTAGGTTTACGGTTAAGGTTAGGTTGGGTTAGTGGGCTGCACCTCTGGGTGCCTCTGACCCACTAAGAAGGACAGTGTACTGGCGTATGGGTTAGGGTCAGGGTTAGGGTTCGGGTTCGGGCTAGGGTTATAGTGGGCTTTTTATGCCCTCTGGCACATCCAGAAGTCTCAGTCAAAACCTGGCCATGCGATTGGTGGAATGGGTCCAAAAATTTGCATGGTCCCATCCCATGGCCAGCCCATCATTCCGCAGGTGTAAAAAAATAAAAATAAAAATAAAATAAAATAAAATCAATGGAGATGTTTTATTGCAAGAAAAACCCACTGCTGCTACTATAAAAATCAGGCATTTAAAATACCTAATTTTCAAATATTTCTGTGGTGCTTTGGTGGGTTTTGGACCACGATTTAAAAATAAATATTGCGGTCACCATTTTGGATCCCCCCCACCACATGGCAAATGGAGATGACGAGGATGCCCCCCCCCAGCCTGGTACCAGCAGCCCAGGAAGCTGGGGACCCCCCCAGATACCACCCCTCTCTGGTAGGTGCCCTCACTGAGGCAGGCATATTTTCGCCTGCTTTTTTGGCTGGGAATCGGGGTTTTTTTATTTTTAAAACTTTTTTTCTGTGTGCTGCTTGACATCGCGCGATTGCCGCAATGCCATGAACGACAACGAAGAATCAGACCCAATTTTTCTTTTTCAGTTTGGGTTTGAGCTGGAGCGGAGTAATTCTCTTTACCGTTACCCGTTACGTAACGATAACGAGAACCGAAAACGAAAACGAGAATTTCGCCGCTCCGTGCCCATGTCTACCAGTGACTGTTTGTCTAAGAGCTGCTGGGGGGCATAAAAGTATTTTAAATGAATAAATAAATGTCAGAGGTAGGGCAGTCAACAACAAAAACAACACTTTATCAAACCATTCCTCAAGTACATATTCAAACATTAATATTTGTCTGCTCTTAGAAGTTTAAGAGAAGAAAAAATACTAAGAGTAGACTATTCATAATTCTGTCATGCACAAAATCTTGAAAACTTAGTCATCAAGTGATTGCTGTTTGAAACTATTCCTGCTGCTATCACAGAAGTAAGAAGTGGAGTATGTGTTATACCATAATTCTAGAGAAAAGTGTTCTAGGGAATAAAACATATATCCTGCTCTTTTTCGAGGGTACCTCTATCACTGTCTTAATCATTATGCCTCCTAATAATGAACATGTGCTTACCTTCAAATATTGATGGATACCGCTGTGGTTTCTAATCATGCAGAAAAATCTTTCTTAAATTAAAAGAAAGCAAACGTGGGATTGGTCACAGTCAAATGTGAATTGAATGGCCTCCAGAAACTACAGAACACTGAGGTCCGTAAATGGAAAAGAAGATGGTCCCTAACTGGTGAAACTTCCAGCCTTCTCCTTGTTCAGGATTGTGAAAAAAAAAATTAAGGGGACTTTTATTACAAAAGTCTCCTGGGTGAGTAATTAGGATGGAATGAAAACAGTACTGATTAACATGACAAAATCATATCTGGCTGCAATTCCTATTTTTGAGTACATAAACACTACAAAATAAACATATACAGCCATGTATTGGCATGGAAATCGCAGGGTAGCTCCTTTGGACTCTTCCCTGTAAGACCCCTATATTTGGAGAGGTTTGGGGTTCAGCAGGCTGAGTTATTAAATTCCAAAGGGATCCCCTAGGAGAAAATAATTTCTAATTGAGTCAGAAACAGCTAATTGCTCCCCCATGGAAACAGCCAATTGCTCCCCCATTGGGGGGGGGGACTCTTAGTGGTTTCCCAACTCAATTAGAAATGATTTTGTCCTAGGAGGACCCCCTTTGAAGTTTAATAACTCAGCCCCCTAAACCCCAAACCTCTCCAAATTTGGGAGCTTAAAGGAAGAGAACAAAGAAGATACCCTGCCATTTTGGTGCCTCTCAGACCCACGGGTACCATTAACAAATCATTTCATTTCGTTTTGTTCTGTGAATCCTTTAATTTTTAGTAACAAAACAAAATAAAACTAATAAAAAAGAAACAAAACACTATATTTTTGTTTCATGCCCATCTCTAATATGTATGGCATGCTTATGGTAGTCAGTTGTGAATGGACTTAGAAGTACTGATTTTTAATGGCTTTGGTTTTCCTGGAAGGTTGAACACAGAGCATGCTCTTGTGGTACCTATATTTGATGCCCTGGCCATTGGTTTTTAACATACATCAAGATTCTATTCTGCTATTCAACATTTACATGAAACCACTGTGAGGGACTGGCTGGAGAGTTCAATTTCAGTGCCATCAGTGCCCTGATCAAATCAAATTCCATTTCATGTTTTCATTTGTATCTGCGGAATTTGTTTTGTCTCTGCAACTGATACTGGTAACATTTACAGACATTTTGAAGGTAAACAGAATGAAGCTTAATCCAGACAAAATAGAGGTGCTCTTTGTCATACCAAAGAGCAGAAGTTCAATTTCTGCTAGTCTATTTTTGATTTAAAATAGGCTGTGAAGGACTCACTAGGAGGAGGCCTCTGCTGAACCAGGGTTGTTGAGGTCCCGAACCACCCTAAACAGCTCTGCCTGGCAGTTTGAGGCCTCACCAATTCTCAGGGATGCATGAGATCTTTTAGCCTCCCTGATCACCCTGACATAGCACCTGGTCAGCATAATAGCCACAGCTCTATTAGTTTCCATCCGATCTTCCCTCCATCTGCCCTCAAGCCTTCTCCTCTCTTGCTTCATCTCCCACAACTCAGCCGTGAACCAAGGCGAAGAGCAGGCTCAGCAATGGATAAGGCGCTTGGGGGCGATCTGGTCAACTGCCCTATTTATTTTATTATTATTTATTTATTTATTATATTTTTATATCACCCATCTTCCGAAGGAACTCTGGGCGGTTTACAATAAGTTAAAAACAAACAAAAAACACTAAGAGAAAGACCATACAAAAGTGAAGAGGATTGTGGGTATATACAGCCCAAATGACAAAAAGTTGTGAGAACTTTTTGTTTGAAGAGTTGCTGCAGGAGCTATTACAATACGAAGATGCCCCAATAGTTATTTTAGGAGATTTCAATGCTGTTCACAACCCAAATATAGACAAAAAATCACCAGCTGGGGAAAAAAGGGGGGGCAGATACTCTACCCAAACCTTTCTTACATTTAACTAGCATTTTGCAGATTCAGGACATGTGAGGAGGAGAAAACATCCAATTACTAATGGGTTTACATTCTACTCTGCCCGCCATGCCTCTTTTTCCCAAATAGACATGATCTGGGCCAGTACAGATTTGTTACTCCAAACACAGGACATTGAAACATTGGTAAGATCATGTTCTGATCACAATCCCATTTTATGGTCTTTAAAGGGTACCAATAAAGTCAGACATTGGAAAATCAATCATATGCTCTGGTCTGATAAAACTTTTCTTAGTAAGGCAGAGAAGGACATGAAGGCATATTTTGAGATAAACTCCATGCAGGGAATGCAAGCAAAAACCATTTGAGATGCCTCTAAGCCTTACTTTAGAGGTATTGTGATACAATATATGGCTAAAAAGAATAGAGAAAGGAAAGCAAAGACTGCAGAGATTCTGAGTAAAGTGGGAGACCTAGAGAACAAACTGATATTAGACACTGGAAATAAACAATATCTCAATGAGCTATCACAAGCTAGACACCAATTGAATTTGATTCTCTCTGCAGACATTGCACACAAGCTCAGATTAGCAAGGCTAAACCATTTCGAAAATGCTAATAAACCGGGAAACTGGTTGGCTTATAGACTTAAGAAACAACAAACCCAAAGAACAATTATAAATCTAAAAGACAGTCAGGGAATTAACCAAAACTGACCAAGCTTCAATTATGAAAATTATTGAAGCATATTATCAAAACTTATTTAAAGGAAAACAGATACACCCCAATTTAATATATAATTATTTAGAGAAACATAATTTCCCACAATTTAATGAAGAACAAAGGAATCTAACTAATGCCACAATTTCTTTAGCAGAGGTGGTTGATGCAATTCAAAGACAAAAACCTAATAAAATACCTGGCCTGGACGCTTTGTTGGCACAATACTATCAGAAATGTTCAGATACCTTAGCCCCAAGATTGCATCATCTTTTCAATTCAATTCTGGAAGAAGATATTCCAGACACATGGAAATCTGCCAACATAGTTCTGATCCCCAAGGATGGAAAACCAAAAGATGCTATTGAGAATTATAGGCCTATAGCCCTTTTAAATTGGGATTATAAATTCTTTGCAACTATTTTGGCTAATAGATGGCGGAAAATTCTTACTACTTTAATTCACTCAGATCAGAGAGGGTTCTTGCCAAATTGACATCTCCAGTCAAATATTAGAACTTAACTTAATTCTTTAGAGTACTATGAAATACATTCCCAAAAGCAGGCAGCCTTTATCTTTTTGGACGCTGAGAAAGCCTTTGACAATGTTTCCTGGTCCTTACTGAAATCTCAATTGGACTACCTACAATGTAGTCATAGAATGCTTAGAGCGGTAGAACAGATATACTCTACTCAAAATGCTAAGATTATTGTGAATGGGCTTTCTACCGACAAGATTACTATATACAAGGGTACAAGGCAAGGCAGCCCCCTTTCGCCGATGCTTTTTATTTTATCTTTAGAGATCTTACTACATGTGATTAGAAACTCAGTGTTGATACAAGGTTTGAATAATCGGGGGGGGGGGGGGGGGTTATAAAATACAAACCTTTGCCGATGATTTACTATTAATTTTGGAAGAACCCTCACAGTCTTTGCCAGAGATTCTAAGAACCCTAAAGGAATATTCAGAAATATCTGGCTTCTTGACTAATAAAACAAAAACTGTATTGTTGACCAAAAATATTTCTGTGTCCAATATTCAAGGATTAGTGGATCTATCAGGATTCACACATCTGAATAAAGTAAAATATTTAGGCATAATGGTATCAAACAAATGTTCTACCCTTATTGATCACAATTATACTCCCTTGGTTAAATCCATAAAGGCAGACTTAGCTACCTGGGCTAGACTTCAGTTGTCATTAATGGGTAGGATAGCTGTCATCAAGATGTCTGTTTTACCAAAGCTGCTCTTTTTATTTCAGTGCTTACCTGTTTTATCCAATTTCAAGATTTTGTCCGACCTAGAGAAACATATCCATATATTTATTTGGCAAAAGAAAAAAGCTAGAATTAAAAATGCTTATTTGCAAGATAGGACTAATTTTGGAGTCTTTGCATTACCTAATCTGTTTTTGTATTATAGGGCAGCAGCATTGACATGGATACGAGATGACGAATGAAAGAGTTTTATGCTTAGAAGGCCATGACTTAGACAAAGGGTGGCACCATTATTTATAGTACAGAGGAAATATTCCAACCTTGTTCAAAAGACATTGGATAAGGAATGCCCTAATTAAAGATTGGCTGTCTGTTAAAGATTTATTTTATCCTAAAGCTCCCAAATTGTTATCTCCAATGGAAGCAATTAGAGGACCAGGTCCGAAGTCATTCAGCAATATCTTAACATATAAAACAACTTCTGTACGAGGACCAGTCTCTAAAACCACCAAATCAGTTATCCCTCGAAGGGCTAAAAATAGACTGGTTGTCTTACCAACAAATATACTCGCATTATAAGTCTGTGCAGAAGGAAAGTGGCTTTATGGTAAATGATAATGTTTTTGACAAAATATTGACTGCAGGCAAGAAAAAACTGTTGAGTAAATTTTACACTATGCTGTTAGCTGAAAGAACAAGTGACTCACAGGTTAAAGAATGTATGGTAAGATGGGTGGAAAACTGTGGGCACTCTATCCACTTAGAAAAATGAAATATGCTATGGCAAACTATCAAGATGTTCAGATCCACCTCTTATAAAGAAAACTGTTACAAAATGTTTTACAGATGGCATTTTAGCTCCCATAGACTATCTAAAATGTATAATTGTTCAGCTAAATGTTGGAAGTGTGAGCAAGAAAACGGTTCTTTCTACCATATATGGTGGACTTGTAAAAAAGCTAAATTATTCTGGAATATGATAATGAACTTACTAGACACTGTGCTGAAGGTCAAATTAAAATACACACAAGAATTATTTTTGTTAAATATTATTGATACTGAGGTAAACATATGACCAAAAATATGTAATTAACCACATTATTGTAACTGCCAGAATTTTGTATGCTTAACTTTGGAAGTATTCATTCTGCTACAGTGATTTAGCATGTCGTGTATAAAGGCCCCAGATCTCTTTCCCATATCAAGATGGCGGGCGGCAGCAGCAGCTGTTCACGCCGGCTGCTTTCTGCACTTCTGATTATGCTGCCTTGCGATATTATTTTCGCTTAAATTTTTTTTGGACGACCAGGGCTATGGAGAGGAAATTAAAGGGGCTCGCCTGAAGACCACCTAGGGAGCTTCAAGATCTCTCCCCGCTGAACAGGTTTGAGCGTCCCTCCCCCCCCAGTCCTCGGTGCTTACCAGCGGAGTCGACCCCGGTTGTTTCGGCGGCTGTCTCTCTTTTTGACACTCGCTCAAGACGCTGGCTGCTGCTGCTGCCACATGCGGCTTGCCGCCCGTCATCCCTGCTGCAGACCAGCTGGGGAGACCGCCGCTGCTGCCCCTTTCTATCTCCGGTCCGCCACGTTCCATCACGGCGGACCTGTCCCGGGGGCAGCTGCCGCATCCGGCTCGCCGCCCGTCACCCTCGCTGCGGACCAGCTGGGGAGACCGCCGCCGCTGTCTCCTTCCATCTGCGGCCCGCCACCCTCCACCTTGGCGTGCCTGCCCCGGGGGCTGCTGTCGCATGCGGTCCGCCGCCTGTCATCTCCGCTGCGGGCCAGCTGGGGAGACCGCCGCTGCCACCTCCTTCCATCTCCGGTCCGCCACTTTCCATCATGGCGGACCGGCTCCGGGGGGCCGCTGCCGCATCCGGCTCGCCGCCTGTTGTCTTCGCTGCGGGCCAGCTGGGGAGACCGCCACTGTCGCCTCCTTCCATCTGCGGTCCGCCTCCTCCATCATGGCGGGCCTGCCCCGGGGGCCGCCGCTTGCTTGCGGCTTGCTGCCTGCCTCCATCGCGGCGGGCCGTCCGAGGTGGTTGGGGAGGTCGCCGCTGCCGCCATGCTGTCTGTGGGGGACTCGCCGCCGACCGCTACAGCTGCGATCCTGAAGTGGAGGCACTGTCAACTCAGACCGCTAGCGGCCCGCCGCCTGTCATCGTGCGTCGGACCACCCGAGGAGACCACCATGGATTCCTTTGCCGTCGCTGCCCCTTGCTCGCAGCGGCCACGTTACGGAGGCTCTCGGTCTCGCCTCAGCTTCTTTCGCGGTGGACCAGTTGTTGCGACTGGCTCTGTCCTGGCGCCCCAGCCTACATCCTTGGGAGCCGGAGGGGTTCCCCGGGCGGCAACTCGGCCGCCGGCGTTGGCGGCGCCATGGCCCCCACTTGGGTGGGGGGCTCGGGTGGCGTGTCGGCCACCGGCGCCCGACCCATTAACATCTGGGTCCCTCAGCTCGCAGCCCTTGAGCTCTTGCGGGCTCTGCAATTGGTTCTCGGCTGTTCGGGTGGCAGGTCGGCCACCATCGCTTGTCTGCCGAGTTTTGAAACTGGGGGGACTTGGGGGTGGGGGAGGGCGTTTGCGGGGATTTTGGGGGCTCAGAATCTTTCTTGGGACCTGTTGGGGTCGAGAATTAGTAGATTAGCTGGGGCGGCTGGCATGTTGATTCCACCTTCCCGCCCCCTCACTTGTGACCTTGCTGTTAATCAGCTTCTCCGACCTTTTGGCTTTCCCTTCCCCCACTCCCAGGTGTATCTGATCTTCATTTGGCAGTCAGCCTGTTCCATCTATTTTAACCATCTCCCTCCTGCCTTAGGTTTTCCTGTTACTTTTGCTATATTATTTTGTATTGTATTTTATTTTGTATTGTATTTTTATTATTTGCTGTTTGCATTCTATGATCATTTATTTTATTTACTTTATTTATTTTGGGGGAGGGGGAGGTTGATCTGCCATTGTGTTTATTTGGCCCTGTTGTTGTCATTTGTTGTTTTGTTTGTTGTTGTTTTTTTAGTTTGTTTTGACCATCTGTACCGCCATGTTTGCAGGGGCTCATATACCGACGGTGTTGGGCCGTGGGCGGTACGCTCGTAGCTGTTGGGTTCGTCAGACTAGAAGAACTAGGGTCAGGCAACTTGTGCCTGTCCCCCGTTCTGACCCCTCAGCTCTCTGCCACGTAGCTGGGAGTCATCCCACCAGCGCCCCCAATCTTGCCTGTCTCCTAATGAACGCCAGGTCGGTGCACAATAAAATCCCCATTATCCATGATACCATCGCGGATGGCGACACCGACCTGGCGTTCATTACCGAGACCTGGATGGGTACAGAGGGGGGGGCTTCCCTCACCCTGCTGTGTCCCCCCGGGTACTTGGTAGAGGGAGTGGGAAGATTGGGGGGCCAAAAGGGAGGAGGGGCTGCGATCGTGTACAGGGACTCTTTTCATGTTAGCAGGGCCTCGACATTGGTTAGCCAGGGGCTTGAAGTACTTCACCTGATGGTGGGTCAGCAGGACAGATTTGGCATTGTGCTGGGTTACCGAGCTCCCCGCAACCCAGCACAATCCCTTCCAGAGCTCACGGAGTTCATCGCCGCTGCTCTGTTGAGGTCCCCGCGCCTCTTGGTGGCGGGCGACTTCAACGTGCATGCGGGCGGTGGACTTTCCGGTGCTGCCCTGGAGTTCATGGAATCCATGGCTTCCATGGGGTCTGTCCCAGCATGTTTTATGCCCCACCCACAGGTCCGGTCACACCCTGGATCTGGTTTTTACCTCCATGTCGGGGGCTTCGTGTCTGGAGGTGGGGAACATTGTTTCCCTGCCTGTGTCATGGACAGACCATCACCTGCTCTCTTTCTCCCTGCCGATTCCGGCCCCTCCCCGCGGGGACCATCGGGCCTCTGTTTTGGCCCACCCCCGGAGGCTCATGGACCCTCAGCGGTTCGGTGAGCTCTTCAGGGGGTTACCTGGTGGCATGACTGGCGCTCCGGCCGAGGATGTGGCTAACCTTTGGTATGAAACAGCTGCCCACACCATAGACCGGATCGCCCCTAAGCGCCTCCTCCGATGCCGAGCCCGGCCCTCCCCTTGGTATACCGGGGAGCTTAGGGCAATGAAGCAGGAGAGGAGGAGGCTAGAGTGCAGCTGGAGGAAAACCCGGACGGCGTTGAGTAAGGCTGCTGTTGATGCCCAGTCGAGTCGCTACACCAACGCGATAAGGGAGGCTAGAACATCTTTTAACTCCCTGAGAATTGCTGAGGCCTCGAACTGCCAGGCGGAGCTTTTCCGGGTGGTTCGGGACCTCAGCAATCCTAGTCTGGCTAGGCCAGATTTCAGTAGTGAGCAGTTTGCAGCCTTTTTTCGAACTAAAATAGAGGCCATCCGTGCCGGCTTTGACTCCGGTTGCAGTGGCCCTGCCCCGCCATCCCCAGTTGCTGGTCCGCCTTCGTCGCCTCGGTTGGATGTGCTTGGGCCTGTTTCTGCTGTCGAGGTCTCCAGGGCTATGGCGCATTGCCGGCCTGCCTCCACTCCTTTCGACCCTTGCCCTGCCTGGCTAATTAGAGCTCCCAGAGGGACCATGGCCTAATGGGCTTCTGTCATCGCCACCGCCTCCTTCAGCGAGGGTTTTTTTTTCCCTCTCGCCTGAAGGAGACGGTGGTAAAGCCCATTCTTAAAAAACCGGGCCTGGCGGTGGACGATCTATCAAATTATCGCCCAATCGCCAACGTCCCATTCATGGGCAAGGTGATCGAGAGGGTGGCGGCGGTCCGGCTGCAGTCATACCTGGAGGATCGGCAGTGCCTCGATCCTTGCCAGTCCGGGTTCAGGCCCCGCCGGGGTACCGAAACAGCTTTGGTCGCCCTGCAAGATGACCTTCTCCAGGCGGCCGACAGGGGGTGCTCTACCCTGTTGGTCCTCCTGGATCTGTCAGCGGCCTTTGATACCGTCGACCACGGTATCCTGTTGGACCGGCTCTCTGAGGTCGGAATCGGAGGCACTGCTCGCAGTTGGCTCCGTTCCTTCCTGGAGGGCCGGCCACAGTACGTACAGCATGGGGGGGAGTTTTCGGCCCCTTGGATCCTCCCTTGTGGGGTTCCACAGGGGTCATCTCTTTCCCCCATGCTGTTTAACATCTACGTAAGGCCGCTGGCAGGGGTCATCAGGAGTTTTGGAGTCTGCTGTCATCAGTACGCTGATGACATGCAGCTCTATCTCTCCTTTACCACCTCTGCTGTGGAAGCTGTGGGGGTCCTTGACGGGTGCCTGGAGGCCGTACTGGCTTGGACCGGGGCGAACAGGCTTAAGCTCAACCCCGAGAAGACGGAGGTTATGTTCTTCGGGAGCTCGCCGTCGGGGTACGGTGGCCCCCTCCCTTGTCTGGGGGGAGTCTCCCTCCAGCTCGCGGAGAGGGTGCGGAATCTGGGTGTGCTCCTGGACCTGGCGCTTACCATGGAGTCTCAGGTGGCGTCGGTGACCAGGTCCGCCTATTACCATCTCCGTCGGATCGCGCAGATCCGCCCGTACCTCGACGCGAACTCCTTGAGAACAGTGGTCCAAGCTCTGGTGATCTCGAGGCTGGACTACTGTAACGCCCTCTACATGGGGTTGCCCTTGAATCTTCTCCGGCGTCTGCAGTGGGTACAGAACGCAGCGGCCAGGCTGGTGGTTGGTGTGCATCGTTATGACCACATCACCCCAGCCTTGGTCCGTCTGCACTGGTTGCCCGTTGCAGCCCGGATTAGATTCAAGGTCTTGGTTTTAGTTTATAAAACCCTCCATGGCTTGGGACCAGACTACCTGGCAGAGCATATCGCTCAGCGATCAACCTCGGCCCATCCCGTTCGGCAGGCGCGAGCGCACTTGCTCCAGGTCGCCACTCCTCGGGAAGCCCGGAGGACGAGAACTCGGACCCGGGCTTTCTCTGTGGCGGCCCCCAGCCTCTGGAATTCCATCCCCAGTGAAGTGCGCTCTGCAGAGTCCCTGCTGGCCTTCCGAAAGGCGCTAAAAACCCATCTTTTTCGGGAGGCCTTTGGTGATGCTTAATTTGCCTTTTTTTTTTTTTGGGCCTGCCATCGTAATCTGCTTTATCCCCATCATTAGTGAAGTGCTATCTGGTTTTAATTTTGTATAGCGTGATTTATTTGTCTTGTTTTGTCTTGTTTTATTATTCTTTGTAATTCTGTTGGCTATTATACTCGGCTATTGAAATGGACAGACTTTCTGGCCACCTGAAAGGAGAAGATGAAGATGTTTTGTCAAGAAGATGGCAAGAGTTAATAATTGTCTTAAAAACTTTATAAATGATGTTTGCATTCTGTGATTGTTATCAATGCAAAACAATCCCCCTTTTCTTATAAAACAATAAAATTATAACATTTAAAAAAATAAAAGTGAAGAGGGTCATCGGCAAGAGGCGTAAAAAAAGAAGAAGAGTTAAATTAAATTAAAGGTCTGGAGGCATCCCCAAACCACCTCTCTGCCAATGCATCAACCAGATTGTAGACCAAACCATCCAGAAAGTCTCCAAAGCCCTCCAAGAACCGGGCAGGATCCAGAAGCCTCTGGGGACAGGCCCAAACAGAGGGGCCAGGCACCCTGCAAAGAGGGGCAGCAACCCCCAGGGAGAAAGTCAGCAAATGATGATCGGACCATGACACGGGATGGGAGTGGAGATTCCCAACCCTCAGATCAGAATCCACAGACTTGGAGGCAAACACCAGGTCCAGAGTGTGCCTGGACCTATGGGTGGGATCAATGACATATTGGGTTAGGTTCATGGATGCCGTGGACTCCTTGAAATCCAGAGCCACTCCGGAAAGCCCCATCCCAGCATGCACATTGAAGTCACCCACCACCAATAATGCCGCTGAGATGAACTCCAAGAGCTCTGGAAGGGGAGCCCGGTAAACCAGCATGATCCCAAACTTATCCCATTGTCCCACCAATAGGTGCAGGCACTCCAACCTTGGACGCACCAACGTCACGGCTTTGTGGATTTTAAATGATTTAAAAAACAAACACAAAAATTACTTGATATATTCATATAACATGTTTAATTGCTTTTTCAATTTTGTAGCATATTGCAGCTGCATTTGTATCTTAAACACGTTGTAAGCTGCCTTGAGTCTGTTTATTGGTAGGACCAGGGCTAACACTAAAGGGGTCCTGTTTGTTGCCCAGTGAGTTCCTGGAGCAGAAAAAGCAGCCAACACCTTCAGAGTCCCCATTATCTTCCCAGGTGGCTTAATGCGGCACCTGAGGACTTCTGTGCATCCTGCCTTGAGCAGGTCATCCAGAGAGGAGCTTCTGCCCTGGGAAACCAGAGAGGTTCCTTATCTCTGTTCTTCCATCTTTATAAGCAGTTGTGTGGGCTTCTCCCCCATGGTCTGCTGCAGGATTTCATCCACCCACCTACCCTTCCCTTCATTAGACTTCTCCATGTGGATTACATTTCTGTATTTATTGTACACAAAGATGTTTTGTGGCAATATTCGGTTTGTTGGGGGTGGTTATGGTTGGAATATATTTTGTAAAGGCTATGTTCTGTTCTGTATCAATGTCTCTGGTAGCAGAGTATTTTTGTGCATAAGAGCAGGTCCATGAAATGGGATGTAGGCAAGTAAGGCCATAGTCCTGGTATTTACCCCTTTCACGGTGGGGAATGGAGCAGGGAACTGGAAGAGGCATGTCCAGCTTGGGAGTGCTGCCATGTTCCCCAACAACCTGCTAAAACGTTTCCCCTCATGAGCTTGTGCCTTGGTTTGAACCCCCAAGGAGAGCCAGTCTGTAGCTTCCCAGCATCAGGCTGGGCTGGTGGGCATCCGCAGAGATGTGGGTTATCCAGTGCTTGGATCCACTCCACAAACTGTGCCAAAAAAGAAAAAAGAGAAAGAGAAAAAAGTGAGAGAGAGAAAAAAGAAAAAAAATGAATTTTAGGATGCATTGACAGAAGTATAGTCTCCAAATTCTGTGAGAGTCTTGCCTCCTTCTATTCAGCACTGGTTAGGCCTCATCTTGAGTACTGTGTGACCAGTTCTGGGCACTGCAGTTTAAGGAGGATGCAAACAAACTGGAACAAGTTCAGAGGAGGGCAACAAGAAGGATCTGGAGACTGAAAACCACGCTCCGTGAGGAGAGATTGAAAGAACTGGGCATGTTTAGCCTTGAGAATATATGATAGCACTTTTCAAATACCTGAAAGGAAGGGCAGGATCTGTTCTTGATCACCCCAAAGTGCCAAACATGGAATAATGGGCTCAGGTTACAGGAAGACATATTTAGGCTGAATATCAGGAAGCATTTCTTAACTGTTAGAGCAGTATGACAGTGGAACCAACTAGTTTGGGAGGTGGTGTACATTCCAATGCTGGAGGCATGTAAGATAAAATTGGACAACCATCTGTCAGATCGGCTATGATCTGGATTCCTGCACTGAGCAGGGGTTGGCTCTGATGGCCTTACAGAACCCCTTCCAACTCTAGTTTTCTATGGTTCTTCTTCAACCAATGCTGCCAATAAAATGACTATGCAGCCAAACAAACCTTCCACTAAACCAACTTCCACTTGGAATTTGCTTCCAAGCCAATTTGTTTATGGCAAGAAGGAAGCGTATCCAATTTGTTTTTGCTACTTTTGTTACAGGCAATGAAGAAATAGATTATTAAATATTTTAAAAGCTCTCCTGAGAAATGCATCAGAAATAGATGCTTTGGGAAAAAACATGTTTCCCTTAGATGCCATCTACCTCCTCCACATGTCTCTTCTGGGTACCTCTGAATTTTTCTGTTGGAATAAAACAACAATACATATTGGGTAATCCATATGAGGGAACTCATGTATTACCACCACTAGAACCAACCTATAGAAGATGGTATCCGGTTTTGAGGTACTTTTTGAATGAAAAGGTCTATTTTGGTAGCTGGAAAGACACTACAGCCGCAGAACTATGTAAAAACCATCCCATGTGTACATCTGTGTTGAGATGTGCTCAACCACAGGAAGACAGAGGCCCTCCAAACAGTTGCTATGATATATGTCATCTGTCTGGTGGCTTTCCTGTCAGTGCAGTCTGTGCTGATGTTGTTAGGTAAACAATGAACCGCACCAAGTCAGGCTTGTTAACCAGACATTCTCATTCCCTTTTACAGGGAACTGAAATGTGTACAGAAGACTTGAAAAGCATTCAGCCAACTGTTTTTGCAGGACAGAGTTGTTTAGATTTTTGTACATGCTTCATATATTGTAGTTGTGCAGAAGAAAGGAGACAGCACTACTTTGGTTTCTTGTATGACTAACCCCACTTCCCAAAGAAAGTAGGAAACCAGAAGCATATGAGTTTAATCCAATACTGAGAAGCTTTTAATTTTCTTTACAATCTTGTTTGTTGCCCCCAAAGAGAATGCTCTATACTGTACATGCTTTCTCCCACATGATGTGAGACATAGGCAAACAACATATTTGCCCTCATTCTCAACATCTGTAAAGGCTTTGACAGAGTGCTTGTCATATGTACTTCAGACATTGGCTCCCATTAGTCTATGTCTTTCGTTGTAAACTGACTGATAAAGAAAGTCAGAGCCATGAGGCTGCAACATCTGAGAACACTTGTAAGTGGTAGGACTTCGTGAAGATAATTAATTTACAAAGTTGCCTTAGGATGGAAGTGGATTGAGAACAATAAATAATAACAATAAATAAATAACTCTGTGAAAATTGGCTGGACAAAAAATACCACAATAGGCATGTATTTAATATTTTCTGACTTAATAAGCCATGAGCATCAGAACTCAACCATTAATGTTAATGTCAATTTATGCACTTTGCTGCATATGTGATGAGGAATGGTGCATACTCTGTCAATGGACCAGCCAGTTCTGGTGCCATACTTCATCTTTGTATCCCCAGGGATATGAATACAAATAGGGCGCGTTTACACAACCCCTAAGATCCGCTGGCCACTTAAATTCAGATCAGAGATCTTGGGGGGTTTGTCACTCTTCCTATGTTCCCACCCCTCCACACGCCATTGCCCCTGTCTGCATGAGGGAAGGGGGGGAGGGAGAAAAAAATGCAGGCTTACCTCCGTCTGCTGGGTCGCAGCCCCAGAAGCAAGCATTCCAGTCTCTTAAGATCTCTTAAAGGGGTGGGGGGCAAAAAACAAACAAACACAAGGCGAGGAGAGCCCGACACTCACTGCTTTACATCTGCATCAGAAATGTTTCACCTTAGGAGACCAGGTACTTGGAAAATGCACTGGGACGTGCTTAGGTGGGCATGGCCGCACTTAATTTTTTTTAAAGTTCGGAGCTGGTGGGAAAACAATTTTAAGCTGCGCATCTGGGAGCCCTTTGCCTCGGATTTTAGGGGTCGTCTAAAAGCGCCTATAGTTTCCACTGAATGATGGACTACTTATTATGTGACTTTTATGTGTTTATAGACTTTTGGATTGCATTAATGTAATGTTGTCTGTTTGGGATCTCAGTATCTGACAGAATGGCTCCTCCCAAAAAGAACTGCCAGAATCACTTGTTCAAGCCAGGTGGGCTATCTGCAGGTACCGACCCCGAGGGATGCCTGGAAAACATCAACAAGGAAATGAGACTTCTCAGTGGTTGCACCGCATCTGTGGAACGAGGTTCCCCAAGAGATTCGCCTGGCGCCGTCACTAGAAGCCTTTAAGAAACTGCTGAAAACCTGGCTTTATAGGTTAGCCTTCCCTGATTATTCTGATTCAACCAACTTATATAAATAGGACACTGTCATTTTCCCTGCCTTGTGATAAATTTCTATTAATTATTTTTCCCCATTTGTTCTTATTTTGAATTGTTAATACATTTTGATTTATTGTATTTCTGCTTATTTGTTTATTTGTTCCTTTTATTGTTATGATTTGGTTTATTTGGTTTGATTGATTAGTTTTTATTTTCTATTTTACATTGCTTAATCTGTTTTTATCTTTTGTATATGTTTGTAAACCGCCCAGAGTAGCTTTTTTGCTAGATGGTTGCAGCATATAAATCAAATAAATAAATAAATAAATAAATAAATAAATAAATAAATAAATAAATAAATGATGTAAGATGTCCCTCAACTCTCTGCTCTCAATATGTCTTAATTGTATAGGATTGTATATTGACCCTCATTAGTGTAAGCCACATTGAGTCCTTTTTCAAGGAGAAAGGTGAGGTAAAAATGCTCTAAATAAATAAATAAATAAATAAATAAATAACTTCACATGTATTAGACAATCATTTAGATCTGACAGTACAACAAAACAAAAAAGCAAGACAATGATATGTTTCAAAAAGTATAAAAATGAAATTGCTTCATGTTTCTCAACGCTATTCTTCAGACAGTGTTCACCTGCCTCCTAAAGCAGTCAAGGAGCAATATGGACCCGCTGGGGGCCCTGGTACATTGGAAGGGGGCACAGACTGGAAACAATTATTTACACCGAAACTCATAAGGTTATTTATTCGGCTTACAGAATTCTGATTTGGCCTTTATTTCTTTCACCTTATGTTAATGGTCATGGTCAAGAAAAAGTTGAGAATTGGAGATGGGTGTTTTATTTCAGAAGGGGATTGGTTCTAAAATGAAACACGCCAGCACAGGTGGCAATCAGAATCCAGTCCCACCCTCTGAAACAAAATCAACTAATGTCTTACCTTACTGTAGCTGGCGCTGGGCGAAATTCCAACCAGGAAGCAGCCTCCTATGCACCATCTTTCCCTCTCCCTGGTGCTGGCCAGTCAGGAGCTCTGCAAGGACATGCATCATCCCACCTCCCTGTCTGATTGGCTGGTGCCAGGGAGATGGAAAGATGATGCATTGGAGGCTGCTTCCTGGTTGGAATTTCACCCAGCATGAACTAGAGCAAGGTAAGACAGTGGTTGATTTTGTTCTGGAGGGTGGGACTGGATTCTGAGCGTGTGATTGGGTTTCATCTTTTGGTTCTGTCACATTTAACTCTGCTAATAAATTGACGATGGGTGAAGTATTTGAATGCAATAAACTTTTATTTTTCAACACTGATATAAACATACTCTTTCTTTCTGCCTCCAGCACATGTTCTTGAAAGTTACAAAATAACAATTTTCATTATTAACGATAACATTTCCTTCTTCAATAATAAAGGTGCTTCCCAAAACTTTTCCTCTCACATAAGAGTAGGTTTTCTCCTTCCCTGGGCAAATTGTCCCGCAGCATGGATGGCGAGCCCATCTCGGTATCTCCCGATCCTGCCCGCTTTGGGGTTCTCTCCTTGCTGGATCCCTCCAAGGCCAGTGTTTCCAGGCATGACCTCTATGCTCCATTCCAGCGGTTCAACTGTCCCCCAACTGTCTGTTTGCAGTCCAACCTCATGCACGTCTCCCTTCTCTTCCTCCTCTTCACCCCAAACTTCCTGCCATTCATCTATCTCTGTGTCACTTATCCACATTCCCTCAATCACTACATCTGGATTTAACATCTTCTGATCTCCTTCCTGACTCTCTTCTTTCTGTTCTTTTATCCTATGAATCTCTTCCTTCTCTACTCCTTTCTCTTCAACCCTCAGCTTTTCTGCTTTTCCATCATTACCGGCCAGCACACCCTCTTTCTTTTCTTTATCATCAGATTTGAATTCCTCACAGAGCACCAGCTGTACTTTCAGAACCAGTCCCCTTTCAAAACCAAACACCCATCTCTATTGAGAATGTGTGATTTAGAGAACACACATACAAGCACAAAATTAAAGTGGAAGGAATGTACACAGCATCTTTGTTCTGCCATTGCAGGGTTAGTGGTTTGCTACTACAAACTATGATTCTCTCTAATAATTTCACTGTTCTCTTTCTGAACAAATGGGATTCACCTTCAAGATCAGGAGAGTCTGAATACTAGAGGAATTTGAACTACTGCCCTACATGAAGCTAGAGTCCAGCATGTCAACAACCTGAACCCTTGAAGTAGGGGTTGACATTTATTATTATTATTCAATTATCACACAGCAAACTACACTGGATTTTGTATTACCAATCACTAGTCGAACTCTTCCCAAGCATTTAGGATTATGTGATGTACAGTGGTACCTTGTATAAAGGAATTAATTCGTTCCAAATAAAATTATGTTAAGCAAATTTTCATTTATACAAATTTCCCATAGGAATGCATTGAAAACTGAGTAATCCCATTTTTATGTTGTACAGATTCGCCTCATAGGCGATTATGTTAAGCAAATGTCCCCTATCTCCGAAATGTTTTAAGTTGTACAAATTTTGTGTTATACAAACCATTTGTTATACAAGGCTCCATTGTATAGGCAAATTATGCGAGCAGATCCCAGTAAGGTGGCTTTCTGCAGCTGACTGATGGTGACTTTATTATTATTATTATTATTATTATTATTATTATTATTATTATTATTATTATTATTATTATTATTATTATTATTATTATTATTATTAAAAAAGCAAAAAGTAAACATAGGAAAAAAAGAGAAAAAAATTAAAAATTAAAATTAAAACATATAAAACAGTTTTGAAATATAACATGTCTCATTTGGTGTGTTTCTATCATTGACATTCTATTGTCTATTCATCCTCCCCCCCACACACACTTTACTACAAGGCTCTTATCTTCCACCAATTGTAAAACAGGTTCCAGCTCAAATAAAAAAAAATCAATTCTTCTTGTCCCTTTATTCTCTTAGTTAATCTGTCCATGTCTGCACTTTCTAGTATTTTTTTAATAATCATATCATTGGTGGTTTTCACATTTCCAAAGCTGGGGCCATAACAATCTGGCTGCTACTAGGTCAAAATACATACTTGCATTAAGCAGATCTCAAAACAAGAATTAGAATTTAAAGTGGAAATATTTCTGCTAGGTCTATTGCCAAATACTGTGGATAAGCAAAACGCTTATTACAATTTGACATTTTCTCTGCACAAATCAAACCGTTGGTTGCAAAAGAGAGAAGTGGCTCAAGGAAGCAGAACACAGATTTCAGTAAGAAAATAGGGAAAATAGCCATGCCAGCAGCTGCATTTACAGGTCCCAGGAGAACCTCTACTGTCACGTTAACAAGCCCAGGATATATGGTGACTACGTCAGCAACCCTTAATTTACAAGTTTATAAAACCCTTCAGAGATTTACACTGCATGATTTTATGATAAAAATTCCTTGCAATTTGTGGATATTTTCAGAATGTTGCTTAGCGTTCTGAAATAATAATTACCCTTTCATAGTAAAGCAAGCACATTATGATGTTTCTGTATTGGGGGGGGAAATGTGTTTTCCCCCAATACAGAAATGTCACCCCCCCCCGTAAAAGTGCAGTCAACTTTCATTCACAAGAAATCTTTTGTTTGAACATATTGTGTTAAGGGCTTCCTTGCATTTAAAATCCAAAATGCAAAACATAAAATAGAAATAAAAGTAAAAAATAAAAAAGCCAGACTCATCTCTGCCCTGTTCATGGGTAGCTATAACTTATCTATGGCTGCTACACCAAAGTAGGGGACCTTCTGTGTTAGGGAGGAGAAAGACTGGAGCCACTCCCAGGGAAGCAGACCAGCTGGACCTATTGATTGTATCAAAGCAGAAAGCTGACCTCATCTCCGCCCTCTTCCTTTTCACATGTAACTATAACTTAGCCCTAGCTGGCAGAGGCAGTGCCTCTGGCACACACCTTAGCACTGCAGGGAGCACCACCGATTGTTGTGCAACTACCTGGGGAAGATGTCTTCTTATGGAAGAGACTTTGCAAGGCAATGAAGGGAAACTTATTTCTACTGTTCTTGGTAGAGGGAGACATGGCAATTAGAGATGGGCACGAAATGAGCGATTTTTCATTTTTGTTTTCATTTTTTTGTTTCGTTACACAACAAAAACGAAACGAAATTTTTTAAAACAAAATGAAAATGAAAACGAAACGACCAAATTTGCCGTGTTTTTTGTTTTCGTTGCAGCTGTATTGAACTAAAAAGAATGCTAACGAAACTGCAATTTTTCATTTTCGTTTTCATTTTTTCGTTTCGGTACCTAACAAAACAAAAATGAATTTTTTTGCAAAAAACGTCACGAAAACAAAAACGAACCGAAACAGACCCCTAAACAACCAAACGACAAACGAAACACCATTTTTTTGAGTCGTGCCCATCTCTAATGGCAATCGTAAGGTTCCTCAACACCATATAAGAAGGACAGACTACAGGGTTTCAGTAACTCCCAAGGTATTTGCAAAGTTTGAATGTTCTGAAAACCTTGATGGCAAGATCCCTGGACTAAAAATAATGCTAGATCAGTGAATGGGAAATCAACAGTCATCCAGGACCTGATCCTGGAAGAATGTGCTGATCTCACTTGCATCAAAGAGCCTTGGCTCAATGAGGCTGGAGGTGTCAATCTCACTCAGCTGTGTCCTCCAGGTTTCTCTGTAGAACAACAGGCAAGACCAGGGGGGCATGGTGGTGGAGTGGCAATAGTCTACCGCAATTCCATCCCTCTTATTAGATGCCACATTCCCTAGTTCCATGGATTGAATCTACACTCCAAAATGTAGGAGCAGGGACAAGATAGAAATTCTCTTGGTTTACTACTCTCCCTGTGGCACAACAACTTCTCTACCTCAGCTAACTACAGAGGTGGTATTGGATTACCCTCGGCTCATCATGCTGGGGGATTTTAACATCCATGCTGAGGCAGCTCTCTCAGGGGTTTCTGAAGACTTCCTGACCTCCATGACAACCACGGGTCTGTCTCAAAAGGTGTCTGCCCCTACTCATTCTACAGGCCACACCTTAGACATGGTCTTCTGCCTTGGTATGGATATTGGGAACGTCAGGGCAAAGTAACTTTCTGTAGTCCCATTGTCTTGGACAGACCATTATCTGGTGCACTTTAGGCTCACTGGAGCTCAGAGTATGGGCGGGGATGGGAGTCAGACAAAGGCAATTCATCCAAGAAGGTTGGTGGATCCAGATGGTTTTGTAGCTGCTCTTGGGGACTTTCCTACCTCCTTGACAGGTGATTCCATTGAATCCTTGGTTGATCTCTGGAATAAGGAAATGAGCAAAGCCCTTGACATGATTGGCCCTGAACGTCTCCATCATTGAAGTACAGCCAAACTGGCTGCCTGGTTTACTGAGGAGCTGGCAAAAATATAAAGGGTGGTCCGTAGAGGTGAAAGGTGTTGGCAGAAAACCCAGACTGAAACAGATAAAGAAACAGTAAAAGTCTTAAATGTTCTGGGCTGTATATTGTCCCTCATTATTGTAAGCCTCCTTGGGTCCTTATCCAAGGAGAAAGGTGGGATAAAAATATTCTAAATAAAATAAATAAATAAGTTGCAGCTCTTGAAGGTTGTGCTCTCATACACCAACATGCATACAGTGCAGTATAATATCCATATCCAGTGCTGTTGTTTATTCAAGTTTCCCTCGGGTACCGGTGGCAGAGTATAGTTCCATTTGTTGGAATAAACATACAGCGTCTAGGCAACACATGTTAATTGAAGCTGCCTTTCCACATTATAAGAACTCAAATAGCAACTAATTCTATCCACAAAAAGAACTGAGGGAGGACACAGCATACCCATGGGATGCAATAGTCACATAAATAACAATTTTAGGCTAAGAAACTGGTAGCAGTGAGGAAGCAGTGATGAAGAAGAGGGATTGTCACTGGGTGTTATGATTCTTTTTCTATTACAAATATTTGCATTCCACTAAATGGCACTCATTCATCTCAGCTACTTCTGTATATATTTCTCTCCTGAGTCACTGTATGTGTTCTGAAGTGTAAGAAGGATGGGTCTGTGGCATTTACCTATGTGATGTATAATGTATGAGAGGTGTCTGTACTGAACAGTGGGTTGGTGGACCAGTGGGAGAGTCTGGGGAGTGGCCTGAGAGGATTTGAGGCACTGCTCAGCATTTTAGCCAGATAGGGGCTGACAGAAAGACCTTCACTTAGAGATAGGGCCCTACCCTTTCTGAAGAAAAGTCCACAGAGGGCTAAAGGACAGATAAGGCCTGGCACTGAGATTCAGAGAGAGCTAAAGAAGAGATAGGATTTTAGAGTGTCTGTGAAGAAAATTAAGTGTTTAAAGTTAATAAACTTAGGAACTGGGTGCACATTATTCAGCTTTATTAGTGAGCAAACTTAAGAGGGTTTGAACTCTATTCTTTTTGCTTATACTTCAACATGGTACCATTGATGACTTTGATTCTACTTTGTAAACAATAAACTTCTTTTGTTTTTATTCAACTTAAAATCAGTCCAAAAGCTTTAATTTATAGCTAAGCTGGTTGGTCACAGTGACAGAGCAAATCAGAAGTGGTGTTTGTCAATAGCCTGTGGAACAGCCAGGAGCAAGCACATTAATGCTACAGACTGAGTCCAGAACCTGACCACAGTTTTTCAGCAATGGCTGGTATAACAGGGAGATGGAGAATTAGTTCCACTCCTCTATTCCACCTGGCATCTCCTCTGCCTCTCATACTGGCCCTTTCATTACCAGTGCCCCAGCTGGGTCATAGGGTGTGCGGCTGCTCCCATGGGCTGCCATGGATGCCAAAAGGTCTCATGTGTGATGCTGGGGCTTCAGGAGGCACTTGTACAGGAAACTGCCCCCATCTGCGGCTCCTTATTTTGCTCAACTGGTTAGGCCCAAAAGGCTTTGCCTCTGGGATTCTCCTCCCAGCTTCTCTCAATCTCTCTAGAGCTGCAAATATGAGGATCCCAAGCCTCCATAGTCCTCCTATCCCATCTCTTTTATTTCCACCATTGCTTCCTCCTCCATTCTCTGCAGATGCCTCTCATCAGCCAGCTCTTTGGTAGACATCTACTGACTCTCCCCTTCTCCTGTGGAGCTGCTGAAAGACAAGGTCTTTCCCAGGCTCCCCTGAGGATCATGGGCCAGGACAGGTAGCCCACCCAGGGTGCTGATGGTAAACTCTCTCACAGCCAAATACAACATTTTAGTCTACTCACATATTTCCATTTCAACCATTTTATCTTCTATGAGAGGAAGTCTCATGCACTCATTCACGCTCAAATGTTTGTAGTGACAAAGCAACACTCAAGTGTGTGATTAAAGTAAAGATATCTTGTGGGTGAAAACTTTCCAAATTCCAGTCATCCTCTTGGGAGGTGTAAGAAAGTCACCTATAGCCAAGCACTACCATCGTAGCATCTCCTCAGCACCTGGCTGGTACTCAATTGGGAGGGAGACGTGGGCTGATGGGGTTGAATGTATGGATGCTTTTTTCCCTTTCCTTTTTTTCTTGTCAACAAGTATAGGAGATAAGGACCCACAATGGAACTGAAAGAACAGGAAGGGGAGAGGAGGCAAGATGGGGCAGCCATTAAGATTGTGCTGGATAGGGGAAGGCATGGTGGTCGGAATGAAATGTGCATAGGAGAAGAGAGGTTAGATATCTTACGTCTATCCCCTCTTCTGGTTCCACCCTTAGCCAGAAGGAATCAGGTGACCATATCCATGAGCCCATGAGCTACATGGTGCTGTTGTTGAATGCCAGGTCAGTACAAAATAAGACTGCCCTCATCCATAATGACATTCTGGATGACGGTGCTGACCTGGCATGTATTACCAAGATCTGGGCGGGAAAGCTGGTGAGGCTGGTGTACCCCTCTCCCAGCTATGTCCACCTGGATATTCAATCCAGCATCAGTTTTGTCTGTAGGCTCGGGGAGAGGGAGTTGCTGTAGTCCAGTGATGGTGAACCTTTTAGAGACCGAATGTCCAAACTGCAATTCAGTACCCACTAATTTTTCGCAAAGTGCCAATACAGCGATTTAACCTGAATACAGGTGGCTGTGAAGGGCAATGTTGGGTGTCCACAGAAAAGGCTCCGAGTGCCATAGGTTTGTCAACACTGCACTAGACCAAGGGATGGGGGTTCACAGGTGGAACTCCCTCCTGAGTGAGATCCACCTGCTGCCAACGTTGATGATGTTTCAGTGCCAGGCAAAACCTTCCTGTTCCAGAATTTGTTTAACTGATACAACATAGATTGTGGGTCCTGGTGGCAATTTTAGTGTATTACGTATTTTAATTGTATTGTATTGTATCTTAATGTTTTAATTGCTTTTAATTGTTCATTTGAATTTTGAATTGTAAGCCACCCAGAGACCTTTGGGTAGAGGGTGGCATATAAATTGTATAAATAATAAAATAATAAACAAATAACAGAAAGGAGAAAAAATAAAAAATGTATATGCACTTTTCTGGTTCACCTTGAAAAGACTTTGTTTTCCCTCTCAGGGCTCATCTGCATTTGCTTTAGAAGGATGATGAGAAAGACAAGGGAGAATGAACAGAAGCATTTCACAGCCTAATATAAGGTGCCCATTTGTGCATAAAAAACAGGAAGACAAATGACTTCTTTGATTTGCATAATTTTAGATAACTTAATTTACACATAGGACTGTTAATTGAGGAATTATTATTTTTTATAATTTAAATTGAATTGTAAAGCTCAGCAACCAAGTGGGGAATACTTAGGCCCCGGTCCCATGTCCCTTTAAAAGCAGTTTAAATTACCAGATAAACTGTGTCTAAAAATGCCATCCCCACGGCCACCGGGCTTTTTGAAAAAGAAAAAGAAAAAAGAAAACCCGGTAATGCCCCTTGAAGCAAGGTTTCTGTGACTCACCCAAGAGGTAGGGAAATTTTTGCCTGGCTTTGAAAATCCCGCTTTTAAGGAGCAGACGCCGTGGGACCACACAGATGATCCGGGTTTCTTTTTCTTTCTTTTTTCATAGCACCGACCGGCTGTTCCTGGGGCCGATGGGCTATGTTTTTTTTAATTGCTTTTCACCTTCGGAGAAACAGGAAGCTCTATCCGGTCCTACAAGTTTTCATTTCCCCCAGCCAAGTGGTCCTTTTTTTCAAATGCTAGCACCACCTGCTGCCCAAGGGGGCTGAACTGTGCTTTAAAATTTAAAAAAAGCTTTTGACGTGTGAACTCCTGTCCCACTTATTCAGTCACGTGTTGGGACGAAGAGGAAAAGTCAGACCTTCAGAAGATCAGGATCGAAACTCAGGTGTGACCACGGCCTTAGTGACCCATGTTTATGATTAGAGATGGGCACGACTTAGCGGTATTTCCGTTTCCGTTTCCGTTACTCGGTTCCGTTACTCTACGGAAACGGTAACGGGAATTACTCCCCCAGACTTCGAGCTCAAACCGACGAACGAACAATTTTGGTCTGATTTGTCGTGCTCGTTCCTTGCATCGCGCAATCGCGCGATGCCACACGCGGCACAGAAAAAAAGTTTTTAAAAGTTAAAAAAACCCGGTTCCCGGCCAAAAAGCAGGCGGGAAAATGCCTGCCGTGCCTCAGGGCACCTACCAGAGGGGTTGTTTCTGGAGGTCCCTGGCCTCCCCCCTCATCCCCCGTCCTGGGCTGCTCTGGTGGGACTCGCCGCAGGCTCGCAGCCAGCAAAAAGCCCAGTCTCGCCGCCGGCCGCCGCAATTAAAGCGCAAGCAAGCGGCATGGACGGCACAGGAAAAAATTTTTAAACTCTCCCCCCACCCATTCCCGGGCCAAAAAAGCAGGCGGAAAAATGCCTGCTTGACTAAGGGCGCAGGGCACCTACCGGAGGGGTGATTTCTGGAGGGGGGGGTCCCGCCTCCCCCACGTCCTGGGCAGCCGGACTCGCGAGTCGCCATCGCCATGCCATGCGGTGCGGGCGGGGGATCCAAAATGGGGCGGCAAACGCAATATTGTTTTTGAAATCGTGGTCCAAAAACACACAAGCACAACAGAAACACGCGAAAATTTATAAACTGCCAGATTTTTCACAGTAGCAGTGGGTTTTTTCTTGCAACAAAATGTCTCTCCTCTCCTCCTCTGTCCTCCATTGATTTTATTTTATTTTTATTTTTTTACACCTGCGCAATGATGGGCTGGCCAAGTGGCCAGCCATGTGGGAGTGGACAACCATGCAAATTTTTGGAGCCATCCCACCAGTCGCATGGCCACTTGGCCATGGAGACTTCTGGGATGTGCCAAAAAGCCCCCTAAAACCTGCCCTAGCCCTAACCCTAACCCTTGACTCCGTACCCATACGTCACAGACTGTCCTCTTAGTGGGTCAGAGAGGCACCCAGAGGTGCAACCCACTAGCCCACCGTAACCTTACCCGTCACTAGCCTAACCCTAGCCGTTGCACTAAGCCACCTTAAAGCCAGATCTACTTGCTTGCATTGCACTACACGCAGCAAGTACACTTCCCTTCTGTGTGAGACATGGTGGTGCGAGAGCCTTGTGAAGGGCGGGCATGACGCTATCAGTCACTCTCACTGGTCTCACTGTCTGCACATTATGTTATGCAATATCCATATGGCTATTGCATAGCATTTTGCAGCAGCAGCAGCCTCAGGTGAGGAAGGGAGACCCCCATGTAGAGGGGTCTCTTGGAGCCTGCTTCCCCTTCCTAGTGGGTGATAGGAGGCACCCACGGGTGCCTCCAGGAGCCCACTTTCCCTTTATAGCGGGCCAGAGGAGGCACCCACCCCACAGAGGTGCCTCCAGGAGCCCCCCCCAAAACCAGTACTAACGACAACGAAAAAACAAAAAAACGAACCGACTAATTTTTGCGAATTTTCGTGAAAACCGGAAACGACCCGAAACGGGACCGGCCCGACTAACGACAACTCGAAAAAATTTTTTTTCAAGTCATGCCCATCTCTATTTCTGATTATTCTCCTGGCCTGGTGCTCATTGTGGGATTGGCAGCTTCAAGGTCCCTGACTTCCCTTGTTATTGCTTGTTATAATGAAATCCTAAATCTTTGAAGGCTTGGCTCGGATAACCTTTTGTATAGAAGACAACTTGAAAAGAGGATCATGGTCTGGAAGCCTTTCAAATGTAGGTCTATCTTCTGCAAGTCAGGATGTGTGGCCCAGCTACATGTTACACTAAAGATGATTCTGCCTTTGATTTGTTCCCAAGGGAGAATGTTGCCCTAATCTGGATTTACATTCCCATGTGTAAATGACAGAGGACTCCCCTTCTTGATATGCATGTGTGTGCGCGCATGCATGTGTGTGTGCATGCGTGCATGCATGCAGGCAGATCCACACACATGTGCATGTGCACATGTCCATGAATGCATATTCTAAACACCATAATAGCACCAAAGGACTGTGATCCACATTGCCCTACTGCCTAATTACTCTGAATTTTCAAAGGAAACGAAAGGAAAGGAGAAGCAGGGAACATTAAAAAGACAGCACCTCGACCAGAACAACACATTCTTTATTCTGCTGCATATGTTACCCCGGCCTCATTTTTTAAACATTTTTGGAAATTTTATTTCAATGAGCATTTTCCTGTAAGAATGAAAGTAGTTTCTGTTTCTTTTAAATGGTTTCCTGCAAGAGTCATCTGTTTGTATGCTATGCTTTAGGCCATACCATAAAAACACACCTGCATTTCTAAGAAATCACTTGCTTTCCCAAAAGCTAAAAATTCAGTTTTGGACATCCAAAGTCCTCTTGATTATAGTATGTGCGAACTTTGCTAATTGCTATACTTGGTGGGGAATTCTCACAGGCCAGGCTGTTACCTCTGAATGAGTTGAAAAGTGATTTCATCTTGGCAAGTGACGGATGTGGTGGGGTTTTTTGAAATCAAGGGTGGAGTCGCATAACCTGAACCTGTGTAACATACATGCCCTGCCAAACCAGGGGCATATTTAGAGCCTTGTTTGCAGCCCTGCGACTGCAAACATGGAGGCCCATCATATTTCTTGCTTTCATTTGCTAATTTACTGATGGATACCTATCCCACTTAGTGGATGGATGTACCTCTCATAGAGTACTTGGAGGTCTGTAATTGTTCAGGCACAGAGCCCGTTTGTGTAGTGACTACTGTGAGTGTCAGTTACCTTCTGAGATAAATGTGAATGGTTTCTCTGTGTTGACTATATAGCGGTGACCTCCATTTGCTTTTCTTCAACAGTAGTTCCCAGAAAGGCATGCTGGTAGACTAGCATGTAAACCTTGCAGCATTAAATGTTTTTCATTGTTTCAAGCAATGGTGAGGAACATGTGGATTTCCAGGTGTTCTGTGGTCCCAGCATCCCCTTGGAACAATGGGAAGTGTTTATGGGGGTGGGGAATCCCAAATCATCCAGAGGGAAATGTTTTCCTCATCCTGCCTCAAACAATTATTTAGTGTTTTATTTGTTTATGTGCTGGTTGGACACTCCATTTGTTCAATCCCCCACTGTGCCTCTCAGCCAGCCTATGTGGCCTTCAGCAAGCTGCATACTCCTAGGACACCCCCAGGAGAAAAGAATGATAAACTACTTCAGAGTATTATCTACCAGTGACACCTTGGAGAGCAGTCACCAGAGGTCAGAACTGACTTGAAAGTGCCTGACAAAAATTGCCCAGTGAATTTCATGGCTCCATCAAGAATAGAACTTGGATAATCTAAAAGCCCTTTTACATGACCCCTAAAACCCGCTGCAAAACACTTGCAGATCCGGAGCATAAAATTGTTTTCCCAACAGCAGCGGGCTTTAAAAAAAAGTACGCCCACGCCCACTTAAGCATACCCCAGCACACTTTACAAGTACCTGGTCTCCGGAGGTAAAAAAAATTCCGATGCAAATTGTAAAGCTGTGGATGCAGGGCTCTCCTCGCCTTCTGTTTGTTTTTGTTGTCCCCGCCGCCCCTTTAACATACAGGAATCCCTACGGGGCTGCTCCGACAGCAGACGGAGGTGAACGGAGGTGAGCCTGCATTTTTTCTCCTTTTTTTCTCCCTCCCCTCACCGCAGATGGAAGCAACAGAGTGCGGAAGGGTGGGAACACAGGAAGAGGAACAAAACTCACATATCTGGCTGGAGGGATCAGAATTTAATCTACCAGCAGATCTTAGGGGTTGTTTGAAAGCAGCCTAAGTCTCTGCCATTTGTTTTAATCTGTATATTGTGTTGTTTATTTCAAAATATTTTTAAATTTTAAAAATAAGTCTCTGCCATTTGAACCACTAGACCAGTGATGGCAAACTTTTTAGAGACCAAGTGCCCAAACTGCTATTCAGAACCCACTAATTTTTCGCAAAGTGCCAATACAGCAATTTAACCTGAATACAAGCGGCTGTGAAGGGGCGATGTTGGACACCCACAGAAAGGGCTCCGAGTGCCACCTCTGGCACCCATGCCATAGATTCGCCAACACTGCACTAGACCAAGGGATGGGGAGATAGTCACCTGGCTTATATTTTAAAGCAAACATTCCTAATTCACATTTCCTGAAAATAATATGCAGACTGTAATGGAGCAGAGACGGCATTTAAAGCCATTCTCTGCTTAGGCGTTGCATTAAATAATTGGGGTATTGTGCAAACTGACTTACATAAATCTCTATAGTAAGGAAAGCTGAATAAAAAAGTATTTTGGGGGTTACATTTAAAAAACAACAACCTTTAGATTGATATAAAGATTGGATGGATCCAGCAATGCTGTTTTTATTTAAATCATATTTTAAAGCAAACTAATTTAATTAGCATCCAGTGACGGGCTAATCTGCAGAGGAGTGCAGCATTTTCTGTCACACTGCTTCCAGTTTTGCAATACAATTCTCAGAGTTCAGAAAAATGCATGCATATGCCTAGATTGGGATGGGATGTGTAAGAAATATATATGGGAATGAAAGCTGGGGACAAAAATAAGCTATTTCATGCTGCTTACAAATCACAGAAGGATGTGTACCAATTTTACGGTTGAACGTATGTGAAATTGATATTGGCCAGTTGTTAACTGATTCACACAACTCTTTGAGAAATAGTAATAATCTCCCTCTCTTAATAGAAAAGGACTTTGTTCAATGAGTTACATAACTTTTTCTTATATTGCATGTTGGCTTTATAGAATTCTATTTGACTCTTCACCTCCTTCCCACTGTAATAGCCACTGGCCATGCACTAGTAAGATGTCATAGCTGTACAGATTACGCTAAGTCTCCAACCTTTAAAGTAAGTCTTTGGCATGCTCTTTAAAAGCATATACCATACTTATTTCACTTCTATGAATCCCCATGGTTGTCAACCAAGGTGACAGACGCTTGCATGCAAAACTACCCAGTTATGTCACCTGCTGTTAGATGAGCATGTCAAGTGGTTTCCTGAAACTTACCATATCGCTGTACAGGAAGTTCATTCAGATAACTAGCTGTAAATGCTTGTGAACCAGAGAGAGCATTTTGGTATACCACATTTTATGCATAAATAGAAAAAAAAGAAAGACAGACAGACAAGACAGAAAACAAGACAAGAAAATCAAAAACAATAGACAGGAAGGTGTAACTGGTGAGAGACCACTTGGCTAGGAGTGAGATGGAACCCCACTGGCACTAGGATATTAACACAGGTTAACTTCAGCTAAGGTGCCACCGGACTCAAATTAGATCTCCACCCACAGAGAAAGATGTCTGTTGATTGAATGATTCATTTCCCTCTATTTCTAACCAGCTTTCCTCAGGTTTGGGAAATGCTGCCACCCTTCTGCTGTGGGGGCGGCAAGTGGATTATTCAGGTGCTGTTCTAGCAGTTGGCTTGGGACTGGCTCCTCTGAAGCAAGGGCAACCCTTGTCGTTCGGTTGGAAGAATGAAAGGTGTTTCTAATTTTAATTGACCAAAAATGCCTCAGAATTATGGGGATCCTGCACTCATGAAATAAGGGAACTAGAATGCAGGAACATCTCAGTAAACCAGTGCTGCAATTTATGTTGCTGCACTCCAGTGTCCGCTCTCTACCTGTAAGGGATGACAGAATGACATTGGGAGGTGCTCAGAGTCTGTGGTCATGGTTTTTCTCTCCTGAAGAAAGCCCAAAGCACCTGCCACTAAAGGCAAAACATTTTTTAAAAGCAAACAATATGGGGGGAAAATCCATATAATAAAAATGCTGCATGGACCTAGACAGAAATGTTCATTTCAGTACTTAAGAAAATATCATCTCCATTAGCACATGCAAAATTAATGAATTACATCTTCAAATGATGTTACTTAGGCGAGCTTAGGCCATGATCGCAACAGGGAAATGTTCACCATTTTTAGCAATACTTTCCACAGTTTAGTTGTAATGCATCGGGGTCATGTGGCATATATACCTGGATAAGAGTCCCAATGTATTTTAACATTACCAGTTTGAAATTGAATCATTATGGCTGGCTACAACACAGTACTCGTTTATTTTATTTTTTCATGGAGCACTGAATCTCCTCAACTTCAATATGTTTGTTTGTTTGTTTTAAATTTAAAAATATACTTCAGTCTTTCAGGAAGTGTTTCTTGATAGTAGAATTCTCTTGGTCACACAGGTACACACACACACACACACACACACACACACACACACACAGAGAGAGAGAGAGAGAGAGAGAGAGAGAGAGAGAGAAATAGTATCATTTGGATTGTACACATGGCATACCACTAAGGAAGGTATGAATATATGAAAATGCCACTAGAACAAAAAGCAGAAGCCTCTCAGTGAGGGAGAAATGAACCTCAGTTACAGCAAGGCCTGGTAAAATGATTCACTAATAGCTGTGTCTTGTGACCAGAAATTAATGCTACAATGTACTTGAGGAATAACTATGGAACATTTCTGTTGTGTGGCCACACAACGGAAATGTTAGACATATTGGTACAAATGATTTCATTGTAACAAGTAGAAGTAGAAATATTTAAAATTCTCCAAGTACTCAACATAGTGTAACCCTGGAAGATACAGGTTTAAACTGTGGATACAGCAAGTAGTATGGGTGAAGTAACTCTTTACTGCTCAGCCTCAGTCTTTCCAGCTATAAAGTGGACACAGTAACTCAAAGTAACAAACTCTAAGGACTTGGGGCTTGTGCTTGCTGGCTGGTACATCCCAAGATAACAAACAAAACCAACACATACGATTGGAGCAAAAGTGTCCACAATGTTATTGTTTACAGCAGTAGTCGCCATGCTGCTAGCATGGAGGATGGATCCCACATGTTCCAGCCCACCTAATTGCTAAAAATCACCCATAGGAAAAGTAACCTGGAAGAATCACATGGATGTGCATAACTGTGTCTCCACCTGCTACTTGGGAAGTTCAATAAGATGAAGTCCATTTAACAGCCTCTAACTTTGTCATGCACACGGTCTCTCTATCTCCCACTCCCATAGAGGGAAACCTTTCTACCCATGGATGTTTTGATCAGCCAAAGGGAGTCAAAAGGGGGAGAAAGCTCACACTTTATCGCAGAGATCCCCAAGAAGGCTGCATGTGGCACAAAAGATGGCAAACACCAACTGCTTCAGCCAGCACTGCTGGCAGCCACCAAATCTGGTCCAGGTAAGTCCAGGACTGGGACTTATTGTCCTCTCTTCCCCCCTCCCCTGCTCTCCGCTCTCCGCTCTCCACTCTCCGCTCTCTCTCTCTCTCTCTCTCTCTCTTTCTCTCTCTCTGTCTCGTGTGTGTGTGTGTGTGTGTGTGTGTGTGTGTGTGTGTGTGTGTGTGTGTGTGTGTGTGTGTGTGTGTGTGTGTGTTTCCCTTCTAGCACTGTCTTCTGCCCCAAAGCACTGTATTATTCTTCATTTGCAGTGACAGCGCTGAACTGGGCTTTCTAGCAGACGAACATCAGGAAATGGCAGGTTCCCGCCCCAAAATCTGTTCAATCTAAATTGAGAACTGGAAGTGGAAAAGAACATGGATATGAGAAAGAGAACCAAACAATGGCTGGAGCAGCTTGTGGGCTCCATATATGGCTAGGTTTGACAAGGAGTGTGGTGTACTGAATACAGCAAAGAACTTCTGCATAGTTGGGGATCTCAACATCATAACATCACCTGCATGGGGGATGCCCTGGTTCCATTTGCTGCATGCTCTGGCTGTATGCTTTCTCCAGAGACTAGAATAGTGAAAAGATCAAGAGGGAGATAATAGTAAAAGCAGAGCTGAATTGTACTTCAAATAGCACAGGGTATAGAATCCGTTAAACTAACCAGGTGTTTTTGTACGCAGATTCTGTTTCTTCTGCTGTTGTAACATTGCCCGCATTTGAAGTCATCCACTGTCTTGCATTCTCTAGTGGAACTCTGTTGTCATCTGCTTGAGTCTTGGCCTCTGGTTGCTATGAGACTTTCAAAATATTAGGGGATTGCAATACAGCAAAACACAAAGGCACGTGGCATCTGGTCACAGCACAGAGCATCTGGAATAGCATCATCGGTTTTCCTTGCCTATCTGAATTAAATTTTCTCCCTGCCCTGGCATCTTGTATGTGATGGAGGATGATATTGTAATTTTTTTCTCAAAGGTCACCCTCATTACACTTTTCTGTTCTGTGAATTGACATTATTCTTCCAACCATTTATATGAGGTGAGAGAGGAGGAGAAAAAGAACAGGCTGTAATAACCAGGAAAATGTTGGAAGCTAGGACGTGCACTGAAACAAGCCTCTTGGGCTCCATAGCCCAAAGGTCTAATGCAGGGATGTGCAGGAGGAATTGCATCCAGGCCGAAAGGTCTTCTGGATCACCCAAAGCCCCTGAAATTCTGCTACCCCCCAAAAATAGTTGTATGTATTTCTTGTCCGCTAGGCTCTACCTGGGATGAGGGGGACATTTTGACCTCTACGTGCTTTGGATGACAACTCCAATGGGTTCTACTCATCAAGGCAAATGAGGTGATTATGGGAAATGTAGTCCAAAACATCCAAATTTTTCATCCTGCTCAGTACCAGTTTTTACTTTGCCCCCCCATCCCCAAACCAGAAATAAAGAGGCGAGACAACTGCAATTGGGATAAATTGGGCCACAACTTTATTAATAAAATTTAACTTGTCTAAATACAGTCAAGGGGACCTGAGTCATAGTGCAAGGAGGTAGTGGCCGGAAAATAATATTCTTCCATCCTGGTTATTTAGTCAGTGAAATTCAGGCTTCAGAAAGGATGCTTCCTTCCAACTTGTGTGAATCTGCTAGCCCATGGCAGCCCTCAGTTTGGCCTAATAATACCTTAATAACTATATTTTAACCCTAAACCTGCCAATGACATTTAATTTTATCTGAGGGCTGACAAGCACCTTAGGGGTGACTTATCAGGGCATGCCTGAATACCGCTACCTCTAGAACTAGCCGTCCTACTGGGTTGTGACCAGATAAGGATAAGATACCCATCCCATGCTGAAAAGAGAATGGGATGGGTGAAAACATGTGTTCACTCAGAGCCATTAAAAGTGGCTACCAAAAATTCCCATCCAGACCCATAGCAACCAGCCAATCTCATTGTATTTATACAATGACAATAAATTGCATTCCAATTCCAATCTCATTCTCCTTATGATAGGGTGGGAGGGTGGGGTAATTGTCTCACTGAGCAAGAAGAGCAGGGGCAAACTTAAATAAACTCCACAAGCCCCTGCCTCCAGGTACCCTGATAGGTATGAGTTTCTTCATGCCAATGTTTGGACGGGTGGACAAATTAGCCCCGCCCACAAACCTTATTGTTGTCAGGGCAGCCATTCTCCAAGCTATGCAATATTCATTTTTTACTCCTTCTCCTTTGGGGGAACTAATTCCTTGTGATGCTTACTTCTGCAGTTAACGTGTATGTGCTACCTACTTTTTTGGCATATACTTCATATATATTGGCTTTCTGTGATGGGATTTGAGACTTTTAAAAGATTTAAACAGGTGTACATTAATGTGAGCAGAAATCCATGGTAGAAAGATGCATGTCTGTCTTCTTCACTGAAATGTAACATGTTTTATTAAGCATGCTAATAGGCAAAACTACTCAGGAGTAGGGATTCCATTCTTACGAATGAAAGCATGAAGTCATGTAAGTGTAAGTCATGTGTGATGCCTACCTGCCATTGCATTATAAAAAAAATCAGGGTTTTTGGAAGTTCTGGAAAGTCTATGATCTTCACAGTGTGAATTAGATTCTTGTTCCTTTCTCTTTGTGTCTGGCAATGGAAAGGAAGAGTGAAGAGGACTCACATTTGAACACAAACTTTGGACTACAGCTCTGAAAGACCTGGCTAACATAGGACAAGCCATTTTTGCTGCCTGACATGAAGGATAGATGGCACCCCCTAGCTATTCCATGTACAATGGCTGGACTGGATAGTAGCTGGATTTATTGCTAACCCTGGTTCCCGTATTTGGAAGCAGCAGTCTAAGTTCAGTGGATGCAGAGGAAGCTGTTTGACAAACAAATTTCTCCTCCAACAGCAGGAGAAGGAGTGATGTGATGTACAAGAGGATAAACTATGTGGAAGAAAGGTCGTAGATAAAATGATGTCAATGCAGTGGCTAACTCTGTACTGAACAAGGATATGGAAGAGGATGTGCTGAAAGTTTTAAAATATCTAAGAGAAGGCAAAAGAGTGAACATTTACCAATGGAGCAGAGAGTGGCCAAAATTGTATCGTTTAGTGTAGTAGATCACAGTGGATTAGGCCCACTGAGTCAATGGCAATGTAATGAATTAACTCCTCTGTAGGTTCCACTGATTCAAATGGGCCTAACTTTAATTGCAATTTCCTGGGCCAAATTAAGTCACAACATGAGCGTGTTCATTAGAATCAAAATAACTTATGGAGGAGCTGACTCATGCCATGGATCCAATGGGAATACTCTAGTGCAATTCACTAAGCAATTCACTAGTTGGTGAACATTGGTGATCAGGAGTGAAGTCACATTGCCTCTTGGATGCCACTTCATTTTTCTGGAACTTCACAGAAATGAGTTGGGAGTGAAAAAGAAACTTCTAATCCAAGAGGGGCTTCTCCAATTCACTAAGCTACAAGACACTAGTACCAATGAATGAGCAGTTCAGTGACCATGAATGTCAGAAATGCTTTATGTGACTGTAAAGCTTTCAGCCATTTGTAATGCCTTCCTGAAATAATTATGAAAACATTCTCATTTTTAAGCACAGTCATAGTAGGTAGATAGCAATTTTGTTTTGTCAGGATTCTTCATGTGTGACCACTCCAGGGATGGCATTTCAGACAACTATCAGTTGACCACTTATGACTGAATCCTGGTCAAATATTCCATGAATGAAATAATGCAGGTGACAGTTTATCTATGTGGCACCAAAGCCCTTTTACATAAGTAGAGGTACCACTGTAATAAAATCCTGCTGCTTATGAACCCATCTAAAAAGATTGCTATTTAGTTAAAATTATCCAATTATACAAAGATCGTTTTCACAGTTTTATATGTCTAACAATATTCAGACATACCAAATTGACTTCTCTTTATATGAAGAAATATATGACAGCACCCTAATTAAACAAATTCAGTTGGGCACATAATACTTTTTATGAGTTGTTTTATATATACATTTTTTTCTTGAAATGAACACAACACTTTTCTTTAAAAACTTTCCTCCTGAGATACTAAAACACCTGGATTTTTCCTGACAAATGGTTACCTTCTCTATAACTTCTGATTGGGGTATCAGAAACTCGGCAATGTCTTTTTAAAAGAATGCTCCATTTGCTTCTGTCCCACCCTTTCAACATTCATAGTCAGTCCCCTCTGAGAGAGGGAGGATTTCCCCATTTCCTCCTCTGAAAAGTTTTTATCCTTCTCTAGAAATTGGGATTCCCCTGAGCCTTATGGGGTTACCTCCCTGCTTGAATACGTGTGGTTGCCTTTTGACTCCACACTCAAAGAATAAATTTGCAGTTCCCATGTATAGAACCCTTAGTTTCCCCGTGCTGATGCAAACATACCGTATATACTCGAGTATAAGTCGACCCGAGTATAAGTCGAGGCTTAACCCCCAAAACTGGGGAAACTTATTGACTCGAGTATAAGTCTAGGGTGGGAAATGCAGCAGGGCCTGGCAGCTCCTTCTTTGTGAGCTGGGGGAGTGGTGTGTGATGTTTAAAATGACTTTTAGCCACTGATGCAAGTGCTTGGGTCAGTGGCTAAAAGTCATTTTAAATATTGTGTGCCGCTCCCCTGTGATGTGTGTGTGTGTGGGGGTCATAAGAAGCAGCATGCAATGTTTAAAATGACTTTTAGCCACCGACCCAAGCACTTCCCTCAGTGGCTAAAAGTATTGACCCAAATATAAGTCGAGGGGCCCTTTTTTCAGCCCAAAATTAGGGCTGAAAAACTAGGCTTATATTTGAGTATATACAGTAATGGAAAACAGCATTCAATACATGTATTTTTCATTGACTGGCCTGAGGTATTGTTTTAAAGACAGCCATGCGGACCAAGCTCCAGCTCCTGATGTTATTTACGCAATTAGAAATATGCTAGAGGAAGTGATAAATCTACATGTACAGTGTGAGCCATTCCCATCTCTGCACTTGTACCTACTTTGGGGGAATTGAAAGGTAAAGCTGTATGCTTATGCATTAAGCCAAAGGAATGAGGAATAGTAAATAATGGCAGTCATATGGGGCAATTTAAATTCCTACTCAGTGTATAAAGAGGATTCTATAAAGATTTGTCAGAAGAAGCTATTTTAAACATTCTAGTTATTTTAGACAGATAACTAAAAAGGTGAGCTTAGGAGGGGTATGCAAACTTACAGATTTCACAGTTATTGGTAATATGAGCAATTCAGAAGCTATGCCAAGGAATGTTGGAAAAATATATGAGTAAAAGATTTCTGCTCTTAAAAATAATGTTTTCTCCTCTAAATCTGGGAAAAGAATCACTTGCAAAATTTTCTGAAGCTTCCAGTTTTCTATTCATAGTAAGTGCTATTGGAACCCAATGACAGAGGCAGCAGCTGTGGAATGAAGGAGAGGTTCAGTATTACATCCACCCACTTCTTTTACAACTAAACTCACCAGTGGTTCTCCAAAATGATTCACATTCACTTTCTTAACTGTGCCAAAGTGATATGAAACTGTCTTGGCTCAAAGAAGGTGAAGCACTCAAGATGGAATGTAGGCAAAACACTCAGTACAGGTTACAACGCACACAGAGAAAATGTAGCACTGTGGCTGGTGCCTGGAGCATCCCATTATTCTTTACTCCGGGGTATGCTAGCTAGAGGCTGTTGGGAGTTTTAATCCAACAAATTGGAAGGGCTACAGGCTCTCTTGGGCTAGGTCTTTTATTGAAGTTACTGGGTGATGTCTTCACCTCCTTACAATTCCCTGCAAATGGCATTGAGAGATAGCCTGCCTATCTCTCCAACCCAGAGGTTGTCAGGCATCCATAATGATAGTCTTGATACCCTTGTTCTCCATGAACGTGTCCAATCCATTTTTAAAGCTGTCAAGGCTGACAGGTGTCACGATTTCTTCAGGCAGGAAGTTCCACAGACCAGTGATCCTCTGAGTGAAAAGTACTCTCTCTTATTTCTTTGAGATCTAGCACCCAAAAGTTTCATGGACTGCCCCCTAAGTTCAAGTCTTATGCAATAGGGAAAACAGTTATTCCTTATCTACTTTCTCCACACTGTGTATGATTTTATAACCTTCAGTCAGGTCACCTCTTAGGTGCCGTTGTTCAAGAGTGAAGAGGCCCAACTGCTGCAGCCTCAGATGGTAAGGAAGGTGTTCCAATCCTCTAAGCATTCTGGTTGCCCTCCTCTGCACTTTTTCCATTTCCATAATATCCCTCTGGAGGTATGGTGACCAGAATTGTACACAGTACTCCAGATGGGGCCTCACCATAGATTTATAAAGAGACAAAACTGCACTTGCTGAATTATTTTCTATACCCTTCCTAATGATCCCTAGCAATGAGTTTGCTTTTTTTCACTGCTGTAGTACACTGGGTTGACACCTTCATTGAGCTGTCCACCAGGACACCAAGGTCCCTTTTCTGGCTTGTTGCAGAGAGTTCAGACTGCATCAGTTTATAAATGTAATTGGTTTCCCCCCCAACATGCATCACTCTGCACTTAACTAATGTTGAAGCTCATTTGCCACTGGTTTGCCCATCCCCTCAGTGTCAAGAGATCCCTCTGGAGAGCCTCACAATCTCTCTTAGTTTTTACTACTCTGTATAATTTAGTGTCATTGGCAAATTTGGCTACCTTGCTATATACTCCTACTTCTAGATCATTTATGAAGAAGTTGAAAAGCAGGGGTCCTAGTACTGAACCTTGGGGGGGCATTCTTTACCTCCCTCCATTTAGAGAAGAGTCCATTTAGTGCTACCCTTTGTTTCCTGTCCCTTAGCCAGTTGCTGATCCAGGACAGGACCTGTCCCTTGATTCCATGACTGACAAGTTTATTCAAAAGCCTTTGGAGTGGGACCTTGTCAAAGGCCTTCTGAAAGTTCAGATAAACAATGTCAACTGGATCTCCCTTATCCACATGCTTGTTGACACTCTCAAAAACTTCCAACAGATTAGTGAGGCATGATTTGCCCTTGCAGAAGCCATGTTGGCTCTCCTTCAGCAGCACCTTCTCTTCTATGTCCCTATTGATCTTATATTTTAGGATGGTTTTGATCACTTTACCAGGGACACATGTCAAACTGACTGGTCGGTAATTACCTGTATCACCTCTGGATCCTTTTTTGAAGATTGGTCTTACATTCACTACCTTCCAGTCATCAGGCACAACACCTGATTTAAGGGAAATATCATTGGTATATATTTTGGCTAGTACCTCAGCAATTTCATCTTTACATTCCTTGAGAACTCATGGACGGATGACATCTGGTCCTGGTGATTTGTTAGATTTAGTTTAACAAGACATGCAAGGACCTCCTCCCTGGTTATTTCCATCTGGCTTAATTCTTCTGTTTCCCTTCCTACGAAGATAGGCTCTGTTTGGGGCATGTGCTCTCTGTCTTCTTCAGTGAATACTGAAGCAAAGAATTCATTGAGTCTCTTTGCAATCTGTTTCCTCTTTAATAATCCCTTGCCTTCCATTGTCGTCTAATGGTCCAATGGCTTTCCTAGTTGGGTTCTTACTTCTAATGTACTTAAATAAGTCCTTGGTATTTCTTAGAGTGTTTTTAACTATACACTCCTCAAAGTCTTGCTTTGCTTTCCTGAATATTACCTTGCATATGTCCTGCCAGAATTTATGTTTCTGCCTGTTGTCCTCATTTGGGAAAGCCTTCCATCTTCTAAATGAGCTTGTCTTGCTTTTGATCACTTCCGGAACAGCTCCTGTAAGCCACATTGGAGTCCTCTTGGACCTGCCAGTGCCCTTTTTCCTTTTCGGTATGCATTCCAATTGGGTCTCTGTTATTGTTTTTGTGAGCAATCTCCATGCCTTTTGGAGTTTTTTGGACTCTCTCAATTTTCCCTTCCAGTTTCTTTCTTTTTTTACTAGTTTCCTCATCTTTGGGAAATTTCCATTGCATAGGAGAAAGAAGAACCACACTTTTTTCCACTCGTGATGATAACAAGTCTTATCTTCAGATTCCCTTTATGTATAAATGAAGTAGGATGGTCATTAGGAATCCTTTGGATTTTTCCCAGTCTTGATTGACATTCCCAAGACTACATCTATTGCTCATATAGTTTCTATATGCAGTGGTACCTCTTAAGACAAATGCCTTGTAAGACAAAAAAGCTTGTAGGATGAAATTTTTTTTCCAGGAATAGGCATGCTTTGCATGACAAAAAATCCCTATGGGATGTTTTGCATGACAAAAAAGTTGTTCCGCATGTACCCAGGGAAAAAAATCCCAGTTATTTTTCTCTTTATTCTAGCCTCTGGAATGGATTAATGAATTCCCAATGCATTCCTATGGGGAACCACGTTTTTAAGACAATTTTTTTCATAAAACAATGCAACCCATAGCCTCCGGAACAGATTAATCAATGTTCAATGCATTCCTATGGGAAGCCGCATTTTGTAAGACAAAATTGAAATGTAGAATGAATTAAATTTGTTTTAAGAGTTACCACTGTAGTTTCTTTAATGTGTCATCCAAAAAAGAAAAACTATATTCGTTGCAAATGCATCTTGGAAAAAAAATAACATCACTGCTGCTTGTGGTACTCCAGGTACCTCAAGTCTTTCTGGCAAAAATCCAGTTGCTTATCCAAACTACAGACATATTGAATCAATAGGATTTACTTAAAGTTGATTTGAACATTCGTAATCAATTTAATTAAATCTGTCTTAGCTGGGAATAATAATGGGTTTTGGTGCCTGACTGATTTTCCATGAAGATATTTCACTACCCATGCCTTATTTATGCCAATACAGTGTTCATATTTTAATGTTTGTTTGTTTTAGAGTGTTTCCTTTAAAATCCTGCTGCCTCCAAGCACAGGCACAAACTATTAATTGAGCAAAATGTCATAGAAGTCAATATATGGCAATATGTTAAGAATCTTTCTTTTTGTACCATTTATGGGGGAAATTCATCTTTTTGGAAGGCATCAATGGTGGAGAAAACCACAAGTTTCCTTATCATGATCATGAAAGCCCAGAGGACACCCAAATTAACTGAATCACTGCAATGTGATTAGTCACTTATGTCATTCAGAACCAGATGCTTTCTGCAGAACCATGTGGTAGACAGAGCCTAACGTCCAAAGGAAGTCTTAGGCAAACTGTCTGACTAACAAGTTAGAATGCAAAGGCCACATAATCCAGTCTCATATACAATGTCACCACAATCTGTGAGTCACGTGAAGCAGAATTAATGGGGCTGTCTCACTTTTCAATGGGACACTCCCAGGCAATAAGGGGAAAACAACATTATTATTATTATTATTATTATTATTATTATTATTATTATTATTATTATTATTATTATTATTATTATTATTATTATTATTATTATTATTATTATTATTATTATTATTATTATTATTATTATTATTAAAAAAGTGGCACCTTAAAGACTAACTGCTATATTTTAGTGTGAGCTTTTGTGGACAAGTTCACTTTTTCAGGTGATAAAAGCTATGTCAGACAGCCTCAAATGTTTTTTGTACCAAGCAGAGGACCTTTTGGGCTCCAAAGTATTTGTACCCCAAGGGCCAGCAGTCACAGCTAGAATGGCTAATGGTAAAAGATGATGGGAACTGAAAAAATCATCTGTAAGACCAAAGGTTCCCAAATCCTGTTTTATTTTGAGTGTACTATTCCAACTTTCCATTCCTTATGTGTTACTCAGGATGGCAAATAACAAGTCCCTTGAAATGTCACATTAAAATCCAATTAAAAGGTCTTATAAAACACATTTAAAACAGCCATTAACAGAGCCTGTTAGATGGGAAACACCTCATCCTGCCCATGAGAATTTAAAAGCGAAATTAAAAAATGAAATATCCCCAGATTTCTTGGGGAGGGGCAAAATAAAAACTATAATAAAAATGTGCCCCCTCTCAGAGGGCTGGTGGAAGAGAGGGGAGATAAAGGAAGAACAAAACATAGCAAAATAACAACAAAAAATACCACTAGTTGGGGAAAGCCTCTGCAGATAAATAGGTCTTCAGGGCGCTCCAAAGGGAGGGCAGGGAGGGAGCCTGCGTTATCTCTACGGGCAGGTGGTTCCACAATTCAGGGGCCACCACTGAAAAGGCACGGCATATTGTTGTTGTCTTTTTGGCCTGCCTTGGGGTAGCCACCTGCAGCAGGAGGAAGGATTACATAGCATGGGATAGATTGCTCGGGGGGTGGGGGGTATATGCTCCACCCAATAGTGAGGTTCCAAGCTGTGCCAGGCTTTATGTATTAATGTCAACATCTTCAAACTGATGCAGAACGCCACTGGGAGCTGTCTCACACCCGTAATGAACCTGGCCACCTCATTTTGCATCCACTGTAACCTCTGCATCAAGTCCAAAAGCAGCCCCATGTAGAGTGCATTGCAGTAATCTAATTTGGAGATGACCAATGCATAGATTAGATCCTTTAGAAACTCTCCATCCAAATGGTGTTGGAGCTGGGAAATCTGCTTAAGTTGGTACGTAGAAGGCGGACTTGACCACCGCATCCATGATGTGGTTTTAGGGTGAGTGCTGGGTCAAGAAGGACTCCCAGACTCTGAACCTGAACTTTAAAAGGCAGAGGTACACACACCCCCAGGGAGATCTGAGGTACAGTCTTCCTGGAATGGGATGGCCCTGCCAGCAAGACCTCCATCTTGTTGGGATTCAGTCTCAGTTTGTTGTACGTGGGGATCTTAGGTCATTACTTAATGGGGATCTTAGGACATTACTCAATGTGAAATGCCACATAGACTCATGATTTGCAAGTTGTGATTTGCCACTGTATCTTTGCTTTGGGGCCATGTATAAATGTATAAATGTTTGCCATGTAATTTCACTTTTATGGCTGAGGGAATGGACTTGCCAATGAAATGTCACATTAGTGGAATTATATATGTAGACTTCAGGATTTATTTGCTTAGTTCTGTGGTCAAATTTTTATTTTATGTTATTTTATTTTATTGTACAGTGGTACCTTGTATAAAGGAATTAATTCATTCCAAATGAATTTCTGTCAAGCAAATTTTCCTTTACACAAATTTCCCCTAGGAATGCATTGAAAACGGAGTAATCCCTAATCGCGACCATTTTTATGTTGTACATATTCCCCCCCCCTCATGGGCAATTCTGTTAAGCCAATTTCCCCTTTCTCCGGAACTTTTTATGTTGTACAGATTTTATGTTGAACAAACTGTTTGCTATATGAGGTTCCACTGTGTTTTGCTTTATTTCAATGTAAACAGCAGAGAGCCCTAGACTAGAGCATGATTTCTAAACTTTTGATGAATCCCTTGACTTTTATGGACACTGCAAATGGTTGACTTTTCCAGGAATGACCCTCTGAGGTGCACATTAACACAGTTATATGACCCTCCCCCCAGCCACCCGCTCCTTATTTCAGGTTCATGTAAAACATCTTGACAAAACACTGGCAGACATGGCAGGGGACTAGAGATGCTTATAGAGTTGTTGATAGCAACGGCAGAGCAATGTTGAAGAGGTGTTCAGGGTGTGAGAGCTCTGCATTTTCTCACTTCCAGTTACAACTCTATAGCTGCGTAATGGAGTCCTTTCTTAATAGCTCTCTACCCATATGATTCATGGGTATAAACACAGCAGATTTCACAAAAGCATGGATACATTTCAGAAGAGATTCACATGAACAATTTGGTTCATATCTTTTTTAACATAATGTTTTGTTTCCAGTTCAGAGATGGAGAAACCAGCACTCTGCAAATGTCAATTGGATTATAACTCTGACCATTCCTGACTACTGACCATGCTGGCAATGGGTAATGAGAATTGGAATCCAGTCTCACACAGGTTCCTTGTCTTTGTCCTATATCAGGCATATCCAAACTTTGGTCTTCCAGATGTTTTGGACCACAACTCCCACAGTCCTTTGACATTGGCAATCTAAGCTTGGAATTTTGGAAGATGTGGTCCAAAACATCAGGACGGCCGAAGTTTGGACGTGCCTGTCCTATATCATTCCTCTATACAGACCAAAGGGGGATAATTTGATTGTGAAGTTTGAAAATCCTCCAGTTGGTAGGAACAGTTGGTAGGTTGTTGTCGTCATGTGCCATCAAGATGCATCTGAGATATGGCAACCCTAACAAGGTTGCCAAGATATGTGATATTTTAAGGAGTGGCCTTAGCAATGCCATATCCTACCACACTGGCTTTAGAACTGCTTAACAGGATTTTCAGGCTTAGAATTATCATGGTACGAGAGTGCAGTGTATGTTATTGTGTGGCAGAGCAAGTCAACATTCTACAAGACAATTCTACAAGTGAGATTAGCCAAAACAAAACAAAAATTACAATTTTCAAGCTGGATTTCAGATCAGTACCAAATTTGGCCCAGGTGTAGCAGACTGTTCCATTGCCATATCATTAACAGCATAATACAGTTGTATAATAATCAAGGAGGGGGGAATCCAGTGATGCTATGCTCCATCAAGTTACTGTATAAATTAATGGCCTCTAAAATTCATTCATTCATTCATTGAACTAGCTAATAGCTACTCTGGGTGGTAGGTGCCATATAGTTAACAACTCTACTCATATCTTGCAAACCAACTGCATCTCATGTAAGGTATGGATTGTGCAAACACAAACACTTAAAAACTGTTGTTCTCACATGATAGTGTCTACACAAGCAAAACCCATGTCTTCAGACACATCTCTACTTAAGTGAGCAAAATGATAATGATGTGTGGGCGGGGCTATCATTTCCTCTGCCTGACCTTAGGCAACCCTGTTTAGCCTCATTCAGGTTATTCCAATTGACCTGTGTAGACAAGTCCTTCATACATAACACAGATTTGGGAGCATTGTTGGGTAGCCATTTTGGTTATCCACTTCAGTCTACATGACTACAATGTTCAACACACTTACTAGGGACCTGAATAGAATGCAGTTCTGAATACAAAATTATGCCCAACAGTTGTGTGTATTTATTCCATTATCAGTTTCCCATGTTTCTTTAACCATCAATTTTCCTACTAATATAATAGAGCAAGGAATGGAATTGGAACCCATTTGCTACATGCAAATAAAGCTCCACATCAATTTTTTTTTACCAGGTAGAAAAAAAAGAGTGGCAGTTTTACACCACAGGAGAGAATGAGCAAACTTTTAGGAGACCAATAACATTGTTTTCTGGCAGACAAATGTGACACCAAAATGGAAACAGTGTGGAGATATTAATTATACAAAGAAACTGCAACTGTATATCACTAATCACTTCATTTTTCCATATACAAAGGTGAGGCTCAGCATTTGTTTATGGCTTAAATTCCTTGATATGGTAGCAAGGGTGCCATATAGGGAAGCCAAATATCTTTCACTCCCCAACTCCTGCCCACATGTCTCAGTTCAAAAGGTGCACTTCTTTCTCAGGAGGAGAAATGAATGGGACTGAGTAGGCAGGAGTCATAGAGTTCTAATCCTCTCCTCAGCCCCTGATTGACCTAAAGGAGGAATTTGGAAGTATATGTCTCCAGCTAGAGGTATTTGAGAAATCAGTCTTGAGAATTACAACTGGACTCAAAACAACCGGCTCCTCCTATACTTAGGGGAACAATTTTTTCTTTCCAATTTTGCATTTCTCTAAATCTTGTGCTGTAGTGCTCAGCTCAGAAAATATATCGCTAGACCCTTTAGGATCTGTTTCATGATAATATATTCATTTTTGTCATAGTATTTATTTATTTATTTATTTATTTATTTATTTATTTATTTATTTATTTATTTGTTTGTTTGTTTGTTTGTTTGTTTGTTTTCTATACTGCAGCTTAGAATCAAAGAATCATAGCGTTTGAAGAGACCTCAAGGGCCATCCAGTCCAACCCCCTGCCATGCAGGAACCCCATCACAATATTTCCGACAGATGGCCATCCAGCCTTTGCTTAAAAACCCCCAAAGAAGGAGACTCCACCACCCTTTGTGGCAGCATATTCCATTGCTGAACAGCTCTAACTGTCATGAAGTTCTTCCTAATCTTCAAATGGAATCTCTTTTCTTGTAGTTTAAAACCATTCCCCCGAGTCCTATTTAAACATAGCTATCATATCCCCCCTCAGCCTTCTCTTTGAAAGGCTAAACATTCCTAGTTCCCCAAGCCATTCCTCATAAGCCATTTCCTTGAGACCTTCAACCATCCTGGTCGTCCTCCTCTGTACCCACTCAAAGTTGTCAACATCCTTTTAAAATTGAAGCGCACAGAACTGGACACAGTACTCCAGGTGGGGTCTGACTAGAGCAGAATAGAGTGGAGTGGAGAATATTCTTTTACTGTATCCCTATTGTTGAGTGACAAGACCAAAAGTATCTCAAAAGTATCGATATGGGATGGGACAGGAGTTTGCCAGGTTGATCCTACACTTGGTGTGGGCAATGGGGCCCACAGTTCTATAGACAAAGGTTCTTGGTTGTATGCTGATCCTATATAGGTTAGCAGAAACTTCTCCTCAGGCTTATTGATCAGTGGGGGGAAAAAACAATAATGGAGTAGAACATGGCCAGGCACTCCCTCTCAATGTAAATGTATGGACACACGTGCTGCCTACCATGCTTGAACAGGGCTAGGAATAAGGAAAGGGGGTCCTGAAGTAGATTATGGCTGAGGACTCTGCCTGAGAATCTGATGAATAGTTTTGTCACTTTGCTGCCTTTGTGTCCACTTGCTTCTGCTTGTAAACTGTCATCTGAAGGACTGTCGAAAGTCAAGGCTATGAGATGAGAGCTGAACAGTACATTCCATACTGTGGGTGCAACCTTAAATAGCCATGATGGCTGGAAGATGGCTGAGCTGATGCTAGGCCAGCTGAAGCTGGTTTGAAGCCAAAGTACCCCAGCCTTGTGGTGTTGGAAGGGCCCTGGGATCATTTTTACCTTCCATTCATTTGAAAGCAACTTGGCAGAACAGAACAACAATCACACCTCAGTTCAGCCCTTGTGTTGGCATAGTGACTAATCTCAATGCCAGAGGAGGATTGGATCTGGAGTAACTCAACTCCCCCTTCCCCTTGTCCTTTCTCCCCCCCCTTCTCTTTGGCTCCTTTTGGCAGATCCAAGCCAGGACAGCAGATGTGACCCGGAATTTTGCTCCTGCCAGATCTCTGGGATCAGCCAGTACTAGCAGTTCTGCAGGGATGAGGGTAGTTGTCCTGACAAAGGAGACCTCCGCTCACTCCAAACCCCTTCCAGCCAAAATAATTTTGCGATGATGCTTAAGGACCTGGTCATATAAGTGTATCAGTTATTCCTCTGCAATTTATGAAATGCCTGTGGATGTCTGTACATAATTTTAATATGAGCGTTGCATTACAGGAACATAGAAAGCTGTCTTTTAGTGACTTCAAGATTTCATCCATCTCAGCCTTGCCCTTCTGACTAGCATGGCCTGTTCAAGATTTTATGCAGGTTTATTTCCTAGCCCTACTGGAAGATCACCTGTCTCTCTTGAAAGCTCTCCAGGACCAAGTGTGCTTAGCTTCTGAAATCAGGTAAAAATCCAGCATCTCTGTGCTTTGGGTTCTTGGACTGTGTGGGTGAGGCCTATCACCTCTTCCATGTTGAGACCACAAATACAGGTGGAAAATTAACTTTATTACTCTTTCATTTTTCTTAGTTTTTTTTGCAAAAGGAGGCAGACTGCCCTCAATAGCTCTCAAAGTTCCCCAGGACTCTTCTTGTCTCCTGAAATCTCCTCCTGCTGACTGGTACAATCTTCCAAGCCCCAACATCCAAGGCACTTCGGGAGGAGGGGGGGGGAGAGAGAGAGGACCCAATGCCTTTTCCCAAGCCTGACTCATGTCTAGTACCTCCAGCCTCTGCTCCTGGATTATGCGGGCTATAGGGATGGGCCCGAAACAGGAAAAGTGTTTCATTTTGTTTCGTTGCTTGAGTACTTTCATTTCGTTTAGTTACAAAATGAATGTTAAAGTAGTTTTGTTACAAAACAAAATTAAAAGAAACAAAATACTATGCTCCCCTGGCTCCTAAAGGACCCAGGGGAGCAAGCAATTTTAGGCAACCCCCTGAAATTTGCAAAAGTTTGAGGGGGGGGGTCACAGAGCTGAGTTATGAAGCTCCAAAGGGGGTGACCCTAGGAAAAAACCTTTCTAATTGGAATCAAAAGCTGATTGGGTGAGTGATAATGCTGCCGCTGCTTCCCATTGATTCCAATTAAAAAGTTTTTTCTACTAAGGGCATCCCCTTTGGAGCTTCATAACTCAGCTCCCTAAACCCCTAACCTTTCCAAATTTCAAGGGGCTTACGGGGAAGAACTCAAGGAAGCTCCCCTGACATTTCCTCTAGAATGAATCATTTCATTCTGGGAGGAGGGGGGAATTGTGTTTCATTTTGTTCTGTAATGAAATGCTAGCTGCCATTTCATTTCATTTCAAAACAATTTGAAACCTTGCCACACAATGAAACAGTGTGTTGTTTTTCGTATGGCGCCCTTCCTTAGTGGGCTCTTTAATAACTCAGGAATTACTTCCTGGGCTAGGGCCTATCCAGGGAAGTTGACCACACCTCCCATCAGGAAAAATCCTCCAACTTGCTGCTTCCCCCTCCAGTCTTTGGCCACGGGGCCCTTTTGGTCAAGTTCATATACAGTGAGTTCCAGCAGCAGCAGATGTATCACTCAGTCAGGCATCTAGCCCAGTGTCCAAGCACAAAGAGAGATGAGGATTAGTGAGTTGCCTTCTTCTCTCTAGTTGGGTGGGAGCCACCCTGCTCCCCCAGCCCTTGTCTCCTATTTTTTTACCCATACTGCTTCTGCAGGGAGAGTGGCCAGCCTTTGCAGGTGACAGAAGAGTTTCCTCTGTGGCTCTTTCCTGGATCTTTGTTCTCTGCTGTCAGCATCAGGAATTTGTAAGCATTCTTCCACTCCTTCTCCCCTTCTTCCTCGCTCTCTCTTATCTTCTCCCAGTGAAGGCTGCAGCTGTGCTGGCAGGCCTAGGGCTGGTGTCCTCCCTATTCCAAGGCCCCAGTGTTTCATATACAAACCACATTCCTCCTGGACTTGCCAAGGGGGCTGGACCACTGAAGTACCACTCAAGTACTCAGTCCCATCCGGTCATTTGCCTGTGGCTGGCTAATAGACTGAAATTCCCAGAACCCTTAACCACCAGCTGTACCAGCCAGGGATTCTAGGAATTGCAGTCCAAGAACACGTAGGTTATCCAAAGTTGGAAAGACACTGCTGTGGCTACCATGTCGAATGCTGCCATTGCTGCTGTGAACATTCAGACTGCCCTTTCCTAGGTAAAACTTGGCACACTTTTTCCTACTGCTAGAGCAGGAACCAATATTGTACAGCAACACTAAGTTTTGTTTCAGGGATACAGAAGTACTATATCCTTCATTCATTAACTGGAGGTGTTTTTTTTTTAAAAAAAGAACTGACTCTACTGCACCACATTGGGTATCTCAGACGTCTTATTGAAACCTTATACCCCATCTGAATTAGTCTAAACGTGTGACACAGATACCACCCAAGCCTCCTAATGCTCTACCTGAAAGAGAATCAGACTTTTATATGTGTAAAACCAAGGTCTGTAGCAGTGTGTTCAGTGTACAGCATGTCCATGATCAGAGGTACTCATAGGAGGCAGAACTCCTGAACATTCATACATACTGAGTGTTCTCCCAAGGTCTGTTGCATACCTTTACACTAAATATGAAGCCCCTCGAAAATTCCATGTGGGTTGGGTTGTAGGGCAGAATGACTTATGGGTGCTCACCTGTCCCCTGCATCATTTAAGATTTAATGTGAATTTAGGCATAGCACTTGGGTTTTGTCATGCAGTTACTGTCTCAAGAACTATGTTACAAAACATATACTTGATGAAAAACTCTGCATAAAGATAGATATTGTTAAAATGTGCATGTTGAGAGAGAATGGTCTTTCAAAATTCAGTATATCTGTTCATGTTTTATGTTTGCAGTGCAGGTGTAGGAAGATGCTGAAATCTGATGAAACAGGCTGTGACTGATTTTGACACAGACTGGCTGTACATATATTCTTATTGACTCACCCATCTCTAACATGGTACATGTTGATCATTTCTTTCTGTGAAGTTAAATGCCATTGCAGGAAGTTAGAATAGAAAACAAAGGAAGTTCTTCCGAAATGTGGAATTTCTATGACTTTCTGTGTCATGTTGTAAATTCTCCTCTGCTGACTTAAATTATCTTCCTGACCTTTCTTCAGGAAGCTTTGCAAGGTTGCAGCTGACTTTCTAGCTAAGAACATTATTCTTTAAAGTTTTTTGGGGAGTAAGTCCTCTGGGCTTCACTGAGGCTAACTTCAGGCTACATATCACATACGTTTCAAAACTTATCTTTCTAAGACTCGTATACCCGTCCGATTTTAGTAAATCTAATATAGGTTTCTGTGGAGGACATGTTTGCTTGAATGTGTGCTTTTCTGTTTAACAAGATCCTAGGGTGCCCTCTTGTGGGAATGTGTGCCTTTTTGTTTAACAAGATCCTAGGGCACCCTCTTGTGGTAAAATGACACAAAGTTGGCTAAGCAGAACTGTCTAGAAAATTGTTTTCGAGGAGGTAGTCCTGTTAGTCCTTTCAAGCAATTGACTGATAATGGGCATTTTAAAGACAAAGGAAGCTTGTTTTAACCTGTTGGCTGGTAAAACAAATGTCTGTTAACCTATGGGTATGCATATCTTTCTATGTGCTATAGGATTCCATATGCTAATAGCCCTAACAAACAATGGCCATATAGTGATGAGAAATATTTCTTTGTATTGATTTCATTACATTCCCTTTAATCTTATCTGCATTTCCCATCTTCTTTTTTGAGACTCTGTGATGACATTTTATCTTACAAAATCATAGAGTGATTTTTTTAAATATACAGTATGTGCTTCTTTTGTTTTCTTTCTTTTTAAAAATATTTTTGTGAATGAATCCCTTAGTTCTTACATGAATGGGGAGGACTCTTTTGGGTTTTCTGGATCTCCAAAAGTCATAAAGAAGCTTTAAAACTTCTCCAAAAAAGAGACAAGGCAACAGGGAATCAGTCTACTCCAGAAGCAGTACATCAGAATGAAAAATCTTTATCATTAGACCCATGTAAGTACTAGTTTTATAGTATAATATTCCCAGAAACTAGTGGCACACTAACAGAGTCAGAAAATCTGCCCAGATGGTCCACCCACCCCACAAAAGGAAACAATCTCCCAACTCAGATGTATACCTTTAACAGAAAAAATATACACAAATAAATGAAAACATATTTTGGAATAATAAGTTAAACAGGGAAAGCATCTCTCCACACATTCAAAGAGCGACAAAATAACAAAATTATTTAAATTATATTTAAAAACCCAAGCAGCATCCTCTCCCTACAAACAAGATAAAGAGGGAAACAAATTAAGGCATGCAAAATCAATTAAATCCCCTCACCAAAATTCTTAAGATATGGAAGATTGTTCATCCTACCACCAATTCATGCCTTTTTTTAGTCCCATAGGCAGCAGGAAGCAGGCAAGGCAGATAGTAGGAGAAATAACCTTAAAAAGGAAAGGAGCAAAAAGAAATCAAGTGGAGGTGAATATAAAAACTAATCTCAAGAAGCATGCTCCAGACTCACCATTTTGAAGGCGAGGCGTCTTTGCCGCCCTGCTGAAGAGGTGCAAAAGTTGTGCCAATGGCATAGGCTACGTAAGTAGGTAGCGCGCTGTTAAAAATCAGTGCCGCCAGGCTCCCCACCTCTTTGTCCAACAGCGACTGTGCACCCCCCCTCCTGCCCCCCCCCCCCCCAAAGTGTTGATGGTGATGCTTAGCTGGTCGCTTCGGGGCCGGATGGGAATTTTTGGCTATCACTCTTATTGCCATGGAGTGACTGTGAGTTTTTGCCCATCCCATCATCAACAATGTGCGGGCTGGGGCAAGTAATTACAATCATCAGTCACAATTTGGCAGGTAGTGCAAGTGGCATCATCATCATGTCAAACCCCTCCTTTAGATGGCATGGTAAGGTGCTCGGCAGCCCACATATAAATTAACAACAAGTTGATAATAGGTATAGGTGACCCTATGACAACAGGTCAGGCAAAGGAGGGCTGCACTTCCCATTAGGAGATGCAGAAGGGGAGGCATGCCTAATTAGATTAACACCATCCTTCCCTACCCAGTGCAATCTTACCTAACCTGGGAGGGGCAGCTGTTTAATAATATCTACAGATGTTAACCACTCGCACTATGGCACAGGTTGCAGTTAAAGGTTCATTGTTAAACTTCATTATTGTTGTTATCAATGAATTGTGGCCCATATTAACCCAAAACTTTGATGTTGCCTCATTAGTTCAGTCTGGGTCAGCAAGGCAGCACTGAAAACAATCCAAAGAAATGGAAAACACAATCCCTCCCAAAACCCAAGACTCAAAGCCTCCCAAAGAATCCAGTTGAAGGCAGGCAAGCAGACAGATGGGGAGCATTCCAAGATGGAGGGAATGAGGAGCTCAGCACAAAGTAATTCCACCCACGAGAAACAACTAAACGGACTGCTTCATACCAGGATCCAGAACCTTTTACAGATCCAAAAGCCCCTCTCCCTGGCAGCTGACAACCCTGTCAATATTCTTGTACAATGCTCTTGTGCATCAGATTCTCAGACAATCTGATAGTACAGGTGAATGAAAAGTTACCAAAAGGGAACATGAAAGAAACACAATAGCTTCATGAACTGTTCTTTTATAAATATGTGACATTTGTGTTTAAGAGGATCTCTTTGGGGAACTTTTATAAGAATGTGAATTACATGAAAGTCTGGCTTTTTGTGTATTTGGGTATAAGCAAGCAAGGCCTGTACCCTTCTTTGTGTTTTTCTCCTGCACTGAAAATGGCGGGCACCTTAATTCATTTTTCTGAGGTATGCCTTCAGTTGCACAATTCACAGTTATGAACAAGAACATGCTTGTATTGCTTTTGGTATGCACCTTTTTACCTGCTGTCTTTTTAATCTGCATGGATTCTTTTCTGCACACCTCTATTTCTTTGAAACGTTTTAATGTGCCTGTTTTCTCCTGAATGTGGGACTTTTGAATGAAGCCATGCTTGTTTAAATGCTACCTTTGACAAAGATGAGATTAAATCAAAGAAGCTCTTTTTCATCCCCATGTATAAATAACAGCAGCCAGAGGCCTGCAGGTTCTTCAGTGCCTGGTTCAACATTGCTTTCTCCACCCAGGAATCATTCCTATGCGCAGTACCACCACTCTGCATGCACAATGCTTTATTTGTAGATGCTTGTTAAATGAAGCAAAATCTTCTTTCTTCTATACCATCTAGGACCCTTAGAGAAAATTCTCTCTACATACTGTAAGCATGATGGGAACACAGTTTGGTATGAAGAAGGCCTCAGTAACATCAATTGACTATGGGTGGTCATCTGAGGGGATGGTGGGAATGAGTAAACATGTAGTAAATTCATTATGCAAGGAAGAACCCTCATTCCGAGTATCTTATGCTCTTATGCACTAATTCAGAACCTGTGCTGTTTATTTAATAGGTCTTCCAGAGCTCAGAACAGACAAGACAGTTTTCTTTGTGAGTATGTTTCCTATACCTGTTACTCTATTTAACTTTATAATTCTCTTACTGCTTACACTGGTTTAAACATATTTTTTCTATTTGCAACTACCCCTTCCCCACCACCTTTGTTCCTTAAAAAAAATTAGACCTCTCCACTTGGCCTGTTTTGTTGATGGGAAAACGTTTGGTTCCAGAATGTTTGCAAGTAGGGATGGGCACAAAAAAGCAAAATGATGTTTCATTTCGTTCTGTTTCAGAGGGCCCCCACATTTCATTTTGTTTTGTCTCATACCATTTTTACAACAAAAATTCATATGAAATGAAACAAAAATGAAATGTTTCGTTGCCTTGTGGCAGCTCAGTCTGAAGGCTTCAGCAGCAGCTTCAAAGGATTCGGTAGCAGCAGCAGTAGTGGCAGGACTAGCAGCTGGCTGGTGGGGCCCCAGTGGTGGCTGCAGTGATGGGCCTAGGCAGCAGCCAGGGAGACTCTGGCGGCAGTGGTGGCTGGGCTAAACCAGCCTGCTGACCACTTGCCCCCTCCTGCTGCAGCGGCGACTCTGGTGGCAGCCACGGTGACTCCGATGGCAGGCTTAGGCTGGCCTGCCCAGCTGGATGGCAGGGTTCCGGCAGCGACCATGGTGACTCTGGCAGTGGCGGCTCTGGCAGTGGGCCTAGGCTGGCCTGCCAGACACTCACCCTCTCTGGCCTGGCTGGGTGTTCTTGGTGGTAGCAGTGGAACTCTTACAGGTAAGTGGCCATTTTACAGACAGAACAAAATGGTTTGTTTTAGCAAAAAAGCCATCATTTTGTTTCATCTGTAACAAAATGCTGATTCATTGTTTTGTTTCATTTCATTTTGTTTCATTTTGTTACGTAACAAAACGATGAAACAGCGTTTCATTTTTCATTTTGTGCCCCTCCCTATTTGCAAGCTATTTTTTATTTTTATTTTTTAAAGGTTATTTTGCACTAAGAGTGCTCACTAGCCCTCAACAGGAGAGAGGATTTGTCATTCCTTAGTAGAAGGCATACACCTGTGAGTTAAGGTGGGCTTCTAAGATGCAGGTGGATTTGGCTGAGTTGGGACATGCTAGCATTAAGTTACAGGTTACCATTCTTGTTCCAAAGTGCCTCAAGGACAAGGAAAAGTCCTTGACAGATGGGTTCATTATTAATGTTCTCTGAGCATTGGCCACATAAGCTCAAGTGTACTTTCAGGTTCCTTCCTTGGCTCTCTCTTTCCTTGCCCCAGGCCCCCATGTGTACCTTGAGCCAGGGAAAGCTGGCAGTAGAGCTGTTGGCACTCGTGGTACTGAGCAGTCATACCAAATGTTTTCACTGGAAACGGGCAATGAGATAGCATTTAGTGTGTCCCTTGAACATAGCAGACTAACTTAGAGCATACAGGGCTGGCTGTATGGCACATGTAATTCTGGCTTCCAGGGCTTCACAACTGCTCGTTGGCACATACCATGTAAAGCAACTAGCTCACTACATCTAATAGCGGAAACAACTTTCTTCTGTGGTGTTGCCATTGTCCATCTTTTTAGTTTCTATACATTGTGAGTTAAAAATTTGCAGTAGTAAGATAGCTTTGCTTATGTAGATGCCCCATATTATTTCTGTCTGTCTCAGAGCTTAGTTACTATATTGAGTTATTTTTTCTTTAGTAACAGGGGGGTCACAAAGTTACATTTCAGAAATAACAGAAGTGGGAAAGTCATTTTTTTCTGTCATGCAAAGAGTAATATTTTCTAGTTACTTTCTTCTTGCAGTATTTTCTCATGTATAAGACTATATTTTTGTCTTAAACTGTTAGACTAAAATTGAGGATCATCTTATACATGGAAGTAAACCAAGGAGAGAACTTCATGGTTGTGAAACTGCAATTTTGGGTTGGAAAAGTGGGGGGTTGTTTTACCTTGAGTACTGTTCTGTTCTGGATACCATACTTCAAGGAGGATGCTGACAAATTGGAACAAGTTCAGAGCAGGGCATCAAGGCTGATCAGGAAGCTAGAAACCAAGTCTTACAAGGAAAGACTGAAATAACTGGGTCTATTTAGCCTTGAGAAAATAAGACTATGGAGAGATATGATAACACTTTTGAAATACTTGAAAGGGCGTTGTACAGAGAAAAGGCAGAGTCTGTTCTCAATCAACCCAGAGTGCAGGGGGAGTGAAATGGACTCAAGTTACAGGAAGCCAGATTTTAGCTGTCTATCAGTAAACCTCCTAACAGAGCAGTACAGCAGTGGAACCAATTGCCTCAGGAGGTGGTGTGTGCTCCAATACTGGAGGTAGTCAAAATAAATTTGGACAACCACTTGGCAGATACCGTTTGATTTGCATTGAGATGGGAGGTTGCACTGAATGACCTTATAGGCCCCTTCCAGCTTCATGATTTTATGATTCTATGATTTTTTCCACTTTTGGTGTGGTTTGCTTCACCTTGTTCTCTGGTTATCACATGTATTAAAAGTAACAGTGATCCATCCTGCCCCTTTTTGGAACTGTTTTGCTCTTTTCCACCAAAGGTCTAGGGCTGTAGTTTATCTGATGCAATTTGTAGTGCTCCTGACTTTCCCATTCTGCAGCCTGTGTGGTGGCTTAATTTGTTCCCAAATAAAGCTGTGGGCAGTGTTCTGTTTGGTGACGAGCCTGTGAGTTTTTTCAGTGTGTTGCAACAGGAGAAGAGACCTCAGAGAGACCTTTTCTTCTGTTTTCCTCTTCTCATATTTTTAACATTCTCCTAACTGATGCAGTACTATTTCATATATGTGGTAGTATTTGTGCCAGCTTAATGTATTGCTTTAGCACTATGCCACTAACTGAATCAAACAACGACAACAAAAAAGGATAATTGTGGGTTGTAGAATGGCAGCCACAACAAAAGGAGTGGAAAGGGGTTGGGGAGGAGGCATCAAAAGTGGGTTAAGTTGGTGTGATCTGACGTGCTATCTGGACCTTTTTCACAGAAGAAGAAACATCTCCTATGTGAATGGAAGGACCACTTAAGTGCAAGATAAAGTACATTGCACCAAAGACAACAGCCTTTTAATCATGACCCCCATCACTCCAAATCCTGTCTAGTCACACCCTCATTTCATAAATAATTTCGACAGTAATAAGAGGTTGTAATGATATCAATACTGAAGTATTTTAAAATATCCCTTTCCAACCATTCCTATATCCCTCTATATGTACAGGTTTTTGTGTGCATGAAAAGTAAGGACCTGATTTAATGGGTCTGATGAATTTTGCCGGAGCGGCAAGGCAGAACAAAGGGTCAATGGCGGTGGCCGCGTGCATAAGAGAAGCAGCAGCAGCAAAGTTAGATTTAAAATTAGTACCTGGATCCTCAGTGCCAAACTCCTGATTAAAGCAAAGAAACTCGGTTTTCTATCTCACATTTTTCTGCTCCAAGCTTGTCTCCTTTCCATCATTCTATACAGAATTTTGACACTTTTTCATCCCATAGTCTACCATCCACATGGGCAATGCAGGCAGAAACTGAACCACCAGGGAATATATTTACAACCAAGAACTGTCAGTTTCACTAGTTTGATGATATTCAGTTCCTGTGCCAGTTGACAGACTTTTCTTAGAATAATGCTGATGGGAACTCCCAAAACACAAGGGAGGATGTTCATGAGTTTCTTAAGGTAATTAAGACAATTTGCTTCCTGGAAGTTTGGATTGTTAGCACCTGATGAGTGCATTGTATTGGCTGGATTTCAGGGTTGATGTTTTCTTGCAACTAGACTCACCTTAAACAATAGGTCCAAAAGTGGGCTCATCTTTTTCTCCTTGCTTTTGTCAATTTGGAAGTAAAAGTTTCTGATAAGGCTTTCCCTCTTTCCAAAGAGCAAGCTTTCCACAAATGCTATCAAAACAGTTCATAAGAGCAACATTGAGAAACAACCACAGTTACCCTGAACTCCATTGATAATATCCCTGAAATACAAATAGTCACTCAACCACTTCCCTGAAATAGTTGAGAAACAACAAGTCACTTATGGCAAAACACACATTAAATATGGCTGCCTACCTGATGGTTCATCCTGGAAAGGGGCGGTTTTGCCTCCTCCCGGCGGGGTGAGCATGAGACCTGGAGCATCACTGATGAAGTCCTGGAGGGGAGGGGAGGGGAGAGGAGGCCCATATAAAAGGGGGGCTCCTTCCAGGCAACAGCCTCTTCCTTTGCAGTGTTTCCCACCTACCTACCACATTATTGGTATTAGTATGATTTTGGTCACCAGATTGGGCCTGATAGGATTTTTTTCATCTGTATTCATGGATTGGCCAATGGTGGACAGGGTTTTTTCCACCTATCCCGTACTGGTAACGCACGGGGGGGGAGGAGTTTTTCTGAGTTAGGGTTGCATTGCATTGGTTGCACTCACGCAGCCAGTGAGTCAGGGAGGAGATTATCTGATCCTAACCCATCCAACCTCGGGACGCTACAAATCTGGAGATTACAATGTCGGAGGAATGATGCAGCTGGGAAACACTCCTGGGCCAAGAGTTACTAGGAGTGGGGCTCGAGGATCTGGGGGGATTGGATTCAGATATTACTGGCCTTGGTGGCACTGTCTTTGGGACTGTGCTAACATGGGGTAGTGACTCGCCCAATGCTGGCTGGTTGGAGGGGGTCCCAGGAGACCCTGGGGTTCCAATCATTAATCCGCACTACAGTAGTCCCTCCTGAAATGGTTGCCTGCTTATTGGTTGAACTTAATAAAGTGTGGCCCAAGTTGAACTTAATAAAGTGTGGCCCAAGTATCTCACCTCATTATTCGACCATGGGGGGAGGGTCAAGAATCAGTTTTGTCCGAAGGGTTTTCTTGCTAAACCTCACTTGGGATTGCTTGCTAGCTTGGGCTTCTAGCAAGGCAGCTAGATGGACTTCTTTGTGAGGGGCGTTTCACCACCTAGCAGTGCAGCCCAAGTGTTTCTGCTTCTTTTCCTATCAACAGTACTTCAGAGAGGCCATCGCCAATTTTGCATACCTGAAGGTTGATATGGAAAGAGTATGGGCCAATGGTATTCTATTCCAGACTATTTACAGCCTGAAAATGAATCAGCATTTTCAAAGAGTAGGATCAACAGATCGAAATCAACACATTACCCAAAGTGAGCTGGCAACCAGGGCAGCTGAAACATTGAAACAGGGTGACATGACTGGAATCCTTTTCTCTTCATATATAATAGTCTAGCTCAGGGATGGCAAACCTATGGCACGGGTGCCAAAGGTGGCACTTGGAGACTTTTCTGTGGGCACCCGATATTGACCCTTCACAGAAACCTGTACTCAGGTTAAATGGCTGTATTGACACTTTGAAAAAAAAATAGTGGGTTTTGAATCACAGTTTGGGCACTCGGTCTCTAAAAGGTTCACCATCACTGGTTGAGCTGCTTCATTTTGTGCTAATGTAACCTACAGAACACTTTCAAAAAGGAGACACACATGGCATCCATTTCAGTTCTTGGCAGAATTAAGGGCTCTTCCAGTTTTGGCATGTATATCTCATTAATTCCCCTCTCAAACCCTGCTCTCTATGGGAGTCCAATCCCCCTTTGACACATCCAGTTGATGGCCCTCGTATGTTGTTATGCTGTGATCCTAAACATCCCCCTCCCATTTGCATTCCCATACTAGATATAGGAAGGTTTCCATCTCCTTTGCATTCCTACACAATACATAGCTTCCGTGCTATGGTTCCATGCCAAAGCAAGCCAATTCAATGAACTGTGGTTCAAACTGTTTTCGTTGAAACAAATCTGTTCAAAATCTGCAACATGGAGGTTAGGACTACACCAGTTCTATAACAATGGTATTTTTAGATACTGTTTTGGGAGCTTAAATAGGTATTCCTTCTTCTCCGAAGGCAGCAGAAACTGAGATGCTACAATAGATATATGTTCTTATTGAACTGTTGCCTTAAGTGAAGGAAAATATCAGACGTCAGGCTTCTAGGATTACATTCCATTAGTCAATACCATCTGGACACCTGTAACACTGAAGGTGTAGTTGCACAAAATCGATCATTTAATTCAATCATGTAATTTTTCTAGCGGTAGTTTTATCAGCAAGCAGCCATGGTCTGGAATTTCAGTAGCATAGGCATTTGTGCCCCAAGAGATTTGTCCTTTGTAGCAAATATTGAAACAGCATTTTGTTATGTGGTGGTAATATTTCATAATAGTCTGATCCCAGGAGATTATGTAGTTCGCATGCCTAAACTTGTTCTATGGAAATATTTCAGTTCACCATCTGATTAAGAATTCACTCCAACACAGGAAGCTTAAATTGAATAGTAGATGAGTTTATACACGTCACACTCTCAACATAGGTTCTCCACGAGTCTTTAGAGCTTTGCATGCTGAGAATGAGGAGTTCTGGTTGAAGATTTCTGTTCTCTAACACACATTTTATTAGCTGAAGGTTTCCTCCATGATATATTTAACCATCGTCCATCTGACAATGTGTGAAACAAGTATAGGGCTAGCCCAAAATATTTTGCAGTGTAAGACAAAAGGAGATTATGCTCCACCATAACCCTTCCAATTGTTCCCTGCTTCCCATTTGCTGTATTCCCTACTAGAGATGGGCACGACCAGAAAAATTTCTTTTCAAGTTGTCATTTTTCGGGATGGGTCCGTTTCGGCTCATTTCTGTTTTTCACAAAAAAATTAAAAATTTGTCATTTCGTCGTGTCGTTTGTAATTTGTCGTTACCGCCGCTGCGATTTCGCGCGATTTGACGTCCCAGCGAGTGGCGTCCCGCCGGCGCTAGGTGTTTTTGCACCCTAGGCGGCAGGCGGGGGGGCATGGGCGGGCGGCGGCAGCGGCAGGGGGGGCGGGCATGTGGGCGGCGGGCGTGGGTCCCGCAATGACCCAGAGCAGGCGGAAAACACTTTAAACTGACTTGCTGCACAAGACTGCATCGAATAAAGCAATTGCAATTTTTGCAAACAAAGTGGGCAGTGCACCCACAGCAGAGCTGCAGGCAGGGTATGAAAGGACCTTGGCTTGCCACCAAGCAAATGAAAATAAATCCACACCTCCCCTCCCACTCAAACCTCCCCCCCTTTGAAGCACGATCAGAAAAGAAATCCTAACAAACTGCAGGAGAATAAAAAAGAAAAAACTGTGTTGCTGTTCCCCATAGCAGACAGAGAATGAAAGGAATTATTATTATTTCTTAAAAATTCAATTGAATCAATTCCCTCCCTGCCTGCCTAACTGACATCTAAAGGCTCCGCAAAATCGAAACTAGTCTAGCACAGCTGCCAGCTACACACAGCCCTCTCCCACCCACATCCAAGCCCGGACTGCGACTCTGTGCCTCGGCTTTTTATGCCCTCTTGCACATCCAGAAGTGTCCGTCAAAACCTGGCCATGCGATTGGTAGAATGGGTCTAAAAATTTGCATGGTCCCATCCCATGGCCAGCCCATCATTGTGCAGGTGTAAAAAAATAAAAATAAAAATAAAATAAAATAAAATCAGTGCGACCTTTTACTGCTATAAAAAAACCCACTGCTGCTACTGGAAAAAATCAAGCATTTAAAATAGCTAATTTTCGCATGTTTCTGTGGTGCTTTGGTGTGTTTTTGGACCACGATTTCAAAAAAAATATTGCGGACACCATTTTGGATCCCCCCGCAACGCATGGCAAATGGAGACGCCGAGGATGCCCCCTCCCAGCCCGGTACCAGCAGCCCAGGACAGGAGGGGGGGGAAGGCTGGGGACCCCCCCCAGAAACCACCCCTCTGGTAGGTGCCCTCAGGCAGGCATATTTTCACCTGCTTTTTTGGCCGGGAATCGGGTTTTTTTTAATTTTTAAAACTTTTTTTCTGTGCCGCTTGGCATCGCGTGATCACCGCGCGATGCCAGGAACGACAACGACAAATCAGACCCAATTTTTCTTTTTTCGGTTCGAGTTCGAGTTCTGACAGCTTAATTGTCGTTTCCGTTTCCGTTACGTAACGGAAACGATATCCGAAAACGGAAACGTCAATTTTGTCAAGTCGTGCCCATGTCTATTCCCTACATTGCCAGGCAATCTTTTGTTTAGTCAGCACCTGCCACTAATCTCACTGCCCGCAAGGAGAGTCTTGGTCCTTTGCAAGGCCTTGCTGCAGGAGTAGGCGGTGCATCAACCTGGGGAGCTTCTTTCCAGTCTCAAATAGGAATGGGAAATGAATGGGTGGGCCCACACACCTGGTCACATGTTTCTGGGCTGACTTCAAAGAACAGACCAAAGTCTCAGAATGTACAAAACACATATCACTTGATTTTAATCTAAACTACTTCTGTTTCACACTCTGCATCTTTGACTTTGTGGGCCAGGAGCCACAATTGCCTCATCCATTGTATAGCAGGGCAGGCAAGCTTCATTCCTGGATGATGTTGTGTACTTTACCCCTTTCCTAACTTCTACCATTCCAGGTATCAGCTCTGGTGAATAATCATCAGTGAGTCTCATTCCAGCAAGTTTCAATAACCATATTAGCCCCACCACCCCATGTTAAGAGTTCAACTTAATCTTGTTCATTTATCATGCTTTGTGCATTATTGTAAAGACATGTGAAACCACTGGTCATTTCCTTCAGCTGTTTTCTCACAATTTTCTCCTCCCTTCCAGTCTTAGGCTTTTGTCCCACTATACCAGTTTCCTGGCATCAGTGTTGTCTTTTGTTTGCGTTAGGTGGTATTCCCTGTCCTAGGTAAAACTGAACTCCAAATAGGCAAATCTCTATGGATGATATACCATCAGCTGTGGTAGTTTTCAACTTCCATGACTGTTTCTTCCCTTCCTAGGCTGTAACTTTCAACTGGAAAGAGTACTGCAACAAAGGATGCAGAGAGTTGTGTCCTAAGGTCCTCCATCTTCCTATTCACAGCTTCACAGTCACTTGGAATGCATTGGAGGCTGTCTCTTACAGCATCTTTTATTCCCACCTGGATCAGAAGGAAGGGGTTATGATCAATGGGCTCAGTGAATCTTGGCAATCTCTTTTATGTCCAGGATCCTGGATCTTCCCCATGTCTTTGAGAACACAGACCAATAAAGACACTTAAACTGTTCAAATAAATTTGAATTTGTGACACCTGAATCTTGATAGCTGGATTCCTTTTTCTCCTTGCTATGAATTCCCTGGGCTGCCTCTTGTTATGTTCCTCCTTTTTGGACTCTTTTTTGCCCTGCTGCTTGCTGTTCTTGGCCTGCGCTGCTTGGCTTTAAAACTTCTGTTTGAAACTGATGCTGCCCAATAGGACCTGACCTTGGTTGGCTATTGGCCCAGATTCTGCTCTGTTGGGCCTTTTGGCACTACTAACATGCTGTGTCAACATTCACACAGGGCCTGTCTACCTGGCACAAGAGCAAAGGGATTGCCTTAGCTGCCAGTTTATAAGCCTTTGTCACCGTTCACAAAGGCCCGAACAACTTGAAACTTGATTTCCTGAAAGATCGATCTTTCCCCTGGAAATCCATTCATTCTTTGAAGTCAGCCGGGGAGGGCCTGTTGGTGATGTGTCCTGGGCCTGAGTTCTATTCCATAGTTCTTCAAAGCAGGACATTTAAGATGGTGACAACCACTATGTGGAATATCTTAGTGTTTGGCATTTTTAGATATACGTTGAAGCCATACCTGTCTTTGAAATGTTTTCTTAAGCCATTCAGTCTACAATTTGTTGAATGCACACACTGTAGTTTGTGTTTATTTATTTATTTGTTTATATTATTGTACACAGATTTTAAGGTCTAAATGGTTGTGATGTGGTGAGTGTTCCTGCCAGTGGGTACCTTCATGGTGAGCCACTGGGCCCCTTTAAGATGGCTGAGAGAACTCGGGCAGGGTAAAAGGCTACAGCAGAGGGAAAGAGGGGGAAGGTACAGCAGCTTAATGAGAATGCCTATCTGAGGCAGGAAACAGCCAGACAAAAGGGAATGAAAACAGACCATTGGGAGGCTTCTGGTCAACTAAAGAAGAAGAAAGCAAAAGGGTCTGGGTTGATGTCCTAGAGAAGCTGTGGCCACCTGAGACTGATGGCAGCAGTGATGATCTTCCACCTGAAGGACCTCAGACTGATAGTGGAGTCACTGTCTTAGACAGGCAAGGACTAGATAGAAGGGCAGGGCTGGGCAGACAGCATCCATACCAAAGACAACACGAACCCCCTTTGACCTAGACAAAGTCTTATGTTGATGGACCCGGACTGCAGAGACTCTCAAGGAAGATAACTGAGGATCCCACTGAGGGAGAAGGAGCCCAAGGACTGGTGTATGCCTTTCTTTCCCTTTACATCTTCCAAGACTGCAGGGATTCTGCAAAGCTGTAGTATATTTGTAAATAAAGCACCCATATGTTTAAACCCTGATGTTGAGTGCATGGAGTTGGTCCCGGGAGAAACCAGCTGCTCCCAGCTCTGAGGTGCTGGAGGCTGGTAGTGCTCACAGGGGCCTATAAATATTAATAAGCAGCAATAATAGTATGAATTTCAATGAGATCAAAAGGGGAAGGGTGATTTGGGGGTGTATTAGTGTGAAATCTTCCATTATTTCTTATTCAGAAGTCTAATGTGTAGTAAAGCTTCCTCATTCAGATATACACTTGATCCCTTCTATATGCCCTCCCATATTATTATGTTTTTAATTCTAATTAGAGATTGGCACAAACTGGGTTGTGAAGCAGAAAATGAGGCTGGTTCACAGTTCGGTTCATGATCCAATTTGGAGATCCTGCTTTGCTGAAGCAAAATGAAACACCAAACATTTTTCCGCTCACCACATTGTTTGCTTCAGCAAACCAGGGTGGCCTGCCTGTCCCCTTCCTACTCTCCCAGTCATCTGGCTCTCTTGCTCCTGCTTCTACCCTGCCACCACTACTCCCTGGATGCTGTGCTTAGAGCCATGACCAGACTCCTTATAGGAAAGCTGGTAGCTGCCTCTGAGCATGCCTGCACCTCGGGAGGTGGGCGTATACTCAGAGGAAGTACCCTGGCTTCTCTACGAGGAGCCAGGTCACTGTTTCAGATCAAGGCACCTGGGAAGCAGTTTTCTGGTTGGTTCGTGGTGGTTCACAGTTAACCACGAACCATCACAAACCGTACTTTTTCAGCTTCATGCCCATCTCTACTTCTAACAGTGGCCAGTCTAGACTGAGAAGCAGCATTTAAATATTACAACACTAGTTTCTTTTGTCAGTGCATGCTTATATTTAGTTTGAAATAATTCATTCCTTATTGACTGACGAAAATCCACATGAAATGGGAAGTGCCCTAGCCTCATATCATACATTTCATGTTTGAGGTAGAGTTTTGTTTAACAACATGTTAAACTAGCGTACTAATATGTTGATGTGGGCACTAGTCCAAGCAGGGATATGATTATTTTCAAAGTGTTTGTGAACTTTTAATGAATGAAGCCTCGGATTATATACATTCAAGCCTTTGTAGGGCTAAAGTTTTCCTACCTTTGCCCCATGAGATGGTGCATAAATATGGTATAATTGTAAGCCTAGGAAGGGCATAACATGCGCCCTAGGCGGTAATATGAGTCTCAATATACCAGTGGTTTCAAGTCTTTTTCAGTACATGATCTTCTTTTACAATAGCCAAGTGACCTGCACTTTCCTACTCAGGAATATGTCTTCAAAGATTCTTAGTCATCCAGGTGAGATTATCTGGAAACTGGGTCATGGTAAATGGACTTCTTTCCTTGAGCGATCAAAATGTTCTGCTGCTCATCCAAGCAGCTTCGTCAGTTTGAGGGAAGTTAGTGGCGAGGTTTCCAATTTATAGTTCACCTTGATTTCACATCATCCTGGTCTGAATAGGCTCATTAGGTGGACAGTTACCTGAATAGGCCCATTAGATGTACCATGTACTTCTCAGGAAGTAGTCATTTCTCCTCCAAAAGGGATGCATTGCACACATGCACACACACACTTTAATATTTGGCTCCAAAATGTTAAGGAAGGAATTATTTAACAAGAATTACAACACACAAAAAGCAACCCGTGCCCCCACCCCAACCCAAGAAAACATGTTGTTGTGACCCCTTTGGAGGTTATGACTCCCAGGCTGGGAAACATAGTACTAGACATTTGACCAGTACTCTAAAATGAAACCAAATGTTTCCCAATAGATTCACAACTGAATATGCAATTTCTCCGCTCAGAACATGTCTTACTGTGATGTGATGTGATCTGTGTGTGTGTATTTGAAGCGAAAATGCTCAAGACCTGCACTTCCTCAATGACTGTTGATAATAGCATATACAGCCTTAAGTATCAGTTCAATGTATTTGCCACCAGGTGGTACCAAAGTGTTTTGAAAAACAATGCAGTTGGTGAAAGCATCTGGCTCTGAAAAAACAACAACCCAGAGACGTTGAGATGATGGAACATCACACTGGCAGCTATTTACAGTGCTCTATCTTAATACGAAATCCTTCATTTTGCAGAAATCTTAACATCTTGTTTACTGCATCTCTCTCTCTCTCTCTCTCTCTCTCTCTCTCTTCTTTACATACACACACATATATCTATATATGTACACAGACATACACCTGCCTATTTTTGATGCTCTTGTGATTACAGTATTGCTGGATTTGGCCACAGTCAAATTAGAATGGATTTACAAGAGTCACACATTATGGAAGGAGATTCTTATTTGTTGACTCTTCAGGCATAACACAGTGGTTTGTGATGGATCTTCCCCTACCCTCACCCACCACTCACAGAACCAAGAAACAAAGAATGAGATTCTTCACAATCTGTAATTTTCCCCTACTTTGTATTTTATGATCCATCCATACCACAAACAGGTATTCTGGCAAAAAAAGGTTGGGTCAATCAATAAAAAACCAACATACAACATATCATGGTGCACTCAGTGATCACCCTAAAGAGCCAGGTCTTTAGCACTCTCCTAAAGGCCGGCAGAGACTTTGCCAGCCCGATTTCTGTTGGCAGAGTGTTCCAAAGTGCCAGGGCGGCCACTGAGAAGGTCCATTTCCAGGTAGCGACTCTTTGGGCCTCCCTTGGAGTGGCCACCCGGAGTGACTGGGAGAGCAAGGCTGTGGTCGGGTGGGACAAAGCTGACCTCTGGGAGATCCACTTCGCAAGATACGTAGATGTAAGCTACCTAGAACTCAGCCAATGGCAGCAAAGGCTGAATGTGCTCATCCTACAAAGTCAAGGTTTAAGTTAAGCCTTGAATGTTTGCTTTGGCCACAAATGGTGACAGTTTCAGTTTGTTACTCCTGCTTGATCTGGACAAACAAAACTGGGGAAAAATCAGAGATCTAGCTTCAGATGTGATGACAAGCCATGGTTTAATTCTAATGTACTTTTAAGCCACTGCAGAAGCAGCTATGGCTGAAATCTGCTGTGCTGTTACAGGTTTGTACATGAGAGAATCCCTTCTTCTGGTACAAGAATCTTCAGAGGTGTGTTTGGTAAGAATTGCCGCTCCGTGGACGGGACTCTGCCCACGGGGCGTACTTGCCTGCCTCCCCGGATGGAGAGACAGGCAGGACGCATAGAGCGTCCAGAGGGGAGGGGGAGGAGTGCCCCTTGAAAGGGGCGGCTCCAACCCCCTCCCACATCCTGTCTGTTGGAGCGTTCCCCGCCAGCCCACCCTTTATAGGACCAGTGTGAGATCTACTGGTCGCCTTCGGGGGCCGGATAGGAATTTTTGACCCGCACTCTAAATTGGCCTCAGAGAGCGGGGATTTTTCGCCTATCCCACACTGGTACCTGGGCTGTAGGGTAGTCCCCGGAATTTGGTCACACTGGCGGCGGAAGCGGTTTCAGGCAGCGGGTGGGTGGGCAATGCAATGGGGGAAACTCAGTTCCTTTTAAACTTTATTTGAAGAGAGCATTGGCTGGTCTGCTTCCTGTTGTTGAAAGCCATGTAAGCTGGCTTTCAGCAAGTGGCAGTTTCTGGGGGAAAAAGCACTTTTAATGGAGGGGGGGTTGACTTAATATATATATAAGGTTGCCAGATCAGAATCATCCCATTTACTGAGATTTCAGGACAAAAATTTAAGATGGGATGGGCTTTAGTTATACGACATGGGCAGAGCAGTGAAAATTGGGGTGGGACGGCATTGTTTCTGAGCCAGCTGGTTGTGGAATCAGTCAAAATGAATCTCAGTGAAATTACCTTTGTAATATGGCATCTCAGAGCTTGGGCGGGAGAGAGGATTTTTTAGGCAGCTGGCAACAGATAGCCTGCATCTCCAATGTTTGCTTTAATTCCTGCTGCAGCTTACCTACTGTGCAGCAGTATCTAAAGCACCGTGGCATGTGAAGAGTTGTGTGCCCCCCCCCCCCAGGATCTGTGCCGCTGCTGGCAGTTATGGAAGACTCAGTGTCAGACTATTGGGGGGGGGGTTAGAAATAAATAATAATAATAAAAAATAGTTGACCAGCCTGCAAGCCCGCTGCTTGGCGCTAGGGAAAAGGAATAAAATAAAATAATAAAAAAGTGCTGACCAGCCCACAGGCCAGCTGGTTGGCGCTAGGGAAAAGAAATAAAAATTAAAAAATAAAATAAAAATGCCAACCAGCCCACAGGCCAGCTGGTCGGCGCTAGGGAAAAGAAATTGAAAAAAATAAAAAAATAAAAAGGGCTGACCAGCCTGCAGGCCATCTGGTCAGCACTAGGAAAAAATAAAAATAAAAATAAAAATAAATTTTAAAAAAGCACCGAACTGCCTGCCAGCCAGCTGGTCAATGCTAAGGAAAAGAATTTTTTTTAAAAAGTGCCGGACATCCCACAGGCCAGCTGGTCGGCACTGGGGGGGGATAAAATAAAATAAAAGCACTGATCAGCCCTCAGGCCAGCTGGTCAGTGCTAGGGGAAAAATAAAAATAAAAAATGAAGCAGAATGAAGCAAAATAAAGAGCAAAATGAATATTTGTTAAAAAAATTATTTTGTTCCTAATGAAACAAAAAAAACAAAAACAAAATGATACATCATTCTGGCATTTCGTTCCCATCTCTAGCTAGCACTGCACTGAATATAATTGATTATGATGTTGTAATATATGAAGGACACATCTCAATCAGTCTGGATTGCATGCTGGATTGCACAATTATATATTCTAACAGTTTAAAAATTGCTTTTGATTCATTATCTTTTGCTATTATTGTTGCTGCTGTTATTGGTTTATAAATGTATTTTTAAAATAACTTGTTATTATTCAATCTGCATTTTGAAAAGTGATCTTGTGTTCCTGAGTCATGTTTCAAGCAAAAAGTGGGATACAGAAAGAATAAGCAATTAAGTAAAAATAATAAAATCACATTGAATTCAATAAAATATATATGCAAAAATTCACCCTGACATTCAGCAAAAGGATGCAATAATAATCTTGATTCTGTTTGCTGGGTATTTTAGACCTCTTGATGTCCACCAGTTCCAAAGTCACATCCAAACATTGGAAAAGTTCCTATTCCAGTTGCCGGTCTTGGTGCGATGGAAATCACACTCTATTCTAGTGTATAAATTCTCCTCTTGCTCTGCAACATGATCTATCCAATTCCAATAGATTTCTTTTATATTATTTCAAAATGCAATCACACGTTAGGGCTCGCATGCCCTTCAGTGCATAAAATATAAAAGCCTGACAGAAATGTGCAACAATTAATAGGGGGCAGTGTTGTGTACACTTCATATTATGTTTTGTCAGTTTGCTATTGCTCTGGGCTTGTGAAAGCCTCTGAGTTCTCCTAGTTTACTAAGGGAATGAAAGGATATGGAAGAAATTTGTGGAGCTTCATCTTGAACGTGTTTCTCCCCCCCCCCCCCAAGTGCTGTAAAATAAACAGTTGTATAGCAGTCAGTATCAAAATGGGCAGCAAGTGTCACAAGAGCAACTGGAGTGTTATTTCGAAAGCAAAGCAAATAAATAAGCATAAACATTCTCAATGCTCTTGTGTTAGAGCTATGACCATGATGGCTGAGGGTTCCCAGGGGCTGTAGTATTCTTAAGTAACTTTTCCAACACACTGCTCTGGTTGAACTGGCCTAGTGCAGCTGTGAGCCTGTCACACTCTTACCCTGATGGTATACCGTGAAATGGCTCTTGTTTCTTTTACAGGAAAAGACACAATGGTTTTAAAATTTTCTTTTGTTTAGCACCCTGGCTTTCTGTGTTAAAGCTCATAGATGTGAAGAAAACAACCACAGTCAAAGTGCTGCAGTTGTTCAGAAAAGATGGTTCTGTCCCTGAACTCTGACATGAATGGCAAAGTGGGGGACAACATCAGAGCTGCAATCCGGTGGCAGTGAAGTTCATTTCAGAAGAGTAGGTACTAGGGATGGTCATTGGTCACATAACGTTGTTACACAATGAAAGGAAGGGAAAGGAAACAAAACAAGGAAGCAGCATTTCATTACAGATGAAGCAAAATTGTGTTTTATGTTGAAATGAACCATTTTGTTACATCTGTAAGATGTATGCAGGTTTGGGGGAAGTAATTTTTTTAAAAAAGCTTCAAGCTTTTTTAAATAAAACTTTTTACCTCCCCCAAGCCCCATGCACCAGCTGATCAGTGCTAGTGTGGTGGTGGGAAAGGCTTTTATTATAAAAAAATTCTTATGAAATGAAATGGGAAAAAATGAGGTGGACTAAACAACACAAAACGAAACATATTTTTTCCATTTTGTGCCCATCCCTAGTAGGTACACATTCCAATCCATGGCACTGTGAGGTATGGTGAGGAAAGGATTTTGCCTGAAGAACTGGAGAGCTGATGCCAATGAGCTCTGACAATACTGGGGTTAATGATCCAGCACTTTGATTCAATTAAGGCAGGACCCAATCTCAATCTAGAAGTTGAGTCATGGCAACTGGACTGGAGGGTGGTCCAACATAGGATGGGCAACAGCTCAGGAACAGAATCAGCAGTGTACCTCCATTTGAAGGTCAAAGGGCACTCATTCAAATATGAGGATGTACACATATTAGACAGAGAAGAGAGGTGGTTTGAGAGAGGGTTTAGGGAAGCCATTCTTGTGTGCATTGAAAACCCTTCTCTCAACAGAGGTGAGGACTCAGTGACAATCTGTCTGCTACTTATCAAGCTTCCCTTTCATCAATCCCCATACAAATAAGAAGCACTTCACACCTCCACCAGCAAGGCCATAGCTAACAACCCATATTTAATGGGCATTGGGAAAGGATGCATAGGTGGGACGTTCATGTACCATAGGGCATTATACACCTAACAAGCCTATTCAGGCAATTGTCCTTCTAATGAGCCTATTCTGGTCATTGTCCAGCTTCTGAACCTACTCAGACCAGGGTGATGTGAAATTAAGATGAACTGTAAAAAGGAGGACTCACCACTAACTTTCCTCAGACTGACAAAGCTACATGGATGAGCAGTGAAACATTTCAATCTTGCAAGAAAAGAAGCCCAGTTGCCATGACTCAGCTTCCACATAAACACACCTGGATGACTGATATCTATGTCAATGTCACCTATAATTTGAAGGAATATGAAGGGAGTGGTCTACTCCATTCCACCTAAATCAGGCTGCAGTTGAGGATTCTGTTTTGTTCCAGCTGTTGAAACACAATCAGTCAGCCAGTTTGGTGAACTTTGATAGATTCAGTTGGGGAGACAGCATATTTTCCTTTTCCCGAGACAGCAAAACGCTTTGGGCAAATCCTGAAAATGGTGTCATAATTGAGTGCAGTTTTTACCCTTAGTTACCCTTAGTTGCCCTTGTCTGGTTGTTTGCTGCCCCTTGCCTTTGTCAGCTATACTCGTGCCTTTAACTCATGTTCTTCATTGTTTTTATTTGCTTTGTTTATTTTGCTTTGTTGTTAACTACCCAGAGTTTCCTATGGGAAAGTTGGTGTGGGTTAATAGTATAAATAAATAAATAAATAAATAAATAAATAAATAAATAAGTAGTAGTAGTAGTAGTAGTAGTAGTAGTAGTAGTAGTAGTAGTAGTAGTAGTAGTATATACCATGCATGTCTTTTAAAAATATTTTAACAGATTTTAAAGCAAAATTGCTGTGTGTTGCTGCGTCTGTCAAATGGTCTCAACAAATTTTTTTGATTAGCACTTCAGACAAGACAAAGAAAAATATTTTTAAAAAAATTAATCCAAGTGATGCAGCACATCAGTGATGGTCTATCAAAGTTTTTTCAAAAAATCACTTCCCCTGCCTCTCTGTCAAGGAGCAGGGGAAGGACTCAATTTACTGATATCCTGAAGAGCCTCAACTATTAAACCTCTTTACAGAAATTGACAGTAGAAGGAATTATGACAGTTTAAGGCTCACATGCCCTGGAAATGGACCAAACTAGAGTAATACTACCAGTACCAAAAAGTAGAAGCCTCTGGCAGGTGCTCAGAAAGCTGGAGGCTGGAATGCTCTAGGGATGAATTGGTTCTCTCTACTAAGAGAAGGGAAGCCTAGTTATAATGGGGGACTTCAATTATCTCACATAAACTGGGTGAACTGTGGTTCAGCACATGATAAAGAGATAAAGTTCCTAGATATGCTAAATGATTGGAACAGAAGACCCAACTAAAGGTACAAGAATCCTTGACTTGATCCTGAGTCATATACAGGATCTAGTGCAAAAGTTAATGTGACCAATCCAATAGGGAAGAGTGACCACAACACAATTAATTTTAACTTAATCGTAGACTGATAATATCTAACACAGAGACCTTATATTTTCAAAAAGGAAATTTCCCAAAGATGAGGAAACTAGTAAAAAAAGAAGCTGGAGAGGGAAATGTTGAGAGTCCACACACTCCAAGAGGCACGGAGGCTGCTCACAAAAAACAATAACAGAGGCCCAATTGGAATGCATACACAAAAAGAAAAAGGGCACTGCCAGGTCCAAGAGGACTCTGATGTGGCTTACAGAACCTATTCAGGAAGTGATCAAAGGCAAGAAAAGCTCATTTAGAAGATGGCAGCCTTGTCCGAATGAGGACAACAGGCAGAAACATAAATTCTGGCAGAACAAATGCAAGGCAACAATCAGGAAAGCAAAGCAAGACTTGGAGGAGTGTATAGCTAAAAACTCTCAAAGAAATAACAAGGACTTCTTTAAGTACATTAGAAGTACCATTGGACCATTAGGTGATAATGGAAGGCAAGGGATTATTGAAGAGGAAACAGAGATTGCAGAGACCCAATGAATTCTTTGCTTCAGTATTCACTGAAGAAGACAGAGACCAAATGCCCCAAACAGAGCCTATCTTCTTACAGAGGGAAACCGAAGAATTAAGCCAGATAGAAATAGGACCAGATGGCATCCATCCATGAGTTCTCAAGGAACGTAAATATGAAATTGCTGAGGTCCTAGCCAAAATATTTAATATTTACCTCAAATCAGGCTTTGTGGCTGATGACTGGAAAGTAGCAAATGTAACACTAATCTTCAAAAAAGGATATAGAGGATCCAGAGGTGATCCAGGAAATTACCGACTGGTCAGTTTGACATGTGTCCCAGGTAAAGTGATTGAAAACATCCTAAAATGTAAAATTAATAGGCACATAGAAGAGAAGGGAATGCACTGCTAAAGGAGAGCCAGCATGGCTTTCTGCAAGGGTAAGTCATGCCTCACTAATCTGTTGGAATTTTTTGAGAGAGTCGACAAGCATGTGAATAAGGGAAATCCATTTGACATGGATTTGACATGAAATGACATTGTTTATCTGGACTTTCAGAAGGCTCTTGAATAAATGTGCCATTAATGGAATCAAGGGACTGGATCAGCAACTGGCTAAGGAACAGGAAACAGAAACTAAATGGACACTTCTCCAAGTGGAGAGAAGTAAAGAGTGGGGACTCCAAGATTCAGTACTGGGACCCCTGCTTTTCAACCTCTTCATAAATGATCTAGAATTAGGAGTAAACAGCAAGATAGCCAAATTTGTCAATGACACTAAATTATACAGGGTAGTAAAAACTGAAAGAGTGTGTGAGGAGCTCCAGAGGGATCTCTTGACACTGGGGGAGTGGGCAAACCAGTGGCAAAGGAGTTTCAACATTAATAAGTGCACAGTGATGTACGTGGGGGCAAAAAAAACCCCATTACATTTATAAACTGATGGGCTCTGAACACTCCATGAAACTTTTAGGTTCTAGATCTCGATATTTTTTTAGAGAAAATACTTTTTTACCCAGAGGATCACTGATCTGTGGAACTCCCTGCCAGAAGAAGTGGTGACAGCTGTCAGCCTTGACAGCTTTAAGAAAGGATTAGACAAGTTCATGGAGAACAAGGGTATCAATGGCGATCATTATGGATGCCTTATTACGAGCAACCTCTGGGCTGGAGAGATAGGCAAGATATCTCTCAATGACATTTATGGGGAATCATAAGCAGGTGAAGATATCTGCTTGGGAATACCCTGAGGCAAATGGTGAGCTGCTGTGTGATACAGAATGCTGAACTGTATGGGCTGTGGCCTGTTCCAGCAAGGCTGTTCTTATGTTCTTATCTTCTTATGTTCTTGTGTCATGTCATCTAGCGAACTAAACTTTTCCCGCAATACACCAAACAGTGAGACAAATGATTGAATCTTCCATAGAGAACCTGTAACAAGGTTGCAGACCAACAACAACAATAATAATAACTATCACTTTCTTAAAACCAGAAAAAAGTGCCAAAACTTAGTTGAGAATAAATAGACAAAAAGGTGCCAGAACTCAGTTTTGGTGAATTCTATCAGAAACAGCAGCAGCAGCAACAATAACAGACAAGCTCTAATTATAAAGAAAATGGAATACCCCATGTGGTATAGTAAAGAAAATGATTATAGGAGTTAGGTGGCCAGTCAGCCACGGAAACCCACTGGGAGTGGAGAAGATGGTAAACACACTTGTTAAATATCTCAGTTACCTTGAAAGCCCTATAAAGCCATTTAAGTTGGTTCTGACTTGATGGTATACAAAGGGGTGCTCAAACTTTTTGTAAGAAGGGCCAGATTTGGTGGCTGAGAATGTGTCAGGGGCCGGTTGCTCCCCGACCCTGCCACCCCACTGCAAGCCCCACCCACTGACCCATAAGCCCCACCCACTGACCCCTTGCAACCCCACCCACAGGAAGGAAGGTGGGGACCAAGGGAGGGAGGGAGGGAGGAAGGTGGAAACCAAGAGAGGAAGGAAGGAAGGTGGGGAACAAGGAAGGGAGGGAGGGAGGGAGGTGGGGACCAAGGGAGGGAGGTTCACAAGGTTCCTGGTGGTGTCAGTGTTGGCAGAAGATTTTAAAAAAAAACATGGGGCAAAGGAGGGGGAGGGAGGGGCGGGCCAGCCAGCCGCGGGCCACTCAGAATGGCCTGATGGGCCAGATTTGGCCCCCGGGCTGGACTTTGGGCAAGCCTGCTATACAACAAGGAAAACATCTATATGCTTTTCTGATATAGGAGTTGAATGGTCAAATATATATTGTTGAAATATAAGCATGAAGTGTCCTTACTTTCACAGCAACCATTGCCAGCTATGTCCCGTGTATCAAAACCCTCATCAAGCTACAAGAAATCATCTGTCTTTACCTTTACAACACGAACACTCTTGCATATCTTTTGTGGAGTTCTCAGCTCTGTTCTGATCTGAAGCTTGAAACAGGAAGCTAAATGTATTTATAACAAAGCTTAGGGCAGAGTACTTTTTAAAAAAATTAAAAAATAATAACAACAAAGTCCCCTCTGCCTCTGTGCTGCACAAATATTGTGATGAAGGGGTAATTGTGCAGTCCGTTCCCTTAACGGGAAGCTGTGTTGACACTGAGTTTAAATATCATTAGGGCAGGAAACAGAATGCTAGGCCAAAAGAACAATGCTTCAGACAATTTCATCAAATTATATACAACATAATCACAGGAGGAAATAAATTGGGTATGGAAATATATGGTTGAGTCTCCAGCTGTAAAGCAGAGACTGGAACAATAATTTAAGAATCAAGCTGCACCTAAGGCGAGGAACAATTGTGAACGGCTTGCCTCGTAAAATGGAGAAGGGTAATTCAGGAAAGTGTTGCTGTTTGTTTTTATGCATAAGAATGGCTGTGTAACTGCTGCTGTTTACTGAGTTCTCCAGTAAATGACATGCTTGGTCGCTGCATGCGTTTTCCAATGCAGTACAAAGAAAAGTGGGTGGGGAGGGGGTAGGAGAAATAAAAGGAAGATAATTCATCTATGAAAAACTATTTGGCTGCCCCATTTCCCACAAAGCATTTTTTTTCAGCCATCAAATATCTATCATGGCTTGGTGTTTATTGGAGTTTTCTCAACTGCATTTTTGTCAAAACACAGTATTAAGACCCATCATTCACTGCATTCAGTCTGGGATTGGGCATTTCAGACCAAAGGAAACAAACCCTGTAGAGCTTCAGCCCACATGCAGACATGTTTGTTCAGGTAAAAGTCCCACTATATACAATGGTCTCACCATAGGCATGGCTAATGTCAGCCTTGAGGTGGTCCCTGGCATTTATCCCCACTTTTCCTCCAAGACAGACTTCCCCATCTCCATTTTCTAGCTGCATCAAATGATTGCCATTTAATTTCCCACTGCTGTAGCACCACAGCTAAGCAGTTTGTTTCTCCCCTTGTCCTGAGAATCAGAAAGTGAAGGCAAAGCTGGTCCCTGGTAGTTCTGGCAGCGTCCCAGGACTAACTTCTCCTCACCCGCCAACAACTATAAGCAATGGATAGGCCAGCTTCCTAAGAGATAGAGAAGGTTGCAGTCTTAGTAAATGTAGAAGGCTGCAGTCTTTGTCTCTTAGATTCAAGAAAACAATGGGTACAAAAAAGATGCTATATTCTGAAAACGAAAGGACCCCAGGTTAGAAAAATCCTTATCTTTGTAAGGATTGGTACAACGTGCTTTGTTAATGAAGTATTTGTTGTTGCAAAGCACATTAGATCAGGCGTTCCTAAACTGGTACTCTCCAACTTCCATCAGACACAGTTAACAGAGCCATGGTGATATATCATTGAATTTGATGTCCACAACATCTGGAGGGCACTCAGTTGTGTTATAAGGCAAAATATAGCCCAAGATGAACACTTCAAATTACTAACAGCTGGTCAGTAAAAGGTGAGGCAGCTAACATCCAGGATTTGGCCTTGGATGAACATGCTGACCTGGCTCGCATTACAGAGACCTAGCTGGATGAAGCTGAGAGAGTCTTTCTCACCTTTGCCTGGCTGAGTTCTTTGTGCAGCAGATCTCCGGGATGGGGAGCCCTTCCTTAATCCCTATATTGCTGGCGCATGCTGCAGAGCAGTTTTGAAATTAGCTGGGGGGGGGAACTCTCTTTGCAGTTGAATAACTCGGCACCCTGAACCCCAAATGTCTCCAAATTTGGGGGGCTTACAGGGAAGAGCTTGAGGAAGCTCCCCTATTTCACTCCCCAAACAAAACAGGTAGTTCAGTTCATGTCATCATGAAAAGAAATGTTTTGTAACGAAATGACAAAACAGTATTTTGTCTTTTGTTTGTTGCCCATCTCTACTGGCAACTGATATTTATCTTTTCCTTTCATCCCTTGGGAATTAGCAGCTTTATTAATAAGGGACAGTCCTGATCATAAACCCAAACAGATCTGCACAAAGCTATGTATGTATGTATGTATGTATGTATGTATGTATGTATGTATGTATGTATGTATGTATGTATGTATGTATGTATGTATGTATGAATGAAGTGTAAGGAGAATAAAGGATGTTCTCCTTGTGTAAGGAGAATAAAGGATCTATCTATCTATCTATCTATCTATCTATCTATCATCTATCTAATTAGAGAGCTAATAAGTTTCTAACTTTTAAGATGCCGGGTTAGGTACTTTTGCTACTTGGTAATAAGTAGGTATGGGCACGAAATAAAAAACAAAATGCTATTTTGTTGTTTCGTTACATAACGAGGTGAAATTAAACAAAATGAAATGATGAAGCAGCATTGCATTACGGACGAAACGAAACAGTCTTTTTTCTGTTGAAACGAACCATTTCATTCCATCTGTAAAATGGTCCCTTACCTGTTGGTGTTCCACTACTGTTGCCGCCGAGACCACCCAACCATGCCAGAGAGGGTGAGTGCCTGCCAGGCCAGGCTAGGCCTGCCACCAGAGCCACTGCCGCAGCAGCAAAAGAGGGAGAGCAGCCAGCAGGCCGGCCTAGGCCCGCCACCGCTGCCACTGAAGTTGCTGCGGCCGCCGCCGGAGCCCCACCAGCCAGCTGGGCAGGCTGGTCTAGGGCCTCCTGCCCCCACTGCTAGAGTTGCCACGGCCACTAGTGGAGTCGCAACCAGCCAGCTGGGCAGGCCAGCCCAGCCCTCCCCCCTGCCACCAGAGCCTTTGGACTCTGAGCCACTGTGGAGTCTTCAGAGAGCTGCTGCAGATAACGAAACGTGTCATTTTGTACAAATTTTTTGTTGTAAAAATTCATACAAGACCAAACAAAATGAAATGTAGGGCCCCCAAAACAGAACAAAATGAAACACCATTTTTCTGTTTCATGCCCCTCCCTAGTAATAAGCAGTAGGAAAAACCTAGATCCCAAAGTCCTTGATAGTTTTGCATAATAAAAAAAAGATACTGGTCTCTTATGAATGTACATGAACATGTTATTCAGCTCACAGTCAAGGAGTTCATCCACTGGAACAACTTGTGTCTTTAAAATAAAACTGAAATATGCCTTGTTATTGCTAATTATCCTGTTTATCTTTTTACAGTGGCAAATGGAAATCATGGGCATGAAAATAATTACATACTACAGGCTACGATGACATTCTTCCCCCTTCTGAGAATTATACATTTGAGAGCCAAGAAAAGAAGCTAGGCTGGAGGGGGAGCCAGTGTTAAATGGAACATTCTTTTATGATTATTATAAGCTCATCTTAAAAACAAAACAGATGCTTTGTGGCACTGGTGAATTTCTAATCAGAGGGCTGAAGGCATTAAATTCCCTGACAAATATTCCAAACAGAACTTGAAAAGTGCTAGCGGTATTTTTGTCATTAAGACGTAGAGCCCCCAGCAGAAAACGAGGAAAGTTTGCCTTCTGCTGAAAAGAAACTTTAAGTGCTAATCACAACCTTAAAATAATAATAATAAATCATTTCTTTTTGAAAGGAGTCAAACATGGAGGTTTAAAGGGAAGCCTGGTAGGTGATGCCATGCCACCATACACTCTACACCTGTTTTAGGACACCAATAGCAGTTTCTGTTTAGGTAAGGGTCACTTATTTGTAGTCCTCTGCATGAGGAAAGCAGCAGGCGACAATTAAAATAAGATTGAATTATTGAATGTCCTTAGACCCTGTGGATCTGCAACAGGAGGTGCCTTTTTGCGCACATCTCACCAACCCATCCCACCCAAGGGGGAAAACATTCTTTATTCTCCTTTACACTTTACACCTCTTATTAGAGATGGGCATGGAATGAACATTTTTTCGTTTCCGTTACCATTAGTCGTTTCGGTTACATAACGAAATGACAAACGAAAATTGTGATGAAAATGAAACGAAACGAACAGAACCATGAAAATTGTGGTCGTTACGTTTCTTTTCTGTTAATGGCAACGCGCAATGAAATGAGCTGTTTTAAATGTTTAAAAATGCCCTGGACATCCGTAAAAATGCAGCGATAATTATTTATATTGTCTGATAATACCTACCAGGGGGGTTGGGGTCCTTAAAACGTTTGTTTTTGTCTTCTCCCATTGCGATGTATTTTTCTTTTCCCTTTAAAATTGATGTCGCCACCAGCCACAAAATGGAGGCAAGCCATGTGATGGGATCATATTCAACCAATAGCATGCCCACGTTGCAGACTGGGCGGGCAGGACTGGCAGCCACAGAGGGCATAAAAAGCTCTGGCAGCCCCCATCCTCCTTGCAGTCTCTGGTGGGAGTTAGGGTGGGATTGCTGTCTCTGAATTATTTCACACTACCCCTATGATCCGCTGGTCCCTTAAATTCGGACCAGAGATCTTGGGGGTTCGTTTCTGTTCCTGCGTCCCCACCCCTCAGCACTTCCTGCTCCTGTCGGCGTGAGGGGAGGGAGGGAAAAAAGGACAAAAGAAGCCTTTACTAACCTGCCAGTGCTGGTCGAAGTTGCCACGAGCCCCGTTACTTCCTGGTTCCTTCTCAAGGGGCTCTTAAAGGGGCGGGAGGCAAAACAACAACAACAGACAAGCGAGGAGAGCCCGGCACTCTTATCCGCATCAAGGAATTTTCATCTGCTGAGAGCAAGTACATGAAAGGTGCGCTGGGTCGCGCTTATGGGGGCGTGGTCGCACTTAATTTTCTCTAAACTCCGGAGCTGGTGGGGAAACATTTCTAAGCTCCGGAGCTGGGAGCAATTTGCAGCGCAGCTTAGGGGTCGTGTATAAATGCCCTCTGTGACTCTAGCTTCAGTCCTGCAGCTTCCCTGTGTGCATGCGTGCTGCGTACCTCTTGGTGAGTACCCTCCCTTGCCCCACAGTGCAGTCACTCTGCGGCTGCCTTGCACCCTGGGCAACGCCCGCCGCTGCCTTTGCAGCCTCCCTACGTACCTAGTTTATACTGTGTCTCTGCCAGCATCCTTTTTTTTTTAGTGTTTTCCCTCTGGTCTGGGGCGTTGGGGGATCAGAAATGCTTCAATAATCACGTAAAAAGTGGGTAGAAATGACAAATGAAAAAAAGAAAAACGGTAACAAAATTTTTCCAAAAATTCAGGACAAACGGAAACGAACCAAAACAGACCTCTCAATGACAAACGAAAAACCAAAATGCCATTTTTTTTATTCGTGCCCATCTCTACGTCTTATTCTTGAGCTACTTATCATTATACAAGAATAATCACACCACTCTAGCTACATTCAGGTGTCACCACTTTGTTCCTGTTTTAGAGTGGTCTAGCTGAACAAAAACATATCAATACCATGGTTCAGCCTCGCCTTCTTAGCCACATTTTCGGCCCTTCTTCACTTCCTCCCTCCCTTCTTCTATCTCAGCTACCCCTCCCCCTTTCTATTCTTCCCTTCCATGCAGATGCTCCTGATCAAGTTTGATCGTCGTTTCTAAAGTTGTCATTTGGTGGAAGGTGAAATGAGTCAGGGACCACAAGTAGTCTTAGAAAGGCTTCGGGCTCTTTTCTCCTGCACTACATGGCCACTGTTCTTCCCATTAAAGAGGATTGTGAGTAAGACTGCACTGCAGGTCAAGCTCTCCTGTCTTGCAAGCAGAGGGATAATAAGCTCCGCAGTGCCTTGCTTAGCAGAAGGATTTCTACTATAGGATGGTAGCAGGCACTCAGTTCTTTATAACATTTACTTTTGTTGATTTAAAAGATGCCCACATTAAGAATGATGGCTTCAGAAAGTCAATGCCTTTGTGTTCTCCTGCCTGTTTCTATCATCATGGCACACTGCCAGAAGGAAATTTAATGTGCTATAAACTGAGAAGCAGCTGGCTATCAACCCTTGACAAAGAACTCATCAATAGGATGAGGCGGCCCCAACAGCAAACCACGGACCACGTTGTGTTTGCAAGCTCAGAGGCTACAAAGCAAAACATCCTGCCCGGAGGGTGGTCAGAAGCAGAAGAGGATAGGGGTCTTGCACCTTTAGAGGGGATGCCTGCCTGTACTGCAGGTAAAACTGTGCTCACGACCTGGGCTCAATCCCTGGTAGCAGGCTCAAGGTTCACTCAGCCTTCCATCCTTCCGAGGTCGGTAAAATGAGTACCCAGCTTGCTGTGGGGGGAGGGGCAATGTGTAGCCTGCACACTGTAATTAAAATTGTAAACTGCCCAGAGACTACTTGTAGTGGTATAGGGCCGTATATAAGCAGAACACTTTGCTAGGTGCAGGAGCCTTCTGCGGATTTGCTTGTGTCTACTTTATACCAAGTAGTTATTGAACCACATTAGTTTTCCTCTTTCCATATCAACTACGGGGGGTTTCAGATTCTCTCCACGTGCATGGGAAATCTGAAAACTCCTTTTATTACAAGCATCTGTAGGAGCTACAAGTGCTCAATGCCTCTTCTGCTATTTTCTCCATTATGAGCAAAATGACTGGCAGCTGCTCTGCAGGATTAATACAAGAATCTTTCTCAAACCTGTCTACAAACACCAGAGATGTTATTTAGGGGCAGTTTGCATACAAAACATGTAGTCTTGCCACTTTTGAAAAATCTACAAATGCAGGCGGCTGGATGGATTCATATTAGACACAGGCCATTCATATTTATATTCCTAGAGATATGAATATGGATAACAAGCTGAAAGGTGCCATGGAGGTCTGTTCCCTATGTAGAAGTGGCTGGTCCACCCACTGGTTGCCACACAGAGCTAGGTTCCCTTGCCATCATCATAGCACTGGCTGCTCCCTGCTCCCCAGTCAGCTGACTATTGTGACAAGGAGGCAAGATAGAGAGTCTCCCCACTCAGCTCATGAGTGGTCGGCTGCCCAGGGAGGCAGGGAAGAGTCAGCTGGACTCTTTTTTGCTATTGACACAAAGATGACAATGAGGGACCCAGCTCTGTGCAACAACCAGTTAGTGAACTAGGCTGTTCGGGGAGAGGGAGGAGGAGGGAATGGACTTCCATGGTACTTGTGATGCTGCTATTTTTTATTCCCAGGGATGCAAATTTGAATAGCCCATGTCTAAGCTATATCATCCAATGAGGGACTGATTTATTTATTTATTTATTTATTTATTTATTTATTTATTTATTTATTTTGCAAAGTTAATGGCTTTTTGCAAAGCTAATGACTCTTAATTGCTCAGCAAAACCCCAAACACTGTCCAATTCATTGAATTACAAACAGGATTGCTTGAACACTATACTATATTCCTGGGCAGATCCATTCCTCTGCCAGCAATTATAAAAATTACAGCTAAGTACAAAAGGAAGGAAGAAGCCTGGTAAGGATAGCTGACAATATCAGAGGCCTTGGAGATCAAAAACTCCCAGGGCATTGACCCTCCCAAACCCTTGTTCTACTACATAGATGCCTGTGGTCTTATCTCTATACAAACATGTTTAGAAGTGCACATTTGTTGAATCAGGTAGTAATTCTTTATTTCAGAGCTCTTACCAATGTCCCCCAAAATTCTAAGGGCTTGCCATGCAAAATTGCCTTTGGAAGCCCCCTGGTGGTGAGAAAAATTTGGCCTGAGGAATTTCTGGTACAGTGGTATCTTGTATAAAGGAATTAATTCGTTCCAAATGAAATTCTATTAAGCAAATTTTCCTTTATACAAATTTCCCATAGGAATGCATTGAAAATGGAGTAATCCCTAATCATGACAATTTTTATGTTGTACGGATTCACCCCATAGGCGATTCTGTTAAGCAAATTTCCCCTACCTCCGGAATTTTTTATGTTGTACAGATTTTATGTTATACAGACTGTTTGTTATACGAGGATCCACTGTATAGGGTTTCTACCTGAAGTCATTTAACCGGAGATGTAGAACTGTGGCCAGAGGAGCTGTAGACCATTTTGCTAGAGGGCTGATTTGGATGGGCTGCCGAGGTACCTCTTCTGTCGTGGCCGTCTGTCATATTTGTTTGCCTCCAAGGTGAGCATTCTAGGCATCATTTCTGGTGCACCTGGCTCTATCCCAGGGCTTTGCAGTTGGTGATCCATATGTGGGTCAATCACTCAGAATCCTACAGCTCATCAAAAGTACTGGGGATGGGAGTTTGGGACACAACCACCCCTTGTAGTATTATTATTAATTTAAAGAATATACTGTATATACTCAAATATAAGCCTAGTTTTTCAGCCCTAATTTTGGGCTGAAAAGGGGCCCCTCGACTTATATGTGGGTCAATACTTTTAGCCACTGAGGCAAGTGCTTGGGTCGGTGGCTAAAAGTCATTTTAAACATTGTGTGCCGCTTCTCATGACCCCCCTCTGCATCACAGGGGAGTCTAGGGTGGGAAATTCAGCAGGGCCTGGCAAGTGCTTGGGTCAGTGGCTAAAAGTCATTTTAAACATCACACACCACTCCCCCAGCTTACAAAAGAGGAGCTGCCAGGCCCTGCTGCATTTCCCACCCTATACTTATACTTGAGTCAATACGTTTCCCCAGTTTTGGGGGGTTAAATTAGGGGCCTCGACTTATACTTGGGTCGACTTATACTTGAGTATATACGGTACTTATTCAGGCTAAAAGAAATGTAGTGTCTGATAGGGCTTTTCCTGAATCTCGTTCTATGTTTGGGCAGCTGTTTCTCTCCCCTATGCTTAGCTGCTTTACCACGAGGAAATTCCACAAGGAAAAAAGAATCACACAAGGGGAGATTTTTTTTGGTGCAAAAGTGAGATTAAATAATTCAGAGCAAAACTTTCAGAGTTCTTATTGAACAAGCAAAATATCAGGGTGTTTTAAATATTGTTTCCAAACACGTACTTTGCTCTGGGCATGTTGAGTTCTTCTACAGTCCAATTATTCCGGCAACATACTTTTATGGCCACAAAAGCTCTCATCACAATGATGGTAATAATTGTAATAATATGTTGCATTCAGGGGGTAAGGAAATGATGCTGTTAACTTTGATGATTCAAATAGCATGGAACAATTATGTTCCTTATGTCTGATTGTGAGCCAAGCTTGTGTGTGTGAGAAAGAGAGAAAGAAGAGAGGAAAAGGTCTTTTAAAGACAGAAGGCAGAGAAGGGATTTATAGATAGCTAATAACTTAGTTATCAGTAACTATTTTGATTTTAATTATAGTTCAATAGCTATGTAACAACTTATTTTAAATAGTTATGTATAAATAACAAGTAGCTAAATGATATTTCAGTTAGTTGGATATTTCAGTTAGGCCATGGTCATATGAACCAAATGTTGCCTTCCTGTCTACTGTTGAGTTCATATCATGTATTTGCGGTCACATGCTGCATGGTGAATCATTTGCCCATCGAGCATGCTAACTGTGTATCATTTCTCACTTGTATAAAAGATCTGAATTGCTGGATTGCTCTGTGGCTTAGAACTCTTGCTAGGAAAGCAGAGATTGGGAGTTCAATTCCCCACTGTGCCTCCTTGAGAGTGGTTGAACTCAATGATCCATTGAGTATTTTCCAACATATTATTATAAGGTATGTCAATTTCTTGAGAAATCTGCGCTGGCCACTGTGACATATGCCCTAGTGATGACCCAGCTTGATTATTGCACTGTGCTCTTTATGGGGCTACCAATGAAAAGTTGGGTCCAAAATGCAGCAGCCAGATTGCTGACTGGGACAGGTTACAGGGACCATACCCCCTTGTTATAGCAGCTCTACTGGCTGCCAATCAGTTTCCAGGCGAAATTTAAAATGCTGGTTTAACCTACAAAGCCCAAATGGCCTGGGTCCAAATTACCTAAGAGACCATATCTCTCAGTAGGAGCTGGCTTAGGTGATAAGGTCTTCAGAAGAAACCTTTCTCACTGTTCCACCACTTTAACGGGAAAGGGCCTTCTCCGTTGCTGCTCCTAGACTGTGGAACTCCCTCCCACAGGAGGCTAGATTATCACCATCTTTGATGTCCTTCCACAAGCAGGCAAAGGCCTTTTTCTTCAGACAAGCTTTCCCTGAATGACCGACTAACAATTCAAGTCAAGAAACCTTTACTGACATAAAATAAATTAAGAACAAAAGCATCAAAATGTGAAATAAAATACTAAAAGATAAATAAATGAAGAGATGAAAGGGAACAGATTAGTGGCCATCCTTAGTCCTGGAGGTCTCATTAATGGTATATAGCGCTCTGGCCAAGTATTCAGCCATTGAGACTGTCAGTTTGGAAGATTTGTCCACAAGTAGGCACTGAGTTATGCTCTCTGTGGATCCAGAAATTTTAAAAATGAATGGGGCAAGCAATTGTTAATGGAGCTTGTGATGGGTGGGGCAGGAAAGAAGAACATGGGAGGTTAAGTTGGGTTCCAGTAGACAATGTTTGCATAGTCTGTTCTCAAATGGTATGTTTTGATATCTTCCTGAGAGGACAGTTGAGGGAAGGATGTTCAGTCTGGCAACCATGAAAGCCTGGGCTGGCAAGGATTAGTGAGGTATTATATATATTTCGCTCCTAGCCCTGAAATTGCGAGCAGACCATAAAAGCAAGGGGAACAGGTTGAGTTGAGACCTGCTGCAATGGACTAGCTATCAACATCCCAGATTCTTTGATGAACAATTTTAAATATTTGAGATTCTTCACAATTAGATAATCTAAATTAATTCCAGCATGGTCAATTTTGAGCTTGATGTGTTGATACCAGCTGAAGACATAGGGGTCCCTTAATAGATTGTATAATAGGGAACTGGAGTCCGCATGGAAATGGAGGCAAAACCAGTACTTAATAGTAACTGTCCAAGGAGTGGTTGATGGCAGGTGGAGGCCAAGTTTGTTGACTATTGTAAAAAGGTTAATCATGTTTGGGACACCCAGGATGCAATGTAAGAAGATGGCTACAGTCTGATCTATTTCTAGGTTGGCAGCTGCAATCCAAATTGGATCCCATATAAAATCTGGTTTAAGATCTTTGTCTGGAATATCTGGAGAGCAGCTGGTACATATTGGTTCCCACTGTTGAAGTGGAACCAAGAAACAGCAAGGAGATGGTTCCTAGAACTGTTATAGCTTCCTTCCAGTGGGAGGACCAATTGAATTGATGGTGAAAAAGGAGCCCAAAATATCTAAATTTTATCAATTGTTCAACAGGTTTCCCCTCTACTTTCCATGAAGTGGGTTTCCAAGTTTTGGAGAATATCAAAATCTTGGATTTTTTGGTGTTGATGGTCAGGTTGTTCCTCGAGCAAAACTCAGAGAAAGCAGACAGAAGGCGCAGGAGGCCTGGCCTGGAAATAGAAGCACAGTGTCATCAGTGTAGAGCAGGGGTCCTCAAAGTTTTCAAACAGCGGGCCGGTCCACCACCACCCAGACACCACTGGGGGCTGGATCACAGTCCAAAAGCAGCTGCAGAGGGTGGCTTGCTCACAAAACAGGGGGTAGATAGGGGGTTGCAATTGGTCCCAGGGGCCGGATTCAGGATCTTGGGGGCCGCATCCGGCCCCGGGGCCTTTGGTTGAGGACTCCTGGTGTAGAGTAACAGAGGGACAGGGAGTTGATTCATATATGGTGCATGGCCATCGAATTTGGCTGAGTAATTTGGCAAATCAGACATAAAAAGATTGAAGAGCAGGCACAAGAAGGCAGCGCTGCTTCATCCCTTCGGAGACCGGGATCTTTGGAGTTAGAAGGTCTTTGTGGTTTAAGCAAACTTGGTAGCTATTTGCCGAGCAGAGCTGATATATCAAAAATAGCAGATGGGAGTCAATTCCATGCTGGCAAGTTTGTCCCACAAGAGACATCTGTTAATAGAATAAAAAGCTCCTCACAGGTATATAAATGCTGCATACAGTTTGCCTTTGAAATGCTGGGAGAATTTCTCTGCCAGAAAGGTTAGAATGAGAGTATGGTCAAGCATTGAGTGCCTAGCATGGAAGGCCACCTGTTCTTTGCCTGGGATATTGGAATTGGACATCCAGTCAGACAGACAATTCAAAAGATGTTTAGATTACAATTTCCCAATCACTGAGCATAGACTTATGGGACATAGTTACTGGGAATTTCTGGGTTGCCTTTTAAAAAAACTGGAATAATGATTGAGGTTAACCAGGAATCTGGAAGTATCCCAGGAGCCTGGTAAGGCACCTGGGCCAGACGGTATTCCTGCCGATCTTATAAAAACCCAACCCACAATGGTAGGACTACCTATTACGGGGGTGGTGGTGGTGGTGGTGGTGAACCTTCGGAACTTCAGATGTTTTGGATCACAACTCCCAGAATTCCAAGCCTAGATTTCCAATGACAAAGGCCTGTGGGAGGTGTGGTCCAGAACATATGGACTCTCAAAAGTTCAACACCACTGACCTATTATATTATGATCTTTAGATGGCTTGGCATGCATTATTGCTTAGACTGCATTCATAATACTACCTGTATTTTCCATTTTTAGTTTCCCATCTTTCATAATGGAATATTTTCTTTATTTTTTATTTTTTGGCTTTCTATTGTTGGCTTTAATATTGCCTTTTTAATGATGTAAGATGTCTCTTCAAACTCAATGTTCTTAACTTGAATATTGTCCTAAATATTCTGGATTGTAGATTGTTCCTCAATAATCTAAGCCACCTTGGGTCCTTTACAAAGGAGGAAGGCAGAGAAAAATATTCAAAATATAAACAAACAAACAAACAAACAAACTACTACTATGACAACGTAGACTCTGTAAAGAGGCAGATGAAACTATATATTGAGTTGCTGCAAGAAAATTGCTCAGACTGATTACAAACAGTGTCATAATGTAGTGGCTCAAATGGTCCACTGGAATTTGTGCCAGAACTATCATCTGCCCATAGCAAAGAACTGGTGGGATCATAAGTCTGAAAAAGTGATTGAAAATGAGCATGCAAAATTACTTTGGGACTTCCAAATACATACAGACAGGGTTTTGGAGCGTAAGACCCTGGATGTTATGATTGTGGAGAAGAAAAAAGTGTGGATCATTGATATTGCTATACCAGGTGATAGTGGAGTCACTGAGAAACAACTTGAAAAAATTACCCGATACCAGGATCTGAAAATTGAACTTCAGAGACTCTGGCATAAATTGATACAGGTGGTCCCAGTGGTAATCAGTATGCTGGGTGTGATGCCTAAAGAGCTAAGCAAGTGTTTAGAAGAAATTGGAGTTGACAAAGTCACCATCAGTCAGCTGCAGAAAGCCACCTTACTGGGATCTGCTCGCATAATTCGCTGACACATCACGTAGTCCTAAACGCTTGGGAAGCGTTCGACTAGTGATTTGATTTGTAATACAAAATCCAGCCTAGTTATCTTGTCTGCTGTGTGATGATGATGATGATGATGATGATGATGATGATGATGATGATGACGATGATGATGATGATAATAATAATAATAATAATAATAATAATAATAATAATAATAATAATAATAATAATAATAATAATAAAAGTAGTAGTAGTAGTCGTCGTCTATACTATGCATGTCTTTTTAAAATGTTTTAACAGATTTTAAAGAAAAATTGCTGTGTGTTGCTATGTCTGTCAAATGGTCTCAACAAGAAGCTCTGACCACTCACTGAATTGGATCTTCTGTGAGGTGTGTGAGTTGACCGCAATGCATTGCTTCCTTTGGCATGGGGACACACAAAAAAGAGAAACCATCTAGGAAGAGTACCCAGCATACCAATTCACATTAAATTGGCAGTGGCAGCGGCGGGGATTAACAAGGCAGCAGTGCCCAAAATGAATAATAATTCAGCACCAAATGATTTGGTAAACAACAAAAAAAAAACCTTAGGAGGGACATCCTGAAATAAATACCATGTGACCTCAAAGCCCAACAGGAATGCGATAAAAAGTCACATAACCACAGGAAATTTCACTACTGTGACTGCCTCCATAATGAAGGACGATTTAAATTGTTTCATAGCACACTTGTCTCTTTCTAGTGACTTTACAGGGTGTGGTCTCATTAAGTGGTGCAGGAGAACTATCTCATGTTTTAAACATTGGCCCCTGTTGTGATTGAGTGAGAGATGCTAGAAGGCGAGAAAGCGTATTGGACACATAATTGACAAGCTTTGATGCAAAGATGTACAATCAGGAAAAAAGAAAGAATTGGTTAGGTGAGAGAAAGCAGAACGCTTTATGCCCCAATTGCCCAAATTTTAGCAAGTGGTTTGTTGTCTATTGTCATGAGAAGACTTACCGTATGAAGCCAATTGGCCTTTGATCAAACTCTGGCCAAGAACTGCAGGCAGAGCAATCCAGGAGGCCCTAATCTCTTGGAGGCCTTTGATACTCTAATTTTCCACTCCTATCTTCCTCCCCTGATCCCATTTTGACTATACTAAATCATGAAAAAGAGAATGAATGGTCAAGAGAACTCAGATAACAGCAATCATTGATCATGTTCTGCCCATACACAAAAGGCTGCTCCTGGGGTGTCACAGAGGGGGACCTTTCAGCAAGAACAGCAAAATGGTGTTTGATAGACAGTTAGGGTGGACTAATAGTACTGCTGTGCACCTGCCTCTCAAAGTCTGTGGCGGAGATTTGTAAACTGAAGGCAAAAAGGCACCATGGGGTGTGAATATAATGCTGAAGAAGAAGATAACAACAAGGACTGGATCCATGCTCGCAAAAATATAAACGTTGTTTTAAATTCTAGCCTAGAAGTATTGGTTCTTTCTCAGGAGTCAGTTTACAACATTCAAACTGCCAGTCAGGATCGTTCATTGAGCATACTTGCAGGAAAAACAAAGGAAAACAACAACAATAAACATTTTCAAACTTCTTAAAAAAAGCTTTGGTTTTCAAGGACTTGGGGTCTTTAGAACTATCACTACAAAATTTAAAAATGGGAACAAGTCTGGAAGTCAGGATATCATGTTGTTTCCTCCACAATGCTTTCTGATTTATGTTTTTCTAAAGTATATTGTTCTGGGACTTGCCGGTAATGACAGTAGGTCTCAGAGAGGCAACTATGAAAAATGGTGGATACAATTTAGAAACAACTCTGTAAAGTGATCTTCTATGTTTAGGGAACTTGTAGAAAAATAGCCCTGACCATTGCTTTGTTTTTAGGTGAGAAGTGGTAAACTGATGAAAAAAGGAGTCAGTGTCTGGCATTTGCACTTGCTCAGTGTCTTTCTGAATGGTTCTGATCAGAAGAGGGTATCCTGTAGATCAGTGCTCCCCAACCTTTTTGTCCCCACGGACCGGTAAAGTTTGATGATTTTCCGTGGCCTGGGGCTGGGGGTGGGGAGGGGGGGAGATGGGAGGTGCAGGGGGGGGGTCGGGGGGGGGGGGGGAAAGGGGTGTGTGGGGGGATGGGGGGCTTGGAGCGTGTGCCTTGCGGGGGGGGCCACGGGAGCGGCGGCAGCGGCGGTGCTCGCCGGCTGGGGGCATCAGGCGTGCCACTCGCCCCCGTGCACACAGACGGGGTGGGGGGAGCCTGGGGCTCCTGGGCGGGCGGGCCCCCGCCTCCTCCTCCTGTCAGCGGCCGCAGCGGCCACGGCAGCCGCCCGGGTTCGGCCGCCGCCGCCGCCCGCCTCCGGCTGCGGCCTTCGGGCGGGCGAGCGGGAGGGGGGAGGGGAGGGAGGCCGGTGGGGGGGTGGCATCCCCGCGCCCCCCCAGAGAGGCCAGTGTCCTTTCTTCAGCCCTCCCCCGACACACACACCCACACCCACACACCCCCCCCCCACACACACACCTGGCTACCTCTCAGGGAGGCGGGCAAAGCTCACCCCACGCCGCGCGCGCCCTCCCCCGCCACCAAGACTTGCCCCCCTCCTGCCGGGTCTCCGGGCCGAGAAGGGGGAGCCCGAGCGCCTCCTGCCGCCGCCGGCGCCTCTCTCACCTGCTGCTGGAACTTGTCCGCTCTCCCGGGGAGGCGGCGAGGCGGCCGCTGGGGACTGGCGGAACCTGGTCCGCCCCGAAGGGGCTGCAATGAGGGCGGTAGCGCCTCTTCCTCCTCCTCCTCCTCCCGCCGCCGCCGCCGGAGGAGCAGCAGCAGCAGCTGAGGCGATTGCGGTGGGGGGTCACAGGGGCAGCGGCGACCGCGGGGGGGGTCACGGCGGTGGTGAAAACACCCAGGCCGGTCCGCGACGCCCCCCCACCTGCCCCCAACACAGGCGCGGTCCGGCGCCGGCGGCAGCGGGGGGGCTCCGCCCTGGAGCGCGGCCGCAGGGAGGGGCCAAAGGGCACGCGCCCTGGGGAGGAGGAGGAGGAGGAGGAGGGGCGCCCACCTCCTCTTCCGACCGAGGGGGCCCCGCCGCTGGCGGGCAGAGGAGGAAGGTAAAGGCAAAGGCGGCGGCGGCGGCTCCTCCTGCGCTCCTCCAGCCTTCCTCCTCCACCGGCCGCCCGCGGGAGAGAAGAGGAGGAGGAGGAGGGCGGCGGAGGAAAAGGGGAGGAGCCTCCCCGGCCTCCCCAGGCGGCCCGGTGCCGACCGGTCCATGGACCGGCACCGGTCCGCGGCCCGGGGGTTGGGGACCACTGCTGTAGATCATCTTGACAGCAGCCACTGGTGTTGCCAATATTCAGGATGCTGTTTGCTATGTAAAGCTTGACATACTTTTTATGGGCAACATGGGCACAATATTGTAAAGCAATGTTGGGCCATCTGCTGCAGGTTATCCTTCAAGGAAAAATAGATGGGAAGTGTGGCCTGGGACGTAGAAGAACATCTGGATTAAGAACTAAATAGAGCAGTGAGCACAGCTGCTCTATTTAGAATAGCTTTAGATAGAAAGTAGTTCAGGCTACTGATTGCCAATGTTCTAAGAGGACATGGTACCTGAAGAAGAACAGAGTTTACTCGAAATGACAATATTGCTAGGAAGGTGAGGATGACCAACCATGAGACATTGTTGATTTGCAAGATCTGACAGAGCTGATAATGACAGGAGATCAGAAATAACTTGATGACAGAGGGTTTTTTTAATATTGCTATCAAGCAATTTTCTGGTGTCCAGATGAACAGAGTGGAGCCAATGTCAGAAGACTATGAAAGCATACAGGCACTAAAGCTCTGCTTGAAACCACACCCAGAAATCAAAATGAGAGAACAGGTCTCAGGATGTAGAAAGATGAAAATAATCACTATTCTAATTTTAAAATGTTCAACATGTTTGGCCACACAGTCTTCTTCAGGAGCTCTGTATAAAAATAAGAATAAATTAGTTTGTTGTGACAGCAGCAAGCTCAGGACAAGCTCAACTATTTATAACTAGTGCTCATTTTCATACCCATACAGATAACATTGTATCAATCAAGATGCATTCAGTTTTTCACAGAATATTTGAATAGCCATGGTTTTTCTTTTCTGAAGTTTCTTAAATATGGGCCCTGTTTTTTGAAAGCATGAAATCCTTGGGTGAAATAAAGTTATAGGCTGCATTACTCTGGTACGGAATACTACATGAACATTGCCCCCCCCCAGCCCGGCAATAAAGAGGCGAGATAACTTTTTGGAGAATGGGCCACAACTTTATTGAAACTTCTTAACTCAGAACTGTAACCATACAAGGGGGACATGATCTGCAGTGCAAGGGTAAAGATGTTGGAGAGAACGTAGCCCTCCAGATGTAGTATTCAGAGAGATCCAAGCTTCGGTTTGATGCTGTCCACATGTTCAGCGTCACTCCGACTTGTGTGAATCTACTAGCCCCTGACAGCCCTTGGTTCAGCCTGGCATTCGTTTAGAGGTATTGTTTACTCCTATGCCTGAGATGGTGTTCTTTTATTCTGAGGGTTGCCCTGCGCCTTAGAGGTGGCTTACAAAGGCTTACCTGAATACCTATACCTCTGCGTTACCCGCCGATGGAGTTGTAACCGGGTGATGAGACCCTCCCAGTGCAGCTGGAGAGTGGTATTGGCGAAAATGTGTAGTCACTCAGGCCAATAGAGTGACCACCAAAAATTCCCATCCGGCCCCCCCATGGGGTGACCAGTTAGACTCACTCTCTCAGCATAAAGGGCGGGAGGGTGGGGCTGTCATTCTCGACGCCCGAATGATGAACGTGCAGGGGGGGCAAGCATAAATAAGCTTCACCGCCCCCGTGCAAGGTTCCCGGATGAGCAGGAAGCTGCCCACCCTGGAGCCGAGCAGGCAGGCAAACTTGCCCTGCCCACGAACAGGTCGTGGTGGGGCGCCATTTTTTTGCAGTTATCAGCAGAGGGCATTTTATATATCCCATCACCAGAGGATACTATTCTGGTGGGCAGTTATGTCAATTTATTTTCTGAAACAGCACCCTGATTCTTGAGTTCCCTTCCTAGGCCCATCGTCATTATGGTGATGACGACTGCATTGCTTTGTTGAGCTTTTAATGGTCTACCATCATGTTCTAATTTTTTAGTTCTGATTTCATTTGCTTAATTTCATTTTCCACCTGTATTTTGTCTTAGGCATCAAACTGACTAGTGTGTTGAAAGAAAAGTCATAGAAATGTCAAACAAATGATAGTTGTATGCTTCTTGCAGCACTTGGACTCTGCTACTTGTTGTATGTGCGACATTTGATGAAAGCATAAAGATGGCAGTTAGAGGATTTTAGCAGGATTTTAAAGGATCCCCCCCCCAGTTTTGTAACAGGGACTGTTCTACCGATTAAGCAGAGTGAGGCTGTTGTCTCAGGTAGCAGGGATTGGGGGAGGAGCAGCAAGGTGCTAGAGTAGAGAAATGTGTGTTTTGGGGCTTGAATTGTGCAATCCAAGCTGTTCTGATACCTCCAGCTATGGTGGTCATTGCTCCTTATTCACTAGCATTGGGGGCGGTGGGGCAGTGGGGAGAAAGTTTCAGTCAAATTAGCCTTTATATGCTCAGCATGTAGAGCCTCCATCTTGTTCTTTGTTCCAGACAACAAAATATCATTTGGCAGCCTTTAGCTTCATTGCAGATAGATGGAATTCCACGTTATGTTTTGGAGGCTGTCCTTTCAGAAATGGTTAAACTTGGCCCCAAAAAAGAGTTTGATCAAAACGTATACTCAAGAATCCCAGATGAAATTCACAGGAAAGAAATAACTCAGATAAATGTCTCCAAATATCTGTGATTTGTGAGATAAATACCCAAGATAAATATTTCAGAAACATTAGGTTCTTTAATTCGTTGCTGAAAGGTATCAGCAATATTTCTTTTTGGAGAAGGACACAAACTTGTTTCATATTTCCTCATCATTCAGGCTCCTTCTCATTTTCTTTCAGTAACTGAGATGTTTTATACTGATGGGATCAATTTCAAGAACTGTTGACAAGAAGCAACAGCATAGACAGAAATATTTCATTTGATTGAACACACTAACGAGGGCTCCCTTCGCACTTCATATGAGGACAATAAAGGAAATATTCCAGATTTTTGGACTCTTAGGCATGACTCTTTTGTTCGTAAACCAGCTGAACATGGAGAAAAATCTTGTGGCTGGGCCAAATGGAATTTTGCACAGATTCTTTTAGGATGTAGAACGTTAAATGTTTCCTCATATTTCAAGGATATTATGTACCAGGATGCAACTAATCTCACCATTTGCTAGTTGTTCCACTCCTCAATGGCTATATTTCATGTTCAAAATGAGTAGGGTAATATATATTGGCCTACAAGGTCCATTTTGATGCTTTTTAACAACAAAGCACATGTTTAATTTTTGTTCTTCAATGGCTTGAATTGTGTTAAGGGATTAGGTAAATGCAACAGCATTGTTCCACTGACATTTCATTTCATTCCAATGAGCTAAGTGATTGCAGCTGGAGCAAAGTGCAGTCCATCTGTCCTTGAAATTAAACTTTAAATGAAATTTAAACTGTCCAGATAGCACAGAGACTGTCAATATGTCAGCCTAATGATAATTCTGCTTGGGTTACAAATGGACTTCCAGGTTGGGGTGGTGGGAGGAAAGACCAGTTCTTGACATTAATGATACAAAGCATGGGTCAGTAAATTAAAATCATATCCTTAAGGAGTGCCTCCTGGCCCTCTCAGTCCCAGTAAAGCAGGGGTGCTCAAACTTTTTGTAAGGAGGGCCAGATTTGGTGGCTGAGAATGTGTCAGGGGCTGGTTGCTCCCCAATCCTGCCACCCCACTGCAAGCCCCACCCACTGACCCATAAGTCCCACCCACTGACCCCTTGCAACTGCACCTGCAGGAAGGAAGGCGGGGACCAAGGGAGGGAGGAAGGAAGATGGAAACCAAGAGAGGAAGGAAGGAAGGTGGGGAACAAGGAAGGGAGGGAGGGAGGGAGGAAGGAAGGAAGGTGGGGACCAAGGGAGGGAGGAAAGAAGGAAGGTGGGGACCAAAGGAAGCACAGGGAGCTGTGGCCACAGATCGCCCCTTGGAAGAGGTGATCTGTGCGACCTTGCACACCCCGAAGCTCCCCAGCGGTGGCGACGGCTCACCTGCCAGCCCACCCCAAAGCTCCTTGGCAGTGGCAGAGGCCCGCTGGCCTGCCCACCCCCATACATTCCCCTGCGGTGCCGGTGGCGGCAGACCGCCCAGCCACCCAAGCTTCCCAGCAGTGTCAGTGTTGGCAGAAGATTTTTTTTTAAAAAAATGGAGTGAAGGAGGGGTAGGGGGGGTGGGCCAGCTAGCCACGGGCCACTCGGAATGGCCTGATGGGCCGGATTTGGCCCCCAGGCCAGACTTTGGGCAGGCCTGCCGTAAAGGCCCCTTGACATGGAAGGAAAGATGAGGAAGAAGAAGAGGGACAAAAATCGACTCATTTGAAATGTGGAGAGCCAGGAAAGGCAGAAATGTGTGTGCTTAATCAAGGCAAACCTGAACTCTTACTAAAGCAAAAATGAGTAACCTGAGTCTATTCTACAATGTACATATAATCAACATACAGAGCTGACCAGAAAAGACATTATTGCTGAGAAACGGAGAGCAGGGAGAGTAGTAGGAAGAGAGGAAGAACTAATATGAGGCAGATGGTGTCAATAAAGGAAGCCAGAGCTTTTGCAAGACATGAACAGAATGTACTAGAAAAGGCAATATTGCTAGGTGTGGGGAGGTGCAGTAGGGAGAGCCACTGATCTCACATGAGTTCTCCACCTGAAAATCAGCTAATTGAGTCTTGGTTGACAGAAATCAAAAGTTCAGATTGCCACAGACCTACCACTGATTTCCCCTTTGAATTTTTGTTACAAGATTTTTGAGACCAGGCACCCACCTTTAATATAGAACTAGTAAACAGCAGCTGTTATAATGCATTTAGCCATGTCAAAAGCACTTTTGCACAGGACAGTCCAACTAAAATTATACTTAAAGTTAAGTCCCACGTACATAAACTCTTTCACTTGTTCTAGGTCTACGACATTATTCTGTAGTGTGCAGTATAATTTCTTCCAAGCCTTAGAAAACTTTGCCAAATAGAACTTTTATTTCATTTGGGCTCACTGGAGGCCAGGTTGGTAAATTAAGCAATGCGTAGCTAGAGTTTAGAGCACCTGGGGACAAAGTCAGATTTTGCCCCCTCTCCTCCCCCCAACCATGTCCCATCCATGCAGCAAGGGGGCCCTGATCCTGGGAGAAGAGTGAGTGGGGATAACAGTGAGTGAGGTGAAGAAGGGTATCTCCTTCTCATTCCCTCTTTGTGGGTCTCCTTTCAAGTTAAGTCTCTCCTGTGCAAACTGCACAGTGCGCTGATAGCACCAAGCTGGTGATTTTGTTTTTTAAGCATCACCTACGTAGCATGCGTCCCTCACCTCCTTTCCCCTGGCTACGGCTCGGTGATCATTAGCCCAGGGAAAGGAGGAGAGGGAAGCAGGCAATTTGATTTTTTCCCCCAAGCAGCACCTCAGTTGCATGCTTCCCTCTCCTCCTTTTCCTGGGCTAATGATCGCCAAGCCTTAATGAGCAATTGATGGAGGTGCTTCTTGGGAAAAAAACATTGCCTGCTTCCCTCCCCTCCTTTCCCTTGACTAAGGATTGCCAAGCCTTAGCGGGGCAAAAGGAGGACTGCTGGCAGGATGGTGCATGGCTTCCTCTGCCTGCTCCTCCTCTAGGCTCCCCCAGATTGCTGCATGCCCCAGGACAAATGCACTTTTCTGCCCCTCCCTAGTTACACCAGTGAAATTAAGGAGTATGAAATCTGTAAGGACAAACTCAGAAGCTATTAGGACTTCCAAAATGTTGAAAAAGTACCCCTTCCATACATGTGCCAACAACAAACAGTCCAAGGGGCCTGATCAAGGTTTCATTGTCCAAGGCCCAGAATTGTTTGCTATTATTATTAGGGCAGTGTTAGTTAATAAACCCCACCTCTACTTTTGTAGCTTACTTTTCTCATGAGCAGTTAATAATTTATACTTCATTTCTAGCTCATGGTATTTGCTTGAGAGCACATTCATTTGAACCCCCCCAGTAAGTATGATACAAAGCAAATGACTGATTTTTCAGGAAAAAAAGTATTCTTCATAAAACCACAGGTTAGGTTTGTTTTTAGGTTTGTTCCGAGCACCTGTTGAGGTCTGCTGGTTCTCAGAAGACATTAGAGGTCAGTATACCAGCATAATAAATACCATTCCTCATATTTTTTGCTTTAAAAATGTTTTGATTCAAGCTTTTCTTCAGTTAGTATAAATCTTTCACTTAGAGATGGGCACGACTTGAAAAAAAAATTTTTCGAGTTGTCGTTAGTCGGGCCGGTTCCGTTTCGGCTCGTTTCCGTTTTTTGCGAAAATTTGCAAAAATTAGTCGGTTCGTTTTTTTGTTTTTTCGTTGTCGTTAGTACTGGTTTGGGGAGGGGGTAGCGGGCTCCTGGAGGGAGCTGCAGGAGTCAGCCAGAGCCACAAGTGACGGACTGGCAGACTCTTTGCACCCGCTGTGTCTCACGTACTTGCATGTAGTGCAATGCAAGTAGATCTGGCTTACGGTTAAGACGGCTTAGCGCAAGCGCTAGGGTTAGGCTAGTTACGGGTGAGGTTACGGTGGGTATTGGGGTGCATCTTGGTGCCTCTCTGACCCACTTAGAAGGACAGTGTACTGGCGTATGGGTTAGGCTTAGGGTTCGGGTTTGGGCTACGATTAGTGGGCTGTTTATGCCCGATTGGCACATCCCAGAAGTCTCTGTGGTCAACCTGGCCAAGTGGCCATGCGATTGGTGGAAAATTTGCATGGTCTACTCCCATGGGAGAGCCCATCGTTGCAAATGTGCAGGTGTAAAAAAATAAAATAAAATAAAATAAAATAAAATCAACAGAGACTTTTTTTTGCAAGAAAAACCCACTGCTGCTACTGTAAAAAATCAAGCATTTAAAATAGCTAATTTTCGCATGTTTCTGTGGTGCTTTGGTGGGGTTTTGGGCAACGATTTAAAAAAAAAATATTGTGGTCGCCATTTTGGATCCCCCCCCACCGCATGGCAAATGGATGCGCCCTCCCAGCCTGGTACAGTCAGCAAAACCTGGCCATGCGATTGGTGGAATGGCTCCAAAACTTTGCATGGTCCACTCCCATGGGCGAGCCCATCATTGCGAATGCGCAGGTGTAAAAAAATAAAATAAAATAAAATAAAATAAAATCAACGGAGACTTTTTTTGCAAGAAAAACCCACTGCTGCTACTGTAAAAATTCAAGCATTTAAAATAGCTAATTTTCGCATGTTTCTGTGGTGCTTTGGTGGGGTTTTGGGCAACGATTTCAAAAAAAATATTGCGGTCGCCATTTTGGATCCCCCGCACTGCATGGCAAATGGATGCACCCTCCCAGCCTGGTACCAGCAGCGCAGCAGTAGCAATAGCCAAGGAGAGGGGGGCGGGGAACCCCCCCCCAAATAAAACACCCTTCTGGCCTGGTAGGTGCCCTCAGACAGTTTTCGCCTACTTTTAGGGCCGGGAATCGGGTTTTTTTTTTAACTTTTAAAAACTTTTTTTCTGTGCCGCTTGGCATTGCGCGATGCAAGTAACGAGCACGACAAATCAGACCAAATTGTTCGTTCGTCGGTTCGAGCTCGAAGTCTGGAGCAGTGATTCCCGTTACCGTTTCCGTAGAGTAACGGAAACGAGTAACGGAAACGGAAACGGGAATACCGCTAAGTAGTGCCCATCTCTACTTTCACTATGAAACCACAACACTATTTCTACTTTGGAAGACTTTTGCTGATAAGCCTATTCCATACATGCTCAATTATATGACAAAGAAGTTATTTTCTTTTCTTTAAATGCCTTCTTTGAGGATCACTGTTTCAGCCCCTGCAGCCTAGATTCTTTCAAAATAAAAAAAGCAAGTGAGACCAACCATTTTCCTTCCAGATAGCAAGACTGGCTCACTTTGTATGAGTTATTTTAATTCTGGGTACATTTAACATCATTTTTCTCTGCATGGGTGGAATAATTTAACTTTTAAAAATCATATCTTAAAACCCTTTTCTCAGATGCCCCCAAATTTGGTACAGAGCAGGAGCCGACTGTCTGTGACAAGATTCTTGCGAATCTGCAGTCTGGTTTCAAAGTTGAATTCTTTTTGTTTGGGCTGTCCTAATTTTTTGAATTATGTGGTAGAATGTCAGGGTGTTCTGATGAACAACAACATAGTTGCAGTATGATGCAGGTACAATTTTATAATTCTAAAAGCAGCAGTCCTTTGCACACCAAAGATTACTTCATGAGCTACTGCATACCGAGCCCTACATAATGTGTAATATACAATTATTATGTATGGTTCTCTACTCTCTGAAAGGGTAGGTAGACCTATCTAAATATGTTCCCACCCATCTAATGACTTCTAATAGCTTAGTTTATCCCATGCGTATGGGAAACTTACAGTAAGAACATGTATGGAATATACTTGCCAGAAAGCTCTGTGGGATTTTTCATTTTTTTCATCTTGCCTTTGTGTCCTGGTGGCTCTGTGAATTACCTAGGGAGCTGACAGAAGCATACCTCTGGCCTTTGGAAGAGTGAGACTAGTTCCTTAACAAATCTCAGAGCTAATGAAGTAAGCAGGATGATGGCTGGAACACAAGTGGAGAAGAATGGATGCTGAATTTGATGAACAGTAAACAGGATAGCAAAAAAGTGATTACATTCTTCCTCCATTATCTTTCAGTGTTCTCCAGCCAAGTTGTTTTTAGTAGTGGTGATGTGATTACAGCTGATCCAGAAAGGGAATTTGCCGTATATTCCTGTATATTTGCCATACATCTGTATGGCACATTGAAGGGAAAGTTTTGCACATTTGGTGATAACTGATACCACCATCAGTGCAGTTTCATGAACTGAGGTATCTCTACTCTAGTTGTATAGGCTCACTTTCCATTAGTGAGGCCTACAAATGCAGGTACGCTGTTTGTGTGTTTGACCAACCATTTGCATACTTGACCCCTTCCCCCTTCAGTTTTCTATATCTAATAATGAAGTTATGGGTGACATATCTAGCAGCTTACACATCCCTTCTTGAGAGCAGCAATGGTAGCAATACCTTTGAAAGAGTTAGTAACTAAAGAATACCAAACTGGACTTAAAGGTGCAGGATGATTGTAAGCTGCGCACTAACATACTACTGTTCAAGCCAATGGTTGTCAATCACTTCCAGTCATGCTTGGCTGAAGATTATTTTTAAAAATCCATTTGAATCTGGCTTCTGGCCCAGTTCTGGGATACAGATGGTGTTGGTTGTCCTGGGGGATAGCTTCTGGCAGGAGATAACCAAGAGGAATGTGAAGGAATCCAAGCCTCCCCAATGCTAAATTCTGCATGAGGAAAAATACCTAGAATGTATAACTATCCTCATTAAATGAAGGCAGCATGGAAGTATGAGGCTTAGCTTTACTTTGCTAGAGAAGAGGCTTGATTTTGAGACCCACCATCTTCAAATGTATTCTCATGGAAATAATAATCTGAGGACTACAAAGCTGGAAGGGACCTCTGGTTCACTGAGTCTAGCCCCACGTCAAGGAGGCACAGCAAGGAATTGAACTCCCAACTAGAGATGGGCATGACTAGGAAAAATGACATTTCGATTTTTCGTTTGTTGGACCGGGTCCGTTTCATTCCGTTTCCGTTTGTTGCGAAATTTTGTGAAAAATTTTCATTTCGAAGTTTCGTTTGTCGTTTGTCATTTCTACCGCAATTTAGCACGATTTGACTTCCCAGAGCATGGGGGCGTCCCGCAATGACCCAGAGTAGGCAGAAAACACTTTAAACTGATGAATAATATATCAGTATAACACTGCATCCTATATGCAATAATGCAAAGTTGCAAACAAAGTGGGCAGAATGCAATATTCTCTTTTTCTCTTGTTCAACTGCTGACTGAACTGGCCACCCTACTTGGTCTGGCTGCCTGTTATACTTTTGTTTTGTTTTGTTTTGAAGCCTTTATTCATCCCATTTCCCCTCCACCTCTCAGAGGCAGCAGGAGACACAGTATTCCGTTCCTCCCCCAAATCTGGATGAGGGTCTACTCCTCTCAATGTCCCCCATCTCCAATGATACTCCTTGTAAAGCCAAGCAAATGCCACCCTGGTCAACTAGCGGTCAGAGATTCAGTCTCGTAGAGTCATGACAGATACTCCCCCCCCCCACTCATCTGGATGAGTGCCCCTCCTCTCACGTTCTCCCCCAATTCCCAATACAGTTCCCCTCAACCTCTCGGGGAATCATCGCCAGCTGGAGTATCGCAAGGAGCTGCTGACAGGCAGAATCCCCAAGGATCAAATTCAGGAGCCAATGGAGGCCTTCCAGAAAACCCTGGAGGTCAGTCCACCACTCTTTGTGGGGGCAGCTGTGTTTGATTTCCAAATTTCAAACAGGGCTCAGTGGCCACATTCTCCCCCAACGCAGGAGACCGAGTTCCGCCCAGGAGGCAGAGTCCACGCAGGGAAGCCACAAAGCCAGAGTGCCAGGGAAGGGATTGTTTCTGCCATCTTTGGAGGCGAGAGTGACTTTCCAACCCTCCTTATTTGTAGGATAGGGTAGGGAACAGCCTGATGCCTCCTTGTCCTCGTGATTTCCTGCCTCTTCGAGGCGGGAGTGAGGAAGATTGGGAGGTGGATTACAACGGTGAACCAGCAGCAACCTATGCTGCTGCTGCTGCTCGGGAACAGCCTGGAGACCAGGCCAGAGTTTTGCCTACCCAGGAGACTGGGTTCCGCCAACTCAGTGGAGAGACACAGTCCACCCAGGGAAGCCACGAAGCCAGAGCACCAGGGAACTTGAGGGAGGGATTGTTTCAGCTGCCTACTTTGGAGGCCAGAGTTTTGCCTACCCAGGAGACAAGAGTTCCACCAACCCAGTGGAGGAGACACAGTCCACGCAGGAAAGCCAGAGTGCCAGAGCGCAAGGGAACTTGAGGGAGGGATTCTTTCAGCCGCCTACTTTGGAGGCCAGAGTTTTGCCTTCCCAGGACACCGAGTTCCACCTACCCAGTGGAGGAGACACAGTCCACGCAGGGAAGCCACGAAGCCAGAGTGCCAGGGAACTTGAGGTAGGGATTGTTTCAGCCACCTACTTTGGAGGCCACTAGGCCATAGTTTTGCCAAGCCAGTGGAGAAGACACAGTCCATGCAGCAAAGCCACGAAGCCAGAGCCCCAGGGAATTTTTCTTGGGGAGGGATTGTTTCAGCCACCTACTTTGAAGGCCAGTTTTGCCTACCCAGGACAGGAGACAACAGTTCCACCAACCCAGTGGAGACACAGTCCACACAGGCAGCAAAGCCACGAAGCCAGAGCGCCAGGGGCAGGGAAGTTCTATGGGCCGTGGTCTGTCAACCAGCAACATTTCGTCCTACACAGTACCAGTGAAGTGAGTCTAGATGTCCTCTACTTCCTGCTGAACAGTAATGCAAAGGTAGCTCACGCAGGAGACCCATTTTGTCCATCCCAGAGGAGACACAGTCCATGCAGGGAAGCCAGACGGTCAGGAAATTAAAATCCTATCCTCCTCATAGAGGATAGGGTACTTGAAATAGAAATGGAAATGGAAATAGAAATACAAATAGAAAGATAAATAGAAATAGGGTACTAGAAAGAGAAATAGAAATTTGGAGGATACTTGGGTACTATAGGATAGATAGGGTACTAGAGGATAGGGTACTACTTGAGGCTGCTAAATCCGGCAGGGGCAAGCTGCTGCATGGCTGCCATGGGGTGACAAACTGTATTGCCATTTTGTACCACCATTTTGTACCACCCAAGCAAAGCCAGGCCCACAAAAACAGAGTTTTGCCCACAAAGGACACCAAGTTCCACCAACCCAGTGGGGACACAGTCCACACACGCGGGAAAGCCACAAAGCCAGAGCGCCAGGGAATTTTTCTTGGGGAGGGATTGTTTCAGCTGCCTACTTTGGAGGCCACTAGGCCATAGTTTTGCCAACCCAGTGGAGACACAGTCCACGCAGGAAAGCCACAAAGCCAGAGCGCCAGGGAACTTGAGGGAGGAATTGTTTCAGCCGCCTACCTTGGAGGCCAGTTTTGCCTACCCAGGAGACAAGAGTTCTGCCAACCCAGGAAGGGATGGTTTCTTTCAGCCTTTCGGAGGCCATAGTGACTTACCCTAGGAACCCCGCCTTCTTTGGAGGATAGGGTACATGGGCCAGCTGCTTATCTGGCAGGAAAAAGCTGCTGCAGCGGATTCCATAGGGTGCCAACCTGTGTGACTGCCATGATGCCCCCTTTTGGACGCCAGAGTTTACCCAGGAGACCGAGTTCCGCCCAGGAGGCAGAGTCCGCTCAAGGAAGCCACAAAGCCAGAGTGCCAGGAAAGGGATTGTTTCAGCCTTTGGAGGCCAGAGTTTAGCCTACCCAGGAGACCAAATTTCGCCCAGGAGGCAGAGTCTTCGCAGGGAAGCCACAAAGCTGGAGTGCAAGGAAAGTTTTCTAGGGAGGGATTGTTTCTGCCACGTTTGGAAGCCGGAGTGCTAGTAGGAAGGAATCTCCCATCCTTGTTCAAGGGATTTCCTAACCTGGACTGTAACCAGCGGGAGTGCCCCCCCTGTTGGAGGACAGAGCCCCCCAATTCTAATCTAAATAGTGGATGTGCCTGTTAAAGTTGGTCTCCTCAAGTGATTTGCCACCTCTTACCGCCCAGAGGCACTGGAGGCAGGGGCAGCCGAGGTTGCTGCCTGGGCAAGTCGAGGAGACTGGCCGACAGAATGCATATCGGCTCGGAGGCTTAACTTTAAGCACTGAGCCACTGATAGGCTGAAGGAGAAGCACCTGGAAGGCCTCCTCCAAGCTGTGGAGTACCATGAGGCTGACAGGCAGGCAGTTAGGCAGAGGAAGCAGGAAGTCTGGCTTGCAAGTAGGAAGACAGGCTTGCAGGGTACCCAACCAGGCTAGGGAAGGCACAAAGCCAAAATGCCAGAAGGGAGAATTGTTTCAGCCTTTGGAGGCAGAGTTTCTCCACCCCAGGAGACCGAGGTTCGTCAACCCAGGAGACAGAATGGATGCAGGAGAACAGGGCTATTTCTTTAAGGGAGGGATTCTTTCAGCCGCCTACTTTGGAGGCCACATGGCCAGAGTTCTGCCTACCCAGTGGAGGAGACACAGTCCATGCAGGAAAGCCAAGAAGCCAGAGCACCAGGGTACTCGAGGGAGGGATTTTTTCAGCTGCCTACTTTGGAGGCCAGAGTTTTGCCTACCCAAGAGACCGAGTTGCCTTCCCTGTGAGCGCGATTATAATAATAATAATGTTGGTTGCATTTTTGGTGTCAGCCAGATGCAACGCTGACCGAAAAAGATTTCTATGAATCCCTGGTTAGTTCCAGGTAGTTGATGTTCCTGATAAAGTTTGCCTCCCTTGGCCATTCATTCCATCAGCCCGGAGTGGAGACAGAGTGGATGCATGCAGGGAGGGTGGAGTGCAAGGAAGGATTCTCCCCTCCTTGTCCTAGGGATTTTCGGCCTGTTAGAGGGCAGGAGTGAGTTTACACCCCAGGAGACCGAGTTTTGTCAACCCAGGAGACAGAGTGGATGCTGGAGAACAGGGCTATTTCTTTAAGGCTGTAAGGAGAGCTAGGCCCCTGCTAATCAGTCTTTGAGGTAGGTTGTTGTAAAGTGCATCTCGACCACTTTGTAAGCAGAGTGGCTCCAAAACCCCAAGGAAGGGAGGAACGCATTGAGGAAGACAGGTACTTAGGGTGTACTACACTCAGACCAGCCATGGCCAACGGGGTAATATTGGGCCTACACTGACTCTAGAAAAATACCTTCCTGGGCTGCTATGAAGGCCAGGAAAGCCCTATAAAAACTGGGCTAAGTATGTAGCCCTTATTAGATCCATGCATGCAGTGGGATTACAGGCAGTCAGGCAGACAAGGGAGGAAGGCAGGCAGGCAGGCGAAGCCTTCAGGCATTCAGGCAGGCAGTCATACAGACAGAGCAGACAGACAGGCAAAACTGTGTTGCTCTGGTGGGGAATGTTAAGGTGGGAGGCATACAGGAATTGGTTCGATGGGGTTAGGGAGGGTTAGGGGAAGTTGCACAGCTGCAACCCCAACAGTGTTATCTGGTTCAAAATTATAAACATTGATTGGTCCACCCTGGTTTTGAGCCAGGCAAAGGCTAGAGAAATTGGGTCTACAGAGACCCTTCGAAATTACACATTGAGTGGTCCTCTCTGGTTTGGAGCCAGGCAAGGGCTAGGAAAATTGGGCCTACAGAGACCCTTCGAAGTTGCACATTGAGTGGTCCTCCCTGGTTTGGAGCCAGGCAAGGGCTAGAAAAATTGGGCAATAATCTAATCTAACTCTTCAAATTGAGTGGGAATGCAGGAAGGCAGGCAGGCAGGCAGGAAGGAAGTCAGTCAATCAGTCAGGCAGGCAGGCACAGGGCCAGGCAGGAAGGCAGGCAGGCAGGCTGGCAGGAAGTCGGGCTTGCAGGGAGGAAGGCAAGCTGGGAGGAAGGCATAATTGCAGGCAGGCATAAGTGTTGCTCTGGTAGTGCATGTTAGAGCAAGGGAGGCCTGATTGGAATGAACCAGTGGAAGAACGACTGTGGTTGTAGGTCTTGGAGTGTTGGGGTAATCCCAACGTGGAAAGGTTGAAGTGGGTGAAAGTCAAACTTTCCACGGTCTCCGGGTCCAGACGAGAGCGGCACGGCCTCAGGACATTTCCGATGTGGGAGAAGACACGCTCACTCTGGACACTGGTGGGTGGGATGGACAAGAGGTCCAACACCAGAGTCGAAAGAGCGGGCCAGAGGTCTGCCTTTCTGGCCCAGTAGTGGAGTGGGTCCAAGCTGAGGGGTTGGAGGGGCTCGGCCATGTACTCCCTCACCATGGTCGGAGCGGGGTCCAGTTTTTCTTCCTCCCTTGCCTCCACTGAGCCGGAGTGCTAGTAGGAAGGAATCTCCAGTCTTATCCAGATGGAACACAAAGTCCAGCCCAGCTGACTTAGTAGTAGTAGTAGTAGTAGTAGTAGTAGTAGCAGCAGCAGCAGCAGCAGCAGCAGCAGCAGCAACAGTAGTAGTAGTAGTAGTAGTAGTAGTAGTAGTAGTAGTAGTAGTAGTAGTAGTAGTAGTAGTAGTAGTACTATTGACAGATGGTCATGATTCTTCCCAAAAGAGAACAAAGCCTGATGGGGTTCACTTCACAATTACATAGAAAGAAGGCACTTCCTTGAAAAATGCTTCTCTTTTGGGAGACTTGCACAGATCCTAGGAAAGATTTGTTCTAATTCTTCTCAGCTAGATCTTCAACTCTGGAGGGTTTTTTTATTTAAAAAAACCTGCATATTTCAAAAACTAAATAAAGTAGCAAACTATAGGCGTTTGATAAGAACCTTTGATATGAAAATGAAGTTCTTGTTGTAAGCATTATAACAATGGGACAGAATGGTTAGCATTCTGGGGGCAGAATGTTAAACTCTGCCCCCAGCCTGCAAAGCTAGAATAAGGTAAAAGTAAAGGTTCCCCCCACACATGCGTGCATCATATCCGTCTCTAGGGGTGGCAATCATCTCCATTTCTAATTCAAACAGCCAGTGTTGTGCAAGAACCAGGCAGTTTCCTAGGGGCACATGTGGCTTCTAGATAAGTCCCTTGTTTTTTGTTTATTTTGCTTTGGTTTGTGAGTTTTCTCTTTATCACTTTCACCTGATCAGTTTTTGCTCAAGAGCTATGTTTTTGTATATATGAAATAGGGAATTAATTAGAACTTTCCTCATCTGCTCCTTTGCTCTGAAATAAATGTGTCTCCTGAAAAATACGATGTCTGATGGCTATTCCTTAATATGTAGATCCTTACTAATAAATATCATGTTCTTAGCCAGGGCCGGTGCTAGGTTTTTTTGCACCCTAGGTGAGGGGCGGGGAGGTGGAGCGGGGCAGCGGGGCAGCGGGCGGGTGGGCGGTGGTGGCGGGGGGTGGGGTGGGGTAGGGGGCTGGGGGTGTTTTGGTGGTGGTGGCGGCAGCAGTGGTGGTGGGGCGGCAGGGGGGTGGTGGATGGCAGGGGACGGCGACGGGCATGGGGTGGACGGCGATGGACACAGGGGGTGGGTGGTGATGGGCATGGGTGGTGGCAGGGGGACGGCGGTGGGCGGTGGTGGGGGTGGCGGCAGGGGGTCAGCAGGCTGGCCAGCACCCTCTGTCCATTTTGGCACCCTAGGCAACTGCCTAGTTCGCCTTAATGGATGCACCGCCCTGTTCTTAGCTCATTGCTACCGAGTGGGGATTCTTGCCTGCAACCCATTCAACAATGGGAATTGTTGCCCCAAGAGCCACAGAGATGCTGTACAAGGTCTGGGAAGCTCCTGCAGCAGATTCACTTGGATAGACACATTTATTGCAGAGCAAAACACCTTGTGGTACAGTGGTTAAACTGCAGTCAAGGCTTTGCTTGCAAGCTGATTTTGATCCTGAAGGGTTCAGGTAGCTTGCTCAAGGTTGGCAAATTAAGTATCCAGTGTGATGGGGTGGGGAATGTGTAACCTGCATAATAAAATACCATCCAGAGAATGCTTAAATCACTCTTTGCTTTTAGACAGGAGGAATAGATGGCAGAGGAGTTTAACGGAGATTACTTTAGACACAGGATAAAATCATGTAAACATATCCTACATTAAGATGGGACTATCTTATATCATTAATGGTCTAAATCAGGGGTCCTCAAAGTTTTCAAACAGCGGGCTGGTCCACCACCACCCAGACACCACTGGGGGCCGGATCACAGTCCAAAAGCAGCTGTGGAGGCTGGCTTGCTCACAAAACGGGGTAGGTGGGGGGGGTTGCAATTGGTCCCAGGGGCCAGATTCAGGACCTTGGGGGGCCGCATCCGGCCCCGGGGCCTTAGGTTGAGGACCCCTGGTCTAAATGATATAATGATTTACAAGATTACCAATTATGCTATTTTTATGTTTCAGTTTGATTTTCGTTCCTTCTGCTACTTGGTTTTTCCCAGATTTCAATTAAGAGTGTTGGGAATCATCCAGAGAATTGATTTAGTTGAAGGAAACTGTACAAATATTTTAGATAAAATAATACTAGGAAAACTACTACTAATTAAAAATATGACTTTCAGCAGGACAATGACATTTGAACTCCATTATTAACCTAGTATGTGTTCCTTGGCAGGAAGTATTCAAAATTTGAGAAATCTTTATGTAACAGCATCTAGCATTTTATTACCAATCAGCATGATTACTTCTGTCATTATATCATTTAAGTAATAATGAAATAATTAAATACGCACTTAAGTAAATAATATCCTGAAGCTATCTTGACATCACTCCCATCCTCTTTTTTTTTTGCATTGGGTTGTCTGTGTGGCTTGAATATAAGTGATTTAAATGGCAAATTGCTTTGAATATTCAAAGTACCTTGGAAACAGAAGCAGGCATTGCATGCCAGCTTTCAGACTGTAGCTAAATCTGGATCACATTCAAACAACTTTGTATTGGCTTCAAACTACATATAACACCATATGAGTGACAATGGAGCTATATATTAGAAGACTGAAATGAGTCATAGCTGGCAGCATAGGTCAGTGAGTTAGGTTTCTAGCTACAGAGCCAGAGATTTGATGTTCAATACCACACTATGCCTCCCGGAGGAGCCTTCTGAGTACCTCTTACTTGGGAAACCTGAAAAGGGTCATCATATGTCAGAACCAGATATGGGCACAAAACAAAAAATGAAATGCTGTTTCATTGTTTCATTACAAAACAAAAGAGTAGAATGCATTTTGTTATGTAATGAAATGAAATGCCACTTTCCCCCCTCTAAGAATGAAACAATTTGTCCTAGAGGAAATTGCAGAGGAGCTTCCTCAACCTCTTTCGTGTGAGCCCCTGGAATTTGGAAAGGTTTGGGCATCGGGGGTTGAGTTATTAAACTCAAAAGGGGGTGCCCCTAGAAAAAAATCATTCTAATCGAATAGGAAAACTGCAATAGCCCCCCATGGGCGCTGCCAAGTGGCTACACTACAGTTGATCAGCACCGCCAAGCTCCCTCCACTGGGGCTGGTCGCAGCAGCAGCGGGGAATGAAAAATGAAAGCAATGAAATGAAATTTTGTTTTGTTTCATTTCATTTTCCTTTGAGGGGGCCATTCGTTATTCATTTTGCTATGTAACAAAATGAATAGTGAATAATGAAATGAATAAAAAAAATCATTTCGTGTCCATCTCTGTTGAGAACTTAAATAGGTTATCAAGAAAATGGTATGCATGATGTTGCTGTCTGCCTGCTGTGTGCATGAACAGAGCTGGGCTGCACAATCCTTCGCCCCATTGTATGTGTACCCAGACATATGACACGAGCCAGCAAATAATTATGCAAGTTGCATTTTGCAATAAGATTTTAGCTACTGGATCACGATTGCCTAATTAAGTCCAAGCCATCTCCACATACTTGGTTATATAATAGGAATTGATCCAACTAAAATAGCATTGCAGGGAAAATCCATTCCCCATCTCTCCTCTGTTGTGATGATTCCATCTACAACACAGAGAGAGCGGGGAAGCAGGATTATGACATCATAATTTCAGCTAATCAAGAAAGTGTTGGGTTTTGTCCAGTCCTGTGAGCCCTGGTTCCGCTACGACACTGACAAAGGTATATCTTTCAGTCTGCCTTCGAGTTACAACCTCAAGCTTGAACTAGAATGTCAAGATTTTTGGACAGGATGCCCTTCCTTGCTCTTCCCAGGACACAGGGACTCAAATCCTATATCACTCAGAAATTCTACTGTGTGGGACCTTAGTCCTCTGGTTGCTTTAGGGCAGCTGTTAGGATACACAATGGCATTTTTATCCCAGCCTGCAGCTTAATACTCAAACACTTGTTGGTTTGAAAAATAAGAATGCAGGACTGAAGCAGGGTTTGACAGAAAGAAAGAATCACCGGCTCTCGCGATAGCATGTCAATGAGGATTCACTGGACCACCAGATGGGTCCTTTTAAGGAGAAAGTTGGGTCAAAAATAATTTAAATCAATCAAAAATATTTTTGGATTACAACTCCTTTATCGTTGACCAAGCTAGCTGAACCTTTTTGGGGTTGAAATCCAAATCATCTGGAAAGCCAGATGTATCTGCACCATAACCACATGCTGATGTAACCCTTTTGCCATCATTTTCTCCCTGCCCCCTGTCTATAATTTAACTTCCATTTTGACATGTGTATACACAGCATTAGTTTGTTTTTGCCTGGATATTGAAATGTAAGTATGCTTATTTCATTTTGATGGGATGTCAGATGCACAAAAATGCTACTTTTTGGTCCAGTATAGAAATGCCCATATTTTGCATCCATGCATTGCCAGCAAGATGGATCTTTTCATCAGACTCAGTGAAGGCCCCTGAATTGTAATTGTGAATTTGTCAAAAATAGCATTGTAGTGACAGTATAGTATTTTGGAAGATTCCTCAGTTCAAACTCCCCCTGTGGCTTAGAGTTTGTTGGGTTTGCATTGCAAATTAATAAGGCTGGATTCTTTTCCTCCATCATGCCTGTTTCCATTAAGCTTTGCATATGAGTTATATTTAGTCTTGGGATAGTATTTTTGCATTAAAAGCACTGGGAGCAAACAAGATGGTTGGTTATATAAATGTACAGAAAATCTTCAAGGAATTCAGTTTGGCTAATGTGCTATATGCTTGGTGTTAGAGCAGGGTTCCTCCCTATGTTGGATTGTTCAAAACTTTCTGAGTGACCCTGGGGATGCACAGGGACCCTAACCTATTCTGGCATTTGATTTAACAAAATGAACCAGATAAACGCAATCATTTATGCCTTGCCTGTACTGATCCCTTACTGAATAGCAAGCTCAACTGTATTCAAGACATTTGGTTCCTGTAATAATACAAGAAGGCACACTTGGAAATCCTAAGAATTCCATATATTGCTATGCTATCCTAGAGCAAAGGATGGGAAAACATTGATGTGCTATGTGTAGTTGGATTACAGCTACTTGGAGCCTCATTCCATGTTAACAAGGAGCAGGGTTTGGGAATCTATGGCCTTTCTGGACTGTGGGATTACAGAATCCATCCTCCTGTACTTGTGGGAACTGTAGTGCAAAACATCTGGAGGGCTGGATTGCCCTTACCTCTTGAAGTGTAGTCACACTACAGAAATGCCCCATCTTCTGTTTTCAATGTAGTTGCATGTTCTGATCACATAGCATATATCCTGTGATAGTGGTAAATACCTTTTTAACTGTTCTGCCTTGGGGTGGGGAATTACATATGGTATGTTCATCTATAGCTCTCAGGTAGAGATGGGCACGACTTGGCGGAATTCCCGTTTCCGTTTCCATTCCTCGTTTCCGTTACGGAACAGAAACGGTAACAGGAATTACTCCGCCAGAACTCGAACTCGAACCGACTAAAGAAAAATTGGGTCTGATTTTTCGTGGTCGTTCCTGGCATCGCGGCGATCCCGCGATGCCAAGCAGCACAGAAAAAAAGTTTTTAAAAGTAACCCCCCCCCCGATTCCTGGCCAAAAAGCAGGCGGAAATATGCCTGCCTGAGTGAGGGCTCAGGGCACCTACCAGAGGGGTGGTTGACCCCCCCCCTCTCCTGTCCTGGGCTGCTCTGGTGGTGGGGGTGGGGGAAATCCTCGTCGTAGTCGCTCGCAACAAGCACCGGACTCGCTGCCGGCTGCCGCAATTCAAGCGGAAGCGGCACAGAAAAAAAGTTTTAAACTCCCCCCCCATTCCCGGGCCAAAAAGCAGGCAAAAATATGCCTGCAGTGCAGAGTGCACCTACCAGAGGGGTGGTTTCTGGGGGGGGGGGTCCCGGCCTCCCCCCCTCTCCTGTCCTGGGCAGCCAGACTCGAGTCGCCATGCCATGCGGTGCGGGCGGGGGATCCAAAATGGGGCGGCGACCGCAATTTTTTTTTGAAATTGTGGTCCAAAAACACACAAGCACCACACAGAAACATGCGAAAATTGCTATTTTAAAACTACCAGAATTTTTACAGTAGCAGTGGGTTTTTCTTGCAACAAAATGTCTCCTCTTTCCTCTCTCCATTGATTTTATTTTATTTTATTTTATTTTATTTTACACCTGCGCAATGATGGGCTGGCCATGGGAGTGACCATGCAAATATTTGGAGCCATTCCACCAATCGCATGGCCGCTTGGCCTGGTTGACCACAGAGACTTCTGGGATGTGCCAACCGGGCATAAAAAGCCCACTAACCGTAGCCCGAACCCGAACCCGAACCCTAAGCCTAACCCATACGCCAGTACACTGTCCTTCTAAGTGGGTCAGAGAGGCCCCCAGAGGTGCACCCCAATACTCACCCTAACCTCACCCGTAACTAGCCTAACCCTAGCCCTTGCGCTAACCCTGTTGCCTAAGCCAGATCTCTACTTGCATTAAGTACAATTCCCTTCTTAGTGAGACACAGCGGGTGCAGAGAGTCTGCCAGTCCGCCACTTGTGGCTCTGGGTGACTCCTGCAGGCTTGGCTCGGCCGGCAACATGTGTGACATGCAAACCATGCCCCCGAGGCCTGACTGATGCAGGGAAGGCACCCCCAAAAGAGGGGTGCCTCTGCCAGTCTGCTGTGTCTCTGCGTGCAACTTGGTATGCAATCATATCCATATATGGCTATGCATGCATGCCCTTTTGCAGCAGGTGAGGAGAGGAGACCCCCATGTATGAGGGGTCTCCAGGAGCCTACTTTCCCTAGCGGGTGAGGATAGGAGGCACCCCCCCAAAAAAAGAGGTGCCTCCAGGAGCCCGCTACCCCCCAAACCAGTTTAACGACAGACGAAAAACGGAAACGAGCCGACACAGGCCGCCACCGACACACGACAACTCGAAAACGTCATTTTCCCTAGTCGTGCCCATCTCTACTCTCAAGTAAGACATATATCCTTCCTTTTCTCCTTTTATTTGTTTTTCTCTGATCCCCTTTCCTATATATTTCTTTTAATTGTTTAGGCACATTACCTTGCCACCCAAATGCCCATGTTATCCACCTTCCAATCTGGGCATTTATTCAAATTCCGATGTTGTGTTACCCTCTTTGGAGGAGAAGCCATAGCACAGTGCAGTGGTGGCTGAAAGACAGTAGAGGGACACCCAGCCCTATTCGACAGAAGCATGCTAATGTGCCGGCATTCCTGTTTGAAAATTAATATAAAATAATAATAAATTAAGGAGCTGAATGTCAGCAGGTGGGACCACACACCAGATGTAAATGAAATGAACCAGTTTAGTAGTACATGTACAATGGAATGTTGATTGTACTCCATGCTGAAATGTGGAGCAAGCATGGTAGTAGCCTCCCAGTTGGCTGGATCTGGTGCAGAGAGAGGATGGGGGGGGGGGAATAACAATTAATAATAACCGTGTATTCTGTGAGCCCTCCAAAAAGAGTTAAAATTCATAGAGAGTAACTAAGAAACATTTTGTTGGTGTGACTGTAGCCTAGGTTGATCATTAAACTCTGGTTTCGTTTCGCTTTGGTTTTGTTTTTGGTGTGAGGATGACTTGTATGTTTAAAGAATTCACACACACACACACACTACAGTGTCATTTTGTGGTTGTTGCAAATGCTGTCCATAACAAATGAGGGTTCGTCATTCTTTTCTCAAAAAGAAAGAAAGAAAAAGAACAATGAGCTTTGGCATGCTTGTGCTTTCATACAACTTATAGAGTTTAGGTTCTGTCACCTTAAAGGGAAGGTGGATTTGCCAATAATAATAATAATAATAATAATAATAATAATAATAATAATAATAATAATAATAATAATAATAATAATATCAACAACAACAACTTTATTTTCATGCCACCTTTCTCCCCAAAGGGACCCAAGGCGGCTTACAACAAATTCAAAAAAGTACAATAAAATCAATACAATGTAAAAACAACACAATACCAATAAAATACTATACAAATATTATACAATATAATACAATAAAAAACAAGATTAAAAAACAGTAGCTGCAGCAGTGTTTAAAAAGCTCCCCAGCCAATAACTAAGATGTTATAAAAAATTGTAAAGGCTGGAGGCTCAGAAGGCTTGCCTAAATAAGTAAGTCTTAAGGCCTCACTTGAATATTTCAAGGGAGGAGGCAGTTCTTAACTCAAAGGGGAGGGAATTCCATAGTGTCAGTGCCACTACTGAGAAGGCCCTATTCAAGTACTTCCTTGGGTGGCGGTACTTTTGCCAAGGCAAAGCTGTACTGCTCTTGATGAGACGGAATACGTGCACAGTTCTAGAAAGATCTTCAAACACTTAAAGAAAAAATTGGCATCAGAGATAATTTAAAAAGTGTAGTTTGCCCATGCATTGATAGAAGTGTCTAGTTCTAGCAAAACACAACATATGTATATCCAGAAGGAAAATTAGATGAGATGAGAGAGCAAAGGGAGGAATGAGATACAATGACAAATGTTATGTAAATAACACAAGCTAGAGATGTGCCAATGTAATTTTGCAAAGTGTTATTTTCCTTAATGATCTAGGCCACCTCCCTCAAATATAAGCATCCATTGCTGCCTGATTTGGGACATAGTTATCCTTTACATATGTCTGTTATTTTAAAACTGTAACAGACATGTCAAGTCGAGGGAAGCAGTTTTTGGAGGAGGTGACTTGCAGAGGGTCTGCATTTGGAATCCATCAAGTAGAGCAGTCGTTTCCAAATGTTTATTCTCAGATGTTTTGGGACCACAACTCCCAGAAGTCCTGGTCAGCATGGCTAGTGGTGACACCTTTTGGGAGCTTTAATCCAAGAGCATCTGGGAACCCCAGATTGGGAATCACTGAAGTAGGAAAAGAGTTGGGGGTCAGTAGTGGGAAAGTGATAGGCAAGGAAGGGAAGGTATATAAATGTCCGTTTCCCTTACATTGAGAAACTGAAAGTATAAAGTATTTCAAAAGCATTAGGTAAAGGATGGGAAAATAGCCTTCTTATTTTGAATATGTCTGTGAAGTTTCTCATTTTGAATGAGCAAACTGTAGGAAACAGAATTATACCGTATATTTAAATTCCTTGTACTATTTAGAAAGCATAACTATAAATGATGATAATAATTCAAATGGATCCTCAATTCCAAGTTCACCGAGAGCAGAGCTAGGAAATCTGCAGCCCTTCTGATGTTTTGTATTACATTTTCCATCGTCCTCGACAAGTGGCCATGCTGGCTGGGGCTGATAAGCCCTGTAGTTCAGCAGCATGTTCCCAGCTCAGAACAAAGGGATAGTATTATTTGATGTTTGATAGTTTGAAGTCAGTATGTTCATATGAACAGCCACACAATGTTTGCTAATGAATGCAATTTTTGAACCTATCACTTTAAAAAAAAGTTATGCAATTAATTCTGTAGTATGGTCCTCAGCATTCTATTTGTCTCAAAGAAACATATCCTGGGGAGCAAACAATTTCATGTGTATGAACTCTCAGAATGCCTCCTGCTCAACTTAGAAGCACTTTTAATATGTGGGAGCGACTTAAGTTTAATTACAGAGATACAGCCTGGCACGTCTTTGAGGGTTTTAGAAATTAATTAAGGAGGAATATATCTGTAACCCAATTAATATTGTTATGGGGGCATGTGGAAGTTAAATTGTTCATTTATTTAAACATTGTAAAATTGCTCCTCCAGATAAAACACTTGAAACAGATACATTTGTATAATTATTGAGAGGAATGTTAAACAACAGGCCTGCAGTGTAATATATTTTTTAATTAACAGATTATGAGTGGTATTAGGGTTGCACTAGGCAGGAACGTCATAAACTACTTAAAGGCAATGTTTCTGGTTTGTAGAAAAATAATGGGATGATATAAAGCTCCCTGTATGGTTAAGCGCTCCCTGTTTCCCTAAGTACTAGAGACTTATGGTGCCTTCATAATATCTGGTCCATTTACAAAAATACAGTTGGAGAAATACAGCAGACCAGATAGACTAGTGTCCTTCTAAAATTGTGCTAAGCAGGAACTCACATGAACATAATAGCACATGAAAGTGCTACTTGAGCAAGCATTGCCAATGCCATTGTGGACACAGTGAGTGGTATGAAGAAAACATCTCTACTTACATAAAGGCAACACTTTCGTTTGATCAGTAGTACAAACCCATATTGTAGCATTGGCAGGATCCTTCACACAGAAGATTTAATCGGTCAAAAATATATATGTTGCTTTATGAATATGGGGTGTTGTGCTTCTGAAAGCATCATAATTCAAAATGCCAAGGAATGGCCCAATATTGCCTTGCAATGTTATACCTGCACTACAGAAATAAATAAGATGCCCAGTAGACATGGGCATGACTTGGCGAAATTCTTGTTTCCGTTTCTGTTTCTCGTTTCCGTTACGTAACGGAAACGGTAACGACAATTACTCCGCCAGAACTCGAACTCGAACCGACTAAAGAAAAATTGGGTCTGATTTGTCGTTGTCGTTCCTGGCATCGCAGCGATCGCGCGATGCCAAGCGGCACAGGAAAAAAGTTTTAAAAATAAAAAAAACCCGTTTCCCGGCCAAAAATGAGGCGAAAATATGCCTGCCTGAGGGCACCTACTAGAGGGGTGGTTTCTGGAGGGGGTCTCCGGCCTCCCCCCTCCTCTCCTGGGCTGCGCAAAGTGTGCATCCTCGTCATCGAGTCGCACTCGCCCATGCCAACTCGCCAAGCGGCGCAACACAGAAAGAAAGTTTAAAAAAAAACCAGATTCCCGGCCAAAAAAGGAGGCGAAAATATGCCTGCCTCAGTGAGGGCACCTACCAGAGGGGTGGTTTCTGTGGGGGGGGTCTGCGCATCCTCGTCGTCTCGCCAACTCGCCATGCCATGCGGTGCGGGCGGGGGATCCAAAATGGGGCGACCACAATATTTATTTTGAAATCGCATGGTCCAAAAACACACCAAAGCACCACAGAAACATGCGAAAATAGCTATTTTAAAGCTGCCTGAATTTTTACAGTAGCAGCAGTGGGTTTTTCTTGCAACAAAACGTCTCCATTGATTTTATTTTATTTTATTTTATTTTTAATTTTTTACACCTGCACATTAATGATGGGCTGGCCATGGGAGTGGACCATGCACATTTTTGGAGCCATTCCACCAATTGCATGGCCACTTGGCCAGGTTTTGACCGAGACTTCTGGGATGTGCCAGTCGGGCATAAAAAGCCACTAACCCTAGCCCGAACCCGAACCCGAACCCTAACCCTAACCCATACGCCAGTACAGTGTCCTTCTTAGTGGGTCAGAGAGGCACCCAGAGGTGCACCGCAGTAACTCACCCTAACCTTACCAGTAACCCTAAGCCTAGCCCTTGCGCTAACCCCTAACCCCAAGCCAGATCTGTGTATTTGCATTGCACTACACGCAAGTACACTTCCCTTCTTAGTGAGTCACAGCGGGCGCCGGGGTCCGGTCCTCTGTCACTTTGCTCTCCAGCCCAAGTGCACTGCAGGCAGTGAGTCACAGAGGCACCCGAAAGAGAGGTGCCTCTGCCTGCTGCAACTGCAACTTAATGGTATGCATATCCAATTGGCTATGCATGCCATTTTGTAACGGGTGAGGAGAGGAGGCACCCACATGGTGCCTCCAGGAGCCCGCTTTCCCTTCATGGCGGGCCAGAGGAGGCACCCATCCCAGAGAGGTGCCTCCAGGAGCCCGCTACCCCCCCAAACCAGTACTAATGACAGACAAAAAATGACAAACGAAACGACAAATTTTTGGAAAATTTCGCGAAAAACAGAAACAAGCCGAAACGGGCCGGCTCCGACACATGACAACTCGAAACGTAATTTTTCCCGGTCGTGCCCATCTCTAATGCCCAGTATTGCACCTGATTATTGATGACACCGATGTCAGTAGCCAAAATGGTCTACAACAGGCATGTCCAAACTTTGGCCCTCCTGATGTTTTGGACCACAACTCCCAGAATTCTAAGCTTAGATTGCCAATGGCAAAGGACTGTGGAAGTTGCTGTTCAAAACATCTGGAGGGCCGAAGTTTGGACATGCCTGGTCTACAAGATCCCCTCTTGTGCTAACTACCATTCATAAAGAGACCAGACAAGTGAAAATTCCCAGAACCTAACTCCCTTTTTTATATGTTAACTATTTTTCACCAGAATAATCATTCTACCAGATATGGACCTGATTCAAGAGCACATTCAAAAGTAATACCTTTTTTTCCCTTGCACAGCCTTTTCCTTTCATCAGTGGTTTCATGAATAGAGATAGGCACGAAACAAATTTTTAATTCATTTTGTTATTGGTTATGCATTTTGTTACCTAACGAAATGAATAACGATCCAACCCATCAAAGGAAAATGAAACAAAATGGAATGGAAATTTCCATTTCATTTTGCTTCGTTTTTCATTCCCCTGCCCCCTCCCACCTACCTTGAAGCTTTATTCTCTTCTCCAGGACCAGGAGGAAAAAAAATTGAAAGGGGTGCAACAGCTAGCATCTCTCAGCTGAGAGGAGCTAGCCCCAAGCCAGTGCCTCTCAGCTGTAGGGGGGAAAGCCCCCAGCATACGGGACTTAAAAAAAAATCACCGACCCAGCCCCTGGGGCTGCATGGTCACCACTGAAAAAAATACTAATAAATAAATAAAATAAAAAGTGCTGACCTGGCCCCTGGGGCTGCATGGTCAATGGTGAAAAAATAAATACATTTTTAAAAAGTGCTGACCCATTCCATGGGGCCACGTGGCTGGCACTGAAAAAAATAAATTTTAAAAAAGCGGCAGCAGGACTGTCTACCTCCGCCCAGCCCGGACGTGGCTGGGGCTCTGGACGCAGCAGTGGGATTGTCTATTGCCACCTGGCACAGCCGCAACCAGGTCTCCAGAGGCAGTGATGGGACAGTGTACTGCTGCCCGGCCTGCCATGGCCGGAGCTCCAGAGGCGGTGGTGGGACTGTGTACCACCACCCAGCTTGGCCATGTCTGGAACTCTGGAGGTGGCAGTGGGACTGTCCACCACTGTCCGGCCCAGCCCGGCCATGGCTGGAGCTCTGGAGGTGGCGGTGGGACAGTCTACCACCACCCAGCCCAGACACGGCCAGGACTTCAGAGGCGGTGTCGGGATGGTGTACTGCCGCCCGACTTGGCTCAGGTTCGTATGAATTTTTAAAAAATTCATATGAACCCAAACCCAAACCAAACTGAGGGTGGACCCAAAACAGAACCAACCAAACCATTGGTTTTCTGGTTCGTGCCCATCTCTATCCGTGAATGCTGTTTTGAGCATTCACACATCATCAGAGTTTTAAAGCAAGCACAACAATTGTTTGACTGTCTCCAAATCGAAATGATAAGGAAGTTGTGGCTATACTTCTCCTTCCAGCTGCCAGGTTTCACCTTTCTAAAGAACTAGAAGAGAGAATTCAATTCAACATATTTTTAAAAGTCCCTGTTTGCCCATCACTTGCTCAATGCAAAGTTCATTTACAGCAACAGAGATTCAGATGTGTAACAATATTATGAAAAAGGTGTGGCTCTAAAGCAGGGATGGGTAACTTTGATGGCATTGTGGGTGAAATGTTTTACTTGCTAGCAGGACCAGAGCCAAAAAAAGAAGGTAAAATCAAGTAAACAGAAAAATAAAAATAGAAGTATCCAGACTTTCAAATTTGGCTTTTGGTTTTGTGATACTCCACTTAGAAAAACTGCCACTCCATAATGCCTTTTCCTACATCCTTTTTTCTTGCCCTGAAGTTGCATCTGAAAGGTCTGCATTTTACATTGGGTGCATTCACAATCTCATTAATACATACCTAATTAAGTGCTTAAAACACAGATTCTATGGCAAATGACCAACTGTGGTTTGTCCTTCCTATTTCAGGTTTGTCTTTTTTGTTTATTTCCATTTCAGGCTAGTCAGATAGAAAAACAATCCAAAGAACAGCCTTGGTTGCAAATTTGGTCATCATGATGGGCCATGTCTTAAACAAGCCAGAATTTGGAATTAAACAACAAATGATGGGCCTTGACTGCAGTTGGTGTCTGCTTCAAAAAACTATGACTTGTACTCAGGTATTGTACTTATGCCAAGACTTGTACTTATGCCTGATGAAGTGGCCTTGTCCATTTTCTGTGTATAAGACTATATTTTATCTAAAAATATTAAAAATTGATGAAGTAAGACAAGGAGAGAACTATGTGGTTCCAAAACTATAATTTTGCGTGAGAAAATTGGGTGTCGTTTTATACATGTGGACATCTTTTGGACAGAAAACTATGGGTAAATGAAAGACCATTTCAATTGATAATGGTGGTGACAATTAGAGATGGGTGCTTTGTTTCGGAAGGGGACTGGTTCCAAAATGAAACATGCCAGCACAGCTGGCACTCAGAACCCAGTCTCACCCTCCGGAACAAAATCAACCAATGTCTTACCTTGCTTAGCTGGCACTGGGAAAAATTACATCCAGGAAGTAGCTTCCTATGTGTCATCTTTCCCTCTTCCTGGCATTGAAAATCAGACAGGGAGACAGGATGACGCATGTCCTTGCACAGCTTCTGATTGACCAGGAACCAATCCCCTTCCAAAACAAAACACCCATCTCTAGTGGCCAATTTTTCTTCCATTTTGGACAGTATTTCATCCCTAGACATTATTGGTTTCATCATATTGTTAATTAATGCAAGTTAGTCTTCGAGGTGGGATCACGGTTTTCCTTTCTCTCCACTAAAGAAAAACTTAAGATCTGACCAGAATGACTTTTTATGGGTGCCGGGTTTATCAAGATATAAAGGCTGTGGGGGAGGAGGGTGTGTTATTTGGGATGCTCCTCTGATCCAAACTGCAAACAATCCTTTTTAGCTCGATCAGCTTTAAATTAAGCACTCCCCAGCTGATTATGCAGCTGCTCTTCACTTCTCAGCCTATGGATGAGGTGCTGGAAAGGCTCACTGCCTCTTCACTACCCAGCTCTTCATGCAGCCACTCTCTGCTCAACAGCTTATCAGCAGAGGCAGGAAACTAGCCAGGGAGGCTCAGAGTGGCTTGAAGCAGCTCAGCCTTGGCTTGCCATCTGTCAGCAGTTCTTGTCTGTTCCCCAGCTGGTTGCCATTGCTGCTGCAGATCCAGGAGTCCAGCAAAAGATGAATTTTGAATCCTCCTGAATTGTGTCATAGGGGGCGGGGGCAGGGAAGCATGCACTGGCCCTGTGTCAGAAAAGGTGTGCGACGGTTATTTAAAGGGAAGGATGGATCATTCTAAGCAGAAACACAAGCCGATACAGTCTTTCCCCCTAATCCAAACAGTGCTAACAGCAATCCATATATCACAACTAGAGATGGGCAAGAAATGAAAAAAAATTGTTCTGTTGTTATTTGTTTTGTTACGTAACAAAACAAATAATGAAAATTGTGATGAAATTGGAACAAACTGAAAATTAGGTTCGTTACGTTTAGTTTTCGTTAATGGTGACACGCAATGAAATGAGCTATTTTTAAATGTTAAAAACGTCCTGAATATCTGTAAAAACCCAGCAATAATTATTTATTCTGCCTGATAATACCTACCAGGGGGGTTGGGGTCCTTAAAACGTACATTTATGTCTTTTCTCAGATCGCTGTATTTTTTTTTCCTTTAAGGGGAGTTAGGGGACATCGACCCAAAATGGCTCCCAGATGCCTAATATTGATTTCTTGGGTATTAAAACACCCTGGACATCCGTAAAAACGCAGTGATAATTATTTGAAATTATTAGCTACCAGGGGGTTGCGGTCCTTAAAACGTTTGTTTTTGTCTTTCTCCCATCGCAATGTATTTTCCCTTTTCCCTTTAAGGATGACACAAAATGGATTCCAGCCACAAGATGGATGCAAGCCATGTGATGGGATCATGTGAATTCTTGGACAATTTCAACCAATAGCATGCCCAGGTTGCAGACTGGGTAGGTGTGGCAGCCACAGAGGGCATAAAAAGCTTTGGCAGCCCCCGTCCTCCTTGCAGTCTGTGGTGGGAGTTAGGGTGGGATTGGTGTCTCTGCAACTCATTACATTAGGCCAGCCAGGCTGCAGCCACTGTTCCTGCTGGCTGCAGCCTGGCTCTTAGGGGACAGGAAGAAGAGATTTCTCTTGCAGCCCCCCTGTGTGCATGCGTACCTCTCGGTGAGTACCCTCCCCTGCCCCGCAGTTCAGTCACTCTGTGGCTGTCTTATGCCCCGGTCAGCGCCTGCCGCTGCGTTTGCAGCTTCCCTGCATACCTAGTCTATACTGTGTCTCTGCCAGCATGATTTTTTTAGTGTTTTCCCTCTGGTCTGGGGCATTGGGGGACATCCGCACACGGAAATGCTTTAAGTCGTGCAAAAAGCGGGTAAAAACAAAAAACGAAAAATGAAAAAATGACACAAATTTTTTTCAAAAAATTCACGAAAAATGAAAACGAACTGAAACGGACCCGCAACAAAAATGAAAAACCGAAACATCATTTTTTCGATTCGTGCCCATCTCTAATCACACCAATATGCCGATGTGGACAGGCTGTCGTTTCCATCCTCAAGATAGCTGCTCTTAAAGGGAAAAGATGAAAGCATAAACACTTTTGAACAAGGTCTTTTTCTAGCAATCCAAGCCATCAGCAATACAGATTCCATATCTATGTGCTGGTATAGAAAGGCCTCATGTCTCTTTAGTCTTCACGTGAGCAAATGTGAAGAGGGAAGTGCCAAAAATCTCCCCTGCCCATTTATTGTTGCTTATGTCACATGCTGACCCATAAGTCTCAAAAAGAGAGGGGTTCCATCTTATGCAGGGATAATCTGCAAGGAAGCAAGAGCCCAGATTTTCTAGGATTCCTGTTCCTGTGAACAATCCCCATATGAGCAGAAGCCTCTATTTATTTGTCTGGATGATCACTGTGTTAACGAAGCAACAACAGGGGAGAACAGGTCCTGGTACTTCCCCTGCTGTGTGTCACGTAAACTCGCTGTTCTTGTGCCCAAACAGAAGGTATGTGCCACAAGGGAGCAACAGAGGCAGGGAGATCCATTTCTTACATCTTGTCTCTCTGCTCCCCTTTCCTCTCATAGCCAGTGTGAGCAAAATATTTTTTCTGTTTCACAAATATGGCGATTACTCTCACAAACTGGTACTTCACTGGAGATGATCATTCATTGACAGTGGTGGACACGAGCTTCCATGTAAGGTAAAAGAAAATCAGGCCATTGCTTTCCCTCATATTCCTGGCTTGTTTTAGATTTACACACAGTCTGTGGTGTGTGTGTGTGTGTGTGTGTGTGTGTGTGTGTGTGTGTGTGTGTGTGTGTGTGTGTGTGTGTGTGTGTGTGTGTGTGTGTGATTATTGAACCCACCAAATATTGCCTATTGTACTTGGCTTACTTTTGTGACTTCACTCCAGTATACATCTCCCCTTTGTGTGGTTCTCAAGGAGCTGAATCAGCCAGTGCAGGATTCCCAGCATGGTGTAGTGGAGAGAGTGATGGACTAGGACTCTGGAGTACAGGGTTCAAATCCTCACTCAGCCATGGAAACTCACTGGACTAGAGGAACTGGTAAACACACTCCGTAAATATCTCACTTACCTCGAAAGCCCTAATAGGATCACTATAAATCAGTTAAGCCTTGATGACACAGAACATACATAACCAGAACTTCAAAAGCTTTCGGTGCAAAGAGAACAGTAGGAGGGTAAGCAGCTAAAATCAAGCCACATTGTCCCCAAGCAGAGGACTCAGCTGTGAGTCTGTTAAGACTGTTAAGATAGCTGTCACTTGATTTTGAAGGAAAAGTATATGAACACATGCAAATAACAAACAATGGGGGAAGAAGCTTTAAATGTGGTCAGATCCTAGTAATTCTGGGCATGGTTGCCGGTGTGTGTGTGATGTCAAACTCCTTTGGGATTACTGAGGAAGGGAATGAGGGAGCCCATCTTCCTCTTTCCATGTGTGGAGAAAGCAGTGGTGCTGGTTGCTTAGAGGTTATGAGGAATGGAAGAGAATTAAAGGTGTCATCAGTTCAGCATCAGAGTCAGTGGTGGGATGAGGCAGCTTTGGTTTCCTAAGCCTCACAGCAAACTTGACAGGAGTTGCAATTTGAGTGCCACCATTCATGCCATGGAAGCAGCAAGGCTGGCTGTTTCAGGACTCATCGGTTCGGGAGGAGGTTGTCGTCACCTGCTACTCCCACTCACCCGAATTGGCACCACTGTCCCAGGGTCAGCATTACTTTCTGCACAGAGGAAGTGCCAGTGTTTTGGATGATGAGAGGGGAGGAGATACAACACCCCCCCCCCCAATGAGGTATATATTGTTGGTTTAAAAAGACCATAAAGGACACAGAGGAAACAGCCCCCAAAGTACCTCTTTTTTGTTTTTCTACAACACATGTGTATTGTTTGGCTTCACATTTTTGTGATAATCCTATGGGCTATCTTATACTTGACACCATTTAAGGACTCGGCATGTTGCAGTCTGGCCTTGATAAGAGGTACGGATGTAGTGACTGTGGCTGCTTTACCTGGGAGAATAACTTTTCCGTCTTTCTCTTTTTAGTGACCAAGATTCAATTCAGCAGGGGTGGATTTCTGCCTCCAAGTCTTGCCTTGATTGGTGCCATTATAACAAGCTGTCTTTCAGACATGCTGGTCGCACTCACAGTTTTCTGAGGAAAAACCCCCTGAGAAGTTGCTGAGACATGGCAGCAGTCCTGGAAGTTCTTTCAGAGGACGAGGGTGGGGGGGGCAGCTGGCAGAAATGTGAAGTGCTAATGCTCTGCAAATTGCCTGTGTGCTTGAGCAGAGACACAGTGGAAGATGTGTGGCTGTAGCTGTTGACAGCTGGCTTACTGAAGATATCTGACACTCTTTAAAAACTTGATCTCACCAGATAAGGGAAAACAAATCTCTGTGCGCCATGCACTTCCCTAGGAGCTCCTTGAAGTCGCACTTAATTTTTCTTACCTGGTACCAATATTGTAGTGGCTCCTGGGCCTGCAAGGTAAAAGCACTAGGACTTCCTCTTTAGCCAGGATGTTATCATCATTGCCCACACCTACAGCAAATTTACCTAGTCCCTATTAGCTTACTTGCAGTCGTCACAATAGCTGAGGTGTCTACACGGCAGAGGGGAAGTAATATCTTGATGTGAACTTTTGGTGTTGGAATGCTAAGCAATTGGGACTGGCTTGGTCTTCAGTGAACAATTGAGGTCCTTTCATTCTAAAAAAGACATGCCTCTAATAGAGATGCAAACTCCTAGAATGGGGTGGTTGATGAGGATCAACTTGGATGCCTGTATTTTTGATTCATATGTGTCCATGGGTATGGCCTGACATCATGCACTTCACAATCTAATGCTCCAGCTGGTGATATCTGTGTTTACTTAACTTAACAATGTACACACAAACCTGAGCTGTGGTCATGGGCTATGAGGAAATGTAGCTATATCTAAATGTTTAAATATTTTCAGTGCATTGGAAAACCTCCATTGGCTTAACGATTAATTTTACTCTCACTGATTTTAATAAGCATGGGCATTACTAAGTCTATATTCAAATAATTTTTTATTCTATCTATATATTAGATCTTTATATTCCTTTTCTTGTTTTGGAATGCTGTACCAAATTTCCAGAGGAAAGCTAAACTGAACTGTATATTACCCCTCATTACTGTAAGCTGCCTTGGGTCCTTTTCCAAGGAGAAAGGCAGGGTAAAAATACTCTAAAATAAAATAGAAATAAAAAATAAACCGGTGCATAAAAACAATGGGATTGAGTTGAACAACACAAAGCATATGCGACAATAAAATGATAGTATTTCATTAATCTGCAATAATTTCATGTGGAAAAGGATAGTCATTTTTTCTTTCACATTCTCTATAGGTCTTCTTAAATGATCTAAAATAACTGTCCTCTCAAAATTCAGTACTGTATGCTGTAAACAAATATGCCAGAAACTCTTCATGTTTAAATTTTCATTTATTTTCCTCATTTTCTTTTATTCTCTCTTCCTGCTCATAAGGTATGTTATATTAATTAAACACACAGAAAAATTCTAGCAACAGTTTCAATACTACCAATATTAAACAAAGATCAAAGAATGAAGCACATTAATTTAAAATTACAAGGGAGGTTATTGGGTGTATTATGTGAGGAGATAGCAAAAAAGCAGATAATTGGTGGTTCTCCAGAGGGGTTGAATTGCAATTCCCATCGCACTAAGCTAGCAGAGCCAATGGTAGAGAATGATGGGAGTGGTCACTCAGCAGCCTCTAAAGCAGTGTTGATGGACCTATGGCATGGGTGCCAAAGGTGGCATTCAGAGCCCTTACTGTGGGCACCCAACATCGCCCCTTGTATTCCACCTGTATTCATGTTAAATTGCTGTATTGGCACTTTGAAAAAAATTGAATTGCAGTTTGGGTACTCGGTCTCTAAAAGGTTCGCCATCACTGCTCTAAAGGCAACATGTCATCCACTGTATTATTAAATAACCTTCTTCAAAATCCCATTTAAATAGGAAGGCAGTAGACTGCTTCCAGAAGGCTGAGTAAGAGCTAGCCCTGGCTTAATTTCTTAACTGAGGTACATTTACAAAAATATATTTTCCATGATAGCAATTTAACTGGCAGCAAGATGGTATCTGGAGTAGGGTGGGACTCTCTAGTTTCCAGTGGACCTACATAGTTTATAATTGTAGATAATCAACACTAATTTAACATGGATATCAGGCAGCAGGGCATAAATCTCACTTATCAGTGTTATCATGTACTTCTAGCAGCAAGGATATTTATCACTGTGCCAAAATTTGGGATTGAGTGAAATTTCTGGAGGGTGTTCAACAAAAGCTCTCTGCCCGTCCCCAGCTGTTTCTGAGGCCACCATCCTTTTCCTGCCCGGTGTTTTTTTTTCTTGTATAAAAGGCGACATGCTGCTTTGTCAAGCCTCAGTTTGCTGAACTAAATGACACAGACATGCTCAGAAGCCATATAGAATCTTAAATGACAGTGGAGTTCTAAGCACATCAGTGGCTGTGTAACCAGACCTACTGATGGGATTTGTTTCTTGGTCATGTAGGGTTGTCCAAATTTTAAACATGCCCCCCAGTGCCCAAGCAGTCCCTGTTTGGGCCAATTGTTTTGCAATGAACAAGCCTTTTCCGCATAATTATGCAGGGAGTGAGGCCTTTCCCAGATCAGCAGGATATCCTACTCTGTGCAAACCAAAGTCTCTGGGTAAATGTTGCAATTGTACGAACACTTGCTCCCTTGCCGGGTTGCAAACAGCTGGAATCTGTTCACAGAACAATTTCAAAACTGTGTATAGAAATCAATGAAGCTAGAGAAATGAATGCTTGCTGGGGAATTACTGAAGCTGTGATCCAAACAGATTTTCCCAAGCTTTAATGTTACACCACTTACTGCATTTCATGCTTTCTGAGGAGGTTGATGATGATGACCCTTGGTGTTTCTTTCAATTCCATGAGTCTATGATTCTATTGCCTTGCAGAAATGTCAAATTACAATTTACCTTTGCAGGAATTTGCGAGCTTAGCTAAGTTGTGCCTTGGGGGGGGGGGGAGGACAGGAATGTTGGCATGAACAAGAAGGAAGAGGAGGAGGAGTGAGAGTGTGGCTTATTGGAAGCTCATGCTTGTCATTGTTGCTGCTGCTCTTGTGGAACTTATGGTTGCTGTGAATCTCGCCTTTCTGCAAAGAGGGCACCAACAGTGATAAAGAAATTAAAAATGTCCCTTTTGAAGAACTAATTTTACATGTGTTTGTCATAATTTGGGAAGAAAGTGTTGCTCAGGAAGAAATCTTGTGATATGCTCATCAATCACTATGGCTGCTTTTATACGACCCCTAAAATCCAATGCAAAGGGCTCCCAGATGCGGAGTTTAAAATTGTTTTCCCACCAGCTGCGGACTTTAAAAAAAATAAGTATGACCACGCCCACCTAAGCGCTCCCCAGCACATTTTACAAGTACCTGGTCTCCAGAGGTAAAAATTTTCCAATGCGGATTATAAAGCTGTGGATGGCGGGCTCTCGCCTTCTGTTTGTTTTGTTGTCCCCGCTGCCCCTTTAACAGACAGGAATCCCTACGGGGTTGCTCGATGGCAGACGGAGGTGAGCCTGCATTTTTCCCCTCCCTTTCCCCCCCCCGCCCCTCACCGCGGAGTGCGGAAGGGTGGGAACACAGGAAGCAGAACAAAACCCCATGATCTCTGGTCCAAATTTAAGTTGCCAGCGGATTTTAGAGGTCATGTAAAAGCACCCTATGATTTATGTTATGTGACTCCATGTTGTAAACTGCCCAGAGTAGCCCTAGGGCTAAATGGGTGGTATAAAAGTCAAATAAATAAATAAATAAATAAATAAATAAATAAATAAATAAATAAATAAATAAATTTGTATTGTTTGGTCATTTTTGGAGGACTGAAAGAAATAATGACTGTAAAACAACCTCACTATCATGAGAATAACACTTGAAGCTCCTGCACCTCATTTCTTTATTTATATCTGCTGTCGACCTTATGTGGTTGTTCTTTCCCAATTTTATTCCAAAAACAGCCTTATTTTTGCCCTGCCTTAGAAATGCACCTTCTTTTCTTTTCCCTCTTCACAGTTAACTGAGAGGGAAGGTGAGATGTGGGAAAGGGTAGACATCCTGTGGAGAAGAGGAGGCTTTTTGCCTTGGCTTTTCAAGAAGGAATTAAAGAGAGATGTCCCTGTTGCCTTTTTAAGGTCCCTCCCTCCCTTCCCTGCTGCTTAGAATCTGGGCTTTCTCCTGGTGGTTGTCAAAAAATAAAGGGAGAAATAAAAATAAAATGCAGTGCCCAGCTGTCTTCTCTCTTGCCTGCCCTTTTCAGTATATGACCTGGCCCTCTATTTGCATCTCCTCATTTGCAGGAAGAGGGGATTTCATGCAAAACTGGGCATGCACAAATATTATCACTGAGCTGGGAAAATAAAATGCACAGAGTGTCACCCAGAGGGCACAGGGTGGGTCAGGCATCAATCTGAATGGCTAGATGGAGCCACAGAGGGCTGCGAACATCCTTAGTGGCTAGTATAGAGATGAGGCTCAGGTTGAAACATATAGATAGAAAACCTGTCCAACCATTTGTGTGCTTAGTTTGCATAATATGCAAACTGGACTGTCCCACTTTAGAGAACAGGAATATAGCAATCCTATGAGATCCAGAATAGGAGTGAAGTCTTTTGATCAGAATTCCCATCATGTGGCTTCTTTTCTTCTCACACATCCCTGCTCAATATGCAGTCCCTCTCAGAAGTCACCTAGTACTCCTTGACCATTTTGCAATGGTCATTTCTCACTGGTCCGTCTTCTGTCCCTCCACCCTATGTCTATTCTCACCCACCCACCCAGAGAGAGAGAGAGAGAGAGAGAGAGAGAGAGAGAGAGAGAGAGAGAGAGAGAGAGAGAGAGAGAGTTCTGCAGACTAGAGATAGGCACGAAATGAAAAATGAAGTGCTCTTTCATCATTTTGTTAGGTAACAAATTACTTCATTACCTAATGAAATGGTACCACACATTTTATTTTATTTCCTAATGAAACACATTTCTTTCTCTACAATGAAATGATTTGTCCTAGAGGAGATGGCACGGGAGCAATTCTAGGTAAGCCCCCCCCCAATTTAGAAAAGTTTGGGGGTCAGGGGGCTTAGTTATTAGGGTCCAAAGAGAGTGCTCCTAGGAAAATATCTTTCTAATTGGAATTGGAAGCCAAACTGTGGCAACACTACGCTCACCCGCAGCTTGGCGTCCGAAGTTCCAATTGCAATAGAATTTTTTTCCCTAGGAACACCCACTTTGGAGCTTCATAACTCATTCCCCTTGAATCCCAAATCTCTCCAGATTTGAGGTGCTTACCTACATTACTTTAGGAAGCTAACTTTGGTGCGAAACATGCCTGGGATCAGTATTTAATATGCACCTAAAAATACTGATTCTAGCCATATTTTGGCACCAAAGTGGTAGGGTGAGCTTACTTCCTAAAGTGATTCTAGGTAAGCACAAAAAATTTGGAGATGTTTGGGGTTCAGGGGACTGAGTTATGAAGGTCCAAAGGGGGTCTGGGTAGTTAATTGAAAGTGTGTGTTTGCCGCATGACACCAATTTAGGAGTTAAGCTGCTTAATTAACCCCTATATTTGTATTATGTGCCGAACACACTTTCAATGAACTATTCAGACCCCCCTTTGGAGCATCATAACTCAGTTCCGCAAGCCCCAAAACTTTACAAATTTGGGGGTTTATTGGGAAAAATGCAAATTTGAACCCCAGCAATTTTGGTGCTGAAACATGCTTGTGAATTACTATTTTGAAGTACATTAAAATATGTACAACAAATATGCACCCCTGAAATATATTGCAATTATATTTCTAACAGGAATTGGAAGCCAAGCCATGGTGGCACTATGCTCACCCATGGCTTGGCTTCTGAAGTTCTGATTCTAATAGAAAGATTTTTCCCTAAGGGCACCCCCTTTGGAGCTTCATAAGTCAGCCCTGTGAACACCACACCTTTCCAAAGCTCCCTTGCCATTTTGATATTTTAGGACCCAGGGGAGCATTTAATTTAATTTAATTTCATAATGACACTACTTTAAAAATTCATTACAAATGAAACAAAATGAAACTACTAAAGAAATGAAACGAAACAAAATGAAACACTATTTTTCCATTTCATGCCCATCTTTGCTGCAGGTCTTAAGGATTCCCCAGGCACTTCTCCATATTTTGAGAGTCATTTTGTCTGTATAAAGCTAACCAGGAATTTAGAAAATGCTGTCATGGTTCACCTTTACAGCTTGGTTCTGGACAGGGGGAATCAACCAAGCTCATGTGATGCCATACATATATCTCCTGTCTGTTGGAGTCTTCTATAAACAGTAGAGATGGGCACGAAATGAACTTTTTTGTTTCCGTTATTTGTTATTCTTTTTGTTATGTAACAAAATGAATAACGAACATTGTGATGAAATTGGAACAAACCAAACAGAACCACGAAAATTAGGTTCATTATGTTTCCTAGCGATAATTATTTATAGTGTCTTATAATACCTACGGGGGGTCCTTAAAACATTTGTTTTGTCTTCTCCCATCATGATGTATTTTTCTTTTCCCTTTAAGGATGACAAAATGGATGTTGCCAGCCACAAAATGGAGGCAAGCCATGTGATGGGATCATGTAAATTCTTGGACAACTTCAACCAATAGCATGCCCAGGTTGCAGACTGGGCAGGTCTGGCAGCCACAGAGGGCATAAAAAGCTCTGGCAGCCCCCATCCTCCTTGCAGTCTCCGGTGGAAGTTAGGGTGGGATTGCTATCTCTGCCACTCATTATTTTCACTTTAGGCCAGCCAGGCAGGTGTGTGTCTCTGTGTTCCTGCCAGCTGCAGCCTGGCTCTTAGGGAAGAGAAAGAAGAGATTTCTCTCTAGCTTCAGTCCTGCAGCCTCCCTGTGTGTGTGCGTGTGTACCTCTCGGTGAGTACCGTCCCCTGCCCCGCAGTGCAGTCACTAGTCTGCGGCTGCCTTGCACCCTGGGTAACGCCTGCCGCTGCCTTTGCAGCCTCCCTGCGTACCTAGTCTATACTGTGTCTCTGCCAGCATCATTTTTTTTAGTGTTTTCCCTCTGGTCTGGGGCGTTGGGGGATGCCCGCGCATGGAAATGCTTTAAAAATTGCCCAAAAAGCGGGTAAAAATGAAAAATGAAAAATGAATAAATGAAAATGATTTTGTTTCAAAAATTCACAAAAAATGAAAATGAACCAAAACGGACCCCTCAACAAAAAATGAAAAACCAAAACACCATTTTTTGAATTCGTGCCCATCTCTAATAAACAGGGTTATAGGTTTTAGAAATGACCTTCCTGGTCATTGAAAGCTAAGGTGCCTGGAAAAATGTGAAATTCTCTTACATATTTATTTCTAATCCTGTTAGAACCTTAAAATAAAATATGTTGTACAGCTGTGCTTTCAACCTGCAAACCAAAGTATTAGTGGTGCACCTACCCTTCTGTAGAACCAACTGGCCACTGTATTAGACCTATTTGTGAAAGGGACCGTGCTAAGAGATTCCAAAAAAGGCTTCTGAACATGATATTCACAAACATGGCAGCCATCTTTTCTGGTTTCCATTCTGCTGCTTATTTACCAGTTCCTTATAAGCTTCTGACTTCAGAAACCGCGGGAAAGAGTCTTTAGCCATGAGGCTGTAGATTAATCGCTGTGCATCATCAAAACACTGGAGAGTTGGTTCAGAAATAGTCTGGGTGATGTGGTCTCTAGTACAGAAGTCGATGTTTATCTGTAGGGAATACAGTGGCATAAATTGTTTATTTTGCTGGAGATCTGAGACATTGTATGGGAGCTAGAAACAAACATGATCTGAGTAGCTTCCAAAAATATGTGCTTTGATGCAAAGTGACAGGAAGGTCAGACTTTCATTCTATAGAATATTGAACACACATTTTAATTTGGTTTCCCACCCAGAAAGCCATGCCATGATTGCTTCTCCTTTAATAATCCTACTGAAAGGTACTCCAGCTTTTCTAGCTGAAAAGCAAAACAAAGCACATCTTTTTTTAAAGGACACATTTGCTTGAATTTCCTTCAGCATTCACGTTGTGTAAACATGGTTTCAATGTGCATGTCTTCTAAACCCCATATCCTTTCCTGGCTACATATCAACAAAGGACAGCTTCACTGTTTGCCTCCAGGGAAACTGTCAAGAAAGAGATGGGTGGGTAAATTTGGGTGGTTCACCCCTCCTTCCACTTGGCCTTGCCATTGGCTGTGATCCCATTCAAAACCCATCAGCCTGTCCTTAGCCTTACGTGGCATAAGGAATCGATCCAGCACTCAGTTCCTTGTGAGATGTGTGACCTTTGCTCCCACCCCCAGATACGCTCAGGTAAATGTGAGAAGTCTCAGAATATGTGGGCACAGCCTTTGCTGGTGTGTCTTCTTCCTTCATCACCACTGATGGGAGGGACGGTATGGAATTGCTGAAGGCATGAGTCACAGGCTGTCTCATATAAGCCAGGGTTTCCCACACAACTCAGGTTGCCAAGGACAAGCCTGTTTCACAGCACCGCCTTTGCCTTAAAGAAGATGTTGGGGGCTTCTATGCTTCAGATAAAGCAGAAATCCAATATAAGTGGTTGCAGCCATGATTAAGGTCCAGCTAGTCAGACTTTAAGATAGGCCCTTCACTATGGCTGCATGCCAGTTACAGAATTCACTTCCAAAAAGGTGACACAGGCCTCATTATTTACCTATTCTTTTATCATTTATGTGTTCCATTTATATCCTGCCTTTACTTCAACTAGCCCAGCATGATGTGAACTTGATTCTCTTCCTCCCAGCTTTACACTCACAACAACTGTGCAAAACAGCTCAGGCTGACAAAAGTGTGACTGGTCCAAGGACATTCTGTGGGCTTTTGAATCCCAAATCTCCATTTACCACACTGGCCTGGCATCCTAAATGGGTTTTACTGGTACAGGAAGAGCACGTTTATTCCACTTGGCTTTAAATGGTTTCTAATCCATGCTTGGATCTCAAAAAGCAAAGGTATCATGAGAAAACATGATATTTAGTGTGGCTCCTTCTAAGATCTCATGAAAACCACATCTTTTCTATAGTCAAAAACTTGATCTGTGGTCTTCTAGTCATCCCTCAGTCTCATGATGCCATTCCGATTCTGAATTTCAGTAAAGACTGATTTTCTTAAGCATTTTGTCTATATTTGTAGCCATCCACGTATCTCTGAAAAGCTCACAAGCAAACATAATGATGTCCGGTGAAGCAAAATATATCATGTAATGAAATCACCAGGGGTCAAACCAATTATTGAACAGCCAAATATTAGTTCATCACAGTTTTGATGCTTCAAATTAGGTCTAACATTTCCAAACAATTCCTTCCTGAAAGCTGTTTAGAATAAATAAGAATATCCAGTAATTGGAATGAGTCGTGAGTGAACCTCTTGGGTGTGCTCTCTGCAGGCTCTCAGGGAAGGCATGCTTATCTTGGCAGGTGTTGCACCTATGAAAATTTATTTTTGCTTTTTCCCAAGTCTTTCTGCCCCAAAGACCTCTCAAAGCCCTCCTCATGAAAACCTGCAAGGGAAATGTTGCATAATGGCACTCCTGGCCTGGTGTGGTACTTAATCAGAGAGAGAGAGAGAGAGAGAGAGAGAGATATGGAACACAATATATAGAGATGGGCACAAAACGAAAAATGATGTGCTGTTTTGTCATGTTGTAAGGCTATGAAACATTTTGTAATTTAATAAAATGGCACACAGCATTTCATTATAAAACAAAACACTATTTTTACTGTGGGAATGAAATGATTTATGAATTTCCCTGCTCACCTCTCCTGTTCTGGCCACCACCACCCAGCTGGTTTTGACAGCTCAGAGGTGAGCAGGGTTTTGAATTTCTGCAGTGCAAAATTGGAAAACCTGCTCTATTCCCCCTTTTCAGCCAGGCGCAAGAGTTGGGCAGGTTGTGCACCCACTCAAACAGGATAGAGGTGAAGCAGGGTTTTAAATTTGGCACAGCTTGCTTAACTCTCCTGTTGCTGGTACCGGCACCCACTTTTTTTTTTGACAGGTCAGCCTTCATCTCCACAGCCTGACCTATCCCCCCCCCCAAAAAAAACCAACAAAACAACAACAACTGGGAGCCAATGTGGTGGACACAACGGGAGAGAGGAGAAGCATAGTTTTAAATTTGATGCTACTTGCTTTGCTGTCCTGTTGCCACCACCAGCACCCAGCTGGATTTTTTTTGACCGGTCAGGCTAAGGGGAGGGAGGGAGGGCCTCCCCCTCCACAGCCCTATCTGTCAAAGAAAACCAAAACCAGTTTGGTGGTGGTGACAGCAACAGGAAAGCTGAGCAGGTGGCACCTAATTTAAAAACCAGCTCTGCTCTCCCGTTCTCACCACCACTAGCCAGCAGGATTTGACAGCTCGGGCTTTGGGGAGGGAGGGCCATGCCCCCTCTCCTCATAGCCCCAGCTGTCAAAACTAGCTGGGTGGTGGCAACATCTGTTTAATTGCTCATTTTGTTTCATTACAATTTTTAAAAAATTGTTAATTACGAAACAAACCAGACCAAATGGGTAACAAAATGAAATGAATTGAAACACTATTTTTCCATTTCATGCCTATCTCTAGATGCTGAGGATGGCAATTGTAGTCCAATATGAACTAGAAGGTTGTGGGTTTTCTACCGCACCATTGGATCACACTGTATCTCACCAAGCTGCTTTTTGTTCCTGCTTGTGACCTCCAAGGGTGACCTGAGAGGCCCACATGGTCAACAGAATCCTGAACTAAATCAATATTCAGTCTGACCAGGAAAGACAAGAGTTATATTCAAAACAGAGATTAATTCATTTTTTTGTAAGAACTTTTCAAGGTAGCATAATCTTTTGCATATTTGCTTGTAGAAAACTTAAAAAATGCAGTGGTTACATTCTCCTGATTAAAATTAGGCTTCCATCTTTACATCTCAAGGATTTTCCTAAGGATTTAACTAAAATCTCCACATGTACATAAAAACAACAGGTCATGAAATTGATTTTAAAAGAACCAAACTCATCTCCAAAACTGAACACTTCAACAGTCGAATAATCATGGAAGCCATTGAAATAGAGAAACACCCAAACAACATGAATAAACGTGATGACACCTCCCGCTTGCCTGACATCTGGAAACTAGCCCTGGTCAACAGACGAGCCTCTGTCACAAAGACTGACACCAGATCCAAAAGGACACAAGATGCCACCACCTTCCATCCACACCAAACACAAACCCATATATATATATATGCACGTTAGGGTGGATTCGGGTTTCTTCCCGTGTAGAAATCTGGTTGTTTTGGCGACGTTTCGACGAGGTCTCACTCGTCATCTTCAGGCTGGTGTTCTGGCTTCTTTCTTCTTGAAGCAAAGCGTGATCTCAGTTGAAGTCCTTCTATAAATACTGCTGGGGGTGTGTGGTTTGCTTGCTCTGTTGCTGATTGTAGGTTCGTTTGTTCTTTTGTGATCTGCTGTGTGGCTGAGGCGATCGTTAAGGGCTTAACTGCTGGTGGGTTGGATGGCTGTTTAGAGACATCATGTGTGGGTGAGGTGCTGGATGTGTGTCTATTAGCCTTTTGTTTCTTAACGACCTTGGTGATGGGTGTTCTGGTAGCATCCTGGGCTTTGGTGGAGTGGGGTCCTGTGTCTTGTGAATTCATTTTGGTCTGGCTGCGTGTCTGTGGTCTCCCAATGTTTTTTTGGCGTGTGTAAGTGTGCTCCATGTGGTGGCTGGAGTGGGGAGTAGCGGTAGATGGTGCAGTCGTGGTTTTGTTATTGGATGGTGGTTTCGTTTCATCTGTGGGAAGGGTCTGGGTTTGTGTTTGGTGTGGATGGAAGGTGGTGGCATCTTGTGTCCTTTTGGACCTGGTGTCAGTCTTTGTGACAGAGGCTCGTCTGTTGACCAGGGCTAGTTTCCAGATGTCAGGCAAGCGGGAGGTGTCATCCCGTTTATTCATGTTTGTTTGGGTGTTTCTCTATTTCAATGGCTTCCATGATTATTCGACTGTTGAAGTGTTCAGTTTTGGAGATGAGTTTGGTTCTTTTAAAATCAATTTCATGACCTGTTGTTTTTATGTGCTGGAAGAGAGAGGAAGATTTTTCTTCTTTTTTGACTGCGTTCTTGTGTTCTGCGATGCGTGCGCTTATTCTCCTGTTTGTCTGTCCGATGCATGTGGCTGGGCAGACTTTGCATGGTATTTCGTAGACTCCTTGGTTTTCTAGCTCAATCTTGTCTTTTGGGGTTTCTTAAAATGTTGGCTATTTTTTGTTCGGTGCAAAAGGCTGTCTTGATATTGTGTTTGTGGAGAATTTTGCTGATTTTGTCTGTGGTGCCTTTGATGTAAGGGAGGAGGGCAGTGCCGTTGTTCTCTTCTGTTTCTTGGTTCTTGGGGGGTGTTTCTTTTTGGATTAGTTTGGTGATGGTGTTTTTTTGGAATCCGTTCGCAATTAAAGCATTCGGAGAGAGTGTGTAATTCAGTTTTTAGGTGGTCTTTGTCAGCGAGGCGTTTGGTTCTGGAGATGAGGGTTTTTGCTACGGAGTTGATCTGTGCAGGGTGGTGGTGTGATTGTGCATTTAAGTAGCGGTTTGTATGTGTTTTTTTCCGGTAGATGGTATGTCCTAAGGAGCCGTCGGGTTTTTTGTAGATTAGGACGTCCAGGAAGGGAAGTTGGTTGTTGGCTTCTATTTCCATAGTGAATTGTATTTTGGGGTGTAGGCTGTTGAGATGTGTGAGGAAGTTGTTCAGTTTGTCTTTCCCGTGTGGCCAGATAACAAAGGTGTCGTCAACATATCTGAGCCAGAGTTTGGGTTTATGTTCGGACTTCTGTAACGCGTTGGTTTCAAAGTGTTCCATATATAGGTTTGCGATGACCGGTGAGAGGGGTGATCCCATGGGTGCTCCTTCTATCTGTTTGTATCTTTGTCCATTGTGGATGAAGTATGTGTTGGTTAGGCAGTGGTTGGTCAGATCTAGGATGTGCTTGGGGGGGTTGTATTTGTTGTGGATAGCTGTCAAGGCTTCTTGAATGGGCACTTGTGTGAAGAGCGAAACAACATCGAAGCTCACGAGTAGGTCATTGGGTTGTAGGTCTTGTTTCTTTATAATTTCTATGAAGTGGAACGAGTTTTGTACGTATGAAGTGATGGATTCTGCATAGGGTTGGAGTTGTTTGGCAAGAAATTTGGTGAGGTTTTGTAGGGGTGAGCCTATGGAGCTGACTATGGGTCTGAGAGGTGTTCCTTCTTTGTGAATCTTGGGGAGGCCGTAGAGCTTGGGGCATCTGGATGATTTCTCTCTGGGGATGATGCTTGGCTTGATTTCTTCACTTAAGGGTGAGGCTTTTATTTTGGCTTTGGTGGTTTTTTCCAGGTAGGTGGTGGGGTCTGCGTTCAAAGGTATGTAAGCAGGGTCTTGTAGTAGGTTGGATAGTTTGGCTTGGTAGTCAGATGTGTTCATCACCACTGTGGCATTGCCTTTGTCTGCTGGGAGAATGATTATGTTGTTGTCTTTCCTCAGGTTGGTGAGGGCTTTTTGTTCTTCTTTGTGTAAATTGCTTCTGGGTGGTTTGCTGGAGCAGAGGATATTGGTGACTTCGAGTCTGATTTTGTTGGCTTCATCTGGGTTGATTTTGGTTAGGCTGGCTTCCACTCCGCATATGATGTTTTCAGTGGGGATGTGTCTGGGGGCGACTGCAAAGTTGAATCCTTTGTACAGGACTTGGACAGGACACCCAAACAACATGAATAAACGGGATGACACCTCCCGCTTGCCTGACATCTGGAAACTAGCCCTGGTCAACAGACGAGCCTCTGTCACAAAGACTGACACCAGGTCCAAAAGGACACAAGATGCCACCACCTTCCATCCACACCAAACACAAACCCAGACCCTTCCCACAGATGAAACGAAACCACCATCCAATAACAAAACCACGACTGCACCATCTACCGCTACTCCCCACTCCAGCCACCACATGGAGCACACTTACACACGCCAAAAAAACATTGGGAGACCACAGACACGCAGCCAGACCAAAATGAATTCACAAGACACAGGACCCCACTCCACCAAAGCCCAGGATGCTACCAGAACACCCATCACCAAGGTCATTAAGAAACAAAAGGCTAATAGACACACATCCAGCACCTCACCCACACATGATGTCTCTAAACAGCCATCCAACCCACCAGCAGTTAAGCCCTTAACGATCGCCTCAGCCACACAGCAGATCACAAAAGAACAAACGAACCTACAATCAGCAACAGAGCAAGCAAACCACACACCCCCAGCAGTATTTATAGAAGGACTTCAACTGAGATCACGCTTTGCTTCAAGAAGAAAGAAGCCAGAACACCAGCCTGAAGATGACGAGTGAGACCTCGTCGAAACGTCGCCAAAACAACCAGATTTCTACACGGGAAGAAACCCGAATCCACCCTAACATGCATACCTATACCCGTGAAAATCTACGAAAACAAATATATATATATATATATATATAAATATATATATATATATATATATATATATATATATATATATATATATATATATATATATATATATATATATATATATATATATATATATATATTCAAAAGTCAAGACACATCAGTGGCTAAAGTAGCACCATTATCGAAATTCACAGTTTAAAAAGCCAGCAAGGGGATATCACAGAAGTAATTAACCAGCCAATTATTTTAAAAATGTTTTTGTATGCAATGATCAAATGCCATGGTGTGACAGGAGGCTCCTAAAGGACGTGTTTTAACTTTCATCACATCAAAAGACCTCTGCTTTGAGAAATTAACCATTAACACTTGGCAGAACTGATGAAAATGCACCTGGAAGTTTTGAGTCACAGTAGTTACTTACAGTGTTTTAAAGGAATATTCAGTGTAGCCTTAGATTTCCCCCCCTCACCCATTCTGCTTCCCATTGTCAATCATGAATGGCAGTGGAACACAGAAAAGGGGGAGGATACTCTGCCCTGTAACAGGATCCCAGTCCACATTCCTAATTCACCTAATTCAACTACATAATGTGTCTCCATTACAACCTTCTAACTGTTTGATTCCACTTTAATTGTCATAGCTCCATATTTATGGAATCCTTCAAGATCCTAGGATCTTAAATATTTGCTGAAGTACTTAGAATTTTCTCCTGAAGTTCAGGAACAGTACAAATTAAACTACAACTCCCAGAATTCCATTGGCTATAGCCTTGACAGTCAAAGTGAAATCACATTGCTCACAGTCTAGTACACTCTTACTTTTTAAAATTTAAATGCACGGAAAGTGCTCATTATTTTAACCTCCTTTGTAGAGATGGGCACAAATAAAATAATTGCATTTCATTTGTCATTTGTCGTTTGCAGGGTCCGTTTTGGTTCATTTCTGTTTTTCGTGAATTTTTGCAAAAATTGTTTTTGTTTTCGTTCGTTTTATTACCATTTTGTTACCATTTATTTCATTTTTTGTGATTTTTTAAAAGGATTTTAAGCAATTCACTCATATTGCAGTAACGGAAACGAAACGCATGACAAAATTTCGTGTTTCTGTTCGCTTCGTTTCATTTAAGAGACAAAATTCGTATGTCGTTTCGTTATGCAACGGAATGAAAAAACAAAAACGGAAAAGAAAAATTGTTCGTTTCGTGCCCATCTCTACTCCTTTGCAGTAGCAGTATAACACTTTTTTTTGGGGGGGGGGAAGAAATCCTCTTATTATGGACTTCAGCTGTTCACATCCATGCTCAAGAATCAGATAGCAAGAATGGTAGAAATTTTTTTCAGACACTGAGATTTAGGGGTATACCTTTATTTCTCCTCTGGGCCGTGTGCTCAAAAATGCAAGAACATGAGATGCACAAAGTTCCAACCCAAAGAAAAAAGTAATCAAAATTTGAACAGATATTTCAGAAGAATACGTAAGATAGGTTACCTCCTTTGGGGCATCTGCCTGGATAAAATCAGAGTAAATCTTTTGAGCTTTGGAGGCAATTTTAGCTGCTGACTTGGTTTTCTTGAAGTCCTCACAGGCTAACCAGAATTCAAGGTTTTCTTCACTGAATTCCGACTTCAGGAAAGTCCTAAATGCATTCTGACCATCTGTAGAGAGAGAAAAAATTGCACCAAGAAACATGCGTTGTACATTGTTTAGGTGGGAGAAGCTCCACAATCTAAATTCCATGGAAGACGATAGAAATGTTCCTTTGAATTTGGGTCAATATTTCAGGGTTTATTGGAGAAGGTTGAATACTTGAGAATATGAGAAAGTTGGGATGTTTATATCAGTTCCTGCTGATAGAATTTTGTCTCACAAAATGCCTTATCCATGATGCAAAAGATCTGGAGTGTTTACCTCCTCAAAGCTTGGGTTTGAATCCCTTTGAATTCAGCATGTTAGTGTTGATTTATGGCTGCCACTAGAGATGGGCACAAAATGCCAATATAGCATTTTGTTTTGTTTTGTTTTGTTTTGTTTCAGTTGTCATTTCATTTCGTTTTGCTAATACCAATTTTTAAAAAATAATTTTCTCACAACAAAATGAACCAAAATGATTTATAAGGCTATACATAATGGAGAGCTCCCCCTTTTTTATTTAACAGAGATTCCAATGCTTTAAATCAAAGGCCCTCCTTAAACCTTCCAATCAATTTGCATTCAAACAAAGACCCCTCTGTAAACAAGCAGGAAACCTAAGGGCTAGCTGCAACTCCATTCAAGATCTAAAAGATAAGCTCAACCGCTGATTGATGCAGGGAGGGAAGGAAGGAAAAATAACCTCCTACGTAATCAGGAAAGGAAAATAATCAGTTTAAATCAACTTGCAGACACAGACACATCTGGAGGGAAGGGAAGGGATGGGAAGGGAAGGGAAACACATTCCAGTCAGGCTTGTTTGCAGCCCAGAGACAGGCAGCAACGCACAGTTCCTGGGTAGTTGCACCGCAGATCAAGATTGGATCAAGCTAGCTATAAGCAGCTGAGGTGCAGATAGGGAAGGAAGGAAAACAATCAGTTTAAAAATAAACCTCCTGTTCTCTAGATGGCTGGATCAAGAAAGAGGCCTCTTGCCACTAGGATGAATCATTTTGTTTCTGAAACAAAAATGGCATTTTGTTTCATTTCTTCATGAAATGCTGTCTGCTGTATTGTTTCATTAAAATGTTTTGTAACCTTACGAAATGACAAAACAGTATGTTGTTTTTCATTTTGTGCTCACCTCTAGCTGCCACTTGTTTTTTTCTGAAGGAGATCCTCCTTTTTAACATCTGCACTGTAAGCAGGTGCTACACAGTTTTTCCCCCAACATGAAAGAGGTTCACTTCAGCAAATGGTTATTTGATTTTGTTCATTTTGTTCATTTTCATTTGAGTTTGAAATAAAAAAAATATTCACACATGAGACAGAAAGAATGACAGAAACAATCTCAAATGCTTTCCTATGTGGTGTAATAACCACCCTTTCAGCCTTTGGCCATAATAGCTAAAGATCATTTTCAACAATTTTCTGACCTTGTTCTAAGAAACATTATAGACTCATCCTAGAGGAAGACTTTACTATTTAGAGTGTATCTCAAAATATGGACATTTCTCATCTCTAGGCAAGAATGAAAAAAGTGTATGTGGTTTTTAAATAGTCATATTCTGCCATTACGTAGTCCAAAAAAATGAACTTTTAGAAGCAAGTATCCAGCCCTGCCTTGTCTGTCATCACATTCTTCATGGTCCCAGCATTGGGTTTGAAACAGTGTAAGGTTTTACTTGTGTGTAGACACTACATGTGACAACACTAGATTTTTCCTTGACAAGTGCTCATCTTGTTGTGTTGCATAACATCTGAATAGGGCTACAGTCTAGTGAGATGAAACTCTCTTTATAGTGCTGGTGCCCGCACTTAGAGAAGCAATGGCAATTATGGAAAATTATGGAAGGGTAGGCTGATTATCAAAAATATACAACCTTGAAACTTAGCAAAACCCATAATATTTTGCATAATTCACATTATTTGTATCATTCTTTATTGAAGATTATTTTGACAATTTTGCTTAATCTAGAGAGAGAGAGAGAGAGAGAGAGAGAGAGAGAGAGAGAGAGAGAGAGAGAGAGAGAGAGAGAACACCATAAAATATCTTTCCCACTCTAGGATCAAACAGAATAATTTGCATGTGTGAGGATTAGAGATGGGCACAAAATGGAAAAATACCATTTCACTTCATTTCATTCTTCATTACATTTCATTTTGTTTCATAATTAATGGTTTTTTAAAAAAAATGTTAGCAAAACGAAATGAAACAAAATGATTTGAAGTTGCCACCACCCAGATGGTTTTGACAGCTCCAACTGTGGGAAGAGGGGGGCCCTCCCCACATTCAGACCTATCAAAACCAGCTGGGTAGCGGTGATGGGAGAGGGGAGCAGGGATTTTGAATTTCATGCCACCTGCTCTGGTCTCCCCTCTGACACCCAGCTGGGTTTTTCTGACAAAATAGTATTTCTACTTTTTACTAATCTATATTTGCCCTGGATGGCACAAACTCTGTGGTCCTGGATACTGCTTGCTGACTTCAGAGAATTCTCCTTGAAAATAATTGCCAGATTGTTTTCAATTTTTTAATAGTTAATGATCAAAGGTACTTTTGAAGTGTTGAAGAGAAGCTGAATCAGTTTGATTAGTTAGGCTTTTATGACTGTTTGTTTACATGGAGAAGAGAAAAAAGCTGAAAAAGCTGATGGTACAGTCCTATTGCTAAAGTTATCACTTGATTATTTTTATTTATTTATTTATTTAAATCACTTATATGCCACCTTTCCCCGCATAGGGAACCCAAGGAGGCTCAGAACAGATGAAATAAGAAATTCAAAAACATGTTACCAATATCACATTTTGAAAACAAATGCACATGTAGCTAAAAAGATTATATCGTGTGAAAATATTTGATAAAACATTTACAAACATGTTAGTTAAAAAACGTGATTCCTGATATAACACAGTGCTTAAAGGCCTGCCTGTCCATAGAAGGATAAGAGAGCAAACCTGAATTCTCAGGGTAGTACATTCCAATGCCTAGGAAGAGCCACTATAAGACACTCTCTTGTTCTTTTTACCAAGCAAGTTTGGGAAGGTGGTTGAACCTTCTCAAACAAGAGAATGGCCTTGGTTGAGAAGGCTCATATGGGGTGACATAATCCTTCAGATATCCTGGACTCAAGCCATATAAGGCTTTATAGGTAATACCCCACACTTTGAATAGGGCCCAGAAACAGACTGGCCACGAATGAAGCTGTTATAATACCTGTACAAGAGTTGCATGCTACCTGAATAAATGACAGTTTGAGGTCCATGCATGCTCTTCCTTGCAGAAGGAATAGAACACAAGTTGGATAAATCATTATTGCAGTAATTTGATTATTGCTGTTTGCCCCTTACCTTTATTGGCCAGCAATGTATCCACGGATTCCATCCATGCTGTTGTTTCCCTAGGGGCTGACCTGTGGAAACAACATCTATCCTTGAAAATAGCATTGTGATCTTTTGCCGATGTAGTCTGTGGATCGCTCCTGTGTGATACAGTATGTATATATTTTCCCCTTGCACATGTTTAATGCCAAGTAAGCCCCGATGCAATCAATAGGACTTACATTTGACAATATGTTTACTTTTGAATAGACGTGCCCAGGAACAAAATGTCCAGTATTGTGCTGTGTACATTAAAAAGGAAAGACACTTTTCTGTGCAAACAACCTATGTGGGAGGTAGAATGTAATTTGATATATTGTCCAGATAGCTCATCTAGAAGAGAGCAGGAATAAAGTATAAACCTGAAGGGGCCATGCAAAAGGTGGACATGAGGCATCTGATTTTTCAGCCAAAAGTTATTAAAAACATAAGAACATAAGAAGAGTCATAGTGGATCAGGCCAAAGGCCCATCTAGTCCAGCTTCCTTTATTTCACAGTGGCCCCACCAAATGTGTCTGTGAGCGCAGAAGACTAGATACCTGTCTCCTGATACCACTCCTCTGCATCTGGCCCTTGAAGTACCCTGGTTTTAAGACTGGAGATTATACATCTCCATCATGGTGTGTAACCTATGGTGGACTTTTCCTCCAGGAATCTGTCCAATCCCCTTTTGAAGGCATCCAGGCTAGATGCCATCACCACATCCTGTGGCAGGGATTTCCACAGACTGACAACACGCTGGGTAAAAAATATTTTCTTTTGTCTGTTCTTACTCTCCCAACCCTCAGTTTGAGTGGATGTCACCTAGTTCTGGTATTTTGTGAGAGAAGAGTGTCCCTCTATCCACTTTACTCATGTCCTATATTATGATCTCAATCATATCCCCCCCCTCGGGCACCTTTTTTCCAGACTAAACAGCCCCAAATGTTTTAGCCTTTCTTCATAAGGGAGGTCTCCCACCATGGTAATCATTTTAGTCGCTCTCTTCTGCACCTTTTCCAGTTCCACTATGTCTTTTTTGAGATGCGGTGACCAGAATTGTACACAATACTCCAGGTGTGGCCTTACTATCGTTTTGTACAATGGCATTATAATGTTGGCTGTTTTATTTTCAATCCCCTTTTTGATAATCCCTAGCATGGAATTGGCCTTCTTCACCGCTGCCACACATTGGGTAGACACCTTCGTGGAGTTGTCCACCAGCTCACCAAGATCTCTTTTCTGATTCATCACGGATAGCTTAGAGCCCATGAGTTGATAGATAAAGTTTTGACATTTTACCTCAGTATGCATTACTTTATATTTTCCTACATTGAAATACATTTGCCATTTTGCAGTCCATTTCCCCATTTTAGAGAGATCCATCGGGAGCTCTTCACAATCTTCTCTGATTTTTACCACACGGAAAAGTTTTGTGTCATCCACAAACTTGGTCACCTCACTGCTTATCCCTGTCTCCAGGTCATTTATGAACAGACTGAAAAGCATGGGTCCCAGGACAGATCCCTGGGGCACATCACTTTTCACCTTTCTCCATTGTGAAAATTGCCCATTGACACCTACTCTTTGTTTCCTGGATCTCAACCATGCCTTCTTAACACTGAACAAGCTGGCCATGAATTTATAGGATCCTTTTGCTAGTGGTAACTCGAGCTATTGAATAGGTTATCACACTAACCATGAGGTGATAAATGGGCTTCTTCTCAATTTCTTACTGGTATTAAAAATGGTTGGCTTCCTTGTTTTGCTTCTCAACAAGATTTTGATTAAGTATTTGCTAAACAGAGTAATAGAATCTCCTCCTCCTAATCTTGTCTCCCCTAGTTTTGTTTTCTGCTTCTTATGCCATCTTCTTATCCTATTTCCGAGATGGCTCCAAGAAATCCAATTAGCTCAATATATTCTCAACTCAGGTCAGATTTATCTAAATCTAGGAACTTGTCAGGGCAGAATAAAATCTCTTGCAAACTAGTTAATATATTTAAGTGCCTTTTCCCCCCTTTCTAAAGAACCATCCCTTCGGGCGGTTGATGAATGTACCACCAAGCCTAGAGCATAGACTCTTTGAGAATCTGAGGAGTTATCCATAATTCTGCTGACAAGCCCAACACATTCATTACCTAAATCTTTGACTATGCAGTGTGTCTAAGGAAGAACTGTTAATCTATTTTGATGCCTTCTACAATAGTTCAGCAATCTATTTTTAAGTAGGCAGCTCCCTAGATAGCAATGCTTATTATTAATGGGACCCACAGCTTCTAAGATGATATTTTGTTGCTGAGCAAAGGGGTGAGGGAATCACCGTTGTGTTAGAACTGTTCTTTCTTTAGTCATGACGAATATTTTAAAAGCCACATTCAGCCTGGGATTTCAGGACGATAGGTAAGAGACATCAAAAGCATAATATAATATAATGGAATAAATTAGAGAGGAGGAATGTTCCTTTTCTGAGCTAAAGCTCTCAGAATACAAATCGTAGACTATCCTCACTAGGGTATTCTGGGAGTTAATTTTAAATTGTATTTAATTTTAAATTGTATTTATGATATAACATGTAATAAGGCTTGATTCATGTGTTGTCTATCGGAATGCATATTTGATCATTCTTATTTTATGATTTTTTGTGGTTTTTCAACCAGTACACATGCCCATGGGGTAACTTATATTCCACAACATAACTTTTTTTTTTGTCTTGTGCCACAGGAAAGCAAAAACAAATGCACTTTGATGAGGCACCCATCTGTGAGGTCCCAGAAATTTTGTAACAATAAAGTGTGTCCTTGAAGATGCATGAACAGCAACAAAACCATGTGACCACATTTTTTGTTGTGGTACAAAGTGGATGTGAGGTAATACCCTATGTTAGCAACTATTAAAAAGAAATGTAAAACCTCCTCTCCCTTGCTCTCTTAATGTGAATGGCAAGGAAGCTTACCATCTCTGAAGATCATTAAGTGGCTTCAGCAAAGGAACAATCAGATAGTCACTACATTTCTATCCCAGCAATCTCACAGACTGGAATAGAACCAGAATAGAGTGATTCTAACATGAAATAGTGTAGCTCCTGACAGGGATCCCAAAAGGTTCAGGGAATAGGCTCATTTGCACAGTTACTTATGCCATCTAGGTACCATGAAAAAACAGTGAACCAGCTTATCCCCAGAGTGGATCAAAATGGGAGAGAACTCCCTGTGTAGTCTCTCCCTAAGATATAAGATATTCCTAATATATGGTAATACCTCAGATAAAGAATGCCTCAGATAACAATTTTTTCGGATAACAAATGGAAATTTCCAGGGATAGGGCTGCCTCGGATAGCGAATGTTCCCTATGGGCTGCCTTGGATAACAAATGTTTCATAATGCTTTGCAAAAAATGTGTACCCTGAATGCATTGCAGGATGCATAGTTTATGGAGGGGTGGGATGAGTTAAAGTGTTGTTGTTTTTTACGGTGTTTTGGAGCGATTCTGGGCATGTTTTGGTGAGGGATTTGGACCTTTTGAACTTGGTAAGATAGGGGCTAGATTTTATTAATATTTGCACTGCTTTTGTTTGCATTTTTGGCTGGAAGAGGCTGGGGTAGTATTGCTGGTTTCATTTCTCTGTGTTTGCAGTCTTTTTCATTGCTCTTCAGGGGAAAAAAGGGCTGGATTTTTCTTCCTGCTAATGTTTGTTTGTTTGCATCTTTCCCCATTGTGCTTTGGGTGGGAACAGAATGGGGTAGTCTTGCTGGTTTCTCTTGTCCATGTTTGCACAAATGTTCTGGACGGTGTTCCAGCACTGCAACCTTTAAAGTGCATTTTATAAAGAGGTCTGGACCCCCCCCCCCCCGCCGCCACTTTTTTACCTTTTTCGGACCTCCGGAATGGATTAATTCATTTCCCATTCTTTTCAATGGGAAACCACATTTTGGATAACAATTTTTTTGGATAACAAATTGCCTCTGCGAACAAATTAAATTCGTTATCAGAGGAACCACTGCATAGGTGTTTTTTTCACTGTAATGGTGAAGGGATGCTGCAGTCTTTGCTTGAGAGAGCAACATACCAATTTGAAATAACTTGAAATTCCAGAGAATTTCCAGCAACATGGCTTTCTGATTCCATGGGACTGCTTAATGAAGATGATAGAAGATTCAGAGGGGAAGTGTCAGATGTGGATAAGGAAGCCCATTACGCTAATTCTATCCCCTCTATGGGAACTTTGATGGCTCTAAAAAGTTTAGGAAATGGATGAGTAAGTCTCTGCATGTCATTCACTTACAGATGTCCACAATGTTTTCAAAGCAAGTCCAACTCATCTTCAGAAAATATTGGACTTCCTTGGTTAAAGAATAGGTAAACTATTGTGCACATTTCTGGACACACATCTGGGACATAGCTTGGAATCAAATGCTTGCTGTTTGCTTGTGATGCTTACAAAGTTCAGTTTTGATTATACGGCTAATTACACAGGTATATACATTGTACATATGATTACCAATTACTCTGTATTGTACAGTGTACAATGTGGGGATGATGGAGGGTATTCCTCAGGTGCCAGTTGTCCTGCATGAGTGGCACAAAGGACAGCTTTAGAAACAGGAACAGAGGAAGCTGCCTTATATGTCTAGACTATTACTGTCAACTTGGGTTGGCAGCAGCTCTCCAGGATTTCATGTCAGATTATTTCCTAGCCTTACTTGGAGAGCTCTGCTATTCCTTGGTGGTCTCCATCCAAATAGTGAACTAGTCTGGTCCTGCTTAGATTTCACAATCAAAGAAGACAGGGCCTGTTTAAAGTGGTTTGGTTGTCATTCAAGGGATATGGTGGTCAGACCAGGGAGATGTTTGTGACCTGTACTCACACACTCCCTGGTAGGCTGAGATGTATCCTATCACTATGATAGAACATGAGACTAAGAAGAAAAGTGCTGAGCTCCTATCTTGATAGGGGAACTCATAACATTGGTGGCTCTGCTCGAGACTCCTTGTCGGGCGGGGCTTCTTTCCCACCCGACCAATGAGGCATGAAAGTTTGCACACCTGTTACGGTGGCTGTGTGGGAAAGGAGTGAGCCTATTTAAGGCTGCCCCAGCAAGCTCCCTGCCTCTTTCCTTTGCTGTCTGTTTGCACCCACCCTCCCGCCCTATATTGTGGATGGTGATGCTTTGTCGGTTGCTTCGGGGCCAGATGGGAATTTTTGACCATCACTCAGATTGGCCAGGAGTGAGAGCGAGTTTTTGCCCATTCCATCATCCTCAATGTGCGGCTGGGTATCCTAACTACTTCCTTAAACAGTCACAATTGGCAGGTAGCGTAAGTGGTATATTAATTTAGTTACGCCCCTCATTTATACCACATCTTTAAGGTGCTTGGCAGCCCTCATATAAAACTAAATAACAAGAGGAATTAGAAATAGATAGGTTAAACTATAATCTCGTTAAACAGGGAGGGGCTGTTTGTTAGTTATAACACCTACAGAGGTTTACCACTCGTGCTATGGCACAGGTCCTCTTTAGTTTACAGTTAAAGGTTAATATTTAGATGGTGGCGCGTTCACACACAGCGGCTCTGTGCTCTTCTATTCTATTCTATTTAAATAAGGTTGTTAATAAAATTGTGGCCCATATTTAACCCAAACACTTTGTCTCATCTCGTTATTTCGGTCTGGCTTGGGAAAGATTATGTCAAGCTCAAACACCTGTATTTTCCTTGAGTGGCAGAACAAGCAGACTGAGTGGTCTGAGCTGACTGCCTTAGAAGAGTGGCTCTTAACCCTACAACCTTCAGATATTCAGTGTACCAAATCCCTTGCCACTGACTAACCAATGGCCTGGTAGTCTTGGGATTTGAGGTCCAAAGCCTGATAACCAATAAATAAGAGGTTTTCTACATCTAATTTGCTCCCATAGGGCCACAAGGCCATTTTTTTAAAATTTTCTGTTGCCTACTTTGCCCCTGCTTTTTTGGAATAGTTCAAGAAGATGTTTTAGGCTGTTTAGACAAGTGCCAGACAGAATCCACATGGGAAGAGCTGCAATGGAATTTTTGTGTGCTTACCAAAGGACTGATACCTGAGAGACCCTGGGGGGGGGGAGAATGGTTGTTCTTTCCCCCATGCACATCCCTAGATTACTTTGGTGGGTACTTCTCAGTACTGTACTTGTATACTTATTGGTTTTAGCTTTAAATGTTGTCTTTTAATGACGCAAGCCTTGGATCCTTTTTAAGGGGAAAGGTGGGGGTATAAATAAATAAATAAATAAATAAATAAATAAATAAATAAATAAATAAATAAATTTGAACTTCCATTTTGTATCTGCCCAAGTATAATGATTGTTTTTCATGGATGCACCCTTCATTTTCCTTCTTCTTTCTAAGTTAAACATGGTGTTTTAAAATAATTATGGGGTCTGCTTCTGGAGTTACTGTGGCTCTTCCCTTCCTCAGCAGAAACTAAGACAGATGGGATGAAAACCACCCTACTCAAAATACTGACTGACATTCATGTTGAGTTCAGGTTCTGTCTTCACTTTAATTCATGGTGGCTTCCAAAACAAAGCAAAACCTTTTTTCCCCTCCTCATAAGAGGAAATTGTATTTCAAAAGGAGTTTAATTTCAGCCTGAAGATATGCTGAAAAGGACATTTTGGGAGGTTTCAGGAAGAACAAGCCTGCATTGTAAAGCACTGCCAAAATAATAGTCTCATCTAAAATCCCCCAGAAGGTAATTAATCAGAAGAGAACCAGGAGCAGGACAATGGGACCTTTTTTAAAAAAGTAGGATGAAACACTGATAAAAAACAAGCACATCTTGTGCTAGTGTGGAAGTCTTGTTTGTTTACCGTATATACTCAAGTATAAGTTGACCCGAATATAAGTCGGGGCCCCTAATTTAAGCCCCCCAAAATTGGGAAAATTTATTGACTCAAGTATAAGCCTAAGGTGGGAAATGCAGCAGGGCCTGGCTATTCTTCCTTTGTGAGCTGGGTGTGTGTGTGATGTTTAAAATGACTTTTAGCCACCAAGGCAAGTGCTTGAGTTGGTGGCTAAAAGTAATTTTAAACATTGTTTTAAAATGACTTTTTAAAAAGTCATTTTAAACATTGTTTTAAAATGACTTTTTAAAAAGTCATTTTAAACATGGAGGGGGTCAGGAGAAGTGGCGCACAATGTTTAAAATGACTTTTAGCCACCGACCCAAACTTGCCTCAGTGGCTAAAAGTATTGACCCGAATATAAGCCGAGGACCCCTTTTTTCAGCCCCAAATTAGGGCCGAAAAACTAGGCTTATATTCGAGTATATACAGTATTTAAGTTGGATATTCCACAGAAAGGGAACGTTTGGTATAATGTTTGGAACGCCTTATGACAGAGCTGTTTGGATGAGCAGCGAAACGTTCCAATCTCTCAAGAAAAAGAAGTCCAGTTGCCATGACCCAACTTCCAGCTAAACTCACCTGGATGACTGAGAATCTTCACAGAATGGGGCAACAGTTAAAAACACCTCACCTGGAAGCAACCAAAGACTGAACAAGTCCCTGCCGCTTGGGCCAAGGTAGCAGTAATTGCCTGGCAATTGCAGGCAGTATCTCTTCTCTTTTGCTATGACTGAAGTGAGTTACACTACCTTGTCTCAGAGGATCTTGGTAGAATACACATTCTAATCAAGGCTAAGGAACCTGTGGTCCTCTAGAGTTACTAAACTTCAACTCCCACCCTTCTTAACCAATGTAGGCCATAATGGAGGGGGATAGGTGTTACGGTCTAGCCACATTTGTGTGTGTGTGTGGTGGTGATGGTGGTGGTTAGGTGTAGGTTACCCATTCCAGGCCTAGTAGGTGGTGGCAAAAGAGTGATGGCAAGGGAGACCAAGAATGGAGGCAGGAAATGAAGTGGAACTGCATGAGCGAAGAAGGGTGTCTCATTGTTGAACTTTATGGGCAACTGCTGACTTCTTATTGACAAGAGTACCTATACACATGGATGTCATGCTATTTCCATTCGGGATCACTTTGTTGCTATTTTGTTATGAATCTTTGCATGCTGCTTTGGAAACCTCAGAGGACTAGAAATCCTGACTGAAGAACATTAAACAAATAAAGGAGACCACAAACAACAGAGCTTCTATGCCTCACATCTCCCTTTTTCTTCTCATCATCACACACAAAGCAGGGTAGTAAGTCTGACTGCCCCAAATGCGGCAGTACAGCAGTAATACCAGATTTATTCATATGATCATGACAGAAATAGTCATAATCAACTGGTAATAATCTTAATCAAAGTCAGTTGTGCTTATTTCTGAATTCAGGGCTTGTTTTATTAATTAATGTTATTTATTTGTATTATCAGCAGGGCCAACCTGGCTTCCAGGTCAGGGCGTTCTACAGTCTGGGAGCAGGAATATATACAAATTTACAAATCTGGGTTACAGTTTTAACTACTTGTCTGAAGTAGAGATGGGCATGAAACGAGCAATTTTTCGTTTTCATTTTTTCATTTCATTACGTAACGAAACGAAAAATGAATTTTGTCTCCAAAATGAAACGAAACAAAACAAAACAACAGAAATTTTGTCGTGCGTTTCATTTTCGTTGCGGCAAATACATTGAACTGCAATGAATGCTAACAAAACAGCAATTTTTCTTTTTTGTTTTCATTTTTTCATTTCATTACATAACGAAACGAAAATGAATTTTTTTTGCAAAAAATTCACAAAAAATGAAAATGAACCGAAATGGAACCCTTAAACGACAAACGACAAACGAAACACCATTTTTTTTAGTCATGCCCATCTCTAGTCTGAAGAAAACACCCTCTGTTGTGTCCTTATCAAACATGTCTGTAAAGATAGAGGGGCTGATTTAAAAAAAAAACCTTCCAGAAAGTCCCAAAAATGAGGGAGTCTCATAGGAGAAGGTCTTTCTCATATCTGGAGCCAAGTGATATGGTTATGGATCTTTTTTCCCAAGAAGAAAGGTGAGATAAAATGTTTTCAATAAACAAATAAATAATCATGGATCTGGGAGTCAGATTGGTGCTTCAGTGATCCAAATACAATACCTCGCTGGCCCATGCTATTTACAGAGTTAATTTGGGCCAATCACGCCAGGCTCTGCCTGACCTATATCAGTAGGCTTTGTCAAGGAAAATGGTGGTGGTGGGGAAAGCCCTGCTTGAACTCATTGCAGAAAAAGTGAGTTATAAATGAAAGAAGGGAAGAAAGAAGAAAGGAATAGAGAGAAACATCTAGCGTTCATCACTTGATTAATGACTTTGTTCTTTGACATCTTTTTTTGCTTGAAGGTGTGTGTGTGTGTGTGTGTGTGTGTGTGTGTGTGTGTATGAAAAAAACATTTATTTCTCCAGATTTCAGGTTACAAGTCAGCAGCATTCTATTTTCTTCAATTCAGGGCTCAAAACTGTGAAGGGCCTGGAAAGGATCACCATGTTTCACCCCTTGATTGTAAGACAATAAGTAGAGGAAGTACTGTCAAAGAAAGTACCTTCTGAAATATCATATAACTTGGCGGTCAGTGATGATAAACAAAAGTAAAGGGAAATTTAGCACATCTTGAAGAGAGAGAGAGAGAGAGAGAGAGATGAACTCACTTTACTGGCATGTTTTGTTCTGCTGTTTTTTTCACAGGTAATGCTGGAGTTCTCCTTCTGAATGTTCTTCAAGCTGAAGATAACAGAACAGGAATGTTACAATTAGTGCATCGATGACTAAATAATGGATCTGAGATTGACATGCCCTATTGAAATGCTTTCAAGTGAATTTGCAAAATGCACCACCTTAATAATGACAGTGTGCATCTTCAAGACACATAATCTTATATGGTAGAATTCTGACTTAGGCTACACATAACATATTTGACAATTGTACTGTAATGTTACTTCATTTATCTATCTGAAACACTTTTGAATTTCTGTTTTATCTTTCTATCATGGCTTTGGCTGCACAAAATAACTTACCAATTGAAAAAGCACCACTTGTCATGGTGAGGGCTGTTATATAACAGATTGAAACCAAGAGGTTAAAAAAAATAGCAGCACATTTTTGTTGGTTAAATTTCTTGCATTTAATTTATCCAGATAACTTCAGACTAGAGACGGGCACTTCCTGTGATCTGGTGCTTTGCTGCTTTGGTGGATTGGGTCCACATGTGTTACATGAGTGTCCTGGATTCCGTGGGCACCCACTCAGAAGAAGAGAGAGAATCCGGGGCACCTAAGCACATTGGGGGGGCAATAAGCCAAACCACACCAAAGTACTGAACCACAGGAAGTAACTATTACTAATTCAGATGTCTGTGAAGGATCTCAGACGCAACAGGAATTACCTCATTCCAGACACAACAAGAATTACTTCATGAATTGGTGATTTTCATTTAATGGCTGAAATACTCTTGCTTCATGAGGTAAGTCACATTATAATTATCTTGTATGTCCATTGAAATCAGTGAGGATTTGGTGTGTTGATTCCTTCATAAGCTCCATCAATTCCAATGGGCCTCTTCTAGTTGTGATCTACTTATTACTCACTGCCTGCATCTCTGTGTTTCTTTCTACTTAATGGAGCACTTACAGCAGCGTGCTCAGGGGTAAATGGGGACCCTGCAAAGCAGTACTTTGACTCATTCTACTTGAAATTGCTCTTTCCTTGTCAAAGGTCTTTTTTTTTGTAAATGTACAACAGTTCTGGGTCAACATGGAAAAATGCTCACAGGGAGGAAAAATCAATACAATTTCATATATTTGCAGTAGTACCTAATCCTCTGTGTCCTTGGATATGAAGGGCAATAGTAAGCATACTAATCTTCAGTTTACAAAGCTAACGTGTCTGTGAAGCTACAATTCTGACAGTAGTCTTGTGCTTAGAGTTGTGTTTCTTAATCTTTTGAGAATAGGGCATGTGTTACACTTCTTTAAAATTTAGTCTGAACTTTTCACTCCTAGTATGATAAAGATACATGCTTAGCTTCTTGATGACTTCCCAAAATAAAAGACAAATACATTGATTTTATGCCTTGTATTGAGAATGATTTATTCACAATGTACGAAGTCAAGACCGTCTAAGTGGTGGCCCCATGCTTGTTGCTTGTATACCTCCTTCCAGTTGGAGAGACATCTTCAGTATTGTCTTTTGTTAGCTTCTATATGGGCATTGAACAACCTTTCTAGACCCTTCACTTTTAGTAGCCATTGTTCAAAGATGTTTTGCAGCATTATTATTCATCCTGCTGCTGCCTCTGTTTCAAATTGTTGAAAAATAACCATGCATTACAAATGTGTTCAGAAAAGTGTGCAAAGGCTCATGAGAGAAAAATGCAGATATTTTTTAAAAATCTTCACAAAATACATGCAATGAGAAAACCAAGGGGGAAAATGTGGAATCCAATGTGAAGTCAAAACAAGCGTGTGGGAATAGGAGAACCTCCATGAGCATTAGCTTGTTTTGTTTATTTGTAAATCTCTCTCTGTGTGTTGTGTCGTTACAGTCGTGACCGACTCTTTGTGACTCCATTTCCATGGAGTTTTCTTGGCAGGAGTACTGGAGTGGCTTGCCAGTTCCTACTCCAGGCGCCTACAGCACCTGGTATTCCCTGGTGGTCTCCCATCCAAGTACTAACCAGGGCCGACCCTGCTTAGCTTCCAAAATCAAGCGAGATCAGATGTGCTTAGAGGGCAACTAGGCTTGTAAATCTCTAGTTATATGCAAATATTACCTGAGAAAAAAGGCCATAGATAAGGGTTTAGTGGCGAGGCAAAGTTTAGACAGGATTCTGTGATACATTGGCTGAGCAATTTTTTTTTGATGATTTGTGAATTTCATAAAAATTCCTTTCAGGGCTACACAACTAAGCTCGGGTGAACAATTCCCACACAACCTTTGTCTCTATGATAGACAACATCTACACTAGAAGGGGTAGATTTTTAGGTTGGTGAGGGGTGCTATCTTTGTTGGGGATACCCATCTCAGCCTCCCATAATTGTGATTCCAAAGCATACCCCAAGACGACGCATAGCTGCAAAAGTACATTAAGGCCAGGTCATAGATTCTTTTCCAATTATACTGGTGCATCTTCTTGAATCAGTGACCCATTTGGTCTAAAGGGATTCACCACTGAAATCTGGGGCATTCTCTCGATGTGGGATATGAGCTCCTGCAGTGACTCATGGTGCTGTACATGCCCTGTTGTCATGGTGAATATCCATTTTGTGAACTCATTTGCTATTACTGTAGACCAGGAGTGGAGAACCTTGGACCCGGCAACTATGTAAAGGATCTGTTCACATTGTTCATAATGGCTTATCAAAATAGAGCCGGTACATCATGAAATATTGCTACTTTTAAGCACCTTTGCTGGTATTCTTATCTTCAAGTAACTTTTTTGCCATTTACTTGAGGCAAAACATTTTTTCACTTTTTGCATTTCATTTCTCTCTTTTCCCTTACAATATTCATACCCTTCAAGATGTCTTTGTACACTTAAATGCATGATTGATAGCAACACCTCATACATCTAATGAGTTGGGTTTCAGTTTAGGAATATTTATTTATGATAAATAAGCCTTTTAGTCTTTATGGTGCCAAAACAGCAAAAACACCTGCCACTAGTTTTGCTACAGCAGAAGCCCTGCTCCAAATAGTGTTTCATTGAATTGTAAGTATTTCAAGACATGTGCCAAACCAATGTGGCAGCCTATTCCCTTAACGGTAATCGTAGAATCATGTGTCGTCAAGTGGATTCCAACTTTCTAGGGTTTTCTAGCAGTTTAATCAGCAGTGGTTTACCATGCGTGTCTTCTTGGGGGGGAGGGGGAGCCCTGGGACGGTGCAGCGTGACCAAGAATGCACAGGATGACTATTTTTTCCAGGAAACACAGTGGGGGATTGAACTCCCAACTTCTGGCTCCACAGTTATTTAACCACTGCGCTATCCAGCCAACTGGCTTAAGACCCTCCCAGATTTTACTTCTATTTCTCCTTGAAACAAATCCTTTCTGTACATCTCCTCCCTATCTTTCCCTCCCTCCAAGCTGTGCTTTCACTGCCATGGCTGGGATCATAGTAGGGAAAGGTGATTTCTAACAGAGTTTGGATATGTTGTTTATTTATTTATTTATTTATTTATTTATTTATTTATTTATTTATTTATTTGGGGCAAAACAGAAATCCTCAACTAATCATCATGGATATTAGACTTCTTACCTGGAGAACTCTCCAGGAACGATAACATGGCACTGCAGTCTAAGAAAGCAACTTTTCTAATTTCTGCTTCCTACTAAATAGAAATATAACAATGTATTTTCAAAGACTTTCATAGCCGGGAGCTGATAGTTGTTGTGAGCTTTTCGGGGTGCTTGGATGTGTTCTGGAAGAAATATAACAATTTCCTATGGACATTTACAGAGGTGTAAAAATCTGTTTACATAGCAGGACATGTGTCTCAGTAAAGAGTTCAAAGGGCCATACCATGTTTCCAAGATGAGGAACTAGATAGTTAGTCCTTCCAGAAAGATTCCAGTGTTTTTTCATACTGTTTGGAAATCGCATATCAGAATTCTAGTGTTCATAGCAAGCATAACCTCAGTAAGCTCTGTAAACTTCTAGCTGCCATCTTCCTTCCCCAGCTCATATTTACCTTTTGGCACTGTCCACCTAAGCTGGAAGATAACATGGAAACTTGTTTTGTTTTGTTTTTGTTTAGAAAGCTGGATATTCAATAACATGCATGACATTAAAGCTTTTGAGGGGAAAATGGGGCTTTGAATACAATTGTAAGCATCCTGGACCCACTGTGACCCACACTGAGTTCTACTATTTTTAGGTTCGATATGATACTATTCTGCCACTACTGTTGTGGAAATAGCAAGAGTCCATAGCAGAGGAAATACAAGGACTGTGACTAAGGTGGAATAACTAGGGCACCAAAATCTAGAAGGGAATCTATTGGTGTTGGGGAAAACCCTTTTCACTCTCCTTTTTTGGGAGGGCAGAGGGGAGAAGTCCAGCCATTCTCTTGTTGGGACTGGGCAGCCATGTTCTTCACTTCCTTTTTCAGGAACAGCTCAGGCCCATGCTTCAGGGTGGAGTGGGTGGAAGAACAGTCCACTTGTCCTGGCTGCCAATGTTGCTAATTGCAGCTCTGCTAAATACTGAAGCTTTAGTACAGCTTTGACCCAGTTTGCATCAGTACTCTGTGTTTTTTTCAATCCCCTCTTCGTTCCTAGAGCTCCATTACTTCTATACTCTATTTTCAGGCATCGTTACCAAACAGTCCTCAGCTGCCAGCAAGCAGGCCCTGCTTTCCCAGAATTATAGCGTTTACCTAGAAAATCGAGAGATAATGGGACACTCCAATTTAGACATCTATAAATATATGACAGATTTGATTAAGATGTCAGTGGAACTGGTGACGAGCTCACTCACTGGCTGAATGCACTGAAAGGCAGAAGTGGGCTTATTTCTCACAAAAAACAACTACATGTCTGAACATTTTGTACTGGATTTCTGTTTCTGTAGAACAGAGGAAGGGTCTCTGTTGGTTTGCTGGTATCTGGAGTACATGGTCTCAATTGCCCTCCTCCAGAGCCTTGTAACCTTGCTAGCACAGATGGCAAAACAAAACAAAACAAAACAAAACAAAACCCCATAATGGTAACAGACTGTTTTGTACTGGCTTTTCAACAATCTCTTTTTTTAAATGGTGTTTTTAATTTGCTTCTGGCTTTAATACATCCCAGACATATTAGTTCTAAGAACCCAGTGAAGTCACTCCCACCTGGTGGGGCTGGGTCTAAAAGGTTAAGTAGCCATTGAGAAGAAGGTTGTCAGAACTTTGCTTTCTCAGCTTCTGGCCTTTAGTATGGACAACTCAACCCTCCAGAAGCCATCATCTGAGCAATGGCAGCACGTTATGCAATATAGCACAACATAGTTAACATTGCATTGTTTTGTGATGGTTCTTATCTTTTTATTGCTCACTGCATACAATCCATAGCAAAACACCATTTCCATTGAGTGCAACTTGGTTTCCCCTCAGTTCAATTTGATGTTCCCTCTGCTCAATTCCCTGGGTGACAGCTCTGCTCAACTATCCTTAATGCACCAGCGATTACAATTTGAGGGCCACAAGTCTTTCATCAGTAGCCAGTCCAAGATATTTTGGTTGCATTCCCTCCCAATTCTAAGTCTAAAAACTGGCCAGATGTGTAGTTGAACCATGTTGACAGGGCAGGATCCTCCATTAGACATGAGGGCAATAGGCTTGTTTAGGGGATGCAGGCCAGGTCATGTGTCACATGCAACTGTTCAATTCCCACCCCTCCACCTCCATGGTCCAAGGCAGTTGCATTATTTTGCTTGATAGTTATTTTGGACATTCTGGATCTCATCCATTTTTGTTGTTGTTGTTAAGCAGTCCTTGAACAGGCTGATAGCTACTCCCAACAGCTGAGAAGTCTCTTAAGTGTCATTGTGTACCTCATCCGCATTGTCCTTAAAATGGATATGATTTGTATCCAGAGATGAGTTTGAGACAGGGAAAGAAGAGGCAAAGGACACTCTACCTGCTGCCTACAATATTAATTAAAATGGTTTCTGCCTCAGCACCTGCAAATTGCTACAAATGTCATTTTCGAACATACTTGAATGCCTTTCTCTTAATTTGTCAATTACCCCTAGAATTGCTTGTTGGCTGCATTATGAAGGAGAGTTCGTAAGTTATCAAGTCACTGTGCTCCAATGAATCAGACAGTAAGAAGTCCTCTCATTTCATATGTCATTTTTGTGGACACTTGAGGTTTTTCTGCTATTGTTAACACGAGAAATGATGCCTGTGTTGAATTGGCTTTCTTTCTTTCTTTCTTTCTTTCTTTCTTTCTTTCTTTCTTTCTTTCTTTCTTTCTTTCTTTCTTTCTTTCTTTCTTTCTTTCTTTGGAATTCTGACACTGAGAACACTCGTCCACTTCCCCCATCTTTCTCTTTTGGTCATATATTTACAGTATATGAATGTAGGAATGGCTCCTCTCAATAATTATGAAGATCAACCTAGTTAAGCATCCAGCTCCCACTTTTGCCAATGGGATGACATGGGAAGCTCACAAGCGGGCCATGAAAATGATACACATTCTTTTTGGTAAATGTATTCGACGAGAGGAACGAAGCTAGAAGCACAAGAGACTGTAGACTCTAACTTATTCATGGGTGCACAATGCATATGTGTGCAGGATTTGTGCGTCACTCTGGGTTTTAATCTGAACTTTACCAGCACAATTCAAGACACCAAAACCCTGTCTCTCAGATAGGTTCAGTCATTTGGGTCATGACTTTACAGTTCAGAGTAAAACCCAGAGTAAATTTGCCAGAGTCACTGGTCTCAACTGCCAGGAAGTCTCATTAAGCCACTCTGCTTATTGCCCATCAGTATTCATTTGCCTCTACCTTCCTCAAAGGCAGCTGGGCCAGAAATGGAAGATCTTTGGGCTTCTAGCTGTGAATGAGATACCTGACTTTTGACCAGTCTGGATGGGACTGATGGAGACCAGCATCCCACAATATCTGGAAAATTAAAGGTATGCTAGCCCTGATCTAAGGCATTGACTATCACATCATCTTGTGGCAGTAAATTCAATTAGGTAATTATATGTTGCATGGAAAAAGTGTATTTTTCCCAAACTCTTCATTAATTCCCCCCTCCCCACCCCTCAGCATTCAAACAAAAATCCATATATTTTTCTTCTCTGCTACCAGGCAATCTCTCCTAGAAATCAGATCATAATGCTTCATTCTTTTGAGTCACAGCTTGGAGGTACAAATGTTCATTCGTTTGCCCAAGTCACATCTATGAAAGTGTTCTGCACATCAAGTGCAGGGAGGAACAAAACAAAAAAAGAAACAGTGACACAGCTTCAACCTGAGTGGCAAATGTCATGTCTAAATTTGCTCACAAAAAGGACTGGGGAATTCAGTGTTGTCAAACTTCATGTCCCATTGGGCCCTGCTGGGTTGTGCCATATGGGAGTACTTCAGCAAAACCCAAGGGCCAAACGTCCTCCTCCCTTACCTTAATGTAGCCAAGAGTAAGTGAGGCTAGAGGAACAAGCTTTTTGCTGTATGCAGAAGGGTTGATGAACTCTATATTTCACTGAGCCAAAATGAAAGCTGATCTCTGGAAAGAAAGTGAAGGTCCCTGTCATTTTGGAAGGGAGAGAGCTAAGAAAGAGAGTTAAATGCATTCCAGCAGGTTTTAAAACGCTAGTGAAAAGGGCAGAGGCTGGAAACTTAAAATATTCAACAAAAGAAAATGTTAAATGAAGTCATCCAGGATGACAGAGTTGGTCAGGCATTAAATAAGCCTTTTCACAGTGCATTTAGAAGATAGGGCACAGTACTAGAAGAACATACTTTTATTAGCAACAGGCCATGAACGTATATGACCCAAGAGTGTGTGTGTTAATGAACATGGATATTATGATGTCCCAATTCAATAGCAGGTACATGTTTGGTGTGTTTATCTGATAGAGCTGATGGGTGTTATCGAATCGGCAAAAGAAAATGGGATTTTGTGCATTTGAGGCCACTAATATTGAATCTGTTTCCTATATTAAAAACACCCTCAGTGGAACAGTGAAATTCAATCTGACAGGGCCCACTGAGGTGTGTAGTAATTTTTCTGCCACTCAGATTTTGCAACTGAATTATATTGGAAGGAGGTTTGGGTTCAGCTAGGGGGTGTATAGAATATAAAACAACAACACACAAACCAGTATGGAACTAGGATGACTGTGAACATTCCATCTCAAATAATCAAGTCAAAACCATTCATATCATATGTTTTCCCAAATAACATTTCTGTGGAAAAAGTCTCATTAAAGAACATGAAACCAAGTAGGCTTTTTAAATCCCCAGAGCTTGATTTGCTTAATAAGCTTGATTCCATCCTATTTCTTTGAAGTACATACCTCCCAGGAAGTATGTTTCAATAGCCCACTGAAGCTGACTGGTTTGTTTTGATCAGTACCTTAAATGGAAAATCACTTGGGAGTTCCATGTACTCTGCCCCAAGTTCCATGAAAAGAAAGGTGGACTCTAAAAGCATGGAATAACCATCAGGTCTTGGAATTATAATCATGTAGTACCACCAAGTACTTCTTCAGATCAAAATCTGGAATTTTATGCTCTAGAGATTACAATTTGATCAGGATTTATTGAGTGGGGATTTTTACCCTTATTAGATTTATGAAGTTGTGATATATATTTTTTCTCCTTCCCCACTCTCACCCATATGTTGTACATATTCCAGTTCTGCAATTGCTTGGTAGAAGGTGGCAGAAAGATAACAGGTACCCCTCTACCCATCAGTTTATTCTGTATTCTACAACTTGGCTCTTCAACCCCTAACAGCTCTTCTGGATAGGCCAGTGGTTTAGTTATCTGGCTGTGGAGCCAGAGATTGAAAATTTTATTCCCCATCGTGCCTTCTTGGCAGGGGATGGATTAGGGTCTCTTCCAGCTACGCAATTCTAAAATGATGATGATGATTTATAAATGGAAGATTGCTGGGTATCACCTAAAGTGACCCCCTCTACAATGAAAGTAGCATTAAAGGTTAAAATCCAAAGCCAAAGTATACTTATTCTTGTTATTCCGGGGGGGGGGAGGGGTCTTATTGAAACTGGTATTGAAATTCCAGTGAGTGGTGATTATCTTGTAAATAAAGTGCAATTTTGTGTGCGGGTATCTACAGCTGTTTTAGTCATGTGCACCTACAGCTATGTTTTTGAACTCATAATGGTGTAATTCCAGTACAGTGTGGTTCTGATCATCCTTAAAAGTTCTGGTTTGTCTTCATGTACAACCACAAGTATAAGCCAGTGGTTCAATCAGGAGGTTCCCAGGGCATGGAGCACTGTGAAAGAATATATCTATCAAGAAATAACTTCATGAAGCAAACTAAATATGGTAAAAGGCATTATGATCCCCAAGGCTGCTTGAACCTCCAGTGACCAAAATGGATCAAGAACTACCACAAAGTTAATAAGTGCTTTTCCAGTGAGTGAGGTGCAGCTACTGTATATTCATTTCCTAGATGTGAGACCTGTGGATCTAACAATCATGTCCTGACAGGATTCAATTTTTTTTATTTATATGTTTATATTATTCATTTTCCTTGTGCAGTTAAACTACCCTGATCTCTTCAAGCTTCATGCCTGCCCATAAAGGTTATAACTGAGTGAGTGCAAGAAGTACCTAGTTCAAGGTGGATATGTAAAAGGAATTATCCTTTCTTCTGTTTGACACACTGGACAATAGTTCAAAGGGAACTGGTACAGTTCCATTTATGTAGTTAAGCAAATCCAGTCCTGAAGGATTCATTGACTGAAATCCACCTAGAAGACCTGTGGAAGTGGCTAGAGGACAATAATAATGAAGAAAAGGCAGAAAGTGTCATCCACAAAGTAGTACACACAACTGGGCTTTTTAATGCCCTGACAGCTTTATGACCATGGGTGCATCACTTTGGGCCTTTTTACACGACCCCTAAGATCCGCTGGCCACTTAAATTTGGACCAGAGATCTTAGGGGTTCGCCGCTCTTCCTGTGTCCCCACCCCCTTCCGCACTTCCTGGCTGCTGGCTGCATGAGGGGAGGGAGAAAAAGAGAAAGAAAAGCATGCCGCTCACCTCGTTCTGCCTCTCGTCTCTGTAAAAGTAGCTCTTAAAGGGGCGGGAGCAAAAAAACAACAAACAGAAGCAAGGAGAGCCGCGCAATCACTATCTTTACACCGGATCAAATAATTTTCACGAGGGAAGAGCAGGTACCTGAAAGCTGCGCTGGGATGCGCTAAAGTGGGCGGGGTCGCACTTAATTTCCTGTTAACTCCGGAGCTGGTGGGTAAACATGGCTGGGAGCCATTTGCCCCGGAGTTTAGGGGTCGTGTACAAACGCCCTTTGTAAGTAAGATTAAAAAACATGACAGACTACCATTTGTTCTCTCACTAGCATATTTCTCTGACAGGATTCCACCCATACAGATGGATTGGGGCCATTGTGTTTGGGTGCTGTGACTTAGTATTTGATCTGCTTGAAGTACTTCAGATTGCCTTTTCTTCCTGGCCTCTACTAGGGGTGGAAACTCTTGGGAGAAAAAACAAAGCCAAGCAAGCAAGCCTCTGCCCATAAATGATGCATTCTTTCCTGCAGGTGTTAGAGGATAAGGAGCCATGGGAGCTCACACTTTTGCAAAAATTATATTTTGGAATGTGTGGGTCTTGACCATCGGAGTGGAACATCTTATTTACATTCAGATCCCAAACAATTTTGCCACAAAGCTGGCTGCATTGAAATCCCATCACCGAAGGCACATTTGCAGTAACTTCTGGCATTACCGCTGGGAGATGCCTGTCAATGCAAAGGGCACATTTCCCAAGCAGCCAATCGTTGTCAGATGAAACGCTGGCTCAGAGCATCCCAGGGGTTTGGTGTCAGTGAGACCATGCTCAGCATTCTGGGAAGCACAATAGGAGGCAATTAATACAAAAGGCATACGCATACAAAGTTGCTTTCTTTCAGAAGGCTCTCTATCATCTCATGGATTATTAACCCATGTAATATGCTTTTCATGTGCAGTGTCTGGACACAGGAGTGGCATGAGACCATTGTCTTCTAGCATGAAAACACTGCAATGTACACACATAACACAAAATGTTTAAGCAAAAGATGGACATTTAAAGAACCATATTTAGAGAAAGGCTTCCTAAAAGCTCTACAATGGTATTGGGTATAATGGACATGTGAGAAATTCAGTGCATAAATGTTTAGTTGTTTTTGCTAATTGAGTTATTCCACTTGTACCTCTCGGGCCAAGCATGGAAGTTGCTACTACTTGAGGATGGAAATGTGTACATCTCTTGGCTTAGGAAAGAAAGAAAAAATGTTCAGTCATATGTATGCATTTGAAAAATATGCTAATCCTATTGTGTGTTTTTTTATAAAGTATCCAGGAATATGTTTCAACACGTGGGAGTATCCACCCATTAACATAGCCATAAGAAAAGTGTGCATAATTTTTGGCTCTTTAAAAAAATGCATTTGACTCTTTAAAAAAACAATGCATGGAATAGATGACCAGGTAAAAAAAGAGGAAATCCATGGAAATGTACTTCACAGATCTCCCCACCCCTATGTTCTATCACTGCCATATGACTCTATCAAGTGGATTTTTTGGGAGGGCGTGGCATCTTATATACATTCTTACCTGATCCAAGAAGTAAGAGATTATACAATTCTCCTTTAGCACAAGGGACAAAAAATAGAAGTGAGTGAATTGCTATAGAGCAAGGCGCATTTGGTCACTGTTCGCAAAATACTTAATGCTCAAGTTGCTGCAGGAATACACTCAGATATGATGAGAGAAGGAAGCCATAAAACACACTCACCTAAACAAGTTCTGTTTTTCTCCTGTCACTTTCTGCTTGCTGCTCCACCTTTTATTTTATTTTTTCCCGTCTTTGCTAGACTTGGCTTGAGAAGATGACTGTGAATGTCTTGATCTACACCTGTCCTTGCTTCTTCTCACCAATTCTTTTGGGTTCAGTGCTTGGCCATTGTGGAATCCATTCCATATCCAAGAGTTCTTTAGAATTTTTAAGGATCAACAGGGAAGCCCAAGGAAATTGCCTTGATGCCTATGTTTGTGCAACCTTTGCTGTTGGGGCGGCCCAAAATAGCATAAGGGCATGAAGAGGCCAGTGGCATCAATGGGAAGCCAGCCTCTGCGACAGGACATGCAAACTCCTCTTTTGTCAGATCACAATGCAAATTTGTGCTTTTGCCATGGCCGTGCACAGATTGGAAAAGCCAAAGTCAACACTGAAAATTTATTCTTTTTCCACTAACCTGATTTCCTTGTCTTCACGCCACACTATGTTTTTGCATAGGAAAACCTGCTCAGCGAACTGAGCCTCAAGGCAGTGCATGTGACGGCGTGGAACTCCTTACACGCCAAATGACAGCTACCTTGAGATGTTAGCCTTGTGGCATTTCTCATTTCTATTAAATAGGAAATCGGCTATTCATCTATCATTGTTACATTCAGACATGCTTTTAATTAAAAATGTGATGATTTGCTTGGGGAAGCATATTATTTTGTGTGCCATTCCCAGTTGTTTGTAACATGCAGGGCGTTTGATAGAAATCCAATGGGTTGCCAATGCACAAAGCATTTCTACATGGATGTGCACACAGTTGAAACTGATGTGGCTGTTTGGGCCCAAGGTGGGGGAGGCCTGTGGATTTCCCTCCCCATCCCGTCCATGTGGAAAGGAGGAAATGACCTCACTACTCAAGGAGAAGCAGCTGTATTCCACTCCCTTTAGCAGTCCTGCAGCTTGGTTTTCGTAGAGGAGGCACACCTATAGGAGAGGTACCTTACATGTCCAGGGAGTTAAATCATTCAGTGTTTTGGCTCAGGTCTAGTTAGAGAGCAGGTGTGTGGACCTGTTCCCATTTGCTTTCAGTTGGTCCAAAATGGTTTTGCTCCAGATCATGAAGAAAAACTTCAATGCATGTATACCTGCATGTATTCTAAATAAAAACATACATTTTGGCTTCTACTGATGTAAACCATCTTGGGTTCTTTTTAAGGAGAAAGGCGGGGCATAAATAAATAATAAAATAAATAAATACAGTTCACACTAGAGTTCTTGGTGAGATTGTAGGGTGGAGGATGGTAATGGTATCAAAATGTCCCAATTGTCAAAAGTGACCTCTAAGTGTTATGAAGCGTGATTTAAATTAACTAAAATAATCAGTATTAAATTTCCTCACTTTTAAAATGTAGTCATAGTATTGTTTGTTTGTAGAGTTTCCATCCCTCACTTAGAGTTTGGGAATAACACAGTAGATTTAATAGGCTAAGAATAACTTCTCTTTAAGATGCAGAAATGCATATAAATTTTTTATAAATGTCAGGAATGCTAATTTTAAACTCTACTTTTGAAATATCATTTGTCAAATGCATCAGTTGGCTTATCTTCCTATTTAGCACAAAATAAATAATTTTAGCATCAACACATGGAATTAATACATTGTTTCCAAGCTCAGAACTCAATTGCTGAGCTGCCATCCTATAACATCCAGAAAAGCCCATATTCCCCCTCCTGTTGTGGAGAACCAGGGTACCATCAACATTGACTTATAATGCTAGAAATGCTGCAGGTTTGGGACAGTCATTCACATGTGATTCCATTGACCAGATTATGTAAACACCAAAGCTAATCAGCCTGAGATTTCTACTGTTTTTTATGCAAGATCCATTCAGATAGGGACAGACAGTGTAGGCACATTGGGTTTCCTTTTTTTTAAGGGCTTATTGCAAGTTCTGCTGCACTAGGGTGCACAGAGAGAGGGAGGAGGAGGAGGAGGAGGAGGAGGAGGAGGGGGGGGGAGAGAGAGAGAGAGATCATGAGAGGAGAAAATAGCCATTCTGTTATTGTTTACAACTTATTAGGATGAATTTACCTGGGGAGACCTAACACAATTTCACAGCATATTAATTTGCTCTTATCCTGCTATGGAGTTGCACCATCAGACTTGATAGTACTTCTAGTTGACCCCTGAAACAGCTAGGAACCTTCTGCTTTCTAGCCCTTTAACATGAAGAGTAAAGAGTAAAGAAACCAAGACAAACCCTAAATATACAATTTTATCCCTTTCCAATATTAATGTTACAGGCTCCACTCTGCCTGGAGTAATTAAATTTAATAACACACACCAATCATTTTCTTTTATTGAGAACTTTATAGGCCCTGTAGATTCACCAATACCCCCCAACAAAAAAAAAAACTAACCAATAATGGGTTTTGTTCAAGTTCAAAGAAAAGTAAAGATTAATATTGGTCCAGACTGGGTTTCCTTATTAACCAATTAGTACTCTAAGTAGAGCCCACCCTTTCACATTCTTCTGATAAGGACTGTACAGAATATGCTCACGAGATATGTCAGATCTTCAGTTCACCATTAGACTGAAGTCAGTCAATTAAGTATTCACATTAACCTCAACTATTCAGTCAGTTTAATCAGGATAAGCTTGAATACCACTTAGGCAAAGTGAGAAAGCCTTCTCAGGCAGAATTAATTTGTCATGATGACTGTTTGTACAGTTCTGAAGAAGGGTATTTGTGAGATTTTTTGACTGAGACCTTGATGTAACTTGGTGTTAGGGTCTATTGATATTTGCTGCTCAGCTTCAAATGAGCAGTATTGGAACTGACCTTACGTTACTTGTTCAGATAGGGACAGACAGTGTCCCTATTCCTCACTGAACTGGTCAGTGTTTCTTCTCCGATCTTCTTCTCACTAAAGTCCTTATTTGAGCTTTGGGGAGCTGATTGCTTTGTTTCATATGTTAAAAGGTAGATATCACCCTGGGCAGAATTTAATGGCTCAGAAGCATGACCTGCCATGTTTAAAAACTTTTAGGTCTCATAGGCTGAAATCCTGTTGTGTAAATTACATCTGGTAAGGCAGATGATGTCATCATCAAGGTTTATTTCCTTGTTTGTTTGAAATTAAACATTTTGGTACCCCATCCTCAAAGATACTGAGGCTTCTAAATCATTTCTTTCATAACTGGGAGGCCTGGGGACAGGAAGGGAAGTTTAAATAATTTCCAAAGATCACAGCCATTGGGAAGACTTTAATGGCAGTGAGATTTTTCTGTACTTAAAGAACCTCTCCCCCTGCCCCGGTCTCACTGCCCACAGTGACTTCACAAAGGTGGAAGTGGAGCTTCAGAACCTTCAAGGGGAACATCGTAAATGCTTAATTTCTGAAAATTGCCATGATAATGGTGTCATCAGCCTTACACGATGCAACGTTCAGCAGGGGATTTTAGTCACTGGCTTCAATGAGGGTGACTTAAGAAGATCTGTAACTGTCCTTTTGATTTACAAAGCCTTTAAAAAGTAATTAGCTCTAGAAAGATCATGCTTATTGAGTTGTAAATCATCCTTCCCTAGTACAACGAAAATTTGAGTATGCTTACTTGGACCAACTTTGTTTGCTTGCTTGCTTGTTTGCTTGCTTGCTTGTGGGTTGAGTAGTTAAACTGATGTACTGCAGCCAAAACTGTCTTCATGAACCAAGGTTCAATTCCAGGTAGCTGGCTCGTGGCTGACTCAGCCTTGTATCCTTTCGAGGTTGGTAAAATGAGTACCCTGCGTATTGGGGTGGGGTGGGAGGGAAATGTGTAGACTGTACAATTTAATTATAAACTGCCCAGAGTGCTTTAAGTGCTATGTGGTGGTATAAAAGGAGAATATTTTGCTTTGCTTCCAAATTAGAGCAAGCCCTACACTGGGCATGTGAAAAACACACAAACCTTCAACACACCACAAAAACAGCAAACATAATTAAAATAATACAGCAAGAAACCAGACAACATTTATAACAATATATTATGAATGACCCTATGGGCAATCTAAAATGGATTAAAACATTTTTCAAAATCACATTATTATTGACAGCATGAATCCTAACGAGATATGGGCACGGAGCGGCAAAATCTTCATTTCCGTTTTCGGTTTTTCGTTTCCGGAAGTAACGGAAACGGTAATGGTAATTACGCCGTTACAACTCGAACCCGAACCAAAAAAAGAAAAATGTTGTCGGGTTTTTGTTTCTGTTTGTGGCATCGCGGCGATTGCGCGATGCGAAGCACAGAAAAGGTTTTCTAAAAAAACCGACTCCCGGCTGAAAAAGCAGGTGGAAATATGCCTTCCTGAGGCTTTGCCACCTACCAGAGGGATGGTTTCTGGAGGGGGTCCCCCCGGCCTTTCCCCCCTCCTCTCCTGTCCTGGGCTGCTTGCAGCAGGCGGGGGGGATCATCCTCGTCATCTCGCCATGCCATGCGGTAGGGGGGGGGAATCCAAAATGGCGACCGCAATTTTTCTTTTGAAATCATGGTCAAAAAAACACACCAAATCACAACAGAAACATGTGAAATTTATTTATTTTAAATGCCTGAATTTTAATAGTAGCAGAAGTGGGTTTTTATAGCAATAAAACGTCGTATTGATGTTATTTTATTTTATTTTATTTTTTATTTTCTTAGACCTGCCCATTTGGGATGGGCATGGGATGGGACCATGCAAATTGTTTGAACAATTCCACCTATGGCATGGCCAGGTTTTGACTGACACTTCTGGATGTCTCGGAGGGCATAAAAAGCCGAGGCACCTTCTAGAAATTGCAGTTGGGTCTTGGATGTGTTTGAGGGAGGACTGTGGCTGCTGCTGGCTATCCGATCGAGGCCTGGGTGGAGGGAGGCTTTAGGCTTCTAAGTTAGGCAGGCAGGGAGGGAATTGATTTTATTAGAAAATAATTTCTTTGACTCCCTGCAGCTTTGTCGGGCGAAGGGAAGCAGTTAGAGTTTTTTCTTTGTTCTCTTCTCTGGCTGTTTGTCGGGAGAGGAAGGTTTTTTCTGATACTGGATAAAGGGGGAGGGTCGACTGGGAGTGGGAGGTGTGGATTTATTTTAAAATATATTATATAGTACCATTTATTTTCTAGTTTTCCCAACTTCAATTTGGTTGCACACACACACATTTGGGGTGCAAGCCAAGAACAGAACCTCTATCCAAGTGGAGAATATTTTACAATATTATTTAGTTTACTAATTACTTACTTCATTGTTTGTTTTTAAACTTGTGTTGTGTGTGCACTTGAACACACAGACACATTGCATTTAAGTGGATCAGAAGAATTTAGAAAATTATTTTCATTTTATTCCCTGACTACAACTACTAAACTATATTGTATTTATTTTCACCCCAATATATTTCTTGGGAGGCATAGTACCACTACTCTCTTCACTTCAGGCTTATTTTTGGGGTGTGGCTGAAGCCACCTGTGCAGCAGCAGCTGCTGCTGCTGATATCAGCCTTACAATATTATATTTATTCATTACTCCAGCTCATTGTTTGTTTGTTTACATACATACACTTGTGTTGTGTGTGCACTTTAACACAGAGAAGACACATTCCATTTAAGTGGATCAGAAGATTTTAGAAAATTATTTTCATTTTATTCCCTGACTACAACTACTAAACTATATTGTATTTACACCCCATTATCTTTCTTGGGAGGCATAGTACCACTACTCTATTTTCACTTCAGGCTTATTTTTGGGTGTGGCTGAAGCCACCTGTCCAGCTGTACAAATTCCAGTGACACACCACCAGTTCAATTACAGGCTGGGAAAGCCTAATTTGCTTGCACACCCACACCCACAATTTGGGGGGTGCAAGAAACTGAACCTCCTCCAAAAGGGGACAATATAAATCTTTTACAATATTATTTATTCATTACTCCAGCTCATTGTTTGTTTGCTTACATACACACATTTGTTGTGTTGTGTGTGCACTTGCACACACAGGCAGGCACATTCCATTTCAGTGGATCAAGTTGAATTAGAATTTAGAAAACTATTTTAATTTTATTATCTGACTGTGGCTGGCCTGCATGCACTGTAGTTTTGCTGACTGATTGCTGAAGAAGGGAAGAAGAGTTTTCTTCTGGACTTCTGGTCTGGATTTAATAGTTTCATTTCATTTATTTTCAAATACTACCATACCATTTCCTTCCTAAGTTTTACAGCCTGACCTGAGAACAAGAAGAGACACTTTTATATTTCATTTCATTCTTTCATTTAGCTGCACCACACCATTCTTAGTTGTTGCCTTGATAACTACTGAACTATATTTTATTTACACACCAATATCTTTTTGGGGAGGCATCTCAGAGTACCCCTACTCTCTTTTCACTTCAGGCTTATTTTTAGTTTCATTTATTTTCTAATACTACCATTTGCTTCCTAAGTTTTCCTCCATTTCAGTGGATCAGGTTGTTCCCCGCCATTCTGGCTTTGTGGCTTTGCCGCGTGCATGGACTCTGTCTCCACTGGGTTGGTGGAACTGGTCTCCTGTTTTTGAAAAACTGGCCTCCAAAGTAGGCGGCTGAAAGAATCCCTCCCCATTGTTCCCTGCCGTTCTGGCTTCGTGGCTTTGCCGTGTGCGTGCGTGGACTCTGTCTCCACTGGGTTGGTGGAACTGGTCTCCTGTTTTGGAAAAACTGGCCTCCAAAGTAGGTGGCTGAAAGAATCCCTCCCCGTTGTTCCCCGCCATTTTGGCTTCGTGGTTTTGCCGCGTGCGTGCTTGGACTCTATCTCCACTGGGTTGGTGGAACTGGTCTCCTGTTTTTGAAAAACTGGCCTCCAAATAGGCGGCTGAAAGAATCCCTCCCCGTTGTTCCCTGCCGTTCTGGCTTCGTGGCTTTGCTGCATGCGTGCATGGACTCTGTCTCCACTGGGTTGGTGGAACTGGTCTCCTGTTTTAGGAAAACTGGCCTCCAAAGTAGGTGGCTGAAAGAATCCCTCCCCGTTGTTCCCCACTGTTCTGGCTTCGTGGCTTTGCTGAAAGCAGACAAGGGCAGCTGAAGGTGGGCCCACATGTCCTCCGAATCATGCTGAGCAGGAGGGAAGCCTCCGCCCGCGGCCACCTGAGACAACACTGAGGCCACTTCCAGTGACATGGCAGGGAAGCCGGATGGGGTGGAGGGCAGCGGAGGGTCTCTGCCCTGGAGATGGGCCTTGAAATGCGCCACCTGGTCAAGGAGAGAGAAGGTCTGCTCGCTCCATGAGCGAACCGGTCTCCTCGGGATACTCCAGCTGGCAATGATTCCCCAAGAGATTGAGGGGAACTCATCCGGATGAGTGTGTGTAGGGGGAAGCATCTGAATCTCTAACCGCTAGTTGTCCAGGGTGGCATTTGCTTGGCTTTACAAGGAGTGTCATGGGGAGGGGAGATTGAGAGGAGTAGAGTAGACCCTCATCCAGATTTGGGGGAGGAACGGAATACTGTGTCTCCTGTTGCCTCTGAGAGGTGGAGGGGAAATGGGATGGATAAAGGCTTCAAAAAAAAAAAGGTATAACAGGCAGCCAGACCAAGTAGGGTGGCCGGTTCAATCAGCGTTGACCAAGAGAAAAAAAGAATATTGCATTCTGCCCACTTTGCTTTATTGCATAGGATGTAGTCTTATGCTATGATATATTTATTAAATATCTTCTTCATCACCCAGTTTAAAGTGTTTTCAGCCTGCTCTGGGTCATTGCGGGACGCCCCCATGCTCTGGGAAGTCAAATCACACTAAATCGCGGTAGAAACGACAAACGACGAACGAAACGTCAAACCGAATTTTTTTTTAAAAAATCACGAAAAACGGAAACAGAAAGAAACGGACCCGTTCCAACAAATGAAAAATCGAAACATCATTTTTTCTGGTCGTGCCCATCTCTAATCCTAACTATATACTCTTCTGTTTAACTGCAAGCAGGGATTAACCACCAATTAGGCTTTTCACTTGCCAGTATTGGCCAGAAGATGTCAGTAGCAAGCTACCAACCATGTTAAACTAGGTAATGCTGTGGATATCCTGATCCATTACCTCATCACTTTTCAGACACAGCCAATCATTTCTAATTGCAAGGGATTGTGCTAATTGTCCTTCTCAGGAATGCTGAAAACAGTTTTTTCCAGAATGATGTTTCTCTCTCGCCCTGCCACGCACATACACAAAGACACATTTCTTTATATGCAGAATAATAAGTGAACTCATGCCTATGGCTAGTCTGCTGCACTGTGGGTGAGCTTTCATAAGTAACATGAAGATTTGAATCAGGCTATTAAATGAAAGTGCTTTTAAAATACCACACATCAGTCACCTTTGTGGTAGTAATTCAATAACTGAATTGTGCCAGTCTCTGCGGTTTGCCCAGGCCTCCATACAAACCGCAGGACCAGCCATCATAACAAAAGTGTCTGTACAGGGCCTGCCTACACTGGGAAATTTGATACTGTCAAGCCTCTGCATAATAGGTACTAATTTTTAATATGGTCTTTTTAAACTCTCACTTGAGTGATCCTTCCATCCATATTGGAGATTATACTCCAGGCTCTCTTCTCCTATGCTGCAGATACACAGAGACCAAGGTTTATTCTATTTACTGTACTTGCTGATGCATTTACCTCATTTACTCATGAGCAAGGAGGCAGAAGGAACATCGAAAAAGGACAACTGCAGAGTGAAGGGAATATATTGGGGTGAAGGCTGGAGAGGAAGAATGAAGGTTAAACCCCTTCTCCAACCATCCCCCTCAGCCAGGGCTCTTGCTAAATCTGCATTTGCCAGCCCAGAGCAAAATAATGAGGCAACACAAAGTTGAATTGGGTTAAACAAGGGTGACAATTTAGTATTAACATTAATTAATTATTAACTTTATCAGAACTTTAACTGAACTGGCACTTTGACGTGGCGCAAGATTTATTGATGAATAGCATAGATTCTAGGTCCCTCCTATAAGCAAATTTCCTGCAGCATGTTAGGATGCCATGGATGGGATGCCTTACAGGGTCTTTGGGCATCCTTTATCTTGAACATCATTAAACATTGGCAGCCGCCTTGAGCGTGATTGGGATTGCTATTTAATTGGATCTCTAGCTAATTCCTGTTATAGCTGATTATCTGAGGGCTGCCAAGATACAAAGTGAAGAAGGGACCTAGATAATTAACATATTGCTTGTGCAACTCACCAATTGTGACCGGAAAGGTTTATTAATGAAGCCCAACACCAGCTTGTGAATAATGGGATGGGTGAAAACGCACTGCAACTCTCGGCCAATTTGAGTGACAGTCAAAAATTCCCATCCGGCCCCGAAGCTACCAGCAAAGCATCACCATACAAAATAAAACACGTGGCGGGAGGGCAGGGAATCTGGCTACTGTGCAGGCTGCTAACAGGGAGCACGCCACCTCCTTATATATGTGCGCTCCCCTTGTGCAGCCTATGCAGGCCACCTGGAAAAGACACCCCTATGTCTTTACCTTTGTTTTGTTTGCTGAGTTGTTCAGCTTTTGTAAGCTGCCCAGAGTTCCCACGGGAAGATGGGTGGGGTATAAATTCAATAAATAAATAAATAAATATGCCGCACAAGCCAGTGTGGAGCGGCCATTCCTTGTGGGGTATTGCTCATGGCATCAATATAGACCACGGTAATACCTGGGTTTCCTTCGTATTTAAATTTCCTGCATATTTTTTTTGGGAGCAGTCACATGGTTTTTAATGAGCAGTTGGTGCCCTCTCCTCTGCGTCATACCTTCCTATTCTGGTTCTGTCCTAACCTGTGTACTACACATTTTGTCCTACTTTCCGGCTCCAGTTTCCAAGGCTCCATCTTTTAAGCTGGGTAGAAAGGGGAGAAACTGAATTTACTGCATATTTTCAGTGTCCTGTTATTGCAACAGAAGTAAACAAGTAAGCATTTTCGAGTGAAGTTTTCAAATCCAGCCCCTGGCGGTGGTTTAGGAAACTTCGCTGAAACTGCTATTTGAGGGACGTGGTCGGCCGGGAGCAGAATTTGCTTCTCTTCCTGGTTAGCACGTGATCTTTTACTGCGTAGTTCACTGACGGGAAACTACGCAGAAAATGCAGGTATTACCGCGGTCATAGCTCCCTTCCCTGCTTTTCCTCTCAGCTGACATTAAAGGGGTAGGGTGACTGTCCTTGGGAGTGGGTGTTAAATAAACTAAGAATCATATTGAGATGGCAATGCATCAACCTAGCATGGGTACTAGAATTTTGTTGTGTTGGTGAGGGAAATGTCGAAAAAGAAGAAGGTAAAATCAGAGGCAGGGTTTACCGCATCCTCCTTTTCAGTGTCACAGCCCACTTAATATGTCACAAGAACATAAGAAGAGCCATGCTGGATGAGACCAAAGGCCCATCTAGTCCATCTTCCTGTATCTCACAGTGACCCTGTCAAATGTGTTTGGGAGTGCACGAGACTAGATATCTGTCTCCTGATCCCACTCCCCTGCATCTGGCCCTTGAAATACCTTGGTTTTAAGCCTGGAGATTATACAACTCCATCGTGATTTGTAACCTGTGATGGACTTTTCCTCAAGGAATCTGCCCCATCTGCTTTTGAAGGCACCCAGGCCAGATGCCATGTCATAAGGTGTCACTGCAGTTAACCCTGACTCCAGTGCCATTTTGGTGCAAAGTACCTATTTGCATACGTGGAACAAAGAGCTAATTTTGATCCTGCTAAATTGTGTCAAAACGAATGCATGTCTTTAATGTTGTGCCAGAAAGGTGCACAACAGCTCTTAAAGAAGGATGGATCGCTCTAAGTCAGTGGTGGCAAACCTTTGGCACTCCAGATGTTTTGCACCACAACTCCCAGAATTCCAAGCCTAGACAGCCAATGACAAAGGACTCTGGGAGTTGTGGTCCAAAACATCTGGAGTGCCGAAGGTTTGCCACCACTGCCCTAAGTAGAAACACACGAGGGTGCCATCATTTGGCTTGACCCAAACAGTGCCAACAGCAATCCATATAACAATCTATATGTTGTTGTGGTTAGGTTATGTGTCTGTCAGAAAGCAGTCTCCATTCAATCACAAAAGCTAAGAAGTTGAAAATTTGTTTGGATAGCAGGGAAGATCCCTCTTTAAAAATAAAAAACCCTAGATAAATTAATTTTGGTTATTAAAATATTTCTAAATCCTCTCTAACATTTTAACTAGTAGGTGGAAGATGCCAGACTCCTTGACAATAGCACCCTATTGCCTTGATACAAAACAGATAGAGAACTGTGGAATGGCTTTCCTCCAGCAGCCATGTGGTCATGCAACCAGCTATGTGACTGCTGATCATATTTCAACACAATGAGTGTGAGACTCAGTTCACAATGGGGAGCCATTATGGGGTGGTGGTGCCCTTCCTTCTGTCTAAGAAATAGAATGCTGTCATTTACTTTTTGACTTAAATCCATTTTATATCCACCCACCCCAAGTAAGACCCATAAGCTAAATGCTGCATCTCTTGGATTGCACTATAGGGTTGCACAACTAATGGACTTCTGAAGAGGAAAGTAGCTTGTGAATGATGGAAACCTTTCTCTGTGTGTCCAGGCATAATTGGTCATCAGGAGTGTTTCTAAAAAACACAAGTTCTTTTCTGACAGGAAGAGCATAATTTTATAATGTCAATGATAGAATTATATAGTACAGTGGGCCCTCGTATAACAAATGGTTTATATAACATAAAATCTGTACAACATAAAAAATCTGGAGATAGGGGAAATTTGCTTAACATAATCTCCTATGGGGCAAATCCGTACAACATAAAAATGGTCGTGATTAGGGATTACTCTGTTTTCAATGCATTCCTATGGGAGATTTGTATAAAGGAAAATTTGCTTAACATGATTTCATTTGGAACAAATTAATTCCTTTATACAAGGTACCACTGTACGTTTATTAATACTGATGCTCAGCACAGCCAACATCAGTGATGACAAGAAATACAGTATGTTTCACATCCATAGATGATGAAAATGGTAACTGGAGTTGCAATCTTAAAAATAGCTACTTGGAAGTGAGTACCACGACACTATATCAAAATAATGCCAAGAGGAATTTGCCCTCCCCCCCAAAAAAAATTCTTTATTAATTAACAAGTTAAACATTTTTCAGACAGAACATTTCTCCTCTGTATTTGACAGACTGAATTGTTCAGTCTCAGTATTAACATTTCCAACAATGATTCTCATATGGCTTTCATTTGATAACATTTATTTTTTCTTAGTATTTTCTGTTTGACAAGATTTGACAACATGCAGTTGCATTCATATTTGACAGTACTCTGTTACTGACTTGCCACACTGCTTAATAATTCTCTAGTGACAATTTATGTGGTAGCTGCATCAGATTAGGGAATCTGGTGTGTGATGTAAGAGTCCTACAGAACCTGGTAGACATCCAGGGGAAAAACGGAAGCTGGTGTTTGTCACTGTGGGCACTTATTCCAAAAGAGTCAATTCAAGTATGAGCCGGAGGAATATTTTGCAACTTGCTCTCCTTTCTTCTGTTTGTTGCCTTATTTTCCCTTTGCAAAACCAACTGAATAAGAATACCTTTACGTTCCCTCTTTTTCTTAAACTGGCACAAGCATTTATTGTTACTGAACATCTAAAAACCTAACTATAAAAATGAATACTGTACAATGTTACAAGAGAATGCCATGAAAACCTAATGTACTAAATGAAAAAATATAAGTAACTACTCTAACAAAAATTTTAAATGCTCTATCAAAATATAATATGATGCTTAAGAATGAAATAACAAGAATGTATCTAGTGCTACAAAATACTAAATAATAAAAAGTATTATAAAGGCATATGCTCCAAATTATTTAAAAAATACTCGCAATTGTGCCACATTTATGAAAATATTTTAACAGATTATGCAATCTATAGACTAAATTAGAGCATAAGAAGCTGTAAAATCACATAACCTGTGTGTGTGGAAAACGTATCCACTAGAGATGGGCATGAATCAAAAAAATGTTTTGGTTTTTCGTTTTCATTGCGGGTCCGTTTTGGTTCATTTTTGTGTTTTTTTTTTTTTTGTGAATTCTTGAAAAAATTTCATTTCATTTTTTTGTTTTCATTTTTACCCGCTTTTTGCGCGACTTAAAGCATTTCCTTGCGTGGACATCCCCCAACGCCCCAGACCAGAGGGAAAACACTAAAAAAAAATATGATGCTGGCAGACACAGTATAGACCAGGTATGCAGGGAGGCTGCAAAGGCAGTGGCAGGCATTGCCCAGGGCATAAGGTAGCCACAGAGTGACTGCACTGTGGGCAGGGGAGGGCACTCACCGAGAGGTACGCACGCACACAGGGAGGCTGCAAGAGAAATCTCTTCTTTGTCTGCCCTAAGAGCCAGGCTGCAGCTAGCAGGAACACAGAGACACACACCTGCCTGGCTGGTCTAAAGTAACGGGTTGCAGAGACAGCAATCCCACCCTAACTCCCACCACAGACTGCAAGCAGGACGGGGGCTGCCAAGGCTTTTTATGCCCTCTGTGGCTGCCACACCTACCCAGTCTGCAACCTGGGCATGCTATTGGTTGAAATTGTCCAAGAATTTACATGATCCCATCACATGGCTTGCATCCATCTTGTGGCTGGTATCCATTTTGTGTCATCCTTAAAGGGAAAAGAAAAAATACATTGTGATGGGAGAAAGACAAAAACAAATGTTTTAAGGATCACAACCCTCTGGTAGGTAATAATTTCAAATAATTATCACTGTGTTTGTATGGATGTCCAGGGTGTTTTAATACCCAAGAAATCAATATTAGGCATCTGGGAGCCATTTTGGGTTGATGTCCCCTAACTCCCCTTGAAGGAAAAAAATACAGTGATCTGAGAAAAGACATAAATGCACGTTTTAAGAACCCCAGCCCCCTGGTAGGTATTATCAGGCAGAATAAATAATTATCACTGGGTTTTTACGGATATTCAGGACTTTTTTAACATTTAAAAACAGCTCATTTCATTGTGCGTCACCATTAACGGAAACAAAACATAACGAACCTAATGTTCGTGGTTCTTTTCAGTTCATTCCCACTTCATCACAATTTTCGTTATTTGTTTCGTTACGTAACGAAATGAATAATGAATAATGGAATGAGAATTTTTTTCATTTCGAAAAACCACCCCAACCAACAGAGGTTTATCTCATCTAATAGGGCTCTCCTGCCATATTTTGTTTCTTGTTCTGGCTAGCTTTTGTGCTCATTCTTTAAACCCTTATCCATTCATCAATTGCAAGCAATCTTTTTTGCACTACTTGAAGGTCCGGGCACACCGAGCACCAGGAAAACACTTTCAGTATTCTACAGTACTCTATTGATGTTGCACACATTGTAACTCCAAGGGTTTGTAACTTAAAATGTGGCAAGCTGCCATTACAAAGATAACACCATTATTTTGATTAAGGTTTTTGCAGGGCTTGGAGGACTAAAATTGCAGAGCATAGTTCATTTTGATAAAATGGATTCTTTAATAGAAGTATATTGTGACACTGAGAGATTGTCATTCCAGAGATATTGTGGAATGCCAGAATTCTGTAGCAATATGAGCTGCAAACGCTACCATCCATATTTAGACACCGTTATCATAAATTCAACTACTGTATCTATATTTTTAGGATAAAACAACCTTGCTTGCCTGGAGAGGCAGTCAAGTATTTTAGACCTCTCAGCTGCCTTTAACACTATAGACCACGGCATCCTCCTGACGCGTCTCTCTGAAATGGGAATTAGGGGCACTGCGTTAAAGTGGCTCTGGTCCTTCCTGCAGGAAACAACACAGAAAGTAGTGTTAGGTAATTCATGTTCAAAACCACGGCTGCTGACCTGTGGAGTCCCCCAAGGTTCTGTTCTGTCTCTTATGTTATATGAAACCTCTGGGGGAGATTATTAGGAGTTTTGGGGTTAAGTGCCACCAGTATGCCAATGACACCCAATACACCTCTCACTACCTCCCGATTCTAAGGGAACTGCTATTTTGAACTTACACAGGTGCTTAGCTTCAATGATGAACTGGATAAGGATGACCAAATTGGAATTAAACCTAGACAAGGCAGAGATGATGCTGGCTGGTTAAAAGGGAGAACAAGGTTAGCAGAGTTTTATTTACAAAAGAATAAATAGGCAAAATAACAACAGAACATAAACAGCTTTCTTCAGCATTCCTTCTTCAGTCACAGAGTCCTTCAGCAGAGACGTGTAGCAGCATGGATCATCATCAGGAGGTTGGGATGAAGTGATCTAGTGTTACCCTCACTTGCTAACCACTATATACACAGTTAATTGCACATTACAGTCAGCTGCTCCCTGACTGGCCTACTACAGTTACAAACTCTTAAGCAACTTACATCAATTGTTAGTTACTATACCCTAACAGTCCCCTCCTTAACTAACAATTTCACATATTATACATTATCCATACATTTCATTCCTAAAGCTTCCACTGCTTCTATATGTTTTTGAAATGTTAATGGTTTCGTGAACATATCTGCCAGGTTCTCTTTAGACGGACAATAACACAATTTTATCTGTTTCTTCTTAATGGCCTCTCTGACATAACAATATCTTATGTCTAAATGTTTAGACCTGCCTTTTACTTTCTCAGAATTTGCTATATGAATACAAGCAGTAGTGTCTTCCATAATCTTCACAGGTTCTTCAAGATTCACATTTAACTCTTTTAACAATGTTGTGTAATACATCATATTACTACAAACTTCTGCGAGAGATATAAACTCTGATTCTGATGTGCTCAGACATACACAATTCTGTTTCTTTGTTTTCCAGGATATCACAGTACTTGCATACATAGCAACATACCCTGATGTAGATTTCCTGTCCTCTACAGAACTGGCAAAATCACTGTCAACATAGAATTTTAATTGTTCTCTATTTGAGGGTGTTATAACTAGTGCATAATTTATTGTTCCTTTCAAATACCTTAAAATATGTTTTACTGCATTCCAATGCATTTTAGTTGGTTTAGAGCAATACCTGCTCACCATGTTAACTGCTAACATTATGTCAGGTCTAGTCGTTAGAGCTATGTATTGTAGTGACCCCACTACAGATTGATACCTCCCTGTGTCAAATGGAACACTCTCTTCTTCTTTTACAAAATAACCTTGTACCATTGGAGATCTCACAGAGTTACATTCACTCATGTTTTGGGATTTTAATAATGCAGCTATTTTGTCATTTTGATGTAATGCAAATCCCCCTCCTGGTAAATGCTCTATGTTAATTCCTACATACGTTTTAATTCTTCCTAGGCTTTTAATTTCAAACTTGTTGGCTATTTCTTTTTCAAACTTATCTGCTGCCTTTTGATCAGGCCCAATAAATGCCAAATCATCTACAAAAACCATTAGTATTTCATTATTCCTTGTATACACACATGGATCTGCCTTTGTCTTTTTAAAATTTATTTCTTGTAATGCTGATTCAAGGCAATGATTCCAATTTCTCCCTGATTGGTGCAAGCCATACAAGGATTTTTCTAATTTCCACACTGTATTTCTATTTTTACTTTTCACTCCAGGAGGAATATCCATGTAAATGGTCTCAGCCAACTCTGAGTTTAAGTAGGCTGTTTTTATATCACAGTGAGTTACCACACATTTTCTCTGAGCTGCCACTGCAAGGCAAATTCTAATGCTATCAGCATGTATAGCGGGAGCAAAAGTTTCATCATAGTTTATATTTTTCTGCTGTAAATACCCTTTTGCAACCAAACGAGCTTTGCACTTATGGCTACCATCTGGCAGTGGCTTTCTCTTAAATATCCATCTGCAACCTATTTTTTTCTGTCCTGGTTCTAGTTGCACTTTCTTATATATCTTTAACTGTTTCATAGATTGTAACTCAGACAGCATTGCCTCTAACCATTGTTGCTTTTCTCTTTCAGGCATAGAAAGAATATCCTCATAACATGAGGGATCCTCTTTTACTAAGCAAATATTTACAGGTTGATACCTATCTGGTTTTCTCCTTTCTCTATGAGACCTGCAAGGTAATTCTTCTAACTCATCACTGCTTGACTCTTCCTGCTTTGTATCACCTGCAGGGACTAATTCAGAGTCTGCCTCATACTCATTTTCAGAATCACTTTCCTTAAAGCTACCTTGCTGTTCTGATTGCTCAACCTGGTCAGTTGACTATCTGATCTAATTCCCTTGGTTCATCTATGAATGTGGCATCTCTAGATATTACAACATTATTGTCTTTATCAACAAACCTCCAAGCTCTTGTACTAGAGTCATAGCCCAAAAATCTGCACTTTTTGGCTTTAGGTTTTCCTTTCCTTCTCCTCTCCTTGGGAATTCTTACAAATGCAGAGGCACCAAATTTTCTTAAATGTGTTAGGTTTGGTTTTCTGCCATATAACAGTGTAAATGGTATTTCACCTGTTGTGCTATGCAATGTCCTGTTCAGAATATATACACTTGTCAATGCAGCTTCTGCCCAAAATGTCTGAGGTAATTTGGCATCCTGAAGCATGCAATTTTTCATATTATTTACTGTCTGAATATGCCTTTCCACTACACCACACTGCCAAGGTGAATAAACACATGACCTTTTGTGAAATATTCCTCTTTTCTTTAACCAGCTCTCAAAATGTTCAGAAGTAAACTCTTTTGCATTATCAGTCCTTACTTCTGAGACTTTTTCTGGAAATTTCCTCTCTATAAACTTTACCCAAGATGTAAATATAGCAAACACTTCAGACTTTCTCTTCATTGGGAATAGAAAACTGTATCTGCTATAGTCATCTACAACAAGCAGAAAATACTTAGCTGAACCATGAGATTGTTTAAATGGCCCTGCTATATCAGCAAATACCACCTGAAAAGGTGAATTTGAAATCCTATCATTTGCCTTTGGAATTGACTTTGCTTTAGCTTTTGCAATGTTACACACTTCACAAGGTACATATGCTTTACGCTTTCATGTTCATACCTTCTACATGCATTTTCATTTTAAACAGAGTTTTATAGTTTAAATGTCCCAGTCTTTTGTGCCAGTCATGAGTGCAATTTAAATGAGGCTTTTTGTTAACTGAATTTACATTTTGCTTTCACCCTCCTCTTCTGGCCTTTCTTTTGGGAACATTTCATAGAGCCCATTTCTCAACCTACCTTCAGCACATATCTTTCTATTTTTAATTACTTTACATGTGCCTTTCTCAAATTGTACTTTGTAGTTTTGTCTGTCTGAACTAGACACAGACAAGAGATTGTATGATAGACTAGGGATACATAATATGTCTTTGCATGTTACACCCAAACAATCTACATATAAATCCCCTTTACCAGCCACTTTTAAAGTTTTACCATCAGCAAGACACACTGTTTCTTCTTCAGACCTGTGAAATGAAACAAAGTTAGTAGGGTTTTTGCAAGAAACATTTGCTGTTGCACCAGAGTCCAGGACCCAAACTGATTTGTCCCTTTGTTTACAGGAGTTAATTACTGAGAGTTTTCCTCTTCCCCTCCTGTTCAGCTGTGACTGGGCAACGTCACAGCTGCTGGGCAACTTTCTTCTCAGTTCACAGTCTTTCTTTAAATGCTTCCAGGAACCGCAGTAGTTGCAACGTTTGGCAATGTTCAAAGTTCCTGTTGTTTGTTTGTTTTTACTACTCTCTTGGCTGGCAATCTTAGTCTCTGCTGCTCAGGTGAAAACACCTGTTGCTGCTCTCTCTGCTTTCCATCTAGCCTCCTCGGTCAGCTGTCCCGCCAGATAATGGGTTGTCAGGTCAGCTGCAGGCAATGTTTCCAAGGACGTCACAAGATTATCATACGAAGGAGGAAGGCTGCTTAATATCAAGTAACTCCTTTGTTCTTCAGTAAATAGACATTCCAACTCCTCAAACTCTTGGAAAATGTCCTGTAATGTTTGTAAATGACTTTTCATGTCTCCTCCCTCTTGCAAGACAGTTCTATACAGTCTCCTAGACAAATGAACTTTAGAACTTGCAGAAGTCCTTATGTGCACAGCACGTAACTTCCCAGCACTCAACAGCTGAGGTAATTCCTCTGATTATACACAACTGGTCATCAGACACATTCAGTCCTATCATTGCCAGTGCCTTATCATTCTTCTGTTTCTGTGCTTTTGTGGGCTGAGCAGGTGGATTTTTAACAATTCCCCACAAGCCTGCTTTCTTTAAACAAAGTTCAATGTGATAAGCCCACAATAAATAACCTCCTTCTTTTAACTCTGGAACTGGAATGCTCACCGGCACCGCTGTTGATTCTGCCATCCTCTCGGAGACTCTCTCTCACCTGCCACAGGCAACTCCTTCCCAGCTCAGACGCTCAGCAGCTCAAACCTCTTTGTCACTCACGTTGGCGGCTGTGGCGCAGGTCAGCGGCTGGGCTCATAACCACTGTTGTGGTATTTTAGCAGAGTTTTATTTACAAAATAATAACTAGGCAAAATAACAACAGAACATAAACAGCTTTCTTCAGCATTCCTTCTTCAGTCACAGAGTCCTTCAGCAGAGACGTGTAGCAGCATGGATCATCATCAGGAGGTTGGGATGAAGTGATCTAGTGTTACCCTCACTTGCTAACCACTATATACACAGTTAATTACACATTACTAGAGATGGGCACGACTTGAAAAAAATTTTTTTCGAGTTGTCGTTAGTCGGGCCGGTTCCGTTTCGGCTCGTTTCCGTTTTTCGCGAAAATTTGCAAAAATTAGTCAGTTCGTTTTTTCGTTTTTTCGTTGTCGTTAGTACTGGTTTGGGGAGGGGGTAGCGGGCTCCTGGAGGGAGCTGCAGGAGTCAGCCAGAGCCACAAGTGACGGACTGGCAGACTCTTTGCACCCGCTGTGTCTCACGTACTTGCATGTAGTGCAATGCAAGTAGATCTGGCTTAGGGTTAAGACGGCTTAGCGCAACGGCTAGGGTTAGGCTAGTTACGAGTGAGGTTACGGTGAGTATTGGGGTGCATCTGGGTGCCTCTCTGACCCACTTAGAAGGACAGTGTACTGGCGTATGGGTTAGGCTTAGGGTTCGGGTTTGGGCTACGATTAGTGGGCTGTTTATGCCCGATTGGCACATCCCAGAAGTCTCTGTGGTCAACCTGGCCAAGTGGCCATGCGATTGGTGGAAAATTTGCATGGTCTACTCCCATGGGAGAGCCCATCATTGCGAATGCGCAGGTGTAAAAAAATAAAATAAAATAAAATAAAATAAAATCAACGGAGACTTTTTTTTGCAAGAAAAACCCACTGCTGCTACTGTAAAAATTCAAGCATTTAAAATAGCTAATTTTCGCATGTTTCTGTGGTGCTTTGGTGGGGTTTTGGGCAACGATTTCAAAAAAAAATTGCGGTCGCCATTTTGGATCCCCCGCACTGCATGGCAAATGGATGCGCCCTCCCAGCCTGGTACCAGCAGCGCAGCAGTAGCAATAGCCAAGGAGAGGGGGGCGGGGAACCCCCCCCCCCCAAATAAAACACCCTTCTGGCCTGGTAGGTGCCCTCAGACAGTTTTCGCCTACTTTTAGGGCCGGGAATCGGGTTTTTTTTTTAACTTTTAAAAACTTTTTTTCTGTGCCGCTTGGCATTGCGCGATGCAAGTAACGAGCACGACAAATCAGACCAAATTGTTCGTTCGTCGGTTCGAGCTCGAAGTCTGGGGCAGTGATTCCCGTTACCGTTTCCGTAGAGTAACGGAAACGAGTAACGGAAACGGAAACGGGAATACCGCTAAGTCGTGCCCATCTCTACACATTACAGTCAGCTGCTCCCTGACTGGCCTACTACAGTTACAAACTCTTAAGCAACTTACATCAATTGTTAGTTACTATACTGTTATACCCTAACAGGATGCAACCTACACATGATGGGAGCACCCCCCAATTGAAAAAAGAGGTGCACAGCTTGGGGGTGCTCCTGGACTCATCCTTGAGTCTGGATGCCCTGCTCACAACTGTGGCCAGGAGCACATTTGCACAATTAAAGCTAGTATGCAAGTTCACTAGTGAGTCATTCACAGCCTTTTTTCGATCTAAAATTGAGGCCATCCATACCATTCTGGACTCCGGTTGCCCTACTTGCTCCTCCAGTGTCCCGAGTGCCGCTGGTCTGGTCAAGTTTGGGCCTGTTTTTCCAGCAGAAGCCTCCAGGGTCTTGGCTTGTTGCCAGCTGGCAGCCTCTCCTTTCGACCCTTGCCCTTCTTGGCTCATTAAATCTGCCGGAGGGAGCATGCCAGAGTGGACTTCGGTCATCTCCACTGCCTCCTTCAGGGAAGGGATTTTTCCCTCTCACCTGAAGGAGACGGTGGTGAAGCCCACATTAAAGAAATCTGGCCTGGTATCGGACAATTTGGCCAACTATCGTCCGATTGCCATTGTTCCCTTCATGGGCAAAGTGATTGAGAGGGTGGTCGCTGCTCATCTTCAGTCATTCCTGGAGAACAATCATGTCCTTGACCCATTCCAGTCCAGGTTCAGGCCGCTTTGAGGGACCGAGACTGCCCTAGTCGCTCTGTAGGATGACCTCCTCAGGGAGGCTGACAGGGGTTGCTCTACCCTATTGGTCCTCCTTGATTTTTCAGCGGCCTTTGATACCATCGACCATGGTATCCGGCTGGATCGGCTTGCCGAGGTGGGGATTGGAGGCTCTGCATTCTGCTGGCTTTGGTCCTTCCTTGGCAACCAACTCCAGCATGTGCAGCCTGGGGGATGAGTTGTCGGCTCCTTGGACACTCCTTTGTGGAGTGCCCCAGGGATTGGCAATCTCCCCCATGCTGTTCATCATCTATATGAGACCGCTGGCTGAGGTCATTAGGGGATTTAGAGTCTGCTGTCATCAATACGCTGATGACACGCAGCTCTATCTCTCCTTTTCCACCTCTGCAGGCTGAAGCTTATCCCAGAGAAGACCAAGGTTCTGTTCTTTGGGGCATCCTCTGTGGGGTCGAGCAGCCCTCTCCCCAAGCTGGCGGGTGCTACCCTCTGGCTTGCAGACAAGGCCAGGAATCTGGGAGTGGTCCTGGACCCAGCCTTATCCATGGAAGAACAGGTGATGGCTGTTTCCAGGACTGCTTTTTTCCACCTGCGTCAGATCACCCAGATCCGTATGTACCTGGACGAGCCCTCCCTCAGAACAGTCATACAGGCTCTTGTGATCTCGAGGATTGACTACTGCAACACTCTCTATGTGGGGCTGCCCTTAACCCTTGTCCATAGACGTCAGCGGGTACAGAACGTGACAGCCAGATTGGTGGTTGGTGCACGTTGCTATGACCGCATCACCCCAATTCTGGCTCATCTGCATTGGCTGCCCATTGTGCTCTGGATAAGGTTCAAGGTCTTGGTTTGGTTTACAAAACCCTCCATGGCTTGGGACCTGAATACCTGTCGGAGCATATCTCCCAAAGATCGTCTGAGGCCCGGCCCACTAGAATGTCGCCGGCGTTCTCACTCTGAGTGGCCACGCCCAGGGAGGCATGGAAATCAGCTACCCATAACCACGCCTTCTCTGTGGCTGGCCCCTCGCTTTGGAACCATCTTCCGAGTGAGCTGCGCCTTACACAGTCCCTGCCTGCTTTCAAAAAAGCGCTAAAAACTTGCTTTTTAGGGAAGCATTTGGTGACCTGGTTTAGGGTTTGTTTTGCCCTCTTGCTGTTGACTTTTGACCCTCTTGTTGAGGTGTCTCTATCTATCTATCTATCTATCTATCTATCTATCTATCTATCTATCTATCTATTTATCTATCTATTTATCTATCTATCTATCTATCTATCTATCTATCTATCTATCTTTTATACCGTTTATTTTCACCTTGATTGTTGTAATGTTGGGTCTGTTTTGACCTTTTTGTTCACTGCCCGGAGTTCCTTCAGGAAGACGGGTGGTATAAAAATGGATAAATAAATAAATATAAATCAATACCCATTCCTGGAGAAACCTGCTGTGGCCACTCATGCCCTAGTGATGTTCCAACTGGAGTACTGTGATGCAATCTATGTGGGACTCCCAATGAAAAGCCTCAGGAAACTTCAATGGGTCCAAAATGCAGCAGACAGATTGCTGACTGGGGACAGTTACAGAGACCGTAATACACCCCTATTAAATAAGCTTCACTGGCTACCAATCAGCTATCGTGCAAAATTCAAAGTACTAACCTTAACCTACAAAGCACTGTATGACCTGTGTCCTAGCTACCTCAAAGATTGGATTTCACAGTATGAACTGACTCGAGTGTTAAGGTCACCAGGAGAGGCCTTTCCCACCTCCTTTACATGAATGCCTTGTGGGAACACATGAAAGGGCCTTCTCAGTGACTGTGCCCAAACTCTGGAACTCCCTCCTACTAGAGGCCAGGACTGCCTCATCTCTGCTGTCTTTCCAGAAACAGGCAAAGACCTTTCTCTTCAGGCAAGCTTTCCCTGAATGATGGACTACCTACTGTGCCTTTTTATGAATCTGCCATACATGCCTACACAGAGTTTGTGTTTGTAACCACTTATAACTTTGTATTTATATATCTCCTTGTGTGATTGATTGACGCTATGTTATCAATTGTTAGCTTTAATGTTGCCTTATAATACTGTAAGATGCCTTTCATTTCTCCGTTTCTCAAACCGATTGTGTCTTATTTATAATTGAGTGTACAATCTCTCCTTACTGTAAGCCACCTTGGGTCCTTTTCCCAGGAGAAAGGTGGAGTAAAATACTCAAAAATAAATAAATAAATAAATAAATAAATAAATAAATAAATAAATAAATAAAGTATTGCTCAAGCCTCAATTTTAAAATCATTTTCATTTTTCAGGGCTACTTTTTCTATACCCCTTAATTATTTTAACATTCTACAAACACAATACCCTTTACACACAGAAAAATCAAGACAGCTGGTGCTTCAACAAGGGAATCTTCATCAAGTGCAGAATAAAATAGAATTGCCCAATATCACCTTTATTATTTACCTCTACACTAGAGCCATTAACTAATTTATTAAAGCAAGATCCTCTCTTCTCTGGAGTACAAATTAATGGTCATAGTTGTCTCTTACACCTTGTTGCAGATGACATATATACTGGACTTTTTTCAGAATATATTTTGGTATCTGGTGTAACAAATAATTGTACACTATCTGATTTAAGGATCAGTTTAAAAACGTCTAAAATGTTAGGGCTCAGCATGTCTGACCAAGAAAGGGAATCTCTACAGAAACTTAAGGGTATTCCTGTTACAAAAATAAAATAAAATAAAATAAAATAAAACATTTAAAGATAATACCAGCTGCTTTAACTGAAACAATTTTCCTTAGTTATAAGACCATGATTTACTTAATACATAACTGGGAGAAGCCTAAATTAGGATGATTGAAGAAAATCTCTTCCATCAAAATACTCATCCTTCCAAAATCTGATAATCTGTTCCATACAATTCCAGTTGGACTGCTAAAGATTAGAGATGGGCACGACTTGAAAAAAAAATTTCGAGTTGTCGTTAGTCGGGCCGGTCCCGTTTCGGGTCGTTTCCGTTTTTCGCGAAAATTCGCAAAAATTAGTCGGTTCATTTTTTCGTTTTTTGTTGTTGTCGTTAGTACTGGTTTTTTTGGGGGGGGAGCGGGCTCCTGGAGGCACCTCTCTGGGGTGGGTGCCTCCTCTGGCCCGCTATAAGGGAAAGTGGGCTCCTGGAGGCACCCGTGGGTGCCTCCTATCCTCACCCACTAGGAAGGGGAAGCAGGCTCCAAGAGACCCCTCAACATGGGGGTCTCCCCTCCTCACCTGCTGCTGCTGCAAAATGCTATGCAATAGCCATATGGATATTGCATAACATAATGTGCAGACAGTGTCTGTGAAGACTAGTGGATGGCACTGAACCCAGAGCCATAGTGAGATGCCTAACTAAGGCTCTCGCACCACCATGTCTCACACAGAAGGGAATTGTACTTGCTGCGTGTAGTGCAATGCAAGCAAGTAGATCTGGCTTTAAGGTGGGTTAGTGCAAGGGCTAGGGTTAGGCTAGTGACGGGTAAGGTTACGGTGGGCTAGTGGGTTGCACCTCTGGGTGCCTCTCTGACCCAATAAGAAGACAGTCTGTGACGTATGGGTACGGAGTCAAGGGTTAGGGTTAGGGTTAGGGGGGCTAGGGCAGGTTTTAGGGGGCTTTTTGGCACATCCCAGAAGTCTCCATGGCCAAGTGGCCATGCGATTGGTGGGATGGCTCCAAAAATTTGCATGGTCATCCACTCCCACATGGCTGGCCACTCGGCCAGCCCATCATTGCGCAGGTGTAAATAAAATAAAATAAAATAAAATAAAATCAATGGAGGACAGAGGAGGAGAGGAGAGACATTTTGTTGCAAGAAAAAACCCACTGCTACTGTGAAAAATCTGGCAGTTTATAAATTTTCACGTGTTTCTGTTGTGCTTGTGTGTTTTTGGACCACAATTTCAAAAACAATATTGCGTTCGCCGCCCCAGTTTGGATCCCCTGCCCGCACCGCATGGCATGGCGATGGCGACTCGCGAGTCCGGCTGCCCAGGACGGGGGGGAGGCGGGACCCCCCTCCAGAAACCACCCCTCCGGTAGGTGCCCTGCGCCCTTAGTCAAGCAGGCATTTTTCCGCCTGCTTTTTTGGCCCGGGAATGGGTGGGGGGAGAGCTTAAAAGTTTTTTCCTGTGCCGTCCATGCCGCTTGCTTGCGCTTTAATTGCGGCGGTCGGCGGCCAGCGAGACTGGGCTTTTTGCTGGCTGGCTGTGAGCCTGCGGCGAGTGGCGCGAGTCCCACCAGAGCAGCCCAGGACGGGGGATGGGGGGGAGGCCGGGGACCTCCAGAAACAACCCCTCTGGTAGGTGCCCTGAGGCACGGCAGGCATTTTTCCGCCTGCTGTTCTGCCGGGAACCGGGTTTTTTTAACTTTTAAAAACTTTTTTTCTGTGCCGCGTGGCATTGCACGATCGCGCGATGCAAGGAACGAGCACGACAAATCAGACCAAAATTGTTCGTTCGTCGGTTCGAGCTCGAAGTCTGGCGGAGTAATTCCCGTTACCGTTTCCGTAGAGTAACGGAACCGAGTAACGGAAACGGAAACGGGAATACCGCTAAGTCATGCCCATCTCTACTAAAGATCTCTCAAAGAAGTAGTACTGAGTAAATGAGAAATTTATATATATATGAAAGAGATCAAGTGTACCGAATATGATACAATATAAAGAAGGTGGGATAGAAATTTCTAACATGTATTGTTATTCAATTCTCAGAACTGGAAAGAACAGCTTGAGTGCATTAACAAGTTTTGGAAAACAGCCCTGACTCTTGCTTTGTATTTGGATATGAAGTGACTAACTGATGGGGAAAAAAGGAGTCAGGTTCTCAGATTTTTGCTTGCTTGATGTCTCCATGTGAATGGTAGTGAGCAGAAGAGGTCAGTCTCTAGATCATCTTGACAGCTGCCATTGGTGTCACCAACCTTTAGGCTGCCCTTTGCTGGCCAATGTGTGACATCTTGTTTCCTGCCGGCAACACAGGCACAATATTTGGCCATTTCCTTGTGGCTTGTATTACAAATGGAAAAACACAATATTGCTCGTTCGTAAACTGGAGGTCTGTTAGATGATATGTATTATCTTATGTGCATTGTCAATAAAAATGAAAGAAAAAAAATAAACTGGAGGTCTTTTGAACAACTGAATTGCACATACTGTAGGGTAAAAGAAATGTCTCTTTTATATTACTACTTGGGGATGCTAGACTCATCTGCAAAATAGAAGAGTTCAGAATGCTGCCGAAATCCCAGACTGCCCAGAGTCGCTGTTTTGCTCCAGAATACTCACCCACTGTTTTTTCAGGGCAGGATGGTTCTGAAACCTAATAACAGATTCAAAGGCAAACAACTCCATGAGGCTTAATTTACAGCCAAATCTTTCAGAACCAGTAAGGAAACTGATGTTAATTGCAGGTTCCTATGAATTATTCAGATAGGTCTAATGAATATTCAGGGAGGGGCTATTGTTATGAGAATCTCCAAGCCCAAAGTGAAAAGTGAAAAACTTAGGAAATGAAACTCTGATCCAAGTGTTTTGTGTCTGAAGACTCGGTTTAAACACTTGCAGATGTGTGTGCTTAGGAAAGCAGTTTTCCTTTGAAAAGAGACGTTAATCTGCACAAGGCCACATACTGTGTTTAATTTATTAGCTGGGGAACAATTGCATCATATTCTGAGCCCAGGAATGAGAGGATGTTCTGAAACTTCTGACACCTGTTGTGGAGTCTCTAGGCTCTTCATTTAAATTTGATAAACCAGAGGAAGAGTCAGTACAGTATAATTTTTGTCTCCTTCCAATTCTATAAATACTTAGGAACACATTTAAGTGGGTTTCAGTGCCCATCAGCATACATCAAACAATAGTGTGATATACTGCTTACAATTGGTGGTGAGAGTCCCAGCTGTTTTCCCACTTTATCTGTGGAAATCCTTATTATAAACTTGCTTTAACTTAACTCATGTTCAAACATTGGTCCTTGCCCCACGTCTACTTTGTTGCTCTAGAAAGTGCTCTGAGGCTGCTTTTAGACGACCCCTAAAATCCGAGGCAAAGGGCTCCCAGATCCAGAACTTAAAATTGTTTTCCCACCAGCTCCGGACTTTTAAAAAAATTAAGTATGACCACACCCACCTAAGCACGCCCCAGTGCACTTTACAAGTACCTGGTCTCCGGAGGTAAAAAATCTTCCAATGCGGATTGTAAAGCTGTGAATGCTGGGCTCCCCTCACCTTCTGTTTGTTTTTTTGTCCCCGCCACCCCTTTAAGAGACAGGAATCCCTGCAGGGCTGCTTGGGGCTGCTCAGATGGCAAGCGGAGGTGAGCCTGCATTCTTTTCTCCCTTTTTTTCTCCCTCCCCTCATGCAGTCAGGAACAATGGAGTGCGGAGGGGTGGGAACACACGAAGAGGGACAAACCCCCACGATCTCCGGTCTGAATTTAAGTTGCCAGTGCATTTTAGAGGTCATGTAAAAGCGCCCTAAGATGCAGATCTTAAAATCATTCCCCCACGTCCATCACACTTTAAGCAAAATAAAGTGTGACCACACACCCCAAAATGTGAGTCAGCACATCTTCCTTGTACCTGGCCTTGCGGTGGTGGAATCCTTGTTGCTGTTCCATTGCAGTTTTTAAACTGGTACACACACCATGGGGTACCGTTTAATCCACACCATAACTGTTCTGTCACCATAGGGCCACCTAATGGTACTACTTGGAGCAGCCACATGACAGTAAATTCACAGTACAAGAAGCTACTGTGCACAGAAAGAAGCCAAAAGAGAAGTATTCAAAGTTCAACAAATGACAAATAAAATTGATATACTGATATACCTACCTATCGGGTTTTATATTTTTTTAAAAAATTGTGCGACAAGAAAACAAAATAAAAGGCACTTTGATGCGGACCCCGTCCGTGGGGTCACAGAAGTTATGTAACAATAAAGTGTGTCCTTGGGGACGCAGGAACAGCAACAAAATCATGTGACTACAACAAGATTTACTACACATTTTAGTTTGTTATGGTACAGAGTGGACATAGGGTAAGAGCCAGTGTTTATTACTATTTTGCTTTGTATTTATTGATGTTAATTACCTTAATGAATTAAGGAAGTCTTCACCCATAAGGAAGGAAGCCAGGATGTATTTAGTCCAAGTTAAGACTGGAAAAAATCAACTTCCACTCTCTCTTGTTTGGAATTACAAAAAGAAAAAAATTAATCTTGTTTGTTTACAACTATCATCTGAGTACTTGTTTGGGAATTATCAGCCAGCTAGGTTTGATTATATAACCAATTCATTTTAATTTTCACCAGGATTTGTAGTTTAAATAAGTTTTAAAAGCATAAAGGTCCCCCCCCACACACACATGTGCTAGTTGTATCTGACTCTAGGGGCGGTGTTCTCCGTTTTCAACCCAAAGAGCCAATGTTGTGTAAGTCCGTGGCTATGTGGCTGGCATGGCTGAATGCATTTCTGTGCACCGAACACTGTTTACCTTCCCACTACATTCACACTACATGTGGCACTCCCTATATTGAGTATACTTTCTTCAAAGGCACATTGACTGAACGCCAGTAGTAACTAGAATAGGCCAACTGAATCAATGGAACTTAGGAGGAGTTGAGTCTACAGGAAGAACTTGAGAACTTTCCTTTTTTTAACTTCAACTCTTCTCCTAGCTTGTGGGAAGTGTCTGGAAGTTGTTGTTGCAAAAAGTAACATTTGATACACAGTGTGCCTAAACCTACATGAACAGTAAGTTGCAATTCTTCATGCTTTGGTCCAACACATATTGGATTTCAGCCAATATGTTCCAATAGTTTTTAATTTTAGATTGAATACAGAAACTTCCTCCCCCCCCCTTTTTGCCAGTCTTTCCTGCATTGCCCATCTTTTGTCTGTTTAATTTATTGACAACATAAACATTTTTTAAAGAAATGTGTGTGTGTGTGTGTGTTGTGTTGTATGTACCTGCTTTTGAAATAATCTGATTTAGGAGACTTATAAGTATTTATCAATAAATAAGATAATAGCACAGATTCAGTGCAAGGTTATGCATGTTCACTCATAAGGAAGCCCTACTGTGTTCAGTGGGGGTTTGCTCCACAGTAATTGTGTTTGGAGGACTCCACTGTTAGTGTTTGCAGTGATTATGTTCCCCTTTAATTTATTCTTCTATAATGGCTTGAAATGCCCAAACAAGATTTATCGTGGCAGCTTGGATAGCTTTTAAGAGGATTTTTCTGTGTGGGAAAACGAATCGATTCAGGCTGCTTAATCAACGAACTTCCGTGCTAAACACACATACAAAGGACAATCAACTCCCACTGCGGCTATAATTTGGAAAAACGAGAAAAAGGATGAAGAACCTTCCCGCCTTGCATGTCTTGAATTGTAGCTCAGCTGAAAAATGGCAGGAGTAGGAGTTTTCCAAATATTGAACCCTTTTCACATAATCTAATAGGCCCTGCCTAATATATTTTTCCAGAAGGCAAAAATGAGAGTGGTCAAATTTTGATGGAGATTGCACAGTCTCTCAGGAATGATCCTCAGCACCACATGAACAGCATTCTTATCTGCTTCTTCTAAGCTCTCGCCACCTATGGTAACGCTCACAGCCAAGGATCATATACTGGTTACAGGGACATTTATAAAAGCCAGTATTGTGGGGCTTCTGCTGAGATAAAGCTGCTGATTTACCAATGGAAATATTATAGTTTGTTTGCATACTGGTGGGGATTGTTCCCACAATTTGGGGATAAATTCTCTCAGAGTCAGTCCATGCCTCAACCCTAGCTGGTTCTTCAAATAGAGAGCTTAGAAGTCTGTTCTCCATAATTCCCAGAGTACTTCAGAATACATGCTGGCACAGGACTTCTGGGAGTTGCATGCAAATAATGCATGCACGCACACACACGCACGGACACGCACGGACACGCACGGACACACACACACACACACACACACACACACACACACACACACACACACACACACACACACACGTTCTGCTTAACTACTGGTCTGAGTGCAAGAGATATGTCTTACTGGTGTATCTATAATTAGAGGTTAATTTTTGAAAAAGTTGTTTACACATCTTTCTTTGCTTCTTCCTTTCTTTATCCTTGTTTATTTCACACACACCCCGACACACGCACTTCCTCTTTCAGAATACTCCTTAAAACCAAACTTTTAAAAAACTTGGATCCCTCCTCTGTCCCCCTTTCATATACTTCTACCATGTTTTGTAAATTAAAGGCAATGAGACAGAAAATGCACATTGTTTTCCTCTATTGAAGCCCCAATTAAGTCACATGTGCCTCATTGCTGCTTTAACTCCTGCTTCTCCCATCCTGAGTACCTCAATGTCCATTCCTGCCCAACACCAGAACAACTGTATGTAGTTTTAGAAAAGATTCTTGAGTTTGTGTTGGTTAAATTCAAATGTGATCATTTCTACAACTGACAAATCAATATAAGGCATACCAGAGTTCTAGTCTACCGGCTCCATTCATAATTGTTCAGTAGATGTAACCCAAAAGATGCCAAGCAAACTATTCCTGTGCACTCTGCAAATAAGGTTTTCTGATGCAGCTGCACGAATGGTAAAGGTAAAGGTTCCCCCCGCACATGCGTGCTAGTCGTGTCTGACTCTAGGGGCGGGGCTCATTTAATACATTATAAATGTATAAAATCCACAGTGCTAGGAGAGCATTTATACCTGCTATTCACTGTAGTTCTGGCTTTGCTCTGCCAGGGAACAGATGTCTGTACATCGAGGGTGGCCCAGAAACTAGGATTCTAACTAAAAAACAAAGGAAGCTGAATATGCATGGCTAGAATGGTTTTGCCATGCCAATGGAGCCTCCCTGTAAGATGTACAAGATGTAATATATGCAAGATGAGAGCTTTTTTGGGAAATGGAGTTTAAATGGAGCAAAATGGTAACCATGGACTGTTGAAGAAAAGAAGAGAAAGGTGATTGACAGCTCAAGCACAACTGATCAGCCCAAGGCTACAGCTACACTGCCAAACTGAACTAGGATGATTCAGCATCACTGTGACTTGATGCACAGTCTATTTTATATTTCTATTCAGATTAGGAGGTTATTTGGAGGCAGTAGGTTGTTTTGGTGCCAATGTCTACATAGCTGCACCCCAAACCATCCAATGCAGTTTGATCCATACCACAGCCCACAGTGCACGGTTATTTGATCCCTCCCTCTGTTGATCCGCAAGTGATAAGTTGATTTAGCAATAAACTCAGTAGTTTTTAATTTTTTTTTAGTATTTTGTTTTAGCTTCAGGGTGATCAAAGGGAAAGATCATGGCTTGGATGTTTCTAGTGTCCAAAACGTCACATCCAGCTTCATACATCACTAGAATGCCACTCATAGTCACCCATCTCCTCACCTTTTGGAAAACAGATCAACTAATTATTTGATTAAAACATGATTTGAATAGCTCTGGCTTGAAATAAGATTGAAGCCCCCAATGATTGGAGGGGACTTCATTTTAGATGCAGAAAGAGCAGTACTAATTTGCATTGGCCTTTGCATCATGTAATCAGTTCCAAAATCTGAATGCATCAATTTTACTTCTCCAGAAAACCTGCTACGATTTATCCATTAAGTTACAGACTGTCTGTTAAAGACTGCAATTTGCATTGTTCTCATTTTCAGCAAAGTCAGTATGCATTGAACATTTTCTTCTTCTCCTATTTTCGGCAGCCACAGACCACACTTTGCTTTGCATGCTTAAATCCAGTCAACAGAGTTCCTATGTGTGTGAATGTACCACAGATATCTTGAGTCTTTTGCTCAGGATTTGAATTGGCAAGTTCTATTAACATAAGGAATAAGGCCTACGTCATTTCAGTCCCTATTGTGTACTTTACTCTTTTATTTATTTATTTATTTATTTATTTATTTATTTATTTATTTATTTATTTATTTATTTAGGGGATTGTATACCGCCTGTCTTCCCAAAGGAACTCCGGGCGGTTCACAACTAAACAAGACAGCAAACAAATAGATACAACATGTGAGCAAGCTATAAAATCAATTAAAACACATATTAGAGGAAAAAGAAAGGCATAAGGGCAGATGGTGGGCAAAAAAAAAAAAAATTAACAGTCACCAAACGCCTCCTGGAAGAGTAAGGTCTTTAAAGCTTTCCGGGACTGTGCAAGCTGCAATTCGCTAGGGAGATGGTTCCATAATGTAGGGCCTGCCACAGAGAAGGCTCGGCCACAAATAGAAATTTTTTGAGCCTCCCTGGGCATGGCCACCCGCAGCGAGTGCGCCCATGACACTCTAGTTTGTCAGGCCGAAGTTGACCGCTGGGAGATCCGCTCTGCCAGGTAATCAGGTCCCCGGCCATGGAGGGTTTTATAAATTAAAACCAAGATCTTGAATCTAATTTGGGATGCAATGGGTAACCAATGCAGCCAAGCCAGTACTGGGGTGATGTGGTCATATCGATGCACACCCTCCACCAGTCTCGCTGCTGCATTTTTCACCCGCTGCAGTTGCCGAAGGAGAGTCAAGGGCAAGCCCATGTAGAGAGCGTTGCAGTAATCTATTCTCGAGATCACCAACGCTTGCACAACCATTCTCTGGGAGTCCCGTCAAGGTATGGACGAATCTGGGCAATTTGTCGGAGATGGTAAAAAGCAGTCCTGGACACGGCAGCCATCTGGGCCTCCATAGTAAGAGCTGGGTCCAGGACCATGCCCAGATTCCGGACACTGTCCGCCAACTGGAGGGAATCACCCTCCAGACTGGGGAGAGGGCCTCCATATCTGGAAGGGGAAGTCCCAAAGAACATAACCTCGGTCTTCTTGGGGTTGAGTTTGAGCCTGTTGGTCTTGGTCCATGCCATGACTGCATCAAGGCACTGGTCGAGGGTCCGGATAGCCTCAACTGCAGAGGTGGAAAAGGAGAGATAGAGCTGCTTGTCAGCAGCAAACTCCAAATTCCCTTATGACCTCTACCAGCGGCCTCACATAGATGTTGAACAGCATGGGAGAGAGGGACGACCCCTGCGGGACCCCACAAGGGAGTGACCACGGGGCTGACAACTCCCCCCCCCCCATGTTGCACATGCTGGGGACGGTCCCCCAGGAAGGATCGGAACCAACTGAGAACAGTGCCTCCTTTTAAAGGTCTGTTGCTGGTTTTGAGTGTTACAGCACTTTGGATCCCCCCCCACTGTGCATGTTTGTGTTCCAGATATCAGACATGGTATATGATACATAAGACAGTGATTAGGTACTTTACCCACTGGGGCAATGACATTGTTAATTGGGGATATTTTACTCCCCTTCAATGAATGGCTTTGTTGAGTATGTTTGAGTAAATTGCATAGTTCCACGTGGGGAAGGAAGGACCTAATGAAAGAACAACAGAAATAGGTGGGTGTTTGATGCACAAATGATATTGAGCAGTAGTTAATGGCAGTGATTTTCAGCCTTCCAAACCATGTCAGAAGCCATTGTTTTCTCAATTTTTATTATTGTTTTATTATTGTGACCTTAAACAAATCAATGCAAAGCTTTTGAACACTCAGGTATAAATTGAATCAGACAAGCTACAAATCAGTTGCTATTTTTAAGACAAATAATCTGGAGCAAATCGGAGCTCATGGTATCCACTTATCCTCAGTTCTAATCAGTGCCCCACAGTGGCTCTCTAGAATGACTCAAAATCAAAAGTCAAGATGGATTGAGTGGGACAAGACTTTGTACTTGATAGGTGACTTCTTCAGGGACAGAATGCACCAAAGTAACGATGTTGCCTTTGGCAACCATTTCATTCTTCCTCTCTAAGTCTATAGTTTCTATTTTCTCCAGTGACAAATGTAAAACATGGTTCTTGGGAACACATAGCTTATCTTTCAGCCTTTTGATTTACCTGCTGTCCTTAAAAGATATTAGTATGGGCATAGAATGTACCCCTATCAGAGAATGGAAAGTTAAATTTATAACAAAAAATCATTATCCATCTTCTTACAACTCTCCCAAAAGAAAATTAGCTAGCAGTAATAGCACATATCTTTTAAAACTCACTCACCATGTTTTCATATATTTTTAACGGGGAAAAATACAGCATCTTAGGTTTCATAAGAGAATGCCATACAAATTGAAAAATTCTACTCAAAAAGCTTCTAAAACTGTCCTCTAAAATGGCTTTTGAAAGAGACTGTAAAACTAGTGAAAACTATGTTTTGTTACCAAAATGGTTATGAGTTAGTGAAAATTGTCACTCATTCCTTTAAAATTTTGCATCCTCAGAATTTCCACTATCACATTTGAACCATGCCCACTTTTGTAAGTGTTGTGAGTAGAGATGGGCATGAAACAGAAAAATAGCATTTCATTTCATTTTGTTTCTAGAGTGGTTTCATTTCATTTTGTCACAAAACAAATTTTAAAGCAGTTTTGTTATGAAATGACATGAAGCAAAATGAAACACTATTCTCCCCTGGGTCCTAAAGGATCCATTGGAGCAAGTGATTTTAGGTAACCTCCTGAAATTTGGAAAGGACTGGTGATCTCAGAGCCGAGTTATGAAGCTCCAAAGGGGGTGGGGGGGTCCCCTAGGAAAAAAAAACCTTTCTAATTGGAATAAGAAGCCACCGCCTCCTATTAATTCACTTGCAGAAGGAATTGGAATAGGCTGCCACCGCCTCCCATTGAATAACTTGCAGAAGGTAAACCTGCCATTCGCATGCCTCAGATCAGTAATTTCCCATTGCATTTTTTTAAAATATGTGATGGAAAATTACTGATCTGAGGAATGCAAATGGCAGGGGTACCTTCTGCAAGCAATTTTAGGAAACCCCTTGAAATTTTGAAAGGTTTGGGGTTTAGGGAATGGAGTTATTAATCTCCAAAGGAGGTACGGGGGGAGGGGTTACTTCATTGAAGGAGTGTGTCTGGCACACATTACCAATTATAGGGTTAATTTACAGCCTCCACTCTATGGTGAAGCACGCTGATCCACATTCCTTCAATTAAGTATACTTCCACCCCATATGAAGCTTAATAACTCAATTCCCTGAAACCCAAACCTTTCCAAATTTCAAGGGGTTAACGGGAGAGCTTGAGGAAGCTCCCCTGCCATTTCCTCTAGAATGAATTGTTTCATTTTAGAGGGGGAGGAAATGGCATTTCATTTTGTTTCATTTTGTAACAAAATGCCAGCAGGAGTTTTGTTTTGTTTCGAAAAGTTTCATAACCTTATGACATGACAAAACAGTGTGTCATTTTTTCGTAAGATGCCCATCTCTAGTTGTGGGTTCATTTGCTTGGTTGCCTGTCCACCCCCATCCCTCTCCACAAGGATGGGATCTATCTCTTCTACTGCATTTTTAAAGGCACCTATTTATGTGCATGTTCTAAATTTTCCACAAGGCTTGAATATCTTCTCTTAAGCAAGTAAATAAAAGGTGGGCTACTTTTTCTACCCTATTGCCTTCCAGGGAGTATATATTCTCTTAAAACCTGAACAAAAGAAAGAAGTCAACCTCTAGTCTTTTTAAAAATTGTGGGTATTATATGATGGTGGGCAGATGACCTAGATAAAACAGGAATCATCATTCATGGAGGCTTCTTTACCAGCACAAATTGGGCTACAGCATAAGTGATAAATAACTGATCAGTAAGCACATGTGCTGCTCCTTTCTCAAAGGTGCAGTTGGCAAATGACTGGGTAATAGGTGGCCAATTTGTATTCTAGCATCCATATGAAAGAGACAGAACAATAGTGAGTTATATCTTCAATCTGATTACAGCCATAGCCACATATTTGTTCTGAAACTGGGGTTCCTCCATTTCAGAACAAAGGATGGGCTTATTAGCTAGCCTCCATGAACACAGACACACAACCAACCAAACAAACTCTTCAGGTACCCCACATTCCTGGCACTCAACAAGGTAATAGCATTGAACAAATTATTGTTAGTTCTTTTGCTTTTAAAAAGTTGGACAGATTTGATTAACATTCTTTTAAGCCCAGTTTTGTTCTGGGGGATAGTGAAATCAAATCATCAGCACAGAGCAGTACTGATGTGTTGCAATTGCCAATACCTGGGGAGAAGAGTGAAGATAAAAAGTCATTCCGGGGAGCAGGTTGTTAATGTAAAAAATAAATAAATAGGAAAATTGTTAGAATCCACTATGTTGTATGAAAATGTTCTTTCAGCTATTCCTTCAAACACAAAGCAAGGTAGTGCCAAGAGAAAGATTTGTATTACTGTTTAGATGACCTTTTACCGTTTTTGAAATATTCTTTTTCTTTTTTCTTTGACAGTTTAGTTTACCTGAGTTTTCTGAAATGTTATTAGGACTGGGTATGTTAAAGGACGCTTGTTAAATGGTTTTTGAGTGGATCATTCATGAAAACAGGACACTGCATTACCCCCAGGAATTTTAATTTTCTTCCTCTTTGTGGGAATTCTCTCCCCATGGAGATCTGGAAAGACAGAGATAAGCAAGGTGCACATAATGGACTGAATGCAATTGATGTGTCTTTTATTTGGGTACAGAGCAAGTCATAAGGATTTTCACATATCCCTAATTACACAGTGTAAAAGTTCAAAGAACAAAGTGAAGAGACCTTACCAGTGTGTTTAGACAGACAGACAGACAGACAGACAGACAGACAGACAGACAGACAGACAGACAGATGAAAGTTCTCTTAAGACATTATAACTGAACAAGAAAAAAAATATAGGTAAGGCATACAGTGCCAAATATGCTGACCTTCAGCATTTCCACATGTGCCTTTCCTTCTATGTCTCTCTCTGACCAAATTAATTCGTGTAGGGACCTCTGAAGAAGGCTTGTACTCTTTGGTTGGATATGGATATGACTGGGAACCCTAATTAAGCAGGGTTGCTGATCAAAGAGAGAGTTCCTCCTCAATCTCGATCCTTGTAGAACTTTGCTGCTTAGCATCCAAGGCTGGGAATTGAATTAGAATGGTTAGAGATGTGGTGGTGGTGGTGGTGGTGATGGTAGAGGAGGATACCTGGAGCTTCCCAAATAAACAGAAGGGAAAGTCATGCAGGTTTTTGACTGTCAACTCTAGTTTCCAATGTGGAGTGATTTTGGTAGGGTTCTCTTACTTGTCCACACAGTGCATTGGATGGAGATGTAAGTAGCAGTTCAACAGAAAACAACCTTTCATCCCTCATAAATTTATACATCCCCTGCCCCTGTACATTTATCATTACTTTATATTCTTTTGTAAGTTTCTTTTCCAGGGAATTGTCTGTGCTTTGTGCCATTTTCATGAAATCAAGAAATGGTTTTAAGCACAGAACTCCATGCTTTTTTTTCTGTTTTTTTTTTCTGGTCAGAAAGAGTTACTACCAAAACACTATCCATTCCTGTCAAGAATTTAAGATGTTAGAAACAGTTGTTGATCATGCTACTCTGGTCAAGTGGGTCATTTTCTGAGGTGAAACAAGGCTTTTGGCCAAGACCAAGGGAAATTATGCTTGACATAGTTTAAACTGAATCACCCTAATTCCTGAAGTACCAATAAAGGAGCTCCAAAGGGGCTCTTTCCTTTGGTACCACAGCTCTAATATACATTCATCATCCAGTGATTGATAGGTGTGTGTGTGTGTGTGTGTGTGTGTGTGTGTGTGTGTGTGTGTGTGTGTGTGTGTGTGTGTGTGTATCAAAAATACATCCCATGAAACAATTGCCAGGTGTCTGCTGTGTAAAACAGTAGGTCTATCTCATGGGGGCAATTCACAACGATTTTTCCTGTCCTACTTATAATTGGAAAGAAATGAGTACTGCGTTAGAAGAACAGGCACTGTATTGTGCCCTCGTTTAGTAGATGGAAAGACATGTCATGAGAATTTTCCCACTGAGACACCAAACCATCTTGGCGAAGCCCCGGGTTCCATGGAAGATGGGCAACAGTGAATGAAAACTAGAGGCCATGATGGATGAGGCCCATTTATCCAAAATTATAATTGCCCATAAACATGCTCCTTTCTAGTCTCTCTTGACTAAGAAAGGAATGGAGTTCTCAGCCAGAAACAATACTAGGAACAGTGGAAGAGCTGCCAAGAATTTGCAGCTTTACATCCTTATATCAATGTAATGAGAGGATAATGTCCCATCCCTTTTCTTCAGAGAGCACACCAGTTCTCTTTCAGACTGTCTATAACAGTCCAGAAAAATAAACAAGCTCAGGATTCATTTAAGGACAATTCAGCTACATTTATGTTTTATAACCCAAGAACAGCGCCTGAATAATCTTCCATGTTACCTTTTTCTAAATTAGTGTTGTCAAGAAAAGGAGAGTGACAGAGTTGAAATTCAAATTGAAATCAGGTCACTGAACCAAAGTGATTGGTTAATACCTCTTTCACAAGTAATATTGATTTTTCTGATAAAGACCGGCTTAGAAAGAGGCCATAAGTAAGCTCTGCAGTTAGTTCTGGTACATGACCTATGTTAGCAGAAGCTGTTACCTGTAGGATTTCATTAATAAGAAAATGAATTTGAAGCATAGGCAAACAAGGGTATAAATATATGCTTGAAGTCCTTCTGTGTGTAGCAGCCAAGCCCTGAAAAATCATCTCACCATTTGCTAACATAAATTTTATCTGTTTTTTTAAGAAAACTTTAGTTTGTTCATGTCTGTAATGACAATAACTCACACCCATGCATTCTAATCCTGTTTTCAAAACTGAGAAGCAGATATTTGTAAGGAAGAAACTCAGGGTTGCCAATTTTCCAAAGCCAGATATCCATATTTGCAAGTAGACATGGGCACGACTTGGCGAAATTCTCATTTCCGTTTTCATTCCCCGTTTCCGTTACGCAATGGAAACGGAAACAACAATTAAGCCATCAGAACTCGAACTCGAACCGATAAACAATAAATTGGGTCTGATTTGTCATTGTCGTTCATGGCATCGCACGGCGATCGCGCGATGCCAAGCGGCACAGAAAAAAAGTTTTAAAAATAAAAAAAAAACCCGATTCCCGGCCAAAAAAGCAGGCGAAAATATGCCTGTCTGAGGGCACCTACCAGAGGGGTGGTTTCTGGGGTGGTGGTGGTCCCAGGCCTCCCCCCCCGTCCTGTCCTGGGCTGCTGGACCTGGTACCAGGCTGGGGGGGCATCAGTCTCGTCGTCTCCATTTGCCATGCGGGGGGATCCAAAATGGCGACCGGAATATTTTTTTTGAAATCGTGGTCCAAAAACCCACCAAAGCACCACAGAAACATGCGAAAATTAGCTATTTTAAATGCTTGAATTTTTATAGTAGCAGCAGTGGGTTTTTTATAGCAGTAAAAGGTCGCACTGATTTTATTTTATTTTATTTTTATTTTTTTACACCTGCGCAATGATGGGCTGGCCATGGGATGGGACCATGCAAATTTTTGGACCCATTCTACCAATCGCATGGCCAGGTTTTGACTGACACTTCTGGATGTGCCAGAGGGCATAAAAAGGCGAGGCACTCCCAGAACAGTCGTAGTCCGGGCTTGGATGAGGGTGGAGCAGGGCTGTGTGTAGCTGGCTGCTGTGCTAGTTTCGATTTTGCGGAGCCTTTAGTTTTTTCAGTTAGGCAGGCAGGGAGGGAATTGATTCAATTGAATTTTTTAGGAAATAACTCCTTTCATTCCCTGTCTGCTGCGGGGAATAGCAACACAGTTTATTCTTTTTTATTCTCCTGCAGTTTTATTGTGAGGATTTCTTTTCTGATATTGTTTCAAAGGGGAGGTTTGACTGGGAGGGGAGGTGTGGATTTATTTTAAATATATATATTTATATACTACCATTTATTTTCTATTTTACAAAGTTCATTTTGGCAAGCCAAGGTCCTTTCATACCCTGTGGGGGGGAATAGCAAGCTTAGCAGTTTATTCTTTTTTATTCTCCTGTTTGTGAGGATTTCTTTTCTGATATTGCTTCAAAGGGGAGGTTTGACTCGGAGGCGAGGTGTGGATTTATTTTAAAAATATATACTAGTATATTTTAGATTTCCCCAACCAGTGCACTCAAACACATTTTTTGGCAAGCCAAGGGCACCTCTATCTATAGGAGAATATTTTACATTTTAGAAATACATTACAATATTATTTATGTACTTTACTTTTACTTACATTGTTTGTTTCCTAAACTTCTTGTGAGGACACTGCAGTTCAACAACACAAGCCCATTCTGATATCAGCCTTATTAACGGACTTGGGGTTCCATCCAACTCCAACACTGTTTACTTTGTTTGTTTATCATTGTACAATACATTCATTTACAAGGCACACCTTTTGCTTGGGCACTGCCCTCTGAGTCTGAGATCAGCCTTTCTTCCAGACTTGGGGCTCCAGCTCCAGTTTACTTTGTTTACCTGTCCTTTATATTACTGCTGTACAACACGACACACTGTGCCAGCCTGGCGCAAACTACTACTGTACTAGTATACTTGCTCAATCTCATTCATTTATTTACAAGGCACACCTTTTGCTGGGGCACTGCCCTCTGAGTCTGAGATCAGCCTTTCTACCAGACTTGGGGTTCCAGCTCCAGTTTACTTTGTTTACTTGTCCTTATTATATTACTGTTCAACACAGTGCCAGCCTGGCACAAACTACTCCTGTACTAGTGTGCTTGTTTGTTCATTTATTTACAAGGCACAACTTTTGCGTGGGCACTGCCCTCTGACTCTGAGATCAGCCTATCTTCCAGACTTGGGGTTCCACCTCCAGTTTACTTTGTTTACTTGTCCTTTATATTACTGCTGTACAACACGACACACTGTGCCAGCCTGGCAAAAACTACTACTGTACTAGTATACTTGCTCAATCTCATTCATTTATTTACAAGGCACACCTTTTGCTTGGGCACTGCCATCTGAGTCTGAGATCTGCCTTTCTACCAGACTTGGGGTTCCAGCTCCAGTTTACTTTGTTTACTTGTCCTTATTATATTACTGTACAACACAGTGCCAGCCTGGCACAAACTACTCCTGTACTAGTGTGCTTGCTCGTTCATTTATTTACAAGGCACACCTTTTGTGTGGGGACTGCCCTCTGAGTCTGAGATCAGCCTTTCTTCCAGACTTGGGGTTCCAGCTCCAGTTTACTTTGTTACTTGTCCTTATTATATTACTGTACAACACAGTGCCAGCCTGGCACAAACTACTAAACTGACCTATTATTTGGATTCCATCCTTATTACTCCACTGTTCCTTTGTGGTTTTGTTTACTATTACATTATACATTCCTTGGCCTGAGCAACGACCAGAAAACTACACTGTGCTGTGCTCTGTGCTTGTACCAAAGAACACAGTGTGTGACAGTAACCTTGTTGTGGGTGGAAAAAGGGTACATTTTTTAGAATAGTTTGTACTTACTTAATATAGAATCAGACAATCTATTTTTCTAATACTTTGAGAAATGAAAAAAATGAGGAGGGGTGGCACAGCCAGAGGGAAGGGGAGGGGGACCCCACTAAGATAAATAGGGGCACATTTCTGAGGGAAGGCACAGGAAGTAGTGCAGATAGTGATACTGCTGCAACTCCGTCCCCACGCAGCAGCTGCACAAGCAGCACCCTGCCATCTTCTGTCACTGAAGGAAGCATGGATGAGGCGATACAAATCCCATGCCCTACATCACTGTTTCTTGACACCCCCACCCTTTATCAGGAAGAAGACGAGGGCTCTGAGTCGGAAATGGCATCAGAATCAGAATCGGGCTCTTTGCATCTAAACATGCCAGATTCTGAGGACCTGTTGGCAGGAACAGACTTAAGGCAGGCTCCAGGCAGTGATGGAAGGAGCAGCCCTCTTTCCACCCAGAGTACCACCAGTGACAGCAGTAGTACTCTACTTTCCAGGCAGGGCACAGGCCACACCATCACCACAGCAGCGGCAGCAGGCAATACCAGAGGGGCCGGTACTTTCTATAAGCCACACGGGTGTCTCTGGGAGCATTTTGAGAACAGCCCGGAAGACGCAAGGATGGCAGTGTGCAAGAAATGCGGGGTGGGGGTGCGCAGGGGGAATGACTATCAGGGAAGAAGCCAATCTTCTCCCAAAGAGCAGGGCCTTGGCAGACAGGCTGCTGACCGGCGTGGATACCCGCCTTGGCCCACTAAGGAGGGAAAAGGTGTACCAGATGGCATGCCTGTGCGACCCTCGCGTCAAGGGTTCCCTGGCAGGCAGCGCTGCCGACCTGAACTCCTGGAAGACAGAGCTATGACGTCAAGTCAGGCTCTCTCCAATCAGGGCCAGGCGTTTCCGAGGGCGCACGGAAGCCAGAGCGATGCAGAAGAGGGATCCTCACAAGGATCCTTATCCTTCTGTACTCCAGGAGTGTACACCCAGAGACCAGGTTCCGTGCCAGCAGCCAACTACTTGGCCTCTGCCCTAGCCATGGCAGTCTCCTCCGCAGTGGAGGCAAGGGAGGAAGAAGAACCGGACCCCGCTCTGACCATGGTGAAGGAGTACATGGCCGAGCCCCTCCAACCCCTCACCTTGGACCCACTCCACCAGTGTCCAGAGTGAGTGTGTCTTCTCCCACATGGGAGATGTCCTGAGGCCGCGCCGCTGTCGCCTGGACCCGGAGACGGTGGAAAGGTTGACTTTCATCTGCTTCAACCTTTCCACATTGGGATTACCCCAACACTCCAAGACCTAAGTCCAAAGTCGTTCTGCCATGGGTTCGTTCCAAACGGGCCTCCCTTGCCCTAACATCTACTACCAGAGCAACACTTATGCCTGTCCGCCTGCCTGCCTGCAATTATGCCTGCCTCCCAGCTTGGCTTCCTCCCTGCAAGCCTAACTTCCTGCCTGCAAGCCTGCCTGCCTGCCTACAAGCCTACCTGCCTGGCTGGCCCTGTGACTACCTGCCTAGTGCCTAACTGCCTGCTTGCCTTCCTGCCTTCCTGTATTCTCACACACACAATCGGAAGGGTACTATTACTGCCCAATTTTTCTAGCCCTTGCCTGGGTCAAAACCAGCAAGGACCACTCAAACTGTCTTTTGAAAGGGTCTGTATTGGCCCAATTTTTCCCCGTTGGCCATGGCTGGTCTGAGTGAGACCCCAAAACCTGCCTTCCTTGGTGCTTCCCTCCCTTCCCTGGGGTTTTGGCACCACTCTGCTTACAAAGTGGACAGGATGCACTTTACAACAACCTACCTCAAAGACTGAGTAGCAGGGGGCTAGCTCTCCTCCTTACAGCCTTAAAGAAATAGCCCAGTTCTCCTGCTTCCACTCTGTCTTCTTGGTTGACGAAACTCGGTCTCCTGGGGTGGAGAGAGAAACTCTGCCTCCCAAGGCAGAAACAATCCTCCCTTCTGGCACTTTGGCTTTGTGCCTTCCCTAGCCTTTGTGGTACCCTGCAAGCCTGCCTTCCATTGTAAGCCAGACTGCCTGCTTCCCTGCCTGCCTGTCTGCCTGCCCGCCCCTCTGCCTACCTGCCTGCCTGTCAGGGTCCCGGGACTCCCGGCTTAGAGGAGGCCTTCCAGGTGCTTCTCCTTCAGCCTATCAGCGCGGTTCAGTGCTTCAAGTCCGAGGCGACATGCGCCCTGTCGGCCACTCTCCTCCACTTGCCCATGCAGCAACCCCGGCTGCCCCCGCCTCTAGGTGGAAAATCACTTGAGGATACCAACTTTAACAGGTGCAGTCATCATCAACTATTGTGTTTAGAATTGGGGGACTCTGTCATCCAACATGGGGGGGTTCACACAATCCAGGTTGGGAAATCCCTTGGCAGAAGGAGGGGAGATTCCTAACTAGGTGCTTCTCCTTCAACCTCCTCTAGTCTGGCCTTCTGGCCTCCGCTACTCTTCACTCTGGGCTGACAAACACTGTGACTCACTAAGAAGGACATTGTGCTTGTGTGCTAGAAAACAGCCATCGTGATTGACTAGGCAAAACTCTGCCTTGCTGGCCTTGTGGAATCCCCTAATCTTGCCTTTTGGCAGGCCCTACTCTGGCCTTGTGGCAGCCCGTAATCTGGCCTCTGGGGCCTGGGCTGCAAAACTCTCTGACTCACTAAGTAAGACAGAGAACACAGCTGGGCTTCATGGTCTCCTTGGGATACTGCAGCTGGCGACAACCCGAGCGATTGAGGGGAACTTATCTGGAGGGGGGGTTAGGGTTAGGGTCAGTGTTAGGGTTAGGGGGGTTGTTTTGGCCTCCGCTACTCTTTCCTCTGGGCTGCAAACACTGTGACTCACTGAGAAGGGAACGTGCCTGGGATGGGAGTTTACCAGCAAACCAGCACACAGCTGTGAAGGAAGACCCTCTGGCTTGCAGTCCTTTTTTCAGACTGGACTCAGGCCTCAGAGTCAGGCCCCATGTGGCCTCCTCCACTCTTTCCACTGGGCTGCCAACTGTGGCTCACTAAGAAGGGAAGCATACTTGCGTATGCGTACGTAATAAAATAGTTTGTCAGGAAGTTCCTGCCTTGGTCCTTGTTGGTTACTCTGAGTCACTGACTGTGAGTCTGTGGAGGAAGGGCTACTGTGTTCCATTGACTGCAAAGCACAGTCTATGACTCACTGAGAAGGAAATTTTACTGGCGTACTCAGGCCATTCTGCAGCTCTTTTGGGTACTGGAGCTGGCTGGCAATGATCCTCCCCTACTCAGGCCCTGTGGTCTCAGACTCAGACCTTTGGATCTCCACTGCTCTGTCCTCTGCGCTGCAAAACACTGTGACTCACTAAGGACAATTTACTGGTGTACTCATGCCATTCAGCCACTTTGGGTACTGGAGCTGGCAATGATCCTCCCCTACTCGGGCCCTGTGGCCTCAGACTCAGGCCTTTGGGTCTCTGCTACTCTGTCCTCTGGGCTGCATGTGAGTCACTGAGAAGGGAATTCAGGCATTCTTCTTCTCAAAGATAATCGAGCGGTCATTTTGGCCTCACCTACTCAGGCCCTGTGGCCTCAGACTCAGGCTATGTGGCCTCCTCCAGCCACTCTTTCCTCTGGGCTGCAAACCACTGTGGCTCACTAAGAAGGGATGAAAACTAGTACTAGTACTGTAGCACACTGCTGGGACTTGGCTAAAGTATATGGATCTTATTCTGCCTTATTAACCTCATTAACTATGTTATTTGTATGTAATGATTGCTTTTCCTGCAAATAAAATACAAAAATACTCACATAATGTAACTTAACAACTAACCTGAACACAGTACCTGTACCTGATGTTCAAGCTAGGCACTCCTTAACACTGCTTAAACATTTTATAATCATTTTTGCCCAAACCCTGGAACAAAGACTGCCGGACAAGAAAACTTAATGTTACGTTCACCAAACTACACTTGTAGGTTGTGGCGGTTGAAGAGTTATGTGAGAAGTTGTGGGAACACTCATCAGGAATAGTTGGAGGTGGGGTTAGGGTTAGGGTTAGGGGGGATGTTTTGGCCCCGAACACTGTGACTCACTAAGAAGGGCTGAAAACTGCTTGTAGCACAGCTTTGAACAGGCAGCACGCTGCCTTGCTGGCCTTTGGGCAGCCCGTACTCGGGCCAGTCAGCTAGCTCCTTTGGTAACTCAAGCAGTCAATGACCCTCCCCTGCTCAGGCCATGTGGCCTCAGACTCAAGCTATGTGGCCCCCGCCACTCTTTCCTCTGGGCTGCAAGACACTGTGGCTCACTAAGAATGGAAATGTACTTGCGCGCTGGTGGCACTCTGTCACCATATAGAAGATTTGCCTGAAAGTTCCAGGTTTGGTTCTTGGAGGTGTGGGAACTGTGACTGACTACTAAGACTCAGGCTCACTCAAGCTATGTGGCCTCCGCCACTCTTTCCTCTGGGCTGCAAGACACTGTGGCTCACTAAGAAGGGAATTGTACTTGTGTACGACTACGTACGTACTGTCACCACCAAGAGTTTGTCAGAAAGTGCCATGTGTGGTTCATGGTGGTTCTACTCACAGTCACAAAGAAGGGCTGAAAACCTGTGGCCTCCGGTTCGCAGCCCTGTGGCCTCAGACTCAGGCTATGTGTACTCTTCACTCTGGGCTGCAAAACACTGTGACTCACTAAGAACGACATTTTGCCTGCGTACTGGGAGTTTGCTGGGATAATAGCACACAGCTTGGACTTTGTGGCCTTCTGGCCTCCCTTTCGCAGGGCCCTGTGGTCTGAGACTCAGCCCTTTTGGGCTCCCCTACTCTGTCCTCTGGGCTGCAAGACACTGTGACCCACTAAGAAGGACACATTTTACTTGTTAACACAACCGTGATAAGGCAAAAATCTGCCATGCTGGCCTTGCTGGCGCCCTTACTCTGGCCTTGTGGCCTCAGGTACTCTGGCGTTGTGGCCTTCCATACTCAGGCTCTGTGGTCTCATACTCTGGCCTTGTGGACGCCCTTACTCTGGCCTTGTGTGTGGACGCCCATAGTCCTCCTTGTATAGCCTAGTGGGATCTGGGCTGTAAAACTTAGAGTTCTGCCTAATCCAAGCTGTGTGCCCGTACGCCAGCATGCTGTCTTCCTTAATAGTAAGTCAGAGCAACCCAGAGCCCACTATCCCATTCCCTACTTATTCCTAACCCTAACCCTAACCCTAACCCTAATCCTAATATCAGACTCTAACCACTAGATGACCAGGGTTGCATTGTCTTAATTGCTTGGCTTTACAGTGTGAAGCCAGGACCTTGGAGATGGGGGGCATTGAGAGGAGTAGACCCTCATCCAGATTTGGGGAGGAATGGAATGTCTGTGTCTCCTGCTGCCTCTGAGAGGTGGAGGGGAGATGGGATGGATAAAAGCTTCAAAACAAAACAACAAAAAAGTATAACAGGTACGGCAGCCAGACCAAGTAGGGTGGCCAGCCGGTTCAGCATTGACCAAGAGAAAAAAAAAGAAATATATTGCATTCCGCCCACTTTGTTTGCTTTATTGCATAGGATGCATGCAGTCTTGTGCAGCAAGTCCATCACCCACTTTAAAGTGTTTTCCGCCTGCTCTGGGTTATTGCGGGACCCGCAGCTGCCGCCCGTGCGCCCGCCCGTGCGCCCGCCCCTCCCCCCTGCCACTGTCGCCGCCCGCCCATGCCCCCCCACCGCCCGCCCGCACCTCCCCACCCCCGCACCCCGCCTGCCGCCTAGGGTGCAAAAACACCTAGCGCTGGCCCTGATTGCGGGACGCCACTCACTGGGACGTCAAATCGCGCGAAATCGCGGTGGTAACGACAAACGACATGACGAAATGACAATTTTTAAAAAAATTCCGCGAAAAACGGAAACGACCCGAAACGGACCCGTCCCGACAAACGACAACTCGGAAAAAAAATTCTGGTCGTGCCCATCTCTATTTGCAAGTTATGCAAATTACTCAGTCATTGTGCTAATTGCATGGTGAACCATGTCATACAGGTGTATGGGAAATGCAACTAAATGTATAGTCTACAATAGCTTTTCTTTATCACTTTTTCTTATGCATATATTCAACAGGTACAGCTTTGTTATGATTGGGAGTAATTGAGGAATCTACTGCTGATGAACTGTACCCAAGCTCAGTCTGTCATTCACATCCTGTCTTCAAAACAGGAAAGTTTTTTTTTTTGTTATCAACTCAATTGTCTTTCACAAAACAGCATTAGCTGCTTTGTTTCATTGATTTTTAAAATTTCAGACCATTGAATGAAGTCTTTCCATCTTTTTAAGCAACTGGCTAGTCCTTCTGTGTTCACTCTGTGGGGTGAGTAGAGGGCTTTGTTTTCTAGATCAGGCCATTATTTTCTTTTTTGCAGAAATTCAAAACCTTGATGAAAAAACTCTCCTGTCTTATTCTTGCACTGCAAACTTAGAATCTCGGGGGCTCAGAACATCCTTCTATGGAGCACTTCAGATGTCAAGAAGCACATGTCAAGCCTAAGCCTAGAAGAATGAGTAAGTATTCTTTCCATTCCCTCACAGACATGCACCTCTTTTCTGTCTCTCTAGGTTCCATGCCTCCTTCTTATGGCACACTAGGAGTTGCAGTATGGCGCAATCTACAGAGTGGCATCTCATAAAGATTAACAAAGAGTGTCCAATGTAAAAATACCACAGACTCTATCATGAGCTTAGATAAGATGTTCCCACTAGGGATGGGCAGGAAACAAAAGCGAAATGCTGTTTTGTCGTTTCATTGCGCAATGAAATGAAACAAAAGAAAACAAAATGAGGAAGCAGCATTTTGTTATAGACGAAATGAAACAGTCATTTTTCCATTGAAATAAAATGTTTCATTCCATCATTTTTGGGCTCCTGCCGAGCTGTCAATGGCTGGGCCCCTTTAAACCTGGCCAAGTCAGTACCAGGGTGACCCTCTGGTACTGACTGGGTAAGGTTTAAAGGGATCCAGCCATTGACAGCTTGGCAGGAGCGCTAAGAAAATGGTCGGGTAGGGAGCACAATCCCGCAGAACTACCTACTCAACTGTTTTCAGAGTGCTCCTGCTGAGCTGTCAATGGCTGGAGCCCTTTAAACCTGGCCCATTTGGCACCAAGGGGACCCCCTGGTACCACCTGGGCAATGGTAAAAGGCTCCAACTATTGACAGCTCAGCAGGAGCCCTCTGAAAATGGTGCAGAAGGCAGTGTGGTTGCCGGAACTGCCTTCTGCACTATTTTCTGAGGGCTCTTGCTGAACAGTCATTGGCTGGAACCCTTTAAACCTGGCCCAGTCTGTACCAGGTTTAAAGGGTTGATAGAGTGGCAGGAGTCCTCAGAAAATGGTGGGGGCTCAGAGTGGGTGGGTGTTAAAGTGAGCACTGTTTAAAATGGCTTGCCTCCATGCCTGAAAGACATTTTAAACAGTGCCCACTTTAACAGTGGTTTCCCATAAGAATGCATTGAAATCCGTTCATCCGAAATGGATTAATTGATTTTCAATGCATTCCTCTGGGAAACCACTAACCAACTTAGTAGTTAACCAGCTTACAAGTGTTTGCTCTGAATGGATTAATCCTGTAAATCAGGGTTCCACTGTACCTCCCTTTCCCAATTTGCTGCTTAAGCTCTTAATTTTTTTTTAAAAGCTACTTAACCCCCCCCTTCCCTAACCTCCCTTGGCAGCCTCGCCTCAGCCTTCCTCAAACCCACCTAAACCCTGAAAATCTGGAACCCTCTCCCCACTCTCACCCTTGAAATTAATTAAAAGAGAGGGTTCCTTGCAGCAAAAAATGGATGCTGCTTAAGCAGCTGAACCAGGGAGCCCAGCGGAATGCTAGGTTTGTCCATTGCTGTGAAAGTGAAACTGCTTCCTTTGCAGCCTCTGACAACATACCAGCAATTTAGGCTAAGGGGAAAGGAGGGCAGATGCAGCAGGCAAGCCCCTTAAATAGGCTTCTGTACCCTGCCACCCCCCCCCCCCCAAGTTTGTGCTTTCTCCCTCCGAACCTCCAACCGGGTGGGCAAATTTGCTCCAACTTTAGAACAAGTCCTGGTGGAGCTTCCCTTCACCATAGTTTCTTTTCCTTTGAACTGCCTTGTTCTTTGGAAGTATTACTTTCATTTTTCCAATGAGAAAAATGAAACATTTTTGTAAATATAACATGGGAGGAAGGGGAACCATGTACTCTTCACTGGAGGAAAGGTGGAATATACTGTAAATGTCACTTTAAAAGAAAGTCATAACATGATAGGAACAGATCTCTAATTTGTCATAAAGAGATGAGTGTGTATGTGTGAACTGAAACTTTGCAGATTTAATAAGAGAAACTGCAAGATTTAATAAGAGACTGCTTTGATAGTGAGGGGACATAAAGGGCATATGTTATGAATGCCTTTCACTGCAGAATTATGTTTAAGCCTTAGAATCAGGAATAATCAACCACAAGGATAGTTCATAATTATGTGATGATGCAGAATTAAATACAGAGTAAGATGCACAGCAGAAAAGAAAAAATGCATATAGCATGCATAATGTGTTTAAAAGGCATAATTAATGAAGCAGAATAAGAGGAAATAATTTTGCACATACTCTGTGGTTTACGGCATTCATATCAATCCCTGCCACATACATATATCTTGCTAACCATACTACCAGAACCAAGTATTCCTCCTTTGCATATGTGTGGAACACAGTGGGTTGTATGCATCAAATGAAGACTTTCTGTATTTGCTGAGCAACCACAAGACTCCTGTGGTAGTAGATCGTTGTCGTTGTCGTTGTCATTGTCGTCGTCATCATCATCACCATCATCATCATCATCATCTTACCACTGCAAAGCTGGAAGGAAACATATTGGAGATGGGCACAAAATGAAAAAAGAAACACTGTTCCATTGTTTTGTTATCTAACAAAATGGTAGGACACGTTTCATATTGAAATGAAATGAAACACAATTTCCCCCCTCTAGGAACGAAACTATTCATCCTAGAGGGACCCAAATGGCAGTGTAGCTTCTCTGGACTCTTCCCTGTAAGCCCCCCAAATCTGGAGAGATTTAGGGTATAGGGGGCTGAGTTATTGAGCTCCAAATTGAGTCCCCATAACTAATTGCAAGAGTGTGTGCAGCACGCCCCAGCAATATAGGGGTTAATAGGATTAAGCTGCTTAAATCACCCCCATATTGCTGGTGCGTGCTGTACACACTCTTGCAATTAGCTATAGGAACCCCGTTTGGAGCTTAATAACTTGACTCCCTGTACCTCAAACCTCTCCAAATTTGGGGGGCTTACAGGGAAGAGCTTGAGAAAGCTCCCCAGCAATTCTGGTGCCGAAACATGCACATGATCACTATTTTTGAGTACATAAAAATATGTACATGAAAATAGAAATTGCAGGCATGTGTTGGCACCAAAATTGCTAGGGAGATTCTTCAAGCTCTTCCCTGTAAGCCCCCAAAATTTGGAGAGGTTTGGTGTTCTGGCACCACAGCCACATATTTAAACTACTGAGCTATACTGATTACTATGACCAGAATCCTACCGGGGGGGGGGGGGAGATCCATTGTTTAGTTTTTGCTTTTTGTTGGCATGTACAGTGGTTACCTCTTAAAACAAATTTAATTTGTTCTACAGGTCCATTTGTTTTAAGAATTTTTTTGTCTTAAAAATGTGGTTTCCCTTGGGAATGCATTGAAAATGGATTAATCTGTTCCAGAGGCAATGGATCACTTCGTTTTACGAAAATTTTGTTTTATGAAATGAAATTTCCCATAGGAATACATAGAGAATGGATTAATCCATTCCAGAGGCTAGAATAAAGATAAAAATAACCAATTTTTTTCATGCGTACATGCAGAACAGTTCTTTGTCTTGTGAAGCATCCCATAGGTATTTTTTGTCATATGAAGCATGCCTATTTCCAGAATGTTTTTCTTCCTTCGAGTTCTATTTTAGATGATTAGAAAAGTCTTGGAGTTGAGAAATGCTCTCCATATGTCTGCTAGGCTGGGTGTCTAGGCTAGGGGAAAGAGAAAAATGAAGGGTTCCTCTTGATAACTTTCCAAATTTAATTGACTGACACATTTTCCCTATGGCCTATCAGATAGGTATATGTGGTGAAACTACTACTACTACTACTACTACTACTGCTAAATAATAGTAGTAGTAGTAGTAGTAGTAGTAGTAGTAGTAGTAGTAGTAGTAGTAGTAGTAGTAGTAGTAGTATATAGTAGTAGTATATATATATATATATATATATATATATATATATATATATATATATATATATATATATATATATATATATATATATATATATATATATATATATATATATATATATATATATATATATATATATGCATGTTAGGGTGGATTCGGGTTTCTTCCCGTGTAGAAATCTGGTTGTTTTGGCGACGTTTCGACGAGGTCTCACTCGTCATCTTCAGGCTGGTGTTCTGGCTTCTTTCTTCTTGAAGCAAAGCGTGATCTCAGTTGAAGTCCTTCTATAAATACTGCTGGGGGGGGTGGTTTGCTTGCTCTGTTGCTGATTGTAGGTTCGTTTGTTCTTTTGTGATCTGCTGTGTGGCTGAGGCGATCGTTAAGGGCTTAACTGCTGGTGGGTTAGATGGCTGTTTAGAGACATCATGTGTGGGTGAGGTGCTGGATGTGTGTCTATTAGCCTTTTGTTTTCTTAACGACCTTGGTGATGGGTGTTCTGGCAGCATCCTGGTCTTTGGTGGAGTGGGGTTCTGTGTCTTGTGAATTCATTTTGGTCTGGCTACGGGTCTGTGGTCTCCCAATGTTTTTTTTGGGTGTGTAAGTGTGTTCCATGTGGTGACTGGAGTGGGGTGTAGCGGTAGATGGTACAGTCGTGGTTTTGTTATTGGATGGTGGTTTCGTTTTTCATCTGTGGGAAGGGTCTGGGTTTGTGTTTGGTGTGGATGGAAGGTGGTGGCATCTTGTGTCCTTTTGGACCTGGTGTCAGTCTTTGTGACAGAGGCTCGTCTGTTGACCAGGGCTAGTTTCCAGATGTCAGGCAAGCGGGAGGTGTCGTCACGTTTATTCATGTTGTTTGGGTGTTTCTCTATTTCAATGGCTTCCATGATTATTCGACTGTTGAAGTGTTCAGTTTTGGAGATGAGTTTGGTTCTTTCAAAATCAATTTCATGACCTGTTGTTTTTATGTGCTGGAAGAGAGAGGAAGATTTTTCTTCTTTTTTGACTGCGTTCTTGTAACCAGCCTAACCAAAATCAACCCAGATGAAGCCAACAAAATCAGACTCGAAGTCACCAATGTCCTCTGCTCCAGCAAACCACCCAGAAGCAATTTACACAAAGAAGAACAAAAAGCCCTCACCAACCTGAGGAAAGACAACAACATAATCATCCTCCCAGCAGACAAAGGCAATGCCACAGTGGTGATGAACACATCTGACTACCAAGCCAAACTATCCAAACTACTACAAGACCCTGCTTACATACCTTTGAACACAGACCCCACCACCTACCTGGAAAAAACCACCAAAGCCAAAATAAAAGCCTCTCCCTTAAGTGAAGAAATCAAGCCAAGCATCATCCCCAGAGAGAAATCATCCAGATGCCCCAAGCTCTACGGCCTCTCCAAGATTCACAAAGAAGGAACACCTCTCAGACCCATAGTCAGCTCCATAGGCTCACCCCTACAAAACCTCGCCAAATTTCTTGCCAAACAACTCCAGCCCTACGCAGAATCCATCACTTCATACGTACAAAACTCGTTCCACTTCATAGAAATTATAAAGAAACAAGACCTACAACCCAATGACCTACTCGTGAGCTTCGATGTTGTTTCGCTCTTCACACAAGTGCCCATTCAAGAAGCCTTGACAGCTATCCACAACAAATACAACCCCCCCAAGCACATCCTAGATCTGACCAACCACTGCCTAACCAACACATACTTCATCCACAATGGACAAAGATACAAACAGATAGAAGGAGCACCCATGGGATCACCCCTCTCACCGGTCATCGGAAACCTATATATGGAACACTTTGAAACCAACGCGTTACAGAAGTCCGAACATAAACCCAAACTCTGGCTCAGATATGTTGACGACACCTTTGTTATCTGGCCACACGGGAAAGACAAACTGAACAACTTCCTCACACATCTCAACAGCCTACACCCCAAAATACAATTCACTATGGAAATAGAAGCCAACAACCAACTTCCCTTCCTGGACGTCCTAATCTACAAAAAAACCGACGGCTCCTTAGGACATACCATCTACCGGAAAAAAAAACACATACAAACCGCTACTTAAATGCACAATCACACCACCACCCTGCACAGATCAACTCCGTAGCAAAAACCCTCATCTCCAGAACCAAACGCCTCGCGGACAAAGACCACCTAAAAACTGAATTACACACTCTCTTGAATGCTTTAATTGCGAACGGATTCCAAAAAAACACCATCACCAAACTAATCCAAAATGAAACACCCCCCAAGAACCAAGAAACAGAAGAGAACAATGGCACTGCCCTCCTCCCTTACATTAAAGGCACCACAGACAAAATCAGCAAAATTCTCCACAAACACAATATCAAGACAGCCTTTTGCACCGAACAAAAAATAGCCAACATTTTAAGAAACCCCAAAGACAAGATTGAGCTAGAAAACCAAGGAGTCTACGAAATACCATGCAAAGTCTGCCCAGCCACATACATCGGACAGACAAACAGGAGAATAAGCGCACTCATCGCAGAACACAAGAACGCAGTCAAAAAAGAAGAAAAATCTTCCTCTCTCTTCCAGCACATAAAAACAACAGGTCATGAAATTTTGAAAGAACCAAACTCATCTCCAAAACTGAACACTTCAACAGTCGAATAACCATGGAAGCCATTGAAATAGAGAAACACCCAAACAACATGAATAAACGTGACGACACCTCCCGCTTGCCTGACATCTGGAAACTAGCCCTGGTCAACAGACGAGCCTCTGTCACAAAGACTGACACCAGGTCCAAAAGGACACAAGATGCCACCACCTTCCATCCACACTAAACACAAACCCAGACCCTTCCCACAGATGAAACGAAACCACCATCCAATAACAAAACCACGACTGTACCATCTACCGCTACACCCCACTCCAGTCACCACATGGAACACACTTACACACGCCAAAAAAACATTGGGAGACCACAGACCCGTAGCCAGACCAAAATGAATTCACAAGACACAGAACCCCACTCCACCAAAGACCAGGATGCTGCCAGAACACCCATCACCAAGGTAGTTAAGAAACAAAAGGCTAATAGACACACATCCAGCACCTCACCCACACAGGATGTCTCTAAACAGCCATCTAACCCACCAGCAGTTAATCCCTTAACGATCGCCTCAGCCACACAGCAGATCACAAAAGAACAAACGAACCTACAATCAGCAACAGAGCAAGCAAACCACACACCCCCAGCAGTATTTATAGAAGGACTTCAACTGAGACCACGCTTTGCTTCATATATATATATATATAGTAGTAATAGTAGTAGTATATATATATATATATATATATATATATATATATATATGTTTTCGTAGATTTTCACGGGTATAGGTATGCAATCAACAACAGAGCAAGCAAACCACCCCCCCCCAGCAGTATTTATAGAAGGACTTCAACTGAGATCACGCTTTGCTTCAAGAAGAAAGAAGCCAGAACACCAGCCTGAAGATGACGAGTGAGACCTCGTCGAAACGTCGCCAAAACAACCAGATTTCTACACGGGAAGAAACCCGAATCCACCCTAACATGCATATATATATATATATATATATATATAAAATAGTAGTAGGCTTCTCTAGGGTGCGTGGGAGGGCCGCGCGGAGCGACTGGATCACCCGCTGCCCACTCGCCCACGCACCCCGGAGGCTTCTCAGGGGTGCGTGGAAGGGCCGCGTGGAGTGACCGGATCACCCGCCGCTGCCCACCCACACACCCCGGAGGCTTCTCGGAGGTGCTGGGGGCGGCACAGAGCAACCCGGCCGCCCCCCTGCCCCCCCCCCACAGTTCCGGTACTGCGGTCCCACAATGTAGTGGGACGGCAATACCTGAACCACGAAATGGTGGGGGTCACTGTACGTGTGTTTTAAAAGAGCATATATAAGAGAAATCCAAATTTCATCAGGCCATCAAAGATACAATGAGATCATTTGCAACACTATCTATTGCCAAAATAAGTGATGTCATTTGACATTATCATAGATACTTGGCTTCTTGCCTTCCCCTCTATCTTGAATTTGTTCCTGCATTAGTTCCCATGACATTGACCATATACGCACTCACTGATGTGATCTTTGGAAAACAGACAGGCATAAATGGTTACCGGAGAAATGCCCTTTGCTTGTTTTCATTATTGGCTGGCAGCAATGCCAAATGAGAGTTTCTTGGAGAAGCTCATTCAATAAAAAGACACCTTTTTAAAAAAAATGTAAAGGCAGCCATGTTGGCTACATGATAAAAAATCTGAATTGTGGTAAATCTTTTAATAGGTCATTCCAAAAAGGCTCAAAATATGTGCAAGCTTAATTGTGTGAGATGTTTCAATAAAAAATGATTGGTGTGAGGAGATAAATGAAAGAAAGACTTTAAAGTCATATCTTGTATTCTCTTTGAGATGTAGTGGAAAGGAAGGATGTGCAGACTTAAATGGAGTTTGTCAAACAATGTTATGACATTTTGATATCTCCTGGAGCAGCCTCTAAACTTGCTGGAAGTGAGAGATGAAAAAATATGGAAATCACACACACACACACACACACACACACACACACACACACACACACACACACAAACTACAACAGATCTGACAACAAATTCAGAACTACTTTCATTCTGTAGGAAGCAAACTCACATAGACATGTTTCAAGACTCATGAAACATCACTTCTTAGGAATACTATCTTCAGAATCCCCTTCATATCAACTGCCTGCAAATGTGGGGGGTTATGAGGTTCCAGCTATTGTAATTCATTCCCAGTTGCCATGCAAAGCTGACGAATATGCACCCAGAGATGATAGCCAGCTGTGAAATGTAGCAGACTGAAATGGTCTACTGAGCATGAACTCAGCTATACAGGTGAGTATAAGTGGGCTGCTTTGTGAATAAAGCATAGATAAAGGCTGGAATTGGCACGTGACTGGGGAAGTAAGCTTATTATAATTGCTCATCATAGAGAAGGGTGTGGGCAAGAACTTGATTTCATATTCCTTTCCTTTCTTATAGGAATTCAATTCCTATAAATGCAATTTTGTAGCCCTACTGTATACACACGTGACTAGCTGCCCTATGACTAGATATTGTTTGATAAATAAGGATGTTGAAAACAAATTAAAGAAAAATATAAAGAAAAATAAAACAAACCCATAACCTGCACTCCCCTTTGAAAATATTCCTGGCTGTTGCAAGAGAAACCTCAGTTTCTCTCTCCTCCCTCTGCTTTGGAGAGAGAGAGAGAGAGAGAGAGAGAGAGAGAGAGAGAGAGAGAGAGAGAGAGAGAGAGAGAGAGAGAGAGAGAGAGAGAGAGAATTGGCTCACTTGTGATTATGTGACCTGCTCCAGTTACTTTTATTGCAAGACATTGCTTGTTGATCAAGGCAAAATGTAGAAGAAATGTTTGCTTGTTTTGCAAAATGCTCTTAAACCATGTTATTCTTAAATCAAGGCATTACTGTTCATACCAGTCATACCAGTCATACCAGTTCCATTCATAAACATAATTCCACTGTCACTTCCTGGCACACAGTCAGCTCCCATCACCTACCATTCAAGTAAATATAAATCTATACTGTACATAAAAGATATAGAATGCAAAATCACTACTAGGGATGGGACTTTTATTTGAAAAAGCTGGAGTTAAAACCCATATTGAGTGTATGGCATGCTTCTTACGGTTCTTTGGCTTTTCATCACAGAAGAGAAGAACTATTGATAATTATAGATAACATTTTCTGCCATATAAAATGCTTTATAGTAATGTTAATAAAGTTATTGTATCAAACCATGTTGAAGAATATAGGCAAAATAAATAAATAAAAGCTGCCACATGAAATTGGATGGGATTTGAATATGAAAGTCCATACCATGGGCTTATTCTAGAGCAGACATGCACAGAACTGACTTACATTTTGAATGCCAATAATTCCCCTTGCTAAGAATTAAATCTGGCCATGCCAACTGTGTTTAGTCTCGTTGGTGGAATGTGGCCCCAAATTAGTTCCAAATTGAAATTGGCAATCCTCTTTCTAAATACTGATAAAAGGGTTTTGCCGGGCCACCCTGGAATAATGATGCAAGAGACAGAAAGTTGGTTGAAAATAGGGCCACACTTTCTTGAATCAACTGAAGGAACTTCCTCTTTCACAAGGGGCCTACTGTAGTACAGAATCATGATCTGGATCTGTGACCAGCCATGCACCAGACTCAGATATTCCCCAGGCAAGTTCCTAGGGTATTGAAGAACCTCCCAGGCTACAGCCTGCCCAAGCCTCCTGACCTTAGGTGCTCCATGCCCTAGGGAATCCCCCCCCCCCCCCGCCCACACGCACACACCTTATCCCCATCCAGGCATCACAGCTTCTGGCTCTTCAATGCTGGGAGATGGGATGGGTTGCCCCCCATCTCAGGCTCCCATTTGGAACTCACCAAAACCCCATGTCTTCTTCATTACCCACTAGTGTGGACAACAAATAAATGGCCTCACCCTTCTAAAATGGAAGGGGGGGAACCCTGCCCCTTTGGCCGATTAAGGGACAGCCCAAACATTCCTGTTCCAGCCTCAACCTTATCCTTAGGGTGGGAAAAAGCAAGTGGACAAGTGGACAAGCAAGGGACAAGATAAGCCAAGGCAGGCATGAGCAGGCCCTCAAAGTAAAGCCTCATCCCTCATCCCCTTGACTACCATGATGTCCCTCCCGTGTGCACCTCATCCAGGTGGGCAAGCAAAGAGCTCCCACACCTGCAAGTGTGTGTAGAAAGAGTCTTTTAAATAAATAAATAAATAAATAAATAAATAAATAAATAAATAAATAAATAAATTATTAACCACTAGCTGAATGGAAAATGAAGCCTCATCTCCTTCTAGCAGTTGATGGGGATCAAATGGTTGCCAAAAGGCAGAGAACTGGGGTGGTGGTCTTTGACTCTTCCTTTAATACAAGAGAGAGCTCGATTAGGGTTGCTATAATCATAAGACTTGACAGCGCACAACAATTACCTGGAGATCTCTTGGGCGATCTTTTTTTTAAAAAATGCCATTTTCTAGCATGACCACTATCAGTTGCACACGGTGCAATTTGTCCACTGCCGAAGCATCAATGAGGAAATATAAGGCCCCAGGAGTTCCAATACGACACAATTCTCTATATCCCATTCCAGTAGAATCTTCACAGACATATCCAGTAGAGCTAGTTGTGGGCAATATCCATCTTGGGGCAGATATTGACAAGGCACGACATTAGAATGGTGCACTTCCTCTCTCCCTACAGCCACCCCCAAGCCAAGATATTAGGAAATGTTCATTGCCCAGCTAAAATCTGCTCAAGTGACATTGTAATGTCACCTTTTGGAGCTGTTTGATATGCATGACATACAAAACAGTGTTCTATATGTATATACTTACCAGATGCCTGTATACATCATTTGTATTAAAATAAACCAATTTTTAAAAGGTGTTTTCTTGCCTGTCAGATAGAATGGCTGTTCCGGGCAATTTTAGCTGAGTTGACATTTAAACGAAAGTATTTTGATTTAAACTGATTAAGTGCTCAGCTCTGGACAGCCCCGGACTATGGTTGTAGCTAATAAAGCCAGCAGGAAAAGGAACCTCATTCCCATACTGGAGCAAGGTCATTTCATTCTCACTCCTGTTCATCTGTCAGCAGCTCACTTCAAGCAGGACTGTACACGCTCTTTCATCTCTCTTGATAGAAGCCAGTGAAGTTTTCTGCTTGATGGTGTGCATATTTTCTGAGGTTTAAATGTTAGTCCTAAAGAGAGGTTGGTGGCATGTCTATGGATCTCAGCGCCAGGCATACAAGTCCTGTTTTTTGACCTCTCCTTTCCTGCCCATGCCAAGCCAATCTCCTACCTTGAACAAAAAGGTGTGAATGAGAATCTTGTGCACAATCACATGAACATACATAGAAGCATACCCACAATAGGGAACCTTGATTTTGGGGGCTTTCTACATTGGTTGCTGTTTATGTCTACATTCTTTTTATTTTCTCTCTCAGTGCCTTCAGTTGTAACGTTGGGTGTAGGACCAATATGCAGGTGCCTTTGCCCACCTAGACTGGAGTAAGGAGGCAACACACAGTGCATTTTGGATTGGAAAAGTGGGCCACACTCTATTCAACATCAACATGAAAAACATTAAAAGGAGGGTCAACAGTAGGACAGAAGGCTAATCCATCTGGGACCAGCCTAGTGCCAAACGGACCACCAGATGAGATGGAACTACATTCGGGAATCCCCTCAAGACCTGGCTCTAGGTGATTGTAGTCCCCTCCACAAAAGCAAAAGCCATGAAGCAGCTGTGAAACTGAAACTGCCTATTGCGACTGCAAATCTGTTCTAAACGACAGTCGACAACAAAGAGGCCTCTCCACAATGGGAGCCCCCTTATATAGGGTCACTCTCATGTGGCCCTGGAGGCCCACCATAGAGGCCTCTTTATGCCTTCACCCACCCAGATGGGCCAGCAAAATGGCTCCTGGACTACATTGCGGCCACAGGAGAGCAATATTTCTCCTACACGAACAGACAATGCCTTAACAAAATGTTTATATCCGTATAGGTATGTATTACTTTATTGATCAAATGTTCCTCAAAAGAGTGTGTGGTACCTTACATGGTGTCAGCCCTCTCTGTTTCATCGTCAGAGCAACCTTGTGAAATAGGATAGGTGGGCAATGAGGGATTTTCTGATGGTTGTCCTGTTAGATTTTGAGCTGAGTGAATACGTACTCAACAGTGATGTACTTGGCTACTGTTTTCAAAGTGGCTTTCTCCCATGTAACGTGCTTAAGATTCTGACATTGTAAAAGTGCTTGTGATGGGATTATACCCTTAAGAAGAAACTTTGATAGTTGGATTCACCCATTAAATGCTGTGTATAACATAGCATCTTAAGGCATATGGAATGAAAACAGAATCCTTATAGAACAGAGTCCTTATAGTGCGTATTTGCAACTTTGTTTTCCTGTATTGACCCTTTGTTTGCTTTAATTTAAACACCTCCTTGTTCTTGACCTCCAGTAATGCTGGCTCTGTACTAGTTTTTACATAATCTGCCAACGCATGCTTCTCTTCTTCAACTGTCTGCTTCACTTGCAAAAGACCTCTACCACCTAATTATCTAGGTAAATAAAGCCTGTCAATATCACTGCGTGGATGCAATGCATAGTGAATGGTCATAAGTTGTCTTGTTTTCCTATCCAGACTATCTAGTTCCATTTGAGTCCAGTTTATAATGCCAGCGGTATGCCTGATGACAGGTATGGACCATCTATTAATGGCCTTGATGGTGTTAACACCATTCAGCTTACTTTTTAGTACTTTTCTAACCTTTTTGCTATATTCTTTACTGTCCACATTTTTCACTTGCCCATGCTTGATATTATGTAATTCCAGTATGCCCAGATATTTATGGACTTCAAACTGATGGGACTTAATGGCTTGTCCATTTGGGATTTCAGTTTCCTTCACTCTCAATTATTTTTCCTTTTCTCAGTGCCACTGTGGCACATTTGTTTGGTCCAAACTCAATACTAACATCAGTACTGAAAATCCGGGCTGTGTTGTTCAGTGAGTGTATTACGGTTTCTGATTTTCAATAGATGAGAAATTTTCCCTCAATTTTTAGCAGTTTGGTACCCTAAATTTGGTACCTAAATTTGAATCAGGGCAATAGTAAATAGCAGAGGTGACAAAGAGTCACCTTGAAAAATCCCTCGTTTAATGTTAACCAATCTGTAGCTTTTCCCCTGAAAAACAATTCTATTTTCCAGTTCTTCATTGCATTTTTAATGAGGGCACTAATACTTTTAAATATTCCAATGATCAGGGCCAGCGCTAGGTTTTTTTGCGCCCTAGGCAAGGGGCGGGGGTGGGGTGGGCGGCAGCGGCAGGGGCAGGTCGGCGGGCAGCGGTGGCGGGGTGGCAGGGGGGCGGCAGATGATCGGGGCTGGCGATGGGCATGGGGGGTGGGCGGCGACAGGCGTGGGGGCCGGCGGGCAGACAGCTATGGGCGGTGGGGGGACAGACGGCGGTGGCCAGTGGTGGTGGGGGGCGGTGGGGGGGCAGCAGGCTGGCCAGCTCCCCCTCTCCATTTTGGCACCCTAGGCAACTGCCTAGTTCGCCTTAATGGACGCGCCGGCCCTGCCAATGATATCTAGGCACTTAATAATCTAATTATGTGGTAATGAGTCAAAGGCTTTTTTATAGTCAATCCAAGTAATATATAAATTAGTTTTCCTGGCTTTACAATTCTCTAGGATCATCTTATCTATGAGTAACTGATCTTTTGTGCCTCTACTTCCCTGTTTATTCCCTTTTTGCTCTACTGGCATGATGCTATTTGCTTCCAAATAATCCTGGACTCTATCAGCTATGATGCCTGTCAGCAGTTTATACATAGTTGGTAAACACGTTATTGGCCTGTAATTTTCAGTATTGCTCCTTTTGTTGGAGCCTTCTGAATCATATAGGTTTTGCCAGTTGTTAACCATTCATTAATATAACCTTTCCTCAACATTTCATTAAATTCTTCAGCTATTTTTCCATGCAGACTGGTCAGGTGTTTAAAAGCCACCACCACACCACCACCACCACCACCACCACCACCACCATCATCATCATCATCATCATCATCATCATCATCATCATCATCATCATCATCATCATCATCATCATCATCATCATTAATGCATAACATTTCTAATTGTTTGCTTGTTTGCTTGCTTGCTTGCTTGATTCATTCATTGGAGCAATAAACATGTATCAAAAAGTATCATGTAGCCGATGCTCCTGTAAAAGAACGCAAAACAATGACTAGGTTCTGCTGTATGACGGAGGAGGTGGAGCTGCTCTCCAGATGATCAACATTGTGACTGATTTGGCCTTATGTTCTGTATGAAAGGCAAAAGTGATGTGATCTCCCTTCTCTCCCCATTTAGTGTGCAAGAGCCATGATCATATGATGAACAATTCTAAAGAGCACCTTCTGAAGAGAAGCAGGGCAACTCATTGGTGGCCTTTAGGTGACTTGTTGTGTCCCTGCATTATAATGATTTGTACTTCGCTGTCATTTTGAAGAGCATTTTAGAAAACGTGGAAGAATGTTAATTTGTGGCACTCAATAGCTAGTTCCTCTCCCTCCACCCTCGGTGTCCTAATTTAGAATCCAATCATGTTCCCTCAGACTCCCACAAAGGTGAATCTACTTCTTGTTGCTTAATAATTTTCACTCAGTGGTGCTCCTTTATAAACAATGCTTTTTGCATTCTAAGAGCCCTTTAGTGGCTGACATTTTGCTGCATCTGTTCAGTTGTGCTACTCATTAATGCCTCGGAGAAATCATTAACATGTTTACTTGTATCAGGACTATTCAAACAGTGATATAAGGGTACTCCCTCCTCCTCCATTGTGGGTTCCATGGCTCCCATTGTGTGCAATGTTAAAGGCAAGCCAAACCAACGGGGTCTGATTTCTTTAGTTGGAGCTTTCTAAAGAGTGCTGTCATCATTTAATTCAAATCAAATCTTTTCATTATTCATTGTACTGTATTCTGAAAATACATATCTCATGACAACACTATTGTACAGCTTGATTTTATGCACAACAGGACTTCCACAGAGTTAGTTTTACCTTGTTTAACAGGATTTGCTACCTAGGAAGTGGACATAAACCAAAGCCAGTCTGAGGATAAATGGCAAGAGGCATTTTCTGTCAACTTCTGCAAATATCTATACATACTAGATAAAATTCATGTGTACTGCTTGAACTGTTTGTTTTATCTGCAGTGCTTTTGGTTCTTGGAATGATGCTTCCAAGTGAAAACATGTTGTGCTCTTGCTTTTTAAATTTAGAATTGATGTTATAAATGTGTTGAAAGACAAACATGCATGTAGATCCATGGATGGGGACTCACAAGATGAGACCATTGAGTGCAACTTCGGATGAACTGGTGGCTTGGACTTGACTCAGGGTTTCTTTTCTGGGTGGGGGGGGGATTTGCAATGTGACTCATGAATCTGGCCTAGGGATGGGCAACTTACGAAAAATGACACACTATTTCATTGTTACAAAACCTTACAAAACAAAACAAAACAGTAAACAAAGCAGTAAACAAAGCAGTTTCATTTTATCAAGAAATAAAATGAAACACATTTTTTTGTTTTGGAAATGAAATGATTTGTCCTAGCCTCTTGATCCATCTGTCTTGAGAACAGGAGGTTTCTTTTTAAACTGATTGATCCCCCCCCCTTTCCCTGTGCCTCAGCTGTTGAGATAGCTTATCCCCAATCTTGATCTGCCTGAGACTAGCCAGGAGCTAAGCTGTTACCTTTGTTGGCTGTCTGCAAGTTGATTTAAACTGATTGTTTTCCTTTCCTTTTTACGTAAGACTGTGGAGGTTATTTTTTAAAAATATTTTCTTTCCTTCCATCACTGTGCCATGCATAAACTGTGTTTATCTCCCTGATCTCTCTGTGCAACAGCTAGCTGTTAGGTGACTAGGTTGTTTACAGACGGTTCTTTGATTGAAAGCAAATTGATTGGAAGATTTGGGGTTTTTTGATTCAGGGCAGTGGGCTTCCCATTAAATAAAAAAAGGAAAGCTCCCCAATATTAGTTCATTTCATGACAAAAAGTCTTTTTAATAATCTGTTATTAATGAAACGAAATGAAGACTGAAACAAAATGAAATGAAATGAAACACTCTATTTCTGTTTTGTGCCCATCTCTAATCTCGTCCATTTGTTTAATTCTCTGCTGCTGGACCTAAAAAAATAAATAATGACATACCAAAAAAAAATTCCAGTCCCTAAACTGACTTAACCATGATGCCTAAAAATTATGGTTCCATCCCTTTAAATTTCAAGTACTCTCTGCTGCCTTCTTTGAGATTAGGTTTACAAAGAAAAGTTTTTGAAACAGCACATGGTGCCATAAGAGGGGAAGGATTCTGCTACTCTACTGTTTGTTCCTTTCAGTTTCAAAAGCAGACTGTCAAAACCACTCAGTTTTTAATATGTGCTTAGGGCAGGCTGGTAAATTTCAACATGCGGCCGTTCTTTTCTGACCAGCCAGACCTGACTATCTGATCCAGTTGACTGTTGTTCAAGTTCTTACATTCCAAGTCCATATTTGTTCTGGATGTCCTAGACGGATAACCGATATTTGTCTGGTTCTTTTGCATCTTCTATCTCATGTGGGATTGCCCATGAGATTGAACATATGAGTCCAGGTTAAAGTAAACGTCAAGAATAGTTGTATAACTAGCAGTAAGCCATGCAGACTTATTTCCAAGATAATCATGCATCTCTTGAAGCAGGGGGAGCCATCAAATGAATGAAAAAATACGTATGGTGAGAGCAATTGGCTATGAGTTAGGAGGATAGGTTATGGAAGGTTACCATCTAAGGACAGGGAGGTGTTCCAAGAAATGCCTTTACACAAGGGATTTGCTGGTAGGCAAATACAAAATAAGCACATACCTCAATATAGGTCTTGTCTTGTTTATCCAAATCCTTCTATTTGGATATTGTTTGACCTCCATATTCATAGCATTTCTTCCATTAACCCTACTTTACATAAACCTGTTGACAAACACACAAGAAGCATATGCCAAAACAGCTTGGTAACCTTGTAGGCTGAAAATACATCTCTGGGAAAAGGACAGTTTATTGATTGTTTGTGACAAGCCAACCTTGAAAGTACAAAAGACAGAAGGACTGAGGGAGCATTCTGAACAGCTGGAGGAGACTGATCCACCAACATGTTTTAGGCCCAAACACGTGCTGCTTGCCTGTTTTCTAAAATAAAACCTGGCCAAATTAAGAAATAAAGTAAGAAGAATATAAATTATAAGCATGATTGTGTTTCAACACAAACTGTTGTACTCTAGCAGGATAAGAAAGTACAGATGAATATCTAAGCAAATTCCCATTTCTCCTTCTCTGCCAGCAGCAGAGGTAGAAAAAGTTACCGTTTGGGTTATAGTTCTCAGAAACTCTCAGCAAAAATACAAAAAGGAAAATTGTCTTATATCTAGTCAACTTTCACCTTGCAAGATGTTTATAGAGAAAGATGTTTATAGAGAAAGAAGGGGATTCAGGCTTACTCTGCTGGACCTTCTTAGACACTAGCAAAGTTTGATTTCTCTTCTTGATCTGTACACACTTTGGCTGGACATTATAAGAATTTTGTAACAAACAGACCATTTTCTTTCTTTCTTTCTTTCTTTCTTTCTTTCTTTCTTTCTTTCTTTCTTTCTTTACTTCCCACTCCTGAAGTAAAGATACAAACATAGGTGTTAGGTTTACCTAGGGCCATTTTACTAAATTATAAATTTTACTTCCAACCTGCAGAGGGGCTTGAACTAGTGTGGAGATCTGGAGTAGGCTCTAGCGGTACCTCTTAACCCCTTCCACGACCCCGATAAGGTGAATCCCAAACCCCAGGTCCAAGAAGTCCATGGCCAGCTCATACTTCGCCAGCAATAACAGAGCTTCCATCCTCAGCTGCTAACTATCACATTCTCTTGAAATAGGGCTGCCAGTGGCCAGGTTCGACTAAAAGGCACCCCTCATCATGGCAAAACTCCAGATCCAAATTGCTGCAATGCTAGATGCAACAACACTCCAAGTGCCAATGGGAAAATGATCAAAAGTGATTTTCATTCTGGACTACTCCCATGTGACCTATTTAATATTGTGCAGCCACCCAATCTGTCAATAGCATCTCATGGGTAATCACTATGGGATAGGCAAAAACACATTTGCCAACCTTTTGCATGCCAATCAGGTAAAGCAGGCCCAAAACACTTTCCACGCCTCTGAGTGACCACCTGTTACACTACACCCAGGGAGGATGGGTGGTCTGCTGCATAGAAAGAGAGCATACTACTGAAACAGTCTGCTGTTGGTCATTGCAGTTCTTCTTACTTTATATGGATTCTATCTCTTCTTGTTTTTGTCTTTGCTGAGGTGATCTAGCATTAACTGACATATACACTCAGTGATAAGGGATCTACCACTAAACGTGGTAGTTGAAAAAGAAAAGAAAAATAGAAACTCCTGGGTGACTAGAAAACACCATACAAACTGCTCCAGCTCGGGTGTGTGTTGGGGAAGAAACTTTCAGTGGTACGGCGGGGGGGGGGGAGAGATGATTCCACTTTAGAAGCAAAGTTGATTGATTTTCATTATGCGGTAGATTATATGGTAAATTTTAAAAATGAAGACATCCATTTTACTTCTCCAGCAAATTCTGTAGTATTTACCAGTGTAGTTGCAGCCTAAGAAAAGGGTTACGTCCAAGCACAAATTTTGTTTTAATTAATAAGCTCGGTGTGATCTGCAAAGCCATTTGGGTAATTTGCTAATTCCAATACTGGGTGTGTGAGTTATGCAGGTCAGATCCCAACAGTGAATATTCATTAGGATTTCATTCATTCTTCTGTTGCTCCAGGATTTTTATTTCATTGATAGACTTTTTTTTCTCTCCCTCGCCTAACACTTAGAATGAAACTGTTTGGTTGGGTCCATCAACCTGCTACCTTTGTGTGCCAGAAACTTTATACCACAGGGAGGTTTGGATTGCTCTTCAGATGCCATTACACATTATCTTGGGAAGCACATTTAGATGACAGTCTCAATAACTGCAAAACTTTGACTTTGCAATTAACAGGTATTGTGTTCCTCATTTCAGACATGGAAAAAGTAATTTACACAAAATGTCTGGTAACAGTTGTAGCTCTTAAGAATGTACATAATTACTCTCCTCCTCCCTCACTAGTCCAGCTGCCAGGACCCTGCCTGTCATGGAACCCGAATGTGAAGGGTTAAATGCTGGAATGCAGCAGGAGGAGCCTTGCAGTTCAACTCAGCAGGCAGCTCAGTCTGAGGACGCAGCTGAGGGCACATCTCCTCCTCCTATAAGGGCTAGGAGCAGGATCCTGCAAAGGAGAACTAACAGGAGAGCTAGGGAAAGGATCTTTAATGATAGGCGTAAAATTAGATTTGAAAGCCCTGAGTTCTAGCAGGAGCCTTGCCAGAGATATGGGTGTGCTCCCTGGTTTAGGATAAAGCTAGCAAGTTTACCCTGAACCCTCTGTGGGAGCAACGGGTCACTTACCTTGCCACCACGTTCCTGTGTGTTATCCTGACTTTGTTTCCTGACCTTGGACCGGCTTCCTGACTACGACGTTTCTCTGTTTCCCTTGAACTTGGCATTTGGCACTGTCAATTATTCTGGATTGACTCGGACTGTACTTTGTACTTTATCTGGATTAAAACTAAAGTTCCTGGCAAAGAGCTGAACTTGGCTTGCCGTGTGTTCTGTGTGTGGGGCTTGACACCAGCCATTCTCTGAAGAGCACAAAGCAGTGCAGGCTACCCATTCAATAATACTCCATGTTCATGTATTGACACTTAAACCTCTGAGTTGCCCAGAAACGAATGTTATTAGGTGGTCCTATAAGTTTTGCTGAGAAATTATAGCTAATTTGGTGGGTGGCATACAAGCTATATAAATAAATAAATAAACAAACAAACAAACAAATAAATAAATAAATAAAATGCAGGAATCATTAGCTGGGACCCATCAAATAGCTGAAAGGACAGAGAGTGAATGAGTGAATCTTTTCTGCCCTGCCTCCAGTCTCTTGGGTGATGTGGATATGACAGACTGTTATGGGCTGATACTCAATTGACACAATTATCCAGGAAGGAAGGAAGGAAGGAAGAACAAAGATAAAAAGAAAAGAGAAGATGGATTTATTTCCTTGGATGAAATTACTATGACTTCTCATAGAACTTCAAGTCAGTTTTCCATTATCTCCCCCAGTTGCATCCTCAGAGCCTGCAAAATTCCTGTTTGGGATATTTTTACAGGTGTGGTCCTACAAAACTGCCAGAAGTAAAAGCCAGAATGATAACCATTTCCCTGTTCATGTGTTTAGTCTCTGAATGGAGTGAAATGCTCTTCCTGAACTGCATCATGGGTGTCCTCTTCAGAACTATTACTAAAGGCAGAGTTGCATATTTGCTTTCCAAACTTCTCAAGTGGGTGTTTATCCTCTCACACATTTGGGTGCTGACCTGTATAAAGAAATGTGTTGCTTTTCAACGGAAGTGAAGTCATGTCATGAAAGGCACAGGGGTTCAAAATTGAAGTAATTTATGAGCCACCTGTGAAGGTGCCCTGAGATGAAAAGAGGTCTTCTAGATATGATGACTCCCACATAATTATTTAAGAAAGGGAGGGTTTTCTTGTTTTATAATAACATCCTATTCAGTGATAAATCCATTAAACATGACTTGTGTGCTACTTCTTAATATATTTTAATCTTATTCACGATTTCCAATACTGTGTCTCTACTTAGGTTAATCTAGGTATATCCAATCAAGTGAAACAATAAATATAATTATGGATTCAAAATTAAAATGTGTGGGAATTAATTATATTCATGTATTCCTACCCGCCACCATATGACAAGCAATTAACAACACATTACCATAGACAGTGAGCTCAAAAAGAAAAAAAAAGGGAGGTGAGGGAAAAGAAGCTAATAGTTCAAGATACATATTAAATGCAGATGAAGGACTCATACCCATATACAGGTATGAAATGTAGGATTATGATAGTTGTATCCAAATTCTCTCTGAAAAGGGACTCAGTGGCTTATTTATCTATAGGCCCAAATCCTGTTGCACAGCTGTCCTGGCAGAAGGGACATGACACAACTTGGGTCAGGATGGGACTGCTAATTAAGGAGTCCCCACTTCCTTTCTGATTCAAGCAGCAAATCTCCTGCCTTGTGCACTGTGTGCACAATGATTCCTTTGTGGTAGGTTGCCATGGCCATTTCTTTTCTGCTTGTGTTAAATATGGCCACAGTGCTTTGGCACAAAGAAGCTAGCTGGAAGGATTGATTGATTTCATTTGCAAGTTGTCGGGTGCTACAAGGGAGCCAGTGGCATTTAAGGTGATTTTACACAATCTTCAGATTTTCGTCTTGCCCTCCACGCTGACAATCATGTGCATGGCTGGTTCAGGTCTTATTGAAGAAACAGAGAATACAGATAGTTCATGCTTGGAGAAGAGAAGAGATGAAGAGAAAGGGCCTATATTACCTAGTTTGCAAATTAATTTGCTTAGCTTTGTGACTGCTCTTCAGGACTTAAGCATACCATTACTTCGAATTTTCATTCCTTTCATCACAATACATTTTGAACTCTCAACATAGGTTATTCATAATGTATGTTTCTGCCCTTTATCCTGTCGGATTGACTTCTCATTGAAATGAGTTAGTTGAACACTGTATAATCAGGGGTGTCCAAACCTTTCCTTTTGCAAGAAGGGCCACATTTGGTGAGGTGAAAATAAGTGGGGGCCGACAATTCAGCGGCATTTGGCCCCTGAGCCAGACTTTGGACATGCAAGGAGGTGGGGAGGATGCTGCAGCAACAGAGCCAGGGGCAGGTAGGCTGGGCAGGTGGCTGGGGGTAGAGATGGCGGCAGGGAGGGCTGGTAAACCGTAAAACTGTAAGCTGATATCTCCATCTAATATGGGGAGAGGCCAGCTAGTGGCGATGCATGGCAGCTTGAGCTGGTGGGGAGAAGAGGCTGTGGGCTGCTCAGAATTTGAAAACAGGCTGCATTTGGCCCCCAAGCCTGACTTTGTACATGCCTTCTATATATGGAGAACTAAATCAATACATAGATTGCACTGGGAATGAGGGTGAATGTGACTCTCATAGAATCATAGAAGAGTGAAGTTGGAAGGGGCTGACAAGGCCATCAAGTCCAACTCCATGCTCCATGCAGGAATAAAAATCAAAGGACATCTGCCAGGTAAATTCTCTTGAATGCCTCCAGTTTTGGAGCACTCAACACCTCTTGAGGTCATTGGTTCCATTGCCGTTCTGCTCTAACAGTAAGTTTTTCAGAATATTCAGCCGAAAGCTGGGTTCCCTTAACTTGAGCCTATTGATGCACACCCTGCGCTCTGGGATGATCAAGATCAGATCCTGCCCCTCTTTTATATGGCAGCTTTTCAAATGCTTGAAAAGTGCTATCATATTGCCCCCCTCAGTCTTCTTTTTTCTAGGCTAAACTTCCCCTGTTCTTTCAAACTTCATAGGGCTTGGTTTCCAGCCCGCTGATCATCCTTGTCACCCTGCTCTGAACCTGTTGCAGTTTGTCAGCAATTTGTCAGAACTGGACACAATACTCAGATTGAGGCCTAACCAGTGCTGAATAGAGGGTGGACGAGCACCTCATGGGGTTTGGGAATTATACATCTGTTAATGCAGCCTACAAAAGCATTTGCCTTTTTTGTGACCACATCACACTGTTGCCTCATATTCAGCTTATGGTGTATAAGAATTCCAAGATCCCTCTCACATGTAGTATTGCTGAGCCAAGTGATCCCCATCTTGTAGTGGTGCATTAGGTTACTTCTGCCTAAGTGCAGTTCTTTGCCCTTATCCCTGTTAAATTTCATTCTGTTCCTTTCAGCCCATTACTCCAGCCTATCAAGATCAGTTAGAATCTTGTTTCTGTCTTCCAAGGTATTAGCTATTCCATCCAATTTTGTGCCGTCCGTGAATTTGGCAAGCACTCCCTGCACTCCCTTGTCCAAGTCATTAGTAAAAATGTTGAAGAGCACCAGTCCCAGGGCTGAGCCTTGGGGTACCCCTCTTCTTACCTGCCCCTAGTTAGAGAAGGAACCATTAATCATCACTCTCTGAGTATGATTCTGCAGCCAACTGGGTATCCACCTTACACTTGATTTATACAGCTAACACCTAGTCAGCTTCCTAATCAGGGTATGGCGGGGAACTTTGTCAAAAGTGTGCTTCCATCGTACACCATGGCCGTTACTTCACGAACCTCTCGCTGCGCGGCGAGCCGTGATTTCTGCGCGAATCGGTCGGTTTTGTCCGCACGATCCTCCATTTTGGATGCGGCGCCACCCCGACCACGCCCCGACCACGCCCCTAAACCGTGCTCCAAGCGGGGCGAGAGATTCCCCTGCCGGAGGCCGGGAATCTCCCTCGCTTCGCATCCCGCTTCGTATCCAAATTCACGTGTGGCCAGTTAAAAAGTATATTTATTTATTTTTTAACTTACTTTTTCTCCGAAATGCCGATGCATAGATATTTCGGTTAACCCGTTCTTTTGATCTTGCCTTCTGTAAGCGGGGCAGGGGCAACAGAGGGGGGGCAAGCGTCCCCGGGTGACGTGAGCAGAGCCCTCCGCTGGCAAGGGATGGCGAAGGGCTGCGCAGAGGGAGGGGGGATGGGGTGTCGGTGCCGCCGCCGCAAGACACCCCCGCGCGTGCCCACCCAGAGAGCGGCGGCGGGGCACACAGGGCGATGAAGCTGAGAGAAGCCTCTCCCCGCCCCGCCCCCCCCAAAAAAAACCAACCCAGCAGCTCTGCTTCAGGGAAAAACGATGGCCGCCCACAAGTCCTCTGACCGCAAATGACAGCCAGGTATTGATGCATCGATACGCCGTGGTAATTTTCTTAAAAAAATAAAAGAAAGCAGAAACCGGACGTTGTAAGTAAGCTTCCGAATGCGAAGGGAGCACGTGAAGTACTACTGGATTCGACCCTAAAACCTCGCCCGGTGAGGACACGGAAAGAGGGGTGGGGGCGAATGGAGACCACGTGACTACCACGTGACCGCCTTCGAATTCATAGCGAAGGCAATCACGCTGCGAAGAGAAGTTCTTCGTGAAGTGACGGCCCATTTTACTTCCTGAATGAGCACAGTGATGACAAATGAATGAGGAAGTCACCATGGCTGACAGATGCTTGGGAGGAAGGTGACAATGTCTGGCTTAGTGAGTTCAAATACAACTCTGAGTATGCTATGTACCCATTCTTACACACTCAAGCTATTTTGCGGTCTTCTAATATAGTAGGGAATGCTGACATGATGACAGTAAAACTCAGCTGTCATTTGGTTCATCTTCTGAGTGAACTGAAGTGGCATTATTTTGTTCTTCTCAAGTTACAAAATAAGGTGGCCTGATCCTAGTATAAAGTTGGCATGCTGTGTTCTGCAATAATCACTGTTTACTCACTACCAAAGAAATGATTGTTAGCCCTATGGGATTTTGCCACATGTTGCCATATGTTGCTATTGTCTTACATTATTAGGATTAAACATCCTAGAGCTGTTCATGAAAAGCACAGGGGTATCTCTGTGTAGCAGATATGTTGTTTTGCCTTCTTTTTTTTGCTGCTTTGCCAGTATGCAAAAGAAATTGATCATTTTTCTAAATTTCTAGCAATAAGCTGTTATGTTACTGAACTATTAAATAATATATCTGCACTGTTTTTGTTTAGTTGCACAGTGCTTCTTGCTTCTTTCCATTCCACACTCCTTGGTGTAAAACAGAACCAAGTATATCTTCCTTTTCAAACCCTGTCTTCTCAAATATCATCTTCTGCTAACCCCTACACATCATGCATTTTACATGATGATGATTTCGATCCTTGTGTAGGAATGCAGCCAGTGCTATAATTTCCTTGGCCCGTGTTTTAAACAAAAGTCACCCTTGCATCACATTTCTCAGCTGAGTTTCTCCTGTCTCCTTTATTCATTAAGTAATCTGTACAGAAGGTCTGTCCAACTTTGAGAGCCTGAAGTCTATTTTAATCTCCCAAAGGGACCCATGGTCTACTTACAGGACCACATACGTGGCTCCTTCTCCTCTGTCGCTGGCCCCACCTCCTCCTCCTCCATCACCATGGCCTGAGCCGTCGCTTTCCTCGAAAGACCCCCTTCCCAATGTGCCAAACAACATAACAACATCACCATTGGTGACCGGAGGCCCAAGGAATCCTGTCCTCCCCCACCCCCCAAAGCTGGGCTCCTTCCTTCCAATCTTCCCTCCCTGGGGGTCCCTCCCACAGCCACATCACCTTTGATGGAATCCCGTGTGCAGGTGCTGTGCTCCCCATTGTCCTTTTTGGTGGGGCTGTCCAGCTCCTCTTCCTCGTAGCTCTCGGACAAGACAAGGATAGAGATGGTGGTGGCGGCAGCGGTGGCGGGCCCACCCCGAGGGCAGTGCAGTGGGGGCAGCAGCAGGGGTAGCCCCGGCGAGGGAAGCATGGGAGAGACCAGGATGGCTACACTCATAGTCTAGGTGGGCTGAAGGAGGAGGCAAGGGTTGGCCCTCCTCCCGACGTGGCAGCAGCAGTGTCCACCACCTCCTGCTTCTCCACTGGTGCAGTGTTGACCTGCTCTTTTCCCGTCTCACCTCAGAGAAACTCCCTCAGCCTGCAAGCCTTTTGGCTGCACTGTGCAGCCGCCAAAGCCATTTCCAAGTACTGCTGCCACCACGTGCCCATGCACTTGGACACTAGGCAAGGGGGAAATCACCCCCCCAGGCTGGTGGAGACCTGGTGGGCTACTTCCGACGGCCCTGCAGGCTACCGATCACCCATGGTCGATGCATTGTGCAGGCCTGCTGTACAGTATAAGCAATGCCCTGGGTATTGTGTGGTTTGAAATGTGATGGCCTTTCCCATGTTTGTTGCCTGTGTTTTCCAAGTTGGTCTAAGTAAAGAAAGAGAAGACAAATCATATGCATCAATTTCAGTGAAATTAAGCTAGATAGTTATGGCCTTTTGGTAGAAGCACTCATATTCTAAGAGTGTGAGTACATAGTCAAATAAAGCAGGTAGAGATGGGCACGAAACGAACAATTTTTTGTTTCCATTTTTGTTTTTTCATTTCGTTACATAATGAAACCACAAATGAATTTAGTCTCTAAAATGAAATGAAACAAACAGAAACACCGGAAATTTTGTCGTGTGTTTCATTTCCGTTACTGCAATATGAGTGAATTGCTTAAAATCCTAAAAAAATCACAAAAATTGAAATAAATGGTAACGAAATCGTAATGAAACGAATGAAAATGAAAATGATTTTTTTGCAAAAATTCGCAAAAAACGGAAACGAAATGAAACGGACCTTCCAAATGACAAACGACAAACAAAATGCCATTTTTTTTATTCGTGCCCATCTCTAATATGCAGGATTTGCTCGTATTATAAAATGGGTGAATTTGGAGTATTTTTACCAACCACATGACACAAAGGGTGAATTGAATTGGTCCAGCCATTTTTGCTCCTAAAGCAGCCTTTCTCGTCTGCTGCTAGAGGGTTTCTACTTGTCAAAGATGGAAGGATTTGAATAGACTTTTCCTCGTGCAGTTAGCTGTGATATGTCCTTGAAAGACCATGTTGTTGTTGTTGTTGCTGTTGTTGTTGTTGTTGTTGTTGTTGTGTCATTACAGTCATGACCGAATCTTCGTGACTTCATGCCCATGGAGTTTCCTTGGCAGGAATACTGGAGTGGTTTGCCAGTTCCTACTCCAGGTGCCGACAACACCTGGTATCCCCTGGTGGTCTCCCATCCAAGTACTAACCAGGGCCGACCCTGCTTAGCTTCTGAAATCAGGCGAGATCAGATGTGCTTAGGGCATCTAGGCAGCGTTGAAAGACCATAGGTGATGTTTTGGTAATGTAGTCAGTCACGGTGTGAGGGGACATGGAAAAGCAAACTATTGTGATTTTAATGTGGGGTATCAGGTGCTGAATCCTATCAGATTGTGCGAGAGAGCCTTTTTGTTGAGAAGCAAAACCTTAGTGCTGTAATTACTTAATTCAGAGATCTGAAAGTGTCTTTAAAATCATCTTCACATTTCTATCTAGTACTTTCTTCATTTACTTCCAAGTAATCTATATAGAAATTATTAGAGATGGGCACAAAACAAAAAAATGGTGTTTTGGTTTTTCGTTTGTCATTGAGAGGTCTGTTTCAGTTCGTTTCCGTTTATCGTGAATTTTTGGAAAAATTTTGTTACCGTTTTTCATTTTTTCATTTGTCGTTTCTACCCGCTTTTGCGCGATTTTTAAAGCATTTCCATGCGCAGGCATCCCCCGACACCCCAGACCAGAGGGAAAACACTATAAAAAAGGATGCTGGCAGAGACACAGTATAGACTAGGTATGCAGGGAGGCTGCAAAGGCAGCGGCGGGCGTTGCCCAGGGTGCAAGGCAGCCGCAGAGTGACTGCACTGTGGGGCAAGGGAGGGTACTCACTGAGAGGTACGCAGCATGCACACACACAGGGAGGCTGCAGGACTGAAGCTAGAGTCGCAGAGACAGCAATCCCACCCTAACTCCCACCAGAGACCGCAAGGAGGATGGGGGCTGCCAGAGCTTTTTATGCCCTCTGTGGCTGCCAGACCTGCCCGCCCAGTCTGCAACCTGGACATGCTATTGGTTGAACATGATCCCATCACATGGCTTGCCTCCATTTTGTGGCTGGTGCGACATCCATTTTAAAGGGAAAAGAAAAATACATCGTGATGGGAGAAGACAAAAACAAACTTTTTATGGACCCCAACCTCCCTGGTAGGTATTACCAGACAATATAAATAATTATCGCTGCATTTTTACAGATGTCCAGGGCATTTTTTAACATTTAAAACAGCTCATTTGATTGTGTGTCGCCATTAACGGAAACGAAACATAGCCACAATTTTCGTGGTTCTGTTCGTTTCATTGCATTTTCATCACAATTTTCGTTTGTCATTTTGTTGCGTAACGGAAACGACAAATGGTAACAGAAATGAAAAATTGTTCGTTCCGTGCCCATCTCTAGAAATTATTTCATATCAGTTCCTGTACAATTTTCAAGGATTGGCATGATCAACTGTGACCAGAGATGAGGTGATTCTCGTGTGTGTTATTTCAAAGTAGGGACAAGAATAGTAGCTGATGATGATGATCTCTTTTATGGAATCATTCTGGTATGATTGTGGAATCATTTTATGAAATCATTCTTAGTACTGATTGTGGTTTCAAGTGGAATACAAGCTAGATGCAAATCAAATTGCAGATTATTTTTTTCTAGTTGACAGTTTTGCGGTGAAGATCCTGACTTTTAGTTTCCTTTGTCAAGCAATCCAGGCATGTCCAAACATCAACCATCCAGATGTTTTGGACCACAACTCCCACAGTCCTTTGCCATTGGAAATACAGACTTGGAGTTCTGGGAATTGTCATCCAAAACGTCAGGAGAGCCGAAGTTTGGACATGCCTGAAGTAATCTTTTGAGAGCTGCAGTAAGCTGAGCATTTTATGGAAAAAGGCATTAATCTTGCAAATTTCACTCTTTTAGTGGCCTCACTAATTCAACAACTGTACTCAGGCACCACTATGCATGTTGAAAGATAATGAGAAGAGAGGTGCACCTTTCCTCTGTCATCACTTTGGATGCCATCCTATATAGGGACAGTAATAAGTCTGGAGAACTCACGTGACAGTGAAAACATAAGATTGCTGTCAGGACGCTTCGCCCACCTGCTCAGAAGAACAAGTAGAGGCAAATGACAAATGATGACATCAGAGGAGAGGCAGAGCATCGTGTGAGCTGATATAAGGTTGTGTTCTCCCTGCTTCAGCCTTTTTTCAAGAGGGAAAGATGATATATATATATATGAATAGTTTATTATTTTGGGGGCTTGATATTTAGGACTGAGCTTGATAAACCACCACCACCACCACCACAACAACAACAACAACAACCAGCAGTAGTAGCAGCAGTGGCAGCAGGAACAACAGCAGCAGCAGCAGTAGCAACAACAACAACAAACAAAGAAACAATAAAGCAAGCTTATTTTAGGCTCCAGGGCTATGGGGCCTAAAAAGGGCAGGGCAATAAGAATGGTGGCTCCGTTCAGGACATGTTGTCAAGTGGAGCTTCTTTGCCACCTGACCAATAAGGCATGAAAGTTTGTGCACCCATTTTGGTTGCTGTGTGGCCAAGGAGTGTGTCTATTTAAGGTAGCCCCTGCATTCTCCCTGATTCTTGTCTTTGAAGCCTGTTTGCCCCCACCCTCATGCATCATTCCATGCAGCAGTATAAATGGACAGGGCCTGTGGGTTGAGGGCAGAGTTGACAAAATGTGAAATAAAGTCTGCATTCCTCCTGCTCCCTGTGCATCCACAATATTTTGAGTTGTTAGGTTTCACCTTTCAAGGGAGTTATTGCATGGACAGGGCCCTGCTGATGGGGTTCTCCATTTCCTGTTCTGCATTTCATTAGTTCAATTCAATTAGATCAATTTTTTGAATGGGTGGTCAAATGTCGAACAGTGTTACCCTCAAATGGTTCCACTATTTAGACAACCTTCTGTTCTGTTGGTAGTCTGGCACATCCTGATACAAGTGCATTAGTAATCTTTTCATGTGTTTTACAAGGGGGGTTTAGGGCCAAAATAACCAGGTTGGATGGCGAACGGGCATACAAGTTGCCCCTATGCCATGACTGGTAACTAGCAGGTTTGAGAGAGAAGCAGGTTCCTGAAAAGCACCCAGGGAGAGTGTAAGACATCCCACATCCAAAAACATGATCAGCTAAATGGCCTGGAATGGGAGGTGGGGAATTCCATGGGATATCCTAGGCATGAGAGAACTTAGGGTCAGGAGGATCAGGTGGGCTGGTGCTTTGGGGTATTTTTATAGTTGGATATGGAAGACATGCTGTGCCATACACAGCACAATTCAATGCCAGGAACTTTTCCTTTGGACAATGGTCTGGAGGTCAAGCAACTGCAGACTCAAATGTTGATAAGTAGACCTCTTTGTGAATGGGGATTCAATAAGTTGTGGCCCTGGTTAGTAAATAAAAAACAAAAGAAGGTGTCTTGATTCTTTATTTTGGGCTGGGCAGGCAAAGGGTGTCAGGATTGGAATATAGAAAACCCATATGGAAAACTCCCTACTTGTTTTGAACATAATACATAATGATGTCTGAATCGAGTTCTAGCCCTCATGGAAAATAATTTAGGACTAGAACTTCAGGATGAATTTGGAGTATAAAATTGTTTTCTGCTCATGCTGTTACCTTTCAGATGTGTCATGATTATGCCCCCCCCCTGTTTTTTTGTGATTTCAATTCAACCTCTTATCTTTTCCAATAGGAGGGAGAGAGTCTGATCAAGATTGTACTATGGAGAGGAGGAGTTAATGGAATGCTTTTCCTACTAAATATTGCATCCAAAGGTACTTTTTACAGCAATTAATACATGGGGGTAGGTTTTACTTGATGAGGGGTGTACAATTTTCACAGAAAAAAAATAACAGCAGAAAGAGGAAATAGTCAGCCTCTCTACTTATGCCATAGTCTTCAACCAGACAACTCTTACACCTCCATTGGTTTTAGTGAAAATAAGAGAGGAGTCTGGAAGACTCATGTTTTAGTTTAAGCTCTATGCACAACTTTGTTTTCCCTTGATGATCTATCTGATAAGCAACTTATTTATCTGCAACCCGTATACAGGGGTTGTTTTATTTTGAGAGTGGAAAAGGGCTGCTCTTGGCACCATCATTATTAATTGAGGGTTTGTCAATACCCACACAGTATTATTTTCCTTCCTTTTTCAGTTATTCATATCTCCATAGGTTAAGGCAGGTGTGGGTTGGGTTTGAAATATTTAAAATGGAATTGAATAAAGTTAGATAAAATATATTAGCCGTGGTCTTCAGTTTGAAATCCTCCAGATGTGCTGAAGCAAGAGGTTGCCATGATGTCAAGGAAAAGAAGATGAAAGTTGATTTTGCAATGTGCAACCTAAATAATTCAGACTTGCTGGGAAATATCTTAAATAATCTATGTATAAAAAGCATAAGCCTACCCACATTAGTATTTACCATGCATCTAAACTCCCCAATATAGGCTAACAATCTTTGGCCAGAAATTTGATCATCCAGACTGAGAATTGGCACATCTACCATTGCTGAACTGGCTGTTATTATTGCTTCATTTTTCTGTATGGCACTAGCAATGTTTTGTGGTGCCTTCTGACATAGTGTGAGTATGTACAAAGAGGAATGGAAAGGAGGGCATTTTCTCATATAAGAATGTAAGAACGTAAGAAGAGTCATGCTGGATCCGGCCAAAGGCCATCTAGTCCAGCTTCCTGTATCTCACAATGGCCCCACCAGATGAGTCTGGGAGCGCATGAGACTATATATATGTCTCCTGATACCACTCCTCTGCATCTGAACTTTGAAGTACCCTGGTTTTACACATCTCCCTCACAGTTAGTAACCTGTGATGGACTTTTCCTCTGGGAATCTGTCCAATCTCCTTTTGAAGGCATCCAGGCTAGATGCCATCACCACATCCTGTGGCAGGGAGTTCCACAGACTAACAATGCGCTGGGTGAAAAATATTTTCTTTTGTCTGTTCTCACTCTCCCAGCCCTCAATTTGAGTGTATGCCCCCTAGTTCTGGTATTTTGTGAGAGGGAGAAGAGCTTCCCTCTATCAACTTTACTCATGTCCTGCATTATTTTGTATGTCTCAATCATATCCCCCCTCAGGTGCCTTTTTTCCAGACTAATGAGACCCAAATGTTTTAGCCTTTCCTCATAAGGGAGGTGCCCCAGCCCATTAATCAGTTTATTAGCACTCTTCTTCATCTTTTCCAGTTCCACTAAGTTTTTTTTTTTGAGATACGTTGACCAGAATTGTACACAATACTCCAGGTGTGGCCTTACTATCGGTTTGTACAACGGCATTATAATGTTGGCTGTTTTATTTTCAATTCCCTTTTTGATAATCCCTAGCATGGAATTGGCCTTCTTCACCACTGCCACACATTGGGTAGACACCTTCATGGAGCTGTCCACCAACACACCAAGATCTTTTTCCTGATCCATCATGGATAGCTCAGAGCCCATGAGTTGATAGATAAAGTTTTGATTTTTTTTGTCCTAATATGCATTACTTTACATTTTCTTACATTGAAACACATTTGCCATTTGGCAGCCCATTGCCCCGGTACAGAGACATCCTTCTGGAGCTCTTCACACTCTTCTCTGGTTTTTACCATCCAGAAAAATTTCATGTCATCCGCAAATGTGGCCACCTCACTGCTTATCCCTGTCTCCAGGTCATTTATGAAAAGATTGAAAAGTGCAGGCCCCAGGACAGATGCCTGGGGCATACCCTAACCCTCCCCACACACACACACACCCAAAATCTCAACACTAGTCCAAGGAAGAAAAGAAAGCAAGGGGAGAAAGGAAAGGGTAACATAAACGGAGTAGATATGGGGAAATGAGTTGCATTTGGAGGCTGAGATCAAAGACATTATGGAGGGGTGGCTTTTCACCATGGGAGGAAATGGGGAAATATGATGTTATTGTTTGGGATAGAAACCCTACACAGAATGGTTGAGGGAATTGAGCCTGTTTACTCTAGGATAGAGTAGACTGAGAGGCAGTATGATAGCCATATTCAAATATTTGAAGGGCTGTCACATGAAGGCTCCTTCCCTCACTGCTTTTGCAGGAGTGGGAGCTCTTTGTCTGCCAACTGGATGAAGCAGGCAATGTAGACTGCACTGGCCTGAAGGTAGGACAGAGGCTAGCCTATAAAAAGGTTGATTATCCTCATCTCAGTCTCTGCAACATTGTCCAGGCTTAATCCCACCCACTATTGCTACAAGAATTGATCAGGAAATCCCCCGGCTAGAATTCTGGTAAATTTATGGGGAGTGGGGGGAGTCCCCAGAGGAGCTTTAGTGCATACCTGCAGGTTTCTTTCTGTTGTGCATCATGAAGCATGAAGAATATGGGCGAAGCTTTCTAAATTTCATGTGATCTGCAAGGTATTCAGCGACTAGTAGTTTCTCTGTTTATTAAGCACTTAAGTGGATATCTCTCCAAATAGCTCTCTGTCCCCAAATAAGAGATTTTTTTCTGGATGACCGTGGCTAACTGTGATTTAGTAAAAGTACTGAAAATAATTTTAATATACAACCTACTTAAATCTTCCATGGATAGTACAGTATAGGCATTCTTCAGTCTCGAGAGATTATACTGTAATATCATGCTGTGTATTGTAGCTGTGTTGTTTCCACACTGCATGGAAAGCTGAAGTGGCCTCTTCAGAGCACAAGGCCTGGGTAGATTAATATGGATGTTAAACCAGTTACCAAAGCAGCCAAAAAAATTCTTCACATTGCTGGAATAGGCTAATGGAGTGTCAGAACCAATACAATTAGTTCCAGCTGCATCACGGGAATTACCAGAACATGATTGGTATGCAACCATGAACTGTCTCCAGGACTCCAGCTCTGGATTTTGCCTCAAAGGTAACTCCTGAAGTCTTTTCCAGAATTGGATATAGCCACAAGGCAGAGGAGGTTTAAAATCAGAGTTTTCCTTCTCCTAGAAGATGGTTCTTCCATAATATCTACCATTAGGGCATAAAGCCCTCTTCTACCTTCAAAACCATTGACCATCTTCTCCTGTAACCCTGGCAAGGGCCCCCTAAAAGTTACTACCAGCCAGGCCAGCTGCACCAAGGTTTTTTAAAGGAGGTATTACTCCAACTGTCAGCTGCAAAGTTGGAAGCTCAACAGTTCGAATTCTGGGTGCCATGCAGTGGAGCGAGCTCCCACTGTTAACCCCAGCTCCTGCCAACCTAACAGTTTGAAAGCATGTCAATGCAAGTAGATAAATGTGTTGTGTTGTTACAGTCATGACCAAATCTTCATGACCCCATGTCCATGGAGTTTTCTTGGCAGAAATACTGGAATGGTTTGACAGTTCCTACTCCAGGCACCTACAGCACCTGGTATTCCCTCGTGGTCTCTCATCCAAGTACTAACCAGGGGCAACCCTGCTTAGCTTCCCAAATCAGGCAAGATTGGATGTGCTTAGGACATATAGGCAACTAAGTAGATAAATAGGTATTGCCATAAAAAGCGGAAATGCGTTCAGCTATGCCAGCAACATGGCCTCGGACGTGCACAGCACTGGCTCTTTGGCTTGAAAGCAGAGATGAGCACTGCCCCTAGTGTTGGACACAACTAGCACATGCATGTGTGAGGAGCCTTTACCTTTACATCTACTCCTCGAACAATGACAATGATGTGGTGGTAAGTAATGTACTAAAATTTTCTATAAGAATGAATTATTTTCACTTTGACCGGTTTATAAAAGAGGGAGACAAAATGAAATGCAGTTTCTGTGCTGCACTATTGATTGTAGCAGTGACAGTTGTTATTAAATCCTGGCACTGTTAAATAATTGAATGAAACATATGGTTAATGTTTTAAGAATTACTTTCTACTACAAGAGATCCCTTCCAGACACCCTACAGCACAAATTGCTGAGTAACCAACACACACGACTATGGAACTGAAAGCATGATTTGAATGTTAAATATTTAAAGAGAGACATCTACCATCCCTGCTGTCAAATCTCCATAGCATACTGAGTAAACATATTAATTTGTAAACTGAATATAGTTTATGTGGTCTCAATGCCTGTATTCAGCATTCTGTGGCTAACCACCAACAATTCTATTTTATTCTCAGATTCCTTGGTATATCATCAAGACTGTGATCAAAATTCAACAGTCCTTTTTTATTCATTTTGAATGAATATATGAAAAGCCACTCACTGAAATCCTGTGACAGAGAATAATAACATGTCATAAAATAATATGAATACTTCCTTTTTAGAAACACAACTGAGAAATAAAATGGAAATAGATCATTCAGCTGTCAGTATGAACAAATATATGTGTTCTGTCATACATAAATTGATAGACATAAACTGTAAATCTATCTATCTATCTATCTATCATCTATCTATCTATCTATCTGATCTCCATAGGGCAACAGATTATCCAGTTTGGTTGCCTGTAAACAATGGCTATTCTTGGCTACTGGTAGCATCAGGGTACAGATAATATCAATAAAAAGAATAGAAATGCTATATTTCCTTTTGCTTCCATGTTGGAGAAGAACTTCATAATTGAAGTTAGAAACTAAGCTAATTTCATGTTGGAGTTATAATATGCAGTATTAAAAATATCCAGATATATTATTTGCTTATATATATATTTTTACTGAAAGTATATTTTTCTGTCTCTGAACTTCAAGGGAATGTGTATTAGAGATGGGCACGACTTGAAAAAAATTTTTTTCGAGTTGTCGTTAGTCGGGCCAGTCCCGTTTCGGGTCGTCTCCGTTTTTCGTGAAAATTCACAAAAATTAGTCGGTTTGTTTTTTCGTTTTTTCGTTGTCGTTAGTACTGTTTTTTTGGGGGGGGGAGCGGGCTCCTGGAGGCACCTCTGTGGGGTGGGTGCCTCCTCTGGCCCGCTATAAGGGAAAGTGGGCTCCTGGAGGCACCTGTGGGTGCCTCCTATCCTCACCCACTAGGAAAGGGGAAGCAGGCTCCAAGAGACCCCTCAACATGGGGGTCTCCCCTCCTCACCTGCTGCTGCTGCAAAATGCTATGCAATAGCCATATGGATATTGCATAACATAATGTGCAGACAGTGACTGTGAAGACTAGTGGATGGCACTGAACCCAGAGCCATAGTGAGATGCCTAACTAAGGCTCTCGCACCACCATGTCTCACACAGAAGGGAATTGTACTTGCTGCGTGTAGTGCAATGCAAGCAAGTAGATCTGGCTTTAAGGTGGCTTAATGCAAGGGCTAGGGTTAGGCTAGTGACGGGTAAGGTTACGGTAGGCTAGTGGGTTGCACCTCTGGGTGCCTCTCTGACCCACTAAGAAGACAGTCTGTGACGTATGGGTACGGAGTCAAGGGTTAGGGTTAGGGTTAGGGGGGCTAGGGCAGGTTTTAGGGGGCTTTTTGGCACATCCCAGAAGTCTCCATGGCCAAGTGGTCATGCGATTGGTGGGATGGCTCCAAAAATTTGCATGGTCGTCCACTCCCACATGGCTGGCCACTCGGCCAGCCCATCATTGCGCACTGCGCAGGTGTAAATAAAATCAAATAAAATAAAATCAATGGAGGACAGAGGAGGAGAGGAGAGACATTTTGTTGCAAAAAAAACCACTGCTACTGTGAAAAATCTGGCAGTTTATAAATTTTCGCGTGTTTCTGTTGTGCTTGTGTGTTTTTGGACCACGATTTCAAAAACAATATTGTGTTCGCCGCCCCATTTTGGATCCCCCGCCCGCACCGCATGGCATGGCGATGGCGACTCGCGAGTCCGGATGCCCAGGACGGGGGGGGGAGGCGGGACCCCCCCTCCAGAAACCACCCCTCCGGTAGGTGCCCTGCGCCCTTAGTCAAGCAGGCATTTTTCCGCCTGCTTTTTTGGCCCGGGAATGGGTGGGGGGAGAGTTTAAAAGTTTTTTCCTGTGCCGTCCGTGCTGCTTGCTTGTGCTTTAATTGCGGTGGCCGGCGGCCGGCGAGACTGGGCTTTTTGCTGGCTGGCTGCGAGCCTGCGGCGAGTCCCACAAAGCAGCCCACTAGGACGGGGGATGGGGGGGAGGCCGGGGACCTCCAGAAACAACCCCTCTGGTAGGTACCCTGAGGCACGGCAGGCATTTTTCCGCCTGCTTTTCGGCCGGGAACCGGGTTTTTTTAACTTTTAAAAACTTTTTTTCTGTGCCGCGTGGCATCGCGCAATCGCGCGATGCAAGGAACGAGCATGACAAATCAGACCAAAATTGTTCGTTCGTCGGTTCGAGCTCGAAGTCTGGCGGAGTAATTCCCGTTACCGTTTCCGTAGAGTAACGGAAACGAGTAACGGAAACGGAAATGGGAGTACCGCTAAGTCGTGCCCATCTCTAATGTGTATGCACTGAGAAATATTAGAAGTGCATGGGATATTTCATGACTTGTCAAAAGAGCATTCAGTAAGGGATTCATGGTAAGAAGGGTCAGTCCAAAGAGAACAGATTGAACATGTTTTAGAATAGGGACCACAATTGTCTGAGTTATTGTGGAAAATGTGGGCTTGCTTTGTGTCAAATGTGAAGAAGTCCTTTTAAAGTGCAAAACATTGTGTTTCTTAACAAGTCCTACTCCTCTGTGATCACAGTTTGCTATCCTTTTTCTCATGGCTGATAGCCAATTTGGTAGTGTGGGGATAGTATCTCTAATGACTGGTAATGGATACAATATCTCTAAAAGCTTAGACTGTCAGACTCTCTGTGAGCAGTCCTTTCATTATTATCCTCGCCTGGCACTCAGCAATCATCAGTGATTCCATGTAGCTAAAGCAGGCAGAGCAGCAACACTTCAGTAAACAGCACCAGGAAGAATACACCAAATGAGGATAAAGCAATGGGCTCGCCCCTTGATGACTTTATGGGCCCCGGCTCAGCACATGAAAATGGATGCAGATGACAAAGCAAAGAGTCCATTACAGTTCCAATGGAAATTAAAAACTGCAGCACAATTAATCATAGCAAAGAATTTGGAAGTTAAGTATGATCTCCAGTTAAGTGAATGATAAGAAGTGTGCAATATAGCTATCAATGAAAGGTTATTTTGTAGCATTAAAGTAAGGAATGAGAAGAATGTGTTTAGAAAAAAATATCTACTTTTCATTGATATATGGAGATAACTGATTGATTTTATATTAAAAAAGAGGAAGGGTTGTGCAGCTCTAGAAGAGTCAATGAATTTTTGGAAGGGGGGTGATGTTCACAGAGTATCTCTATTGGGTTCAGTGGGGAGAGGAAGTAGTACATTGGGTTGAACTGTACCTCAGGATAAATCTGTTCTGAAGATACACAAACACTGCTTTACTGCAGTGGATAAGTTTATGTATCTTAGCAGAACTGTCTCCTGCTGTTTTCTCATCAACAATGAAGTGACCTTACAGATCTCAAATGCTAGCACTACCTTTGGAAGACTTTGATTTTCTGTGTGGAAATGACATGGAATTGATTGTTCCATTTAAGCTGAGAATGCACAACACTGCTGTTCTCTCCTCTCTACTTTATGGAGAAAGACTTGAACTACCTATCAACACCTTGCAAGGATGTCAGACAAACATCTCCAAAACCATATTTTCTATAGAGAGTGTGTTCTAGCAGTCAATTGCATGGTTGACAAAAGAAAAAAAAAAGGAAACACTGAAAACAACACTGAAAGAATTTATTATTGGCCATGTCAGTTGGGAAGTTCTCCCTCAAGACCAAAATGCAACATGAAATATAACCAGAAAGGGGGTGAAAGTTTGAACTAAAAAGAAACATGAGTGTACAAAGAAAGGAAGAAAGGATAAAGCAAGACTCTAGCATTTCAACCGGAGCCGCCGCCACCGCTGCTGGACCCCAAAAGGTAATGAATCATTTCATTAAAGTTTTGTTTCGTATGATCATTTTGGTAAAAACTTGTATAAAACAAAACAAAACAAAATGTGTGTGTGGGGAAACAGAACAAAATGAAACACTGTTTTTCTGTTTCACGCCCATCCCTACTTCCAAGCTATTGAAATAGTTAGTCACCTGCCTGCCCACCACTGTCAACCTTAGCCACTCACTTCTTTTTCTCTTTACATAGTGAATATGATAGAAATGGTTTTCTTCAAAAATGAAGGACAAATTATATGCATATCAATGCATCCTCAAATGGAAATGATTCCTGCTACGAGCTTTCTTTTCTTTTAGTTGAAACATCCTGTCATTTAGAAAATGAAGCACAAAAAGAAGCTAGTTTTACACAGGGAAATTCTCATGAACTCTGACTGCACATGTTTATTGGAGTACCCTGTAGCCATTGCTCAAACATCTTTCCAGTACATTAGGAAAATAATGAGTCCCTTTGAGGATGATGAGCATAACTTTTGGAAATGGTAGATGAGAGTTCATTCTTACCACAATATGTATCTTTAAACAAATAAACACACAAACACAAGAGCCAAGGGGAGAGAAGAGGAGAGAGCAGCAATGCAATGAGAGAAGTGAAATTGAAAATGAGAGAGAATAGCCAGTAAGAGGTAAAGGCTGATACTTCACGTCCATCTTATCGCTGTTCAGGGTCCCGCTGGGGACCGGTACAAAGAAACCTAACCGCACGTCCATTGCGGGACGAAGGGAGTTCGTCCTGACCACGCCTCCTGAAGTGCGATCTAAGCGGGATGAGAGATTCCCCTCCCTGGCCTCAGGAATCTCCTCATCTCACTTCTCATTCCGATATGAGAGCCCGTGAAGTCAGTCTCCTCCTGCAACGTGCCATTCTCCATCCAGTGGCAGGAGTGCGAACAGTCATTCACCAGTACATTCCCTATGGAGTCAGCAACAGTGCAGAGAGATTAAAAGACAAATGCCTCAAACTCAGCTTCATAATGCATTGAAGGCAAGGCTTCAGAGAATCGAAACATCGAAAAATGGAAGGTCGGGCTGAAAAAAATGGAGAACAAAGGCATGAAATTTCACATCTCATCACGGAATGAAGACGTGCGGTAACAGTCATGCCAGTATCATCCCTCACACCCGTGCGTACATGGGAACAGGGACAGAACCTCAAGAAGACCATGTGACTGCAACCGACATCAACCACAACAAACTTCCTCCCGGGACGAGAGTGGACGTGAAGTAACCATCAAAGAGAGAGGAGGAACCAGAAGGAAGAGGAAGGGGAGACACCATAATAGTCACAGAGGGGCCATAGAGGAATGGAAATAAATTAGAGGTGAAGAGCTTCATTGAGAGAGGGGAAGGAACAGAGGAAGTATTGAAAAAGAAGGGAAATAGTCCAAAAGTGCCTTGCAGTTCTGTGTTTCCAGCAGGAAAAATGATGTAAACATGTCCAAATGACCCTTATCAAGAAAAATTGCCTAATTATCTAGTTCCCATGACAGCATACTGCCTGCAATTTCCCTAAAAACAGATGGCCAGTTTGGCCAGGTTGAAGCACTCCGTTCATCGACCCTCTTCCCTCTAGTCCTTCAGTCTTACAGGAGTATTCTGATAAAATATGTGCCTGTCTTTCTTGAGGTAAATGGGATTCCTTTGGGGTGAGAAGATGCCTTTTGTTTTAGAAAGCCAAGCAGTTCAATTCTTCCAATAAAACAATGCTCAATGATTCCAAGATATACCTTCTGTTTCATCATTTTGAAACACCAGGAAATGGTTTGACACTAACTTGCAATATCAGGTCTGTGTTGCCAGCAGGAAAAATGATGGCAAGTAGAGATGGACACAAAACAACCTTTTTCCCCCCGTTCCGTTATCTGTTATTCGTTCCGCTACCTATCGGAATGAATAATGACCATGGCCATGATTTAGGCATGAAACGAACAGAAACAAGAAAATTAACTTTGATACTGTTTGTTTTCATTAATGGCATTGTGCGATAAAATGGACTGGAGCTGTCTGTTTATTACTATGAGGAAAAAACGGCGTAGGAAACCGCAGCTTTTTGGGGGCAGAGCACCAGGCACTGATCAGCTGTAGTGCAGGAGGCTTGGGACTTGGCAAAAAAAAGTTTTAAAAGCCCCTGCTTTCCCGGCACCAATTGGGCACATTGGGGGAGGGAAGCTCCCCGGCTTATTTTTAAACCTCCTTTTTTTTTTAAAGAACAAGAAGATAATTTTTGCTGCCTGCCACCAACACATCTGGAACTCTGGGTCAAGCATGCCTAAATAGCAACCTTCTTTTTTGGACCCAAACTTCAGACCACCACCACCACCTCCAGCAAAACACTCCCCCGCCATAAAATCTGGAGAGGTTGCCTTTTTCCACCACAATATGCCCACTTGCCAGGACCCTGCATGTCATAGAACCTGAATGTGAAGGGTTAAATGCTGAAGAACAGCAGGAGGAGCCTTGCAGTTCAACTCAGCAGGCAGCTGAGTCTGAGGACGCAGCTGAGGGCACATCTCCTCCTCCTGTGAGGGCTAGGAACAGGATCCTGCAAAGAAGAACTAACAGGAGAGCCAGGGAAAGGATCTTTAATGATAGGCGTAGAATTAGAACTGAAAGCCCTGAGTTCTAGCAGGAGCCTTGCCAGAGATATGGGTGTGTTCCCTGGTTTAGGATAAAGCTAGCAAGTTTACCCTGAAACCTCTGTGGGAGCAACGCGTCACTTACCTTGTCACCACGTTCCTGTGTGTATCCAGACTCTGTTTCCTGACCTTGGACCGGCTTTCTGATTACGGCGTTTTCTGTTTCCTGATCTTGGACCGGCTTTCTGACTACAATGTTTCTCTGTACCCTTGAACTTGGCATTTGGCTCTGTAAGGTATTTTGGCTTTGATTCGGACTGTACTTTGTTCGTTATCTGGATTACAACTAAAGTTCCTGGCAAAGAACTGAACTTGGCTTGCTGTGTATTCTGTGTGCGGGCCTTGGCAGTTTGCTCCCACCCACCAAACTTATTCAAGCAGAATGGAGAAGGAGGGGGCTGTTGGAATGACTCCACTGGAAGCTTTGCAAAACCAAGTACTGTTTTTGTCTCAAGCAATTGTTCAATTGCAGCAAGCTCCAGCATTATTACAGCCTTGTTGCCCTTTGCTGCCTCCTGACCGGTTTGAAGGCAAGTTAGAGTAATTCCCTGCATTCTTGGCCCAATGCAAGCTGTTCATGGAGGTGTGGGCTCAAGAATTTCCTACTGAGAGGTCTAAGGTCTGTTTCATTATCAGTTTATTGAAAGGTCAGGCAGCTAAATGGGCGACTCCTTTGCTCCTCCGTGCTTCACCTTTGTTGGATAATTACCAGGCTTTTCTGAACCATATTTCTTCAGCCTTTCAGAATCCCGTGCAGGCTGCTACCGCCAACAGGAGACTCAGAGCCTTGAAACAGGGCAAAGGCTCAGTGTTTAATTACACTACTGCATTTCATTTGATAGCTCAGGATTTGCAGTGGAACGAGCCGGCACTGATTTCTCAATATATGGAAGGTTTGGCAGATGAAGTGCTGGATGAACTCTGTAGGGTAGAACAACCAAACACATTGCAGGAGCTCATTACTCTGTGTTTGAGAATTGATGGACGCCTGGAAAACCGTTGTCTCTCCCGAGGCCAGAACTGCAACCAGCAACCTCTGCCAGCTGTGTCTCATCTGCAATCCCGGGAGGCTCGTGAAGTAGATCCAGAACCTATGCAACTGGGAGCTGCTCGACCATGCCTTACCCCGGAGGAAAAGGCAAGACGACACTTTCATCTTCTCTGCCTGTACTGTGGGGGAGGAGGACATTTTGCTTCTAATTGCCCTTTGAAGCGTTCCTCAGTTAGAGGTGCTATCTCTCCAGCAGTAAAAGGGCAGCTCCATCCTTGAAGGAACCTCGAGGAATGGAGCATACCGAAAGGTTCCCAGGTAATACTATTACACCTCAAGGACCTTTTCTGCTACCTGTGACTTTAGGGCTCCCTGATGGTCGGGAGATTCCGGTGTATGCCATTGATTTGATTCCTGGGGCACCTCTTCCTGTAGCACGAGTCTATCCCATGTCTGAACCTGAATTAAAAGCGTTGAGGGCTTTTCTAGATAAAAATCTTCCATGTGGATTCATACGCCCTTCCAAATCACCATTGTCGGCACCAGTGATATTTGTCAAGAAGAAGGGATGGGAGCTTCATCCTTGTAATGATTATAGAGCACTCAACAAGATCACTATTAGGGACCGGTACCCTTTACCTTTAATCTCTGAACTTTTGGACCGGTTAAAAGGGGCTAAGTGTTATACTAAGCTGGACCTTCGGGGGGCGTATAATTTGGTACGTATCCACAGATCTTCCTCACCCCCTTTGTTCCACCTGGGGTTTGTGTCGGCTGAGAGGTGTGCCTGGCCCTTGAAAAGCCTTCAGCTTCTGCTCCCTTGGAGGGCTTTTTAGACCGGCTGGACTCTTCACAGAGGACCCTCTCCCTCCCTTTGTTCCACCTGGGGTTTGTGTCGGCTGAGAGGTGTGCCTGGCCCTTGAAGAGCCTTCAGCTTCTGCTCCCTTGGAGGGCTTTTTAGACCGGCTGGACTCTTCACAGAGGACCCTCTCCCTCCCTTTGTTCCACCTGGGGTTTGTGTCGGCTGAGAGGTGTGCCTGGCCCTTGAAGAGCCTTCAGCTTCTGCTCCCTTGGAGGGCTTTTTAGACCGGCTGGACTCTTCACAGAGGACCCTCTCCCTCCCTTTGTTCCACCTGGGGTTTGTGTCGGCTGAGAGGTGTGCCTGGCCCTTGAAGAGCCTTCAGCTTCTGCTCCCTTGGAGGGCTTTTTAGACCGGCTGGACTCTTCACAGAGGACCCTCTCCCTCCCTTTGTTCCACCTGGGGTTTGTGTCGGCTGAGAGGTGTGCCCGGCCCTTGAAGAGCCTTCAGCTTCTGCTCCCTTGGAGGGCTTTTTAGACCGGCTGGACTCTTCACTGAGGACCCTCTCCCTCCCTTTGTTCCACCTGGGGTTTGTGTCGGCTGAGAGGTGTGCCCGGCCCTTGAAGAGCCTTCAGCTTCTGCTCCCTTGGAGGGCTTTTTAGACCGGCTGGACTCTTCACTGAGGACCCTCTCCCTCCCTTTGTTCCACCTGGGGTTTGTGTCGGCTGAGAGGTGTGCCTGGCCCTTGAAGAGCCTTCAGCTTCTGCTCCCTTGGAGGGCTTTTTAGACCGGCTGGACTCTTCACAGAGGACCCTCTCCCTCCCTTTGTTCCACCTGGGGTTTGTGTCGGCTGAGAGGTGTGCCCGGCCCTTGAAGAGCCTTCAGCTTCTGCTCCCTTGGAGGGCTTTTTAGACCGGCTGGACTCTTCACAGAGGACCCTCTCCCTCCCTTTGTTCCACTGGGGTTTGTGTCGGCTGAGAGGTGTGCCTGGCCCTTGAAGAGCCTTCAGCTTCTGCTCCCTTGGAGGGCTTTTTAGACCGGCTGGACTCTTCACAGAGGACCCTCTCCCTCCCTTTGTTCCACCTGGGGTTTGTGTCAGCTGAGAGGTGTGCCTGGCCCTTGAAGAGCCTTCAGCTTCTGCCCCCTTGGAGGGCTTTTTAGACCGGCTGGACTCTTCACAGAGGACCCTCTCCCTCCCTTTGTTCCACCTGGGGTTTGTGTCGGCTGAGAGGTGTGCCCGGCCCTTGAAGAGCCTTCAGCTTCTGCTCCCTTGGAGGGCTTTTTAGACCGGCTGGACTCTTCACTGAGGACCCTCTCCCTCCCTTTGTTCCACCTGGGGTTTGTGTCGGCTGAGAGGTGTGCCCGGCCCTTGAAGAGCCTTCAGCTTCTGCTCCCTTGGAGGGCTTTTTAGACCGGCTGGACTCTTCACAGAGGACCCTCTCCCTCCCTTTGTTCCACCTAGAATTTGCTCCTCCGCATGTCGGGATGCAGGAGGATTTTTATATGTTTTGTTGTTTTAATAGTTCTATGTTGTTTATGCTTTATATTTGATGTATTCTATTGTTGTTGATTTGATATGCATTGCTTTTGTTAGCCGCTTAGAGTACTACATGTAGTAGATAAGCGGGATATAAATACAATAATAATAATAATAATAATAATAATGAATGGAAAACTGCATTCCGGACCCGGTACGGCCAATATGAGCATTTAGTAATGCCTTTTGGTCTGACCAATGCACCCAGTGTGTTTCAGCGGATGATGAATGACATTTTCCAGGATCTCCTAGATCGTTGTGTGGTTGTGTATTTAGATGACATTCTGATTTACTCTGCTGACCCAGTTCAGCATGTTAAAGATGTTTGTCAGGTATTGCAGCATCTCCGGGAAAACGGACTCTATGCTAAACTGGAAAAATGTGAGTTCAACATTGAAGAGGGTGAATTCCTGGGGCATATCATTTCTCCCCATGGAATCCGTATGGACCCCAAGAAAGTAGAGGCTGTGTTGTCATGGCAGCGACCACAAAATCATAAGGACTTGCAGCGGTTCCTTGGCTTCGCTAACTACTATCGTCAGTTCATTCCTGCTTACGCTGACATTGCTGCACCTTTAAACTGTCTCCTCCGTCCCAAAGAGCCTTTCCGGTGGACTCCAGAAGCAGAGAAGGCTTCCTCTACCTTGAAGACTCGCTTCACTTCGGAGCCTATACTTCGCTACCCTGATCCACAACTGCCATTCATAGTGGAGGCTGACGCATCTAGTGTTGCCTTGGGAGCAGTGTTATCTCAACAAGAGGATCCCTCCCAAATCCCACGTCCCTGTGCAATTACTCTCGGCAATTAAAACCTGCAGAAAAGAATTATACAATTTGGGAGTGTGAACTGTTGGCCATCAAAACAGCTTTTGATGTATGAAGGCATTACCTTGAGGGAGCTCGACACCCTGTGCAAGTGCTAACTGATCGTAGAAACCTGGAACATTTACAAACAGCTCGACAATTGTCTCAGCGACAAATCCGGTGGTCTTTATTCTTTTCCCGGTTTGATTTTCGTATCAAGTATATTCCTGAAGCTCAGAATAAGAAAGCTGATGCATTATCTAGAAAACCTGAATATGCGGCACCAGTGAAAGAGACCTTAGTGGCACCCAACTTGCCTCCCTCCGTGTTCGCAGCCACAAGTCCGTGTCCCAGCTTGGCAGAAGAAATCCGGAAGTCTCAAGCTCAAGGTCCATGGACTCAGCAACGTCTTCAAGAACTTCAGAATGGGGAGCATGGAGAGTTTTCTGCACAACAAGGGTTACTACTACATCGAGGAAAGTTATATGTTCCTGCTGGTCCCCTTCGTAATCAGGTATCGCATCTTTCTCATGATTCTTTACCTGCTGGACACTTTGGACTTTATAAAACCCTGCATCTTCTCACAAGGGAGTTCTGGTGGCCACAGGTCCGAGCTGATGTTACCAGATATGCGGGGTCCTGTGAAGTGTGTCGGCGAGCAAAGGATGTGGTGGCTAAACCTTCGGGTCTGTTGCATCCTTTGCCAACACCCTCTGGTCCTTAGAATGCTGTGTCACTGGATTTCATCACAGATCTTCCTCACTCCAAAGGATTTACCTGCATCCTGGTCTTCGTATATTTGTTCACCAAAATGGCCCACTTCGTTCCTTGTCCTAAACCTCCTACCACAGCAGAAACAGCTCATCATTATTTTCAACACCTCTTCAGGCTTCATGGTTTACCTGAACACCTTATTTCGGATCGTGGACCCCAATTCACCTCTCGTTTCTGGCAAGCTATGCACAAGGCACTAGGAACCCAAGTCCACCTGTCATCCGCTTATCACCCCCAGTCAGATGGTCAGACTGAGCGCACCAATGCCACCTTGGAACAATATTTACGCTGCTACACATGTTATCAACAGGACAATTGGGTGGATTTGTTGCCTTTAGCCGAATTTGCATACAATAATGCGGTACATTCATCCATTCGTCAAACCCCATTTATGGCCAACTATGGATACCATCCTCGGTACTTTCCCACCACCCTTCCTTCCACTTCTGTACTAGCTACCGATGCTTACCTTCAAGAACTTCATAGCATTCAAAAACTATTAAAAGAACAACTTAATCATGCTAAGGAAGCATATAAGAAGGCAGCGGATAAGAAAAGGCAAGAAGGTCCACAGTTGAATCCGGGCACGAAGGTTTGGCTCTCTACCTGATATTTGAGACATCCTGGGTGATCCCAAAAACTAGATCCTCAATTCATCAGCGCTTACCCCATCCTAGAAAAAATCAACCCAGAGGCGTTCCCTCTGCAATTACCTGCTTCTCTCCATATTCATCCTGTGTTCCATCGTTCTCTCTTGGTCCCAGCTAAAGACCCTGACCCCAACCGACCACCAAATCCTGAACCTCCTCCACCAATATTGGTAGAAGGAGAAGAGGAGTATGAGATCCGCCAAATTTTGGATTCCCGGAAACATCGGGGGGTTTACAATACTTAGTGGACTGGGAAGGGTATGGACCAGAAGATTGTTCTTGGGAACCGGTATTTAACTTGCATGCACCGGAGTTGATTCAGCAATTTCATGATAATTATCCAGATAAACCTGGCCCATCAGAAGAGGGGGGCCATGGGGAGGGGGATAGTGCCAGGACCCTGCCTGTCATAGAACCTGAATGTGAAGGGTTAAATGCTGAAGAACAGCAGGAGGAGCCTTGCAGTTCAACTCAGCAGGCAGCTGAGTCTGAGGACGCAGCTGAGGGCACATCTCCTCCTCCTATGAGGGATAGGAACAGGATCCTGCAAAGAAGAACTAACAGGAGAGCCAGGGAAATGATCTTTATTGATAGGCGTAGAATTAGATCTGAAAGCCCTGAGTTCTAGCAGGAGCCTTGCCAGAGATATGGGTGTGTTCCCTGGTTTAGAATAAAGCTAGCAAGTTTACCCTGAAACTTCTGTGGGAGCAACGCGTCACTTACCTTGTCACCACGTTCCTGTGTGTATCCAGACTCTGTTTCCTGACCTTGGACCGGCTTTCTGATTACGGCATTCTCTGTTTCCTGACCTTGGACCAGCTTTCTGACTACGACGTTTCTCTGTACCCTTGAACTTGGCATTTGGCTCTGTAAGGTATTTTGGCTTTGATTCGGACTGTACTTTTTCGTTATCTGGATTACAACTAAAGTTCCTGGCAAAGAACTGAACTTGGCTTGCTGTGTATTCTGTGTGCGGGGCTTGACACCACTTCTTTTTGGTTTCTCTTAAAACAACAAAAATAAAATCAAGCAATTTATTCCTAGCCAAGGTTTGGGTGCTCGGTTTCTTACATTCTCCTCCCCCCCTTTCCCGTGTCATCATAAAAAAGGAAAATATTAACAAGCGAGCTCAACGAAGTACAACCTCTTTCCCCCTCACCTTTCCTCTGGATCTCCTGGGCTTGCCTCCTCCGCTCTCATGGTCATGGTGGACCTTCACATTTGCCAAACTGACACAGAAAGACAACATCCCCCTTTAAGGAGTCTTCAGGAAAACATTTCAAAAAACTGCTTCCCTCTTAGAGCAAGACCGGGTGGCAGCAAACTGAACTGGCTGGGTAAAGGAAAAGCGGGTGGGGTGGGGGAGCTTGCAAAATATGTTTCTTGAGTCCTCCTCCTTAAAGGGGTGGGTTGTCTTTCTGTGTCTGTTTGGCAATGTGTGGGTGAGGGACCATGAGGCAGAGGAGGTAACCCCAGGAGATCCCAATGAAAGGTGGGGGTAAAAGAGGGTGTATTTCGCTGAGCTCGCTGCATTGCTATTTTGCTTTTTTGTGATGGTATGGTAAAGGGCAGTGGGGGGGAAGGAGGGGGAGAATTTAAGTGAGCACCCAAACCTTAACTACCAGAAACCGCTTGATTTTATTTTAGTTTTGTTAAGAGAGACCAAAAGGATGTGGGCTTATTGGGGGTGGGGGTGGGAAAAGGCAACCTCTCCTTTTTATGGGTGTGTGTGTGTGTTTTGCTGGGTGGTGGTCTGATATTTGGGATCCTTTAGCCACACTTGTTCTGGAGTTTGAGAGGCAGGGGGCGGGGGCAGAAGACGGCGAGAATTTATTCTTGTTCTTTTAAAAACAAAGGGAGATTTAAAAATAAGCCAGGGCGCTTCTCCCCCAATGCACCCAGAAAGCACAAGCTTTTAAAACTTTTTTTTTCTGAATCCCAAGACCGCGCTACAGCTGACGGGTGCTTGGGGCTGTGCCAAAAAAAATGCTGTCGTTTCCCTGCTGGCTTTTCCCCCATAGGAATGCATTGCTTCAATGCATTCCTATGGGAAAATGAAAATCGAACCAAAACGACAAATGAAACTAAGTTTTCTAGAAAAATCCATTTCAACGGAACTGAACCGAATTGAAAAGGGCCCAAACCAAAACAGAAATGGAACACCATTTTTGCGTTTCGTGCCCATCTCTAATGCCAAGATTTACATCCAAGGGCCAAGCTGAAAGCAGAGGATGCTAATGTTAACAGTTTGGTGTTCCAGATGTTTCAGACTACAACTCCCAGAATTCCAAGCCTAGATGATAAAGTACTGTGGGAGTTGTGGTCCAGAACATCTGGAGTGCCAAAGGTTCACCACCAATGATCTACAGGAAGCCCTCCCCACTACTCTTCAGAAAGTGACAAAAGAAAATCCTCAAAACGTCCCCCTACCCCATTCTTTAACCACATATCTCTCAAACACAAAACAATGGTAAGAGCTGTTGTTCAACAAATGATTTAGGCATGTGCTGTTTGAAACACACATCGACCTGAATGGCTAAAAGAAATCCTCTCTCCAAAGAGGAAAAATAGAGAGAAGAAATTTATAAGAAATACACAGTATTTGAAGAAACCAGACTTGCTATATAGAAATTAAAATGTTTCTTTCAATGGCAGTTTTCTGTGACCTCTTCCCCCCATTTAGTAGCATATATTTTGGGAGCAAAAATTGGTGGCACATAATTTATGGGTATGAGTGGTGCAGAAGTAGTGGGGTATCATGATACTTGCTACTGATTGAGTGAAAAGCTCAGATTCATTTTTCTTGAGGATGAAAGGTCATTTTGCACCTTAAAATCCTTAAAGAAGTGGGAAGAATTTGCCAGTGAACTAGTTTTCATAATGATGGGATCACCCAACTTCCTGAGGGAATAAGAACTGTCTGGAAGTTAAGTAATGGCAACTGGACTTCTTTTCTTTTGAAATTGTAACATTTTGCTACTTATACAAGCAGTTTCACCAGTCTGAAGAAAGTTAGTGGTGAGGCCTCCAATTTATAGTTCATCTTGATTTCACATCACGCTGATCTGAATATCAAGGTGAAATTGGAGGCCTCGCCACTAACTTTCTTCAGACTGGTGAAGCTGCTTGGATGAGTAGTGAAACATTTCAATCTCACAAGAAACGAAGTCCAGTTGCCATTACTCAGCTTCCAGATAACCTCACCTGGATGACTGAGAATCTTCACATTCTTTAGAAGGAGTTCACAGAAGCTTTACCAGCATTTTTTTTAAAAAAAATGTTTTTATTTATAAACATACAGATTGAGTAGGGATGGAGACAGAGTTTAAAAATGGCAGTAAACCACCAAAATCCAAATCCAAGATTTCCAATGAGACAATCAACATTATGACTACACTAAGCTGTGTCCTTCTTTGGCACTTTCCAACGTCTCTCTTCATTCACATAGGTAGCTGAATTATTTCATCCTTTATTGGTGATCCTATAATCACTTTTTCCAACTGAGAACATTTTCCTCAAGTGATCCCATACCAAGAAACAATTGCATAATTATTTTATCTCTGTGACAACACATTGTCTGCAGTTTTCTTGATAAATGATGTTTTCAATAAAACCTGGTTAGCTAGTTTGGCCCTTTTGAAGTAGTCCTTCAGACCATCAACCATCCTCCCTCCAGTTCTTCAGTCTTACAAGAGCATTCTGATAAAATTTTGTCCCTGTCATCCAAAATGATGTGGGCACAGTTGTACTCCACTGGCCTCTCTACTCATTCTACTACAATATTGAGATGTTTTTTACTATAGATCACCCCACATGTGGGCAATCCACATAGGACTCCAGTCACAATCTTTTCCTGGTCACACATGGCATGCTAAGTAGGGTCTCTTTATTCCTCCTTTAAAATCACTTAGGTAGAATACAACTGTTTTCTCATCTGCATTTAGAATGATGAATATGAAGATTTTTGCTCATGGCACAAGCCAACACCTTGTACATCAGTTTATAATATGTAACGATAAGACAACAGGGAACTTTTAGATTGGGTGGTATCATATGCCCACTTTCTACCATGATTTAATTGGAAATAAATCTTGTTGAGTTCAGTGGCTATAGGACTGCAATCTCAAGTCACATACTTCATTTGGGTTTTGTATATGGCACGTAAATGAACAAATATGTATGCAATGTATTTGGCCATTATGGCTGAGTGCACATGCTCTGTGGCCACGATAAATTTATTGCAACATTGTATTGCCAGTTTTATTAGGTATCTGACCAGTACCACTCATGGCTATCAGACTACTCTCTGGAGGACAGAATAGACCTGAAAGTAAAAAAGCTATTGGTCATCCATACAATGCATGAAAATAAAGTCCTCTAGGTCTCAACAACGTCAAATGGAATTGGCTGCAGGTCCAGAGAAAATTATGAACATGCACAATGAGGTTATGATGGCTCTTTGTAGGTACGTAGATGTATTCTAATTGCCAAAGTCAAGAGAAGGTTTCTTTTCTTAAAGCCAAATGGAAAAATCAGGTTGGGCATCCTTGAATTCATTGAAGGTAAAAGAGCGTGATCTCCTTCTAAGTGCAGTGTGGCCATGGGGTCTGCCATGGAGCAAGTCTAAATAAAAGTTGGACCTCAGGAAGCGTGGATAACAGTCCTGTTCCATCAAGGCATAGATTTTGGTCTGTGCAGCATCAAAGGTAGAGAGTGTTGGGTGCCTTATGCTCTCAGTAGTTTGGAGCTTGGTGTTAAAGTCAAGGTTAACCTACAATAAAGGAAGGGTAGGGAGAAAGAGTATCTGATAAAGCAGAGTTTACTTATGATAGTTCTCAGGATGGACACACACAACACATGGGATACTTATTCTCTAAATTGACTCACAGGTTCTATGGATCTAGGCCACATATACAAACTGGGATTTAATGTGTTGCCTGCATACTGTAATTAAAACTATAAACCACCCAGAGACTACTAGAAGTGATATGGGGTGGTATATAAGCAGAACACTTTGCTTTGCTTTAATCCTGGTGTATTATCCCTAATTTTGTCAAAAAATTCTCCTCCAGAAAATGAGCTAATATTTTTCCAGGAATGAAGAGGAGGTAATTTTGTTCAGATTTTCAATTAGAGCTTACCATTACCCTTATGTAATCTTACAGGATAGCCAGTGGTTTCTCCCCCCCCCCACTTCCTTTAACAATGCTCTTAAAAAGCTGTTCACCACTCACAGTGTCACAATGTCACGCTATTCACAAATATGCAACTATTAATTTGGAAGTAGCTTATAGAAATTGAGACTAGAATCCACTGATGTGCTTTTGTTCCATTAAATTGAATTAGGCAGTAGAAAGAGAGTTATATTTTTCCATGGTGTCCTGTCACCATTATGAGGGCACAACAGGCAAAAAATACAAGTGGGAAAGGAGAACACAGCATATCTCATATGGACATCCACAAGGCTACAGGAAGGTTTGACTGCATCACAACAGTAACCCAAGAGCCATCCTTATTATGTTCTCCCATCTTACAAAACAATTATTGTAAGGGGATCTATATCTTTGTTTCTGATACATAAATGATGTTTCACAGTTAAAGCACTTGGCTTGGATTTCAAGGGCCAAACAGACTGGAGATATTTTTGTCCGAGTGAAAAATTCTCCTACCATCAATGAGCCATCACTGATACTCACCATATAGAGTATTTATGTATTGGAAGCCTTGCTGAAGTTATCCCACTGAATAATATATTTAATTATAAAAAGCTGAAAGGTTAAAGAAGCCTGACAATTTAAGATGAGAGAAAAAGCTGCATCATGTTGACTCAGGTGCCACAAAGCCAATAAATCAGAAGCTATGGATGATGGTTTAAAAGATACAACCTGCAGTCAGGAATGATCAGAAATGTGTATTGTTTCAGTTAACCGTCCATGCCTTCAAACATTGCTTTTCAGGCCCCAACAAAAATATCCCACCTTGCCCTCTTGGTCCCCCAAGCCTTACGAAGTATCTGAGCCTTACTGTAGTACTAGAGGAATTATTCTTGGAATTGATACATGCCTGCACATTGCCCATAGCTGGGATGATGGAGTCAATAGTGAAAGATGCAGCTCTCCTCTGGCATTAACGAATTCCAATTTTACTATTATTTATTATTTATTATTAACTTATTAATAAATCAATACATTTTCAATTAACACCCCAAACCAACCTAAAAACATTCAGATCCTTGTACCATAATCCCCACATAGCCTCTTTGATATAGTGATGACCATTTTGTTGATGAAAAGGAAATGAAAACCTAGATGAATATATCAGGTGTGGGATATGCCACTAATATACCATCTTTAGTGCTGCCTTTTTGGAACAAATTGGTAATCAATCTTTTGTTAGCACCTTAAACTGTTACGATTATTACCGTGAAGCCTGTGGTTAAAACTGGCAATTTGTTTCATTCATTTAGTTTATTAACTCCCATCTTGCCAATGCCAACATAACATTAGTAGTTCTCACGTGACAGTACTTGCACCTGTAATTACCTATTTAGTAGACTGATGAATACTAATTCTAATGTACTAGCATCAAATACGGGCACATAAAACTGTGAGACAGAAAATATATTTCTACTTGCCTTTAATACTGGTTTGGTAGCTTGCGCTATCATATTTGTCGAATGTTTTCAAATGGTGGGCTGATTCCAGAGAAGACTAAGTAATAAAAGCCAGATGTGGCTGCACAATGCATTTCCAACCTGAGATAAATCTCCCTGCATTCAGTGTTGCTTCACTCCTAATTAAGCCCAGCATGCTGCTATAGGCAAGCACAGACAAGGGAGAAGGCTTCAGTGGAATCATCCCTCCCCCCAGTATACCTCTTTTGGAGCCTCTTTTTCAATGAACGTCTGATAGATGGTCTTTGCCTTGACTGGGAGTTGAGACATATCATTGCTTTTCTTGTAATCTTCACAAGCCATCCAAAACTCAATGTTCTCTTCACTAAATTCACTTCTTAGGAATGTTGTGAACGCATCTACTCCAGCTACCAAAAGAAAAAAAATCACACCACTATAATAGCAATTTTTAGAAAATTTACATCCCTCTTCACTATAGTTTAACACAAATCTCACTTTATATTTCCTTTCAGGTGCACCAACCTATTGAAAGCACTCAAACTTGGTTGCATACTGTATATGTACTTGAGAAACAACAGGTGCAGTTTACATGGATCAAAGGAATAAGTGAAAGCCTTCGGGGGTGGCTTTTCATTTTGAATAAATGTTCTGGAAAAATTCATAGCTTGATTAAATGACAAGAAGATGTGTTAAGCTATATTATTGAGACCCGAGGATGTGGACATGGTGCTTGGATCTGTCCTTGGTTGCCCTGTATGAGGACCTCTGCCAGGAGAGAGACAGGGGGAGTGCTACCCTGTTGATACTCCTCAGCCTCTCAGTGGCTTTTGACACCATCGACCATGGTGTCCTTCTGGATAGGCTGGCCAGGCTGGGGGTTGGAGGCACTGCTTTGCTGTGGTTCCGATCCTTTCTGGCTGACCGTGTCCAGAAGGTGGTGCTGAGGGACAGATGCTCTGCCCTGTGGCGCTTATTTCATGGGGTTCCTCAGGGCTCTATACTGTCTCCCATGCTGTTCAACATTTACATGGAACCAATGGGAGAGGTCATCAGGAGGTTTGGGCTGAGGAGTCAGCAATATGCTGACGATACTCAGCTCTACCTCTCATTTTCCACCAATCCAGGTGAGGCGGTTTCTGTTCTGAACTCGTGTCTGGACCAGATAATGGACTGGATGAAGGTTAATAAATTGAAACTCAATCCAGACAAGACAGAAGTGCTGTTAATGGGTGCTTTGCCAGACAGGTTAGAGGGCCATATTCCTGTCCTGGATGGGGTTGCACTCCCCCTAAGGGACAGGGTCCGCAGCTTGGGGGTGCTCCTGGACCCTGGTCTAACTCTGGAAGCCCAGGTGGACTCGGTGGCCAGGGGTGCCTTTCTTCAGCTCCGGAAAATATACCAGCTCTGCCCCTACCGAGACGAGCAGAGCCTCATGACAGTTACGCATGCACTGGTAACATCCCGTATTGATTACTGCAATGCACTTTACATGGGGCTGCCTTTGAAGATGGTTCGGCGGTTGCAACTGTTTCAGAATCGTGCAGTGGAGCTGGTAAGCGGTGGGGCTGCCAGGGATCACATCACGCCAATTCTATGTAAGCTATATTGGTTACCAGTTGCTGCCCGAGCCCAATTCAAAGTGCTTGTTTTGACATATAGAGCCCTAAATGGCTTTGGACCTAGATACCTGAAGGACCGCCTCCTTCCATATGAACCTACCCAGCAATTAAGATCAAGCCAGGGGGCCCTCTTGAAAGAGCCATCCCTCAAGGAGGTGAGAGGGATGGCTTGCAGACATAGGGCCTTCTCGGCAGCTGCCCCTAAGCTATGGAATGCCCTCCCAAGTGAGATCGTCCTGGTGCCAACATTGATGACATTTCGGCACCAGGTAAAAACCTTCCTGTTCCACAAGTTTTTTAATAGATACAATATAGACTGAGGGTCCTCTGATGGCATTTTTAGTGTAATGATTTTAGTGTACGGTTTTTCTTATTGTTTTAATAATTTATTGATATTTGATTTTTAACTGTTTTAATTCTTTGATTGTAAGCCGCCCAGAGACCTTTGGGTAGTAGGCGGCATATAAGTTGTAAAAATAAATAAATAAATAAATAAATCCTTTCCTGCACTGGTTACATGGACAGATTTCATTACACCACTAATGACCTAAATAGTGATAAAGATTTCTTACTGCACTGCATATATTAATATCCCACCCTTTTCTAATGCCTTATGTTATAAAATAATTGTTCCCCCTGAGAGAGTCTGTCCTCTGTCCCATGACCATCTCCCAGCATTCATGTAACAGTCACATCGGGTGGTATATAAATGGAAATAATAAATAACAAATAAATAAATAAGTCCACCTGATGTACAGCTTATCGCCTTGTCTCGGATATGCTGATTGACAGCTTGACACTTCCATTCTTGTGTTAAAGAATCTTTATAATTCGGTCTATTTTCTATTCCTATTCCCATTATGATGGGCCTGAACATGACCCACCATCATGAAAATAAAAATAGGGGACATTTATTTTCATTTCCTTTGAAGAAGTACATTTCACCAATGAAAGCTAACATGGAAACAAAAGAATATTCAAAGTGCTAATAAATTTCTTTCTTTCTTTCTTTCTTTCTTTCTTTCTCACCTTTAATTTTTGTCAATGCCCTTTCATGTGTGTCTTGTTTTGTTGTTGTTGTTTTTTACAGTAGAGAAGGACATATTTAATCTTTATCAGTTTTGCATGCATTCATAGGGCAATTGGTTTCTGGACTGCTTCACAACTTTCAAAAATAAATGAAAATTTTTGTTTATATACTGTGAAGTCAACAACAACCCACCTGCCCATGTAGGTGGGCCATTTTACCTTCTCCCTGGTTCTGGAGAATTTCAAACAACATGCTCTCCAGTGGACTTGGGGGACTGTCTGGATAGAATGGGTGCTGGGATAACCCATGGCCAAAGAACACAAAGTGTTAAAATGGGGAACCCAAATGAGCAGGAGGTGTCAACTGAGAACCTTAGTGAGGCAGAGCAACTCCTGGAGGAGAGGGGGAGGAGGGACTGTGGGAGCTGCTGGGTATAAAGGACTGCATTGGACACAGAGTGGCAGAAGTTATCAAGAAGAAAGAAGGAAAGAGTGGAGCAGGGGGACCTGCTTCTAGTTGTCGTGGTAGAGGTGACAGAGGAAGAGGAGCTGGGAGGGGATGCCCTAGAACAGTGATGGCGAACCTTTTAGAGACCAAGTGCCCAAATTGCAATCCAAAACCCACTATTTTTTTTTTGCAAAGTGCTAATATAGTAAATTTAACCTGTATACTAGAGATGGGCACGAAACGAGCGATTTTTCGTTTTTGTTTTCATTTTTTGTTTCGTTACGCAATGAAAACGAAACAAAAAATCTTTTTAAAACAAAACGAAAATGAAAACGAAATGACCAAATTTGCCGTGTTTTTCATTTTCTTTGCAGCAGATGCATTGACTAAAAAGAATGCTAACGAAACAGCAATTTTTTGTTTTTGTTTTCATTTTTTCATTTCGTTACCTAACAAAATGAAAACGATTTTTTTTGCAAAAAACATCACGAAAACGAAAATGAACCGAAACGGACCCCTAAATGACCAAACGACAAACGAAACACCATTTTTTGAGTCGTGCCCATCTCTACTGTATACAGGTGGCTATGAAGGGGTGGTGTTGGGTGCCCACAGAAAGGGCTCTGAGTGCCACCTTTGGCACCCATGCCATAGGTTCACCATCACTGCCCTAGAAGACCCAGATGATGGCTTCTATGTGGAGGAAGCTCCACCAGAGAAACTGAAGCCACTGGGTGCTTGGGAATACTTATGTAAAGAGAACCCCTGGATTGGGATCCTGCTTCAATCGAGGGTGCCAAAAGATGGGGATGAGGGGCAACTTAACTCTTGATCTTCTCCCTGGCCCCATTACTGAGGGATGGGTGGAAATGGAAAAATACTGTCTCTAGACTCTAAGACTGGAAAAAGGCATATGTTACACAGCTATGGCACTGGAGGTGACAGAAGCAACAGGAACACCATTATCAGACCTTGCAGAGCTGGGAAGATCAGAGAAGCTGGGACTATCACCACTGCCTTCAGCGCATGCATATAAACTCTCCTTACTGTGAGCATCAAGGTGCTGGCTGACATGGAGAACCCATTAGGGGTAAGAGAGCTTGAGACCCTTTGAGTGATACTAACTGGAGGGTCCTTAGATCCGAACTCAGAGCTGAAGGAAATGCAAGGAACTGCCCAGAAGGTTGCTATGAGTGGGTTTGTCTTTCCCATCCCAGTTATAATAAACCCAGTTTCTGCTGAACTACCTTTGATGCAGTCTATGCATTTGGAAATGGAGGAAAATGCTCCCTCAGTTATGGCAAGAGGCAGTACAGCATATGTTTTTAAATCTTATTTTTCATTCAGGCTATTAATTTGTAATCACATTTTCTCTTAAAGTGTGCATCCCTAAATGTATTTTATAACACAAACTTTTATATGCACTTTGAGACCTCTTCTAAGCTGAGAACTGCACTGTAAACTTTGTAAAAAAATAGATCCAAAAAGATAACTGCATAATAGTTCATACCTTACTCAGAAAGTGGATCAACTGAATTTGAATTGCAGACCAGACAAAGTCCTTTAGCTTTCTTATCATTTGATGACATCCTAAGTAAAGGCTGACATGATGAGATACTCCCAATATGAAGCAGAAATAATAAATGTTCTATGTCAGATAATGCAATATTTGAGAGAATTATCCAAGATTTTTATATATGATAATCTGGAGGAAAAGAGAAGCTACCCTTATGCTTTATCTTGGGGGGGGGGGAAGCAATTGGAAATTTGAGGAGAAGAGGAAAAATGTTGTAGCCAGTTTCCACTATTTTCATAAGTAAGATTACATAGATTGCAGTATAAGAATTCAGTGATGATTTTTCTTTCTTTCTGAAATATGAATATATTTTCAAATGGTAATTTTGACATTTGCATCTGACCTTACTATAAATGATTGTATGCATTTTAATAATACCGTTACATGCCATCAAGTAGAGTCTAACTTAATGGGACTCATGGTGCGGTGGTTAAACTGCTGTACTGCAGATGTAACTGTGGTCATGACCTGGGGTTCAATTTCAGGTAGCAGGCTCAAGGTTCACTCAGTCCCCCATCCTTCAAAGGTCAAGAAAATAAGTACCCAGCTTGCTGGGGGTTCGTTGTGTAGCCTGGAGAATTAAATTGTAAACCACCTAGAGAGTGCTTTAAGCACTATGGGGTGGTATATAAGCAGAATACTTTGGCACTTTTCAAATTTTTTTAGGTACAGAAATGGATTACCACTTTCCTTCGGAATATGCAGTTTACCCAAGGGTACACAATATGTTGGGTCTCCTGTTGCGATACACATTGGTAATCAAACTCCCAGCCTGTTTCCACAGGCATATTCTTCATTCACTAAGGTGTGTGTAGTGAAGATTGGTACATGTGTCAACTTGAAAACATCATGAATACCAATTAGGGATGGGCACAAAATGAAAAATGAAATGCTGTTTCATTGTGTTTTTACGTAATTAAATGAAACAAAACAGCATGAGGAAGCAGCATGTCATTACAGACGAAACAAAATGATGTTTGTTTGTTTTTAAATGAACCATTTCGTTCTGCCTGTAAGCCGCTTGGGGGAGGGAAAAAGTTTTTTTTAAAAAAGACCTGGACTTTTAAAAAAACTTTTTCCCCTCTCCAAAGCCACATCAGCTGATCGGTGCTAGGGTGCGGGAAAAAGGTTTTCCCCCCACCCCAGCAGAGGGAATACAGTCACCCCCTGCCATTTCGTAATTCAGGTACTGCGGTCCCACTATATTGTGGGATCACAGTACCTGCGCCTTGGGCAGCATGGGGTGGTGGGGGTGGCAGGGGGTGATCACATTGCCCCCTGCTGCCGCCCCACTCTCCTCTGAGAAGCCTTGGGGCCACTCGGGGTGGTGGTGGGGGCGATCACATCACCCCGCGCCACCCCCACACTCCTCTGAGAAGCCTCGGGGCCACTTGGGGGTGCAGTGGGGGGCAATCACATTGCCCCGTGCTGCCCCCGCAGTCCTCCGAGAAGCCTCGGGGCCACTTGGGGCTGCAGTGGGGCAATCACATTGCCCCGTGCCACCCCCGCAGTCCTCTGAGAAGCCTCGGGGCCACTTGGGGGTGCAGTGGGGGGCAATCACATTGCCCCGTGCTGCCCCCGCAGTCCTCCGAGAAGCCTCGGGGCCACTTGGGGGTGCAGTGGGGGGCAATCACATTGCCCCGTGCTGCCCCCGCAGTCCTCCGAGAAGCCTCGGGGCCACTTGGGGGTGCAGTGGGGGGCAATCGCATTGCCCCGTGCTGCCCCCGCAGTCCTCCGAGAAGCCTCGGGGCCTCTTGGGGCTGCAGTGGGGCAATCACATTGCCCCGTGCCGCCCCCGCAGTCCTCTGAGAAGCCTCGGGGACACTTGGGGGTGCAGTGGGGCAATCACATCACCCGTGCCATCCCCTGCACTCCTCTGAGAAGCCTCAGGGCCACTTGGGGGTGTGGCGGGGGGCGATCACATCACCCCGCCCCCCCGCACAGCCCGAGGCTTCTCTGAAAAGCGTGGGACGACGGCGTTGGGCGCTGCCCCACAATCTCCATTGAAATGCATTGAGCCAATGCATTTCAATGGAGAAATTTTCCCCATTGAAATACATTGAGCCAATGCATTTCAATGGAGATGGTCCTGGACGAGAAGTCTCGGGGCGGCGCGGGGAGGTCAGATGCCCCTGCCGCCACTGCCGTTCGCCACCCCAAGACTTCTTGGACCACCGTGCGCCGGTGTCGGCAGGGGGATCTGATTGACCCCTGACCCCCCCAACCCCCCGACCCGCTTCTGCATATCACAGATTTTCAGGCATCACAGGTTGGGCAATAGGTGGGGGGTTACTGTATTTGTTTTTAAAAGCCCGGGGATTTTTTTTTAAAAAAAATCCCTCCCCCCAAACCCCACCTGCCAACTGATCAGCACTGGGGTGGGGTGGAAGTGGGGCTTGGGGGAGGGGAAACAGTTTTTTTTTTAAAGCCCAGGGCTTAAAAAAACGTTTTGTCCCTCTGCCAGTCTCTAGCCGCCTCCACACGAACTGCTTTGTTAGTGGTTCATTTCATATGAATCTTTTTTGAAAATATCTGTATGAAATGAAACAAAAAATGTGGGGGGGGGGACGGAAAGGAAACAAAACATAATATTTTCATTTTGTGCCCATCTCTAATGCCAATAAACAGTGAACCCTCTTATAACAAACGGTTTGTATACCATGTGTACAACAACAACAACAACAACAACAAAATCCGGAGATAGGGGAAATGTGCTTAACAGAATCACCTATGGGGCAAATCTGTACAACATAAAAATGGTTGCAATTAGGGATTACTCCATTTTCAATGCATTCCTATGGGAAATTTGTATAAGGGAAACTTTGCTTAACAGAATTTCATTTGGAACAAATTAATTTCTTTTTGCAAGGTACCACTGTATTTACATTGTAAATACATTTGAAAGACACTAGCAGACAAGTTTAGGATATTGTACATACCCACACAAACTATAGGTTCCAGTTTATAAGAATACAGTATAAAATGCATATAAAGTATAACTTTAATGGTACATTGTATGAAATAACCCACTCTCAGTGTCCACACATTTGAATTGCAGCTGTTCAAGGCCTGGGTAGTGGATGGAGTGAGGTGGTCATATTATACCTAATTGTTCTGATGAACCTTTATCATGGCATGGATTGTTTATGCTCCACTTTGTCTTTGATATGTATGGTACATTGGGTCATTTTCTGGAGTAGCTCATCCACTTCTAAGTTTACCCCGGTATATTTTTATCAGACTTCAAGACCATTTCCTACATTTGTCATTGGCAAATGTGTCACTTAATCGACTCCTTCACTTTACCCACAACTCATCCTTTATCACAGAAGAATAGTTTGTAATAAGACATTTTGGCACAAGAATGTTTGATCCCTGGCTTGCAGAATAAAAGGAAAGGCATTGAACTTCAATAAAGCATAATGCCAGGTGAAAGTCACATGCACTAACCTTTCTGTGTAATCAGGTTGTCAAAAGATTCAGCCCACTTCTTTACAGTGTCATGGGACTCCCTGCTGATGACAGAAAAAGAGGAAGCATGCTCAGTGTGTACTTTTGAGTCTTTTCCTAACATCTGTTACCTCCTATTGCTATCAATTTGTCATATTTCACAGGGTGTTGAATTGGATTACTTTACAAAAGAAAGTTCTCTCTCCTGAGCCTTCGAAAACAGGTGGTCTCATTTTGCTGTCATTTCTCCCCTCTTGAATTATACAAAGAACCTCCCTCCCCATTCAAAGAATTGAAAGGAAATGTTGTCCCTTGGTTGTTTCTCTTCTATTCTTCCATTTTTCATGAAAAATTGAACTGTTCTCTATGGTAGAGACCATAGGACAATGTGGTCAGCTGTGTTTTTGCAATGGTTAAAAAAGAAATACAGAAAATACAAAAGCTTTGGGAGTGAAAGTGAACTGCGTGCACCATGATGGGATTTCAAATAGATCCTGCCTAAACCACATGATATTTTTAAGTATACAAGATGCTCTCTGCCATACACAGTAACAAAAATGTGAAATAAATAGCCCCCAAACTATATGATGCCTGTCATTTTGTCTACAGCAAAACAAAATAAAACTTTTTTAAAAAAAAAAACAATGCCATGCTCTTTTCTGAAAAACAGGATTTTATTTTATTTTTATTTTATTTTGGAGGTGCCAAAGATTTTTATTTAATCTAGCATGTCAAACTGTGGAATAAGTCTATTGATCTCTGGTTTTGTAGTATATGCAAAGACAGTAAGCAGAAACAAAAACCCTCATTCCTTTTTCTAGTTGACAGTTTGGGAAACAACCTTTTTGAATATTTCCTTGATTACTTTTTAAGCCCTTGTGGAACGATGACCGTTAAAGGTCAGAGAGAATGACGTGAAGAAAAGAGGTTTTAGTCATCAGGAGTCAAAAAAGAAAGAGTTTGGACTGTTTGGAGCAGGGGAGACAGTGGAGAGAAGGGAGCAACAAACAGGTTACAGAGCATGGTAGGGAAAATGTGGTCTCCCAGATGTTTTTTAGACTTCTATTCTCACTAGCTCCAGCCAGCATGCCAAATGATCAGAGATGTGGGGAATCAGGTTCATCAACGTAAGGACTGGAGAGGCCTTTCCCCATCCTTGACACAACAAAAGAATTGGGGGGGGGCAGGGATGAATTTTTGTCTTAGGCATTTCAATAAGATTGTAATCTCTGTGGTTGCCTCAAAATATTCTCTATGTAAAATATCCTCTTTATTTTAAATGTAATAACTATCACAGGTGCTAGAGAGCTAACACAATTCAAATGCCAACAATGCCATAAGCACAAAGAAAGAATTAAGAGGACACAAAAATGAGAAAACAGAAGGCACGCTCACTCATAAACCATATATGAAGTGAAATGTATTACACACATAGATGCCACATAAATGTGTAAGCTAATAAACACTTGCACACACTTAAGTACATAGGGGGCATTTTAAAATAATATCCCCTTTTTAGAGAGAGGGACACTGACTATTCTAAAGCAGTGATTCCCACCCTTGGGTACCAGCAGGTGTTCTGGATTGCAGTTCCCAGAAGATTTCCCTGTGCTGGCCATGGTTTATGGGAGCTGTAGTTCAAGAACATTTGCTCTAAAGCAGTTTATGGGAGCTGTAGTTCAAGAACATCTGCTCTAAAGGTAGCAAACATTTAATACTCCAGATGTTTTGGACCAAAACTCCCACAGACCTTTGTCATTAGCAATACAGGTTTGGAATTCTGGGACTTGTGGTCCAAAACATCTGGAGTGCGGAAGGTTCGCCACCACTGCTCTAAAGGACTGTATACCCAGCTGTTGATACTCCTGGACCTCTTGGCAGTTTTCAACACCATCGGCCATGGTGTCCTTCTGGATAGGCTGGACAGGTTGGGAGTTGGAGGCACTGTTTTGTAGTTGTTCCATTCCTTCCTGGCTGACCATGTCCAGAAGGTGGTACTGTGGAATAGTAGCTCTACCCCATGGCAGTTACGTCATGGGGTTCTACATGGCTCGATACTATCTCCCATACTGTTTAACATCTTCATGGAACCACTGGGATTGGTCATCAGGATGTTTGGGCTGAGGAGTCAGCAATATGCTGACAATACTCAGCTCTTCCTCTCATTTTCCACCAATTCAGGTGATGTGGTTTCTGTGCTAAACTCATGTCTGGACTGGATAATGGCCTGGAAGAGGGTTACTAAATTGAAACTCAATCCAGACAAGATGGAAGTGCTGTTAGTGGGGGCTTCGCCAGACAGGTTACATGGCCATCTCCCTGTTCTGGACAGGGTTCCACTCACCCTAAGGGACAAGGATTGTAGCTTGGGGGCACTCCTGAACCCTGTTCTAACCCAGGAAGTTCAGGTGGACTCAGTTATCAGGGGTGCCTTTCTTCAGCTGCAGAAAATATACCAGCTGCACCCCTACCTGGATGAACGAAGCCTCATGACAGTTACACATGCACTGGTAGCTTCCTGTATTGATTACTGCATTGCACTTTAGGTGGGGCAGCCTTTGAAGGTGGTCTGGTGATTGAAATTCATTCAAAATCATGCAGAGCGGCTGGTGAGAGGTGGGACCACCAGGAACCACATCACACTGATTCTGTGAAACCTGCATTGGTTACTAGTTGTTGCCCGAGCCCAATTCAAAGTGCTTGTTTTGACATAGAAAGCCCTAAATGACTTAGGACCTAGATACGCAAAGGACCGTCTCCTTCCATATGAACCTTCCCGGCAATTGCAAAAAGCAGTGTGAGATACCCATGTTAGTACTTTCCACTGTCACTCATTTAGGGTTCTCTCCCATGTTCTTTAAAATCTGGATCTAATTTATTGATAAAATGGCTCCAAAAATTGTGCCCCATAGTCAGCGGGTTAAAAAAAAAACAGTTTCCAGCAAGGTTTCAAAGTCCCATGGCAAATGGTGGGTATTTTTTGATCCGGTTCAAAATGTGCATCTTTACAAGAGGCAAACCCATGCCATACTGCTGCCCCCCCCTCCAGATGAGGATTAAGGACATGGAGACATATGAAATGTGGCTACTTAAACCACATCAATGGGAACAGGGAAACCACATTTTCAGTCATGTGACAACTTCAGAACGAAACACGGCTTTTATTATTAACCGCCTCTTTCACCCCTGCAATAGGGCCCTTAGTATCATGTAGCCTCATTATGTACTTCTTGTTTCCCAACTGCTCAGTCGCTGAACAGACTTTTTAAGATTACCATGGAGCTCATGGTAATCGCTACTCACAAGAAAGCTGTTCATACAAACCTACCCCATTGGAGTTTTTTTAATCACACAAAGGGGCTGAAATGCAAAACAGTTTAGGAAAGAAAATGTCAAATAAAGTTCTGCATGGAATGTAGGTAGAGGCAGATTTTGACTGGAAAGAGGAGCACCTCCAAATATTGATGAGAGCCTCCCACTTGATTCATGAATGGTTCATACTGTAATGTTTTTCCCCCCTCTTAAACTCCCACCCCACCCCATATACGCACACACAAAACACATGCTGCTCACCTTGGAATCTTGGTCAATGTTTCAAAATTGTCAAGACTGTCATTTGGGTACAATTCAGGTTTCTGCAGAAGACTTAAACGGTTCCTATTTTCATGAACTCAGAGAGAGAGAGAGAGAGAGAGAGAGAGAGAGAGAGAGAGAGAGAGAGAGAGAGAGAGAGAGAGAGAGAGAGAGAGAGAGATTAAACCACAACACCTTCTCATAGCAAAAGACTTTGAAAGACTTCTCCCTTTTGCCAGAGCACAACATTGTGATAAAACCAAGTCTTTCCTTCTTAGGGCGTTTATACACGACCCCTAAGCTCCGCCGCAAATGGCTGCAAGGTCCGGACCTTAAAAATGTTTACCCACCAGCTCCGGACTTTGCAGACAATTAAGTGCGACCCCACCCACTTTAGCAAGACCAAACAGCAGTTTTCTTGTACCTGCTTTTTGGAGGTGACAAATATTTGATCCGGTGTAAGGATTGTGAGTGCGGGGCTCTCCTGGCTTCCATTTGTTCTTTTTTTGCGCCCCACCCCTTTAAGAGATCTGAATGCTGCCCGGAACAAAACGGAGGTAAGAAGGCATGCTTTTCTTTCTCTTTTTCTCCCTCCCCTCACGCAGCCAGCAACCAGGAAGTGCCGAGGGGGGTGGGGACAGAGGAAGAGCGAGGAACCCCTAAGATCTCTGGTCTGAATTTAAGTGGCCAGCGGATCTTAGGGGTCGTGTAAAAAGGCCCTTACTAGTGATTGCAGTAATGTTGATGTTATTTCTCCCATGTCTGCTATAGAGAATAATGAATTTCTTATACTGTTGCATACATTTACATACACAATCATCTGCAAAGGGTAAATGAAAGTCTTTTCATGTTGACATACTTGCACATTTAGCCTTTAATCAAAAGATATATGTGGAAGGAGGGAGAGTTAATTGTAGTGAGCATAGAGAGAGAACCAAGATCTTCTGATGCTGTTTCAAAACTGATGCTATTTCAAAACTGGCAAGGCAAGGCAAGGCAAGACTAAAGTCCTTTACTAACTAAAGCAAGACAAGGCCTTTACTAACAAGAGCACAGTTGACTTAACTAAAAGGAAGGCTTCTTTTAGACAACACATTAGAGATGTGTCTGTGCCTAGAAAGAGGCATTCCGTCACCTCTCCCTTTACCTCATAATGACTAATAAGTCAACATAATTGATACTTATATTTTGTAAGGTGCCTTTCCTCCCTCGTGTAGGAAAAAAGATGGGGTGCAGAAAGGCAGTGTGTTATAGTCCATTTTCTGTAGGTTGTAGGTATCAGGGACACCTAAGATGACATTTTGGCACATATTTGGTAGAGGGGTACCATGGGTAGCTGAAATTTTCAGTAAGACCTGTACATGCATCAGAATATGTAGTTGTGGTTTTAGATAGGACATTTCTGTAAGCATTATCAGACAAAGAGTCTATTGTAACGACCAGGTGCATTGTTTGAAAACCATCAGCATAACGGAATTAAATCTGTCTACATATCTGGAAGTTGAGTCATAGCAACTGGACTTCTTTTGTTGTGAGATCGAAAGGTTTCACTACTCATACAAGCAGCTTTGTCAGTCTGAGGAAAGTTAGTAAAAAGGCCTCCAAGTTATAGTTCTCCTTGTTTTCACATTACCCTGGTCTGAATAGGCTCATTATGTGGACAATGGCCTGGATAATTCAAGACAGTTTAAGACAGACAGATGTAGACTGTGACTACACTGGCCCTTTTGGATCAGGCTGATGCGGTCTAAATATGTCGAACCAAGGTTAGGGAGAAGAGTGATATGTTATTTGGTGTGATCATATAGCATAATGACTTCAACCAATTCTGTTTAGTCAGACTCCCTTTCGTGAGGTTTGTGAACAGTAATGTGAATTGGCTTAAATAGCAAGCCACTTCTATGGTAGGGCAGTAAAAGTGAAATTATTGTGTTTTCTCTCTTTACTAAACTATTGTTAATGAAATGAAGCAAATTATATTTTTAAATTATTTTTAATAATTGTGTGTAATTGTGTGCAGTGCAAGTTGCCTTGTGTTTAATGCAAATTGAAAAGCTGTCTATATTCACTGTTTCAATCCACGCTTTACTTAAATGGAAATAAAAACATTTTAGGCATTTAATTTAAGCGACTCAGCTCACCACTGATAGGTTAGCAAAACCTCTACTTATTTACATAGGGTTCTTTTTTTGAAAGCAAATCGACTGGCAAGTTTAAGGAGAGTCTTTGTTTAGAGCACTGGACTCCCTGTTAAATTAAAAAAAAAGGAAAGCTCTTCATCATTTATATCCTTACAAAGTGTTTCGTTTCACTTCATTTCGTGATGAAAATTCTTTTAAAAATCCGTTATTAAGGCAACAAAACAAAATGAAGACTGAAATGAAACAAAATGAAACACTATATTTCCGTTTTGTGCCCATCTCTAGTTACATGTAGGGTTGTGGTGGGTCAGTGGGATAGACACTGAAAACTGGCTACAAAGTCGGCAGCTCAGTGGTCCGAATTCCAGGTGTCACACAGTGGGATGAGCTCCTGCTGTTAACTCCAGATCCTGCCAAACTAGCAGTTTAAACACATGTAAATGCAAGTAGATAAATAGGTGCCACCACAAAAAGCAGGAAGGTAAAACAGTGTTTCCTTGTGGCCACATGGCCACGGACATGCACAACACTGGCTCTTTGGCTTGAATACAGAGATGAGCACCACCACTAGAGTCAGACACAACTAGCATGCATGTGTGGGGGAACCTTTACCTTTACCTAGTTACAAGTTCCTCATCTCCACACTAGTGCACCCTGCTGGTGCAGGTAGTCGAGGACCACTAAACCTCAAATATATTAGTTCTTTATTACCATTACAGCCTTGAGACTGTAATGGTAATATTTGCTTAGCCAAAGGATGGGAACCTGCAAAGTTATAGCTTCTACTGGGGGCTACAGAGGCTATGCTTGTCAGCCATAGCAAGAACATTGCTGGACAGGAGAAGATCACTTCAGCATTCTAACTTCCAAAGTCCATCCAATGCTAGTCCATTCAGGGCCATTCAGAACATTACTTTTGGGCTTTGGGGCTTAGGATTTTTTTTTTCAGATGATGGACTTTTCAACAGAGATGACAAAAAGGAAGTCAGTTTAAGAGCAACAACAAAGAGGCCCCTGCCTATATGTAAAAGAAGCTGTTGAAAACATTTATGAGAAATGGCCTATGGGGAAGTAGAAACACACACACACACACACACTCTGTGTGTGTGTGTGTGTGTGTGTGTGTGTGTGTGTGTGTGAGAGAGAGAGAGAGAGAGAGAGAGAGAGAGAGGGGGGGGATATTAAGAAGAAGCCTAGAACTTTGAGTCTGAATTCGTGAGTAGGGATGGGCACCATACTAAAAACTACACACTGTTTCATCATTTCATTAGCTAATGAAATGAAATGAAATGGGGAAGCAGCATTTCATTGCAAATGAAACTTCCCTGAAAGCCCCCCAAATTTGGAAAGATTTGGGTGTCAGGGAGCTGAGTTAAGATGCTCCAAAGGGAGTGTCCCTAGGAAAAAAACCTTCTAATTAGAAATGGAAGCTGATCGGGTCAGCAATAGTGCTGCCACCGCTTCCCATATGATTCCAATTAGATGGTTTTTTCCTAGGGGCACCCCTCTTAGCAGCTTCATAACTCAGCCCCTTACCCCCAAATGTTTACAAATTTCAAGGGATTCTCTTAGATTGCTTTCTGAATGGATCTGTTTATTAAAGCAATCACGAGGGAGAAAGGGCCAAATACATCTGGAAATCAAGTGATGCAAGACAAGCCAGCCAGGGGTTTGATTTGCTGCATTTCTAATTGAGGAGCCTCCTTTGGATCATTCCTCCCCCGCATCTCCATTTCCCAAGCTCCTCCAAGGATTAAAGAGGTCAGAGAAGAGGAAAACTGCAAAGAGTTTCGTACACAGATTTAAAAAGGCACAAACATTGTATGTGGAGAAACTGGAAGAGGTTTTCGTGGGAGAAGCTAGAGGTGGTCTTCAGCCGCTCAGAACCATCCGCACCAACTCTTCATAGTTAATGCAGCCATTGCTGTCTTCGTGGCCAGCCACAAGCATCTCCACTTCTTCCTCGGTCATTTTCTCCCCTAAGGTGACCAGAACGTGGCGTATCTCTGCTCCCATGACAGTGCCGTTCCCTTCTTTGTCAAAGACCCTCAGTCCTTCCACGTAGTCCTCAAAGCACCCCTGGTCCTTGTTCTTGGCAATGGTTTGCATCATAGGCAAGAACTGCTTACAGCTCAGCGTCTTCATATTCATTTCATCACTCTTGGGGTTCCACAGAACTTTCATGACTTCCACATTGGTGGGATTCTGGCCCAGGGCTCTCATCACATCACCACACTGGCTATACAGGATCTTACCATCTCCAGTTCTGTCAAAGAGCTGGAAAGCCTCCTTGAACTCAGCGGTCTGATCTTCTGAGAAGTCACACATGGCTGCTTGCACCGGCGGCGGCTACACTTCTCCCAGCGGGCAACTCCGACGATTTCCTCTTTCCGCCCTGCACGGGTGTAAGCCGCTTTCTGAATGTAGCCCTGCAACTTTGGTGCCCCAAGGTATGCAATTTTTGAGTGCATACCTGTATATATTTTTAACAATATGCACTCAAAATTATTTTTTAAAATATGCAAATTTACTTACCATGGGGCTCAGAATTAGCAGGGATACCTTCCAGAAGTGATTTTAGGGAAGCCTCCTGAAATTTGGAAAGATCTGGGAATAAAGGGACTTAGTTATAAAGCTCTAAAGGGGCTGGGGTAGTTTATTGGCAAAGTGTGTTGGGAGCATGGAGCCAATCAGGGAGTTTATGGCAGGGCTGTCCAACTTCGAACAGCCCATGTTTACCTGGAGCTCCCGAACAGCCCCGTGTTTGACTCTTGGAGCTCCCGAATCCACGGATCGGGAGCCCAGTGGAGACCTCACAGGCTACTTCAAACAGCCCCATGGTCTACTGGTCAACTGTGGTTGACGTGTTGAGCAGGCCTGCTCTATGGTACTAACTTCCTAATTGCCTCCATACTAGAGATGGGCACGAATAAAAAAAATGGCATTTTAGTTTTTCGTTTGTCGTTGAAAGGTCTGTTTCGGTTCGTTTCTGTTTGTCGTGAATTTTTGGAAAAATTTCATTTCCATTTTTCATTTTTTCGTTTGTCGTTTCTACCCGCTTTTTGCGTGATTTTTAAAGCATTTCCGTGCGCGGGTGTCCCCCAACGCCCCAGGCAAGAGGGAAAACACTAAAAAAAATGGATGCTGGCAGAGACACAGTATAGACTAGGTACGCAGGGAGGCTGCAAAGGCAGTGGTGGGCGTTGCCCAGGGTGCAAGGCAGTCGCAGAGTGACTGCACTGTGGGGCAAGGGAGGGTACTCACTGAGAGGTACGCACACATGCACACAGGGAGGCTGCAGGACTGAAGCTAGAGTTGCAGAGACAGCAATCCCACCCTAACTCCCACCGGAGACTGCAAGGAGGACGGGGGCTGCCAGAGCTTTTTATGCCCTCTGTGGCTGCCAGACCTGCCCGCCCAGTCTGCAACCTGGGCATGCTATTGGTTGAACATGATCCCATCACATGGCTTGCCTCCATTTTGTGGCTGTTGGCGACATCAATTTTAAAGGGAAAAGAAAAATACATCGCAATGGGAGAAGACAAAAACAAACGTTTTAAGGCCCCCAACCCCCTGATGGTAATAATTTCAAATAATTATCGCATTATCAATGCGTTTTTACAGATGTCCAGGGTGTTTTAATCAATCAATCAATCAATATTAGGCATCTGGGAGCCATTTTGGGTTGATGTCCCCTAACTCCCCTTAAAGGGAAAAAATACAGTGTTCTGAGAAAAGACATAAATGCACCTTTTAAGGACCCCAACCCCCCTGGTAGGTATTATCAGAAAATATAAATAATTATTGCTGTGTTTTTACGGATGTCCAGGGCGTTTTTTAACATTTAAAACAGCTCATTTCATTGCGCGTCGCCATTAACAGAAGCGAAATGTAACGACCACAATTTTTGTGGTTCTGTTTGTTTCATTGCATTTTCATCACAATTTTCGTTTGTCGTTTTGTTATGGAATTGAACGACAAATGAATAACGGAAACAAAAAAATGTTCGTTCTGTGCCCATCTCTACTCCATACTTCCAGCACAGGAGCAGTGAGGGGGGGGGAACCACTCCTTTCTGCGTTTCGCCCTTCCCCTCCCTCCCAGCTGGGACTCTTTTACGGATAAGGGTGTGGGGGGGAGAGGGGTTCTCCCCTCTCAAAACCCTAACTTGTCAAAAAGCCCCAGCTGGAAGGCAGGGATGGGGCAGAATGCAGTGTGGAGAATGAAGGGGGGGAGCCCTGCTCTGTTCAGTCTTTTGCCCCTCTCCCCTCCTCCCAGTGAGTCTTTGGTTGGGTTTTGGGGAGGGGTGCCACTCCTGTTCCTTTCCTCCTACCTGCCTGCCTCCCAGCTGGGATTGAGCTGTCATATTCAGCTGGGAGGTGGTGTGGAGTAGGCTTTTGAATCAGCTACTGCACCAGCTGGGGCACTGGTGGCATGGGGGATTCATTTCATTTCGTTTTGTTTTGTAAGTAATTTTGTTTGAAAATTTTCTTTACGTATGATACGAAATGCAGGGAGATGGAACAGAACAAAATGAAACACAGTTTTTCATTTCATGCCCATCCATATTTATGAGCAAATTGACTGCATCACATTTGGACCCGTTCAGAACAAGTATAGAGAAAAAGAGAAAATCATGTTACCCTGTTGCAACAGAAGAGCATTGTGTAATGTGGCACCTTCCAGCATAAAACAATAGCACAAACACTCATGGTATAATCAATCTGACAGTCCTAAGGTACCCAATGCTCTTTTGTAGTATTTATGGTGGAATTCACAAAATTTTATTTTTATAAAAATTTTAACCCGTTGTTGACTTCAGGATTTGTGTGCATTTGAGTACTAAGGAAATATGTCCTTAACAGTCTCCCTTTGTTGGTCTACCTATTCTTTGTCCTTTATTCCATATGTCCTTTTTCTCTGTTGCTCTTATTCCAATCCATATGAACTCACTGGGAAGGGAAGAGAAAGCCACACAAAAAGCCTACTTCCCCTTCTTTTTGTCCCAGTCACTGAGGTCACATGTGTTCAGGGTGATATGATGCAAATAGATTTTCAGTCAAAATACTTGTGGTTGCATGGTAGAATAAAGCTGAGAGAAGAAGGCTTCCTTGTTTTTTTTCTACCTGCACTGATATATGATAATCACCCTTCAGCCAGAACAAATTTACCTTAAGGCTGCTAATGTCATTTTCTGCTTCTCACATCTGTTTCATCTCTGCAACAGAGATCCCTCTTGCTTCTGAGAGGTTGACAAAAAAGTAACAGCTTCAGGTGAGAAGAAGAATAGGGCTCCTGCACTTTTAATAATTGTTTGGAAGAGGGGATTTCAGCACAGATCCCTTATCACACGAACTACATATGCTACAATTTCCTCTTGCATCCCAATTGTTAAAGGTGCAGGAGGTCTGTCTATGCTGTTTTGGCACCTAGCTTCATCACCTGAAAGGGGCACAAATTTAAAAATAAATTATAAAATTGATTTTAAAATTGCTAATTTGTCTATTCATATTCATACAAATCAATAATCCCTGACAAATGCAAACTGATATATTTTTAGTGATTTTAGATTCATCAATTAATTAACTATTAAATGGCCTTCAAGGGACCCAGAGAAACAAAAAAAATACAGTGAACCTTCCTTTCATGCTCCTCTACTACCTGTCCAGGGTTTGTGAGGATTGGGTAAGTTATCCAGCCCCAAAAGAAGACCCTCCCAGTAAAGTTCCACCCAGGAACCTAAAGACACCAAACATGCCAATAAGCTTTCTCATACTCTCATGTACAATTTGTACACATTTGGTGAAGACTGGGTTTCCCCAAACTAGTTACTTCAGGACAATTTTCTGCTGGGGCACTTCCAGGCTGTATAACTCAGATGTCTGAAACTCGCTATTCACCAAATGTGGGAAAATGGTGGAGAGTGAGAAAAAGCCTCTCTTCAAGTTTGGTATCTCTAGGTGCCTGGGGGACACTTCCGTTGAGGGCCCTCTTTTAAGGTGCATGACTCTTAAATCCAGACCCCATTCTGGATTGTACAGAAGAGTTAGGGGAAGCTTCTCTGCTATTTTGGTGTCTTTAGGCATCTTAGATGAATTTTATAGGGTTTTAGAGTCAAAAAAACAAATCAGTGAATCTGGTCATCCCTTTGTAAGAAAAAATGTTAATTTGTTATTTGTGATTCATCTCCCTGAATGAATCACAAGTCAAAATGAATCACAGTTTTTCTTATTTGTGTCTGTCTCTAGACTTCACCTTCACAAGGACTGATTCCTATTACCTTACACAGCTCAAAGCATTTTGCATCTCAAAAGTAGTATATTAATAAATGCTTATGTCCTCCTTTTCCTAGAGTGGTGTGATATATTTTAAAGACTGGAGCGTCCTCTGTTAGTCATTGTGATATTCAGAGGACTGAATCCACTAGTGAACTCAGCTTCATCTTAGTCTGCTGGTGAGCAGGCAAGGATAGAAAGGAGAAGCAACAGATAGGCTAGGACAGTGGTGTCCAAACTTCGGCCCTCCAGATGTTTTGGACCACAACTCCCACAGTCCTTTGTCATTGGCAATACAGTCTTGGAATTCTGGAGGTTGTGGTCCAAAACATCTGAAGGGCCAAAGTTTGGACACCCCTGGGCTAGGGGGTGCCAGACATTTTTAATATGTGCCATGGCAGGTGCCCAGCAATGTTTACTTTCCATGCTAGGCCTAAAGACAACTAGCTGATTAACCTCTACTTGTCTTACTGAATACCTTGTAGAAGCAGAAGGAGAGGTACTTACAATGCATCCTATTCTGGTCTATCTATAGCTAGAATCAGATGCTATAGATAGTTTTCATTAGAACAAGAAAAACACCTTAGGGGTTCTGCCACACTATTCTCAGTGTTGCATTTGAGAAATTAGGGTGCACACCAAGTAGGTGTTTAGCTCCTGATGACTAATCACAAAATAAAACAAGCTAATTTGCAACCTATGGATGGTCAGAAAATCTTGTGGGATTTAAGATAGTCAGCCACTAACAAGGAGTTTCTTCTAGTGCCTTCCCATTATGATCCAGCCTAACTTTGTGCCATATCAGCTGCAAGATCCCCTTCGGGTTACACCAGGCATGTCCAAACTTCAGCCCTCCAGATGTTTTGGACCACAAATCCCACAATTCTTTGGAACTGGAAATACAGGCTTGGAATTCTGGGAGTTGTGGTCCAAAAGATCAGGAGGACCGAAGTTTGGACATGCCTGGGTTACACAACTCATTGTTCAGCTTGATGCAGCTAAGCTCACTTAGCTAAAGTCAATTAGCTATGCCTCAATGTGCTCTGGCCATAGCTTCCTTTAAAAAATTAATAACCTACACCCATGTAGGTACCCATGGCAAAATTTCAGATCCTTGCACTTGATAAAGCAGGCTACCAGTTATGACACTATGAAAAATATGCTGGTTGTCCTTTAAGTCATGTCCAGAGACTGTTGTTATTGTAGCTACCATGCATGTGAAAATATGCATTCTAGTATTTTCTGAGAGTTTGGAACAAGAATATCACGTCGTAAAGAAATCAAGTCACGACCCATCCTCCTAATGTCTCCCTACTTGCCACAGAAAGTTCAGTGAGCCACACTCCTTAGTACGCACCTACTCTTCCCTCCCATTTGCATAGTTTCATCTCAAATGATTCATGGTCTGAGCCAGCTGAGTGCCAGAACACATTACCATTTTACACATTTCCAAAATATGTAATACACTAATACAGGTTGAAAGGAAAGACCTCTCAGCTTCTTACCTGCTTTTTGTTTCCATCTTTCCTCCATCTTTATTCATGGACTTCATTGTTTTATACAGGGATCTTATTCTTGAAGCAGCATTTAGTTGAGGTGATAAAAGGAATGGATTCTCCATTCTGCTCTTGAAAGGTCTGTTGAATTCTGACTCACACTTCTGTTTCTTCAGTTCTGCACAAGGCACCTTCAAAGCCTGGTTTCACACCCCCAAGTTCTCACGCAGTTCAGATCCTGATTTGATACTGGTTAGAGATCTAGGCAGCCTGGGGGAAAGCAGGTTCTGTCCCCCCCCCTTCTCCCACTGGCTCAGCGAATACAGCAAGCACATTTGATCTTTCACGGAAGTCTCTTTTTAACTGCAGTTTCCGTTTAAAGTGAAATTAGTGATAGGCCGGCGTTTTGCAAGTCATCAAGATAAACACAGGCTTGCCCGCAGATGTAGCTTGTGGTTAGTGCATGAGGAACATGTGCTTCAGGCCCACACAGAATGACATTTGATAAAATGTGTAGTGAAAACAAAACAAAACCCAGAAAAACAACTTCAGCAATATGGAGTCACAGAGCTAGAGGAGAGAATTATAGCATTCTTTAGTAATCGGTGACACAGTCTTATTTCACAAATCTCTGAATAGCTTACATGGGCAGTCAGTGGTCTCCAATTCAAGCACCATGGAAGACTATAGCAAAGCAATATTTTCAAAACCAATCCTTAATATAGTTATATCTGGACCTTTCTTTAACATCTTAAGATAATGTGCATGGGATTATCTCCTTTTCTACATGCAACAACCCTGTCTAGCATTCAACAATGTATATATGCTAATAGAATTGCTTTTGTCAGTGGAATCACCAGAAGATATTTCCTTCTCACTCTTCAAGACACTTAGCAATCCCCACTGGAGATCTGGGAGCTAGTTTCTGAGGAGGGCTGAGGGATATGGGAGACGACGGGCTAAAAGATCTGTTCTAGCACAACAGAACACTGGATTTGATCCCTGTCTAGTAGGATAAGTTGGATCTGCCCTCACTGGGTAGGCACGATTAAGATGCCTGAGCAAAATTGGCCTTCGGTCAATAAGCCTTTTGCTCAACAGGTGGTTTGAACCACATCTTCTCAGTCACTTTCCCACACTCTGTTCACAATGTCAGAGTGGCTTTTACTGACATTTTCTCCAACGCTCTATTGCAATTCAGGAACATCAGTCAACCTGACACCCTCCAGCAACAACTGGCATTCAGCTGGAAGCATTTGTATCTAGACATGGGCACGACTCGGCGAAATTGTCCTTTCCATTTTCGGTTATCGTTTCCGTTACGTAACGGAAATGGTAACGATAATTATGCCGTCAGAACTCGAAGTCGAACAGAAAAAAGAAAAATTTGGTCGGGTTTTTCGTTTCCGTTTGTGGCATCGCGGCGATCGCGCAATGCGAAGCACAGAAAAAGCATTTAAAAGTTTTTTAAAAAACACCGACTCCCGTCCAAAAAAGCAGGCGGAAATATGCCTGCCTGAGGCTTTACCACCTACCAGAGGGGTGGTTTCTGGGGGGTCCCCGGCCTTTCCCCCCTCTTCTCCTGTCCTGGGCTGCTTGCACCAGGCTGGGGGGGGGTCATCCTCGTTGTCTGTCTCGCTGCATGCCATGCGGTGGGGGGGCATCCAAAATGGTGACCACAATTTTTCTTTTGAAATCATGGTAAAAAAACACACCAAATCACCACAGAAACATGTGAAATTTATTTATTTTAAATGCCTGAATTTTTATAGTAGCAGCAGTGGGTTTTTTATAGCAATAAAACGTCATATTGATTTTATTTTATTATATTTTATTTTTTATTTTTTTAGACCTGCCCATTTGGGCTGGGCATGGGATGGGACCATGCAAATTTTTTGAACCATTCCACCAATGGCATCGCCAGGTTTTTGACTGACACTTCTGGATGTCTCGGAGGGCATAAAAAGCTGAGGCACCTTCCAGAAATCGCAGTTGGGTGTATGGATGTGGTTGAGGGAGGAGGGCTGGCTGCTGGTGCTGGTGTGATCCGATCGAGATTGAGGAGGGAGGCTGGAGGCTTTAGGATTTAAGTTAGGCAGGCAGGGAGGGAATTGAATTTAGAAAATAATTTCTTTGATTCCCTGCAGCTTTGTCTGCTGAAGGGAATAGCAGTTTCTTCTTTATTTCTTCTCTGGCAGTTTGAGGATTTTTTTCTGATATTGGATAAAGGGGGAGGTTCGATTGGGAGTGGGAGGTGTGGATTTATTTTAAAAATATATTATATACTACCATTTATTTTCTATTTTCCCAACTTTAATTTGCTTGCACATACACACATTTGGGGTGCAAGCCAAGAACAGAACCTTTATCCTAAGTGATATCCTAACTGCCCACTCGCCCATCCGCCCATGCCGCCACCCGCCTGTGGCCCACGCCACTGCCCGCCCACTCGCCCACCCACTCGCCTGTCCGCGGCCACTGCCCGCCCATGGCCCCCCGCCACCACCGCCTGTCCGCACCTCCCCCCCGCCCCCTGCCCCCCGCCCCGCCCGCCACCTAGGGCGCAAAAACACCTAGTGCCGGCCCTGATTGCAGGATGCCCCTATGCTCTGGGAAGTGAAATCGCGCTAAATTGCAGTGGAAACGACAAACGACAAATGACAAACGGAAACGACCCGAAACGGACCCATTCCGACAAAAAACGAAAACTCGAAACATCATTTTTTCTGGTCGTGCCCATGTCTATTTGTATCTATAAACATTTACAATAACTAAAGACTTTAACAGACTGGGAACTATTGAAAATCAAGCCATTTTTGAGCAATGTGCAAATGAGGAATAGCACTCAGTGTTTAACATCACTTTTCGTTCTTGCTGCTTGTGTCTGTTTCACATCCTGAAAGGTGAATCTAGCCACAGAAATATCTTATCTCTTCCAGAGTTGAGGCTGGTTGGAAGGACCCCCCCCCCACCGTTCTGGTCATGTTGGCCTATCCACAGTCAGCCAATGGCAGTGGTCCTACCAGCATTTTCTGCGTAGTTTTGCGGTGGTGACCTGCGTAGTAAAAGATCCCATGCTAACTGGGAAGAGAAGTAAATTCTGGTCTCGGCCAACCACGCCCCTGCAACAACAGTTTCAGCAAAGTTTCCTAAAGGGGTAATGCCATAGACTGGCCCGGTGGGTGCCGTCCAGTGACTGCACCACCTGGGGGTTGTGGCTCGCCCTATTCTGCCCGGTTGGAGGGGTCTCGGGTGACCCCGGGGTTCCAACCAAGTTTGCTGATGCCCGGCCCCTCCTCTTGTGGTTGTTTATTGTTGTTGTTAATAAAGTGTGGCCCAGTTTACCCCACCTCCCTGTCTCGTCTCATCATTTCGAGTGGGAGGGCAATACTGGCTCCACGGGCAGTTCTTCTGCCCGGCCGGAGCTACCTTGCCCTCACCCGAGAGGGCGGGAGAGCAGGGAGGATGCACAAGAGCATCCAGAAGGGCGGGGGGAGGAGCGCCCCATTAGAGGGCGGCTCCTACCCCCACCACCAGCCTTTTGCTCTCTGGCGTGCCCCCCCCCTCACCCTCCGCTGTTAGGACTAGTGTGAGTGTTACTGGTCGCCTATTATAGGGGCTGGATAGGAATTTTTGACCCGCTTTCAGAATTGGCCTTGGAGAGCGGGGATTTTTTGCCTATCCCACACTGGTTCTGGGGTGTTAGGGATACCACTGATGTTTATTGGTCACATTGGCGGCAGAAGCGGAGGACAGCGGTGAGTATGTAACAACATCTGTCCCCGAGTACCCATAACCACGGCACTGCGGATCAGGAGGTCTCGGTGCCGGGGCAGATATGAGGGGGCGCCCTGTCCTGGGCATTTCCCAGAATTGGCCATCCTATGCAGGGAGGGGTAATGCCATAGACTGGCCCGGTGGGTGCCGTCTAGTGACTGCACCACCTGGGGGTTGTGGCTCACCCTATGCTGCCCGGTTGGAGGGGTCTCGGGTGACCCCGGGGTTCCAACCAAGTTTGCTGATGCCCATCCCTCCTCTTGTGGTTGTTTATTGTTGTTGTTAATAAAGTGTGGCCCAGTTTACCCCACCTCCCTGTCTTGTCTCGTCATCTCGAGTGGGAGGGCAATCTTCTTTTGGAATAATATTTGCTTCTAACCAAGTCCTAGGTATTTTAGCCTGAAACAGTACTTCAATGCAGACTTCCTTCATTGGAGTACTTATTATACCTTGAAAAATCTTGTAACATTCCCAGGCAATCCATCCTGTCCTGGTGTTTTATCATTTTTTGTGTTTTTTAATTGCTTCTATTATTTCCATCATTGTAATTCTCTCATTTAATATAACTTTAAATTTATCTGGGACCTTGGGTGGTTTTGTTATTTCCATGTACAGTGGTACCTCTGACAATGAATTTAATTCATTCTCTGAGGCAATTTGTTATCTGAAAAATGTGTTATCCAAAACATTGTTTCCCATTGGAATGAATGGGAAACTGTTTAATCCATTCTGGAGGTCTGAAAAAAGGCAAAAAAGCTGGGGGTGTGTGTTTCAGATCTCTTTATAAAGTGCACTTTAAAGGCATGCAGTGCAGTGCAAACATGGACAGAAGAAACCAGCAAGACTACCCCAAGTTTTTCCTGCCAAAATGCAATTGGGGAAAAATGCAAATAGACAAATAAAAGCAGCAGGAGAAATCCAGCCTGTTTTTGCCTGCAGAGCAATGGAAAAGATTGCAAACATGGATTGAAGAAACCAGGAAGGCTAACCCAGCCTATTCCTTCCAAAATGCAAAGAAAAGCAGTGCAAATAAAAGCTAGCACAAAAACAAATGCCCTAGCCATTCCTACCAAAAGTACAATCAAAACCAATGCAAAAACAGAAAAGAAAGCATGGAAACCTCAGCTCCCTACCTTTCCAAGTCCTAAAAGTCCAAAAACTGCTGCAAAACAATGTCTAGATGACTCCAAAACTTGATGAAAAAGCTCCTTCCACCTCTCCACCAACTGTGAGGGTGCAATGCATCCTGGGTACACTTTTTTGCAAGGTGTTTTGAATAATTTGTTATCCGAGGAAACCTATAGGGAAAATTCATTATCCGAGACAACCCTATTCTGGGAAATTTCCATTCATTATCCAAATTATTTGTTATCAGAGGCATTTGTAATCTGAGGTATTACTGTACTCTGTTATTTTTCCTAGGGAAATATCTTGTGTATCATATAGGTTTTTATATTATTCTGTAACAATTTTTTGGATTTTCTCATTTTGGTATTTTATATCTCCTTTCTCTTCCTTCAGTTTCTTGATATGCCTCTTTTCTTTCTCTTTTTACCAGTTTATAGGCATTTTCAAACAATCCTTCACTTTGCTCTTTTAATTTGTTCAGCTGTCTCTTCTGATTCCATTAGGTTTAGTTTATGTTTAATCATTCGCATTTGTTTTTAAAGTATTTTTTCCTGTGGGAATTTTTGCAGTTTTAATATTAGCTTCTTAAATTCTTACTTCAATTTGGTTTGTTCATATCTTCTCTCTCTCTCTCTCTCTCTCTCTCTCTCTCTCTCTCTCTCTCTCTCTCTCTCTCTCTCTCTCTCTGTGTGTGTGTGTGTTTTCTCATTTGTGATTCTTTTTTAGCTTTCTCCAAAAAATTATTTATCTTTCAATAAGGCTGAGTTCAAAGTACATCTCTGTTTTCTCCTTACTCCTTTCCACCTCAAGGTTGTTGGACTGTGATCTGCCCAGATATTTGTTTCTGTTAGGATGTGATCAGATGAGGAAGTAGATTCCATTGCTGACCACTTGTGTAGTGATCCAGTGGAATCAATTACCAAGCAACTCCATGCATGACCTATGGAGACTTGCACCCCAGCCTGACTCCCAATCCATGCACACACTGTACCATTTTGGTCCAGTAGAAAGGTTACTAGTGTTGGTGTCCAATTTGGAATGGTTTCCTAGCTAAAGGAAAGGGCCCATTAATGGAGATCACTGCTTGTGTAGCAACCATTTCTAATGCAACCAGACATGTGTCTTTCCTGCTGTCTGATCACCCCCTTACACATCCTTGCACCTCAAAAGACATCTTTGCATTTTCTTTCCTTCCTGTCAGCATCATAATTTTTTATGCTGAAGAGAACTTCCCCTTCTCAGTCTCTAATTTGCGTGAATGAATCAAAAGCCCACTTCAATGACCTTCCTGAATAACTTTAATCCTTGAATCATGGTATCAACTGCCTCAGCTTCTATCCTCTTATATCATTTGTAGGGTACAAAGCCTTCACCATTATGTCACTTAATGAAAGCATTGCCAAAGAAGGGTAGAAATGAAGAGTATGTTAATCAATTCATTCCCAAACATGCAGGTCTAATAATGCTTGATAGATTAAAGCAGCTGGAATCTGTTTATCTTGCTTCCTATCCATTTGTCATTTTGAATGAAGAAAATATGGATTGGAAAGGGACTTAAAAAAACTAATCCAGGAACTAACAGCATCTCACCTGCTCATTTGTCTCCACTGAGGAGCAACCTTACAAAGAAATGGCTCATATCCAATACATACATGAATACACATGCATTATATATGAAACATAAATTATAAGATTTAGCATTGGGGGGATGCCAGTGTTTTGGAGTGAAACAAGAAATAAATTATATCTTTTATCCACGGTGCATAAGAAGAGCGGATATTGTGAAACATCCCATATTTATCCACTAATGAAGAGACCCGTGATCACATTTCTTACTAAATTAAATACCAGATTGCCAGCAGAACAGGACCCCATCACCAACATGGAAAGAAGCTTTTAGCCTTTCTTCCCCACTTGTGATATTGGTAATAAATAAACTGCCATCCCATGGTCATAGCTATTAAATTAGCCACTATCCTCAGCAATCTCCCATTCACACTAAGATTGATAGATAAACCCGTTATTGGCATATGTAAAAGAGTACAATCATAGCAATTTGTTAGGTAACCACGTTTACAGAAATCAAGAGGATGTAGAGGTATTACATGTTCTTGAAGGAGCAACAGTTCATCTCCTAACAACAGAGTCAAGGAAGTCTGCAACTCTTTCTGCAGTATCAATTATCTCAGCCACTAGCATATAACAAACTTTATCCAGATCTGACCTCTCTTCCAACTTTAATAAAATCGAGGCTATTGTCCTTGATCAGCCAGTTGAGTGAAGCAGGCAGTGCAAAAACATATGAACTAAAGTCTCCAGCACCCCCTTTTTACATGGACGTTGCCATTAAATCCATTACATCTTCCATATAATAAAGCAGTAGGCATCACCCTGCATAAGAAGTTGTTTTTTAACACTAATGAGCAAATGACAAAATTTACAAGACATGCAAAGAAGGGGTAGGACATATGTTGCCTGGATTCAGGGGAGGCTTTGGAAACATGGAAACCAGGAACCAGCATGAGGGGTAACTCACTCAAAAACATTTCCAAGGATGATAACCTCCTGCCTTGGCCATGAGCCACTCTTGATGGAAGCAGTTTTCTACCTACATATACTTTGAGGTAGATGAAATGCCATGAATGTGGACATGTATGATTGTATTACAGTTGTTCTCAACCTGTGGGTCCCCAGATGTTCCTGGACTGCAACTCCCAGAAACCCCTTCCAGCATAGTGAGTGGTGGAGGCTTCTGGGAACTGCATTCCAGGAACATCTGGGGACCCACAGGTTGAGAACCACTGTTGTATTATGAGAAAGCCTTTGTTGCAATCTAGCATGGCAAACTGATGAAGCCATTGATGAACAAGGGATTTGGATCATTATTTATCCATCTCCAAATACCAAGACACAAATCAGGATGGAGTTCACCTTGGGCCTTTTTTAGGGATACTGCTGTCTGATCCATGTCTGATAGAACCCACCTTATTCAATGCCAGTGCATAATAGTGTGCTGTGTTACCAAAGCTGCAGGAAAAACAAAAACAAAACCTCACACCCCATGAATGGGGAAATGAAAACTGTTAGAACTTGCACAGCGCTATCAGGATTATAGGCCTGCCTCCAGCACAATAAGCACAAAATAAGCAGTAGTCTTCGATCATGATCTTGGCAGAGAAAAAGAAAAGAAAGGGGAGGGGAGGACAAAGACAGAGCCTGAGATCCTAAAGTGACGTTCCCCCTAACTACTAGGCTGGACTGCAAGAACTAAAGTAAGAGTAGGAGGAAAAGACCATGTTGTTGACTCTCACACAGTGTTGGCTCCAAATTATGAGAGTTCCTGGGCTAAGGAGCTCAGTGGCTTCTCCTTCCTCAGCATGCCCATCTGGTTGCCATTATTATCATGCCCCTACTTTTCAGTCTCCTTTCTTTGGGGTCCAAGCTTCATGGCCATCCAGAAGAAGACAGCAAGGTGATTGCAAGGGGCTGGTGTTCCTCCTTGCTCCTCTTACTAGTGATTATGGGTCTATGTGACCAAATGTTCTCCAGAGGGAATAGAATGCCTTCCTCTTCTTGACACACATGTATATTTAAAGAAAATGCCATTTCTGGCGTTCATGAATTTATTATTTGTCCTGTGTGCTCTATGTACAGAATTACTATAGTAAACTAACACAACCATCCCTTTGGAAGTTGTTCCACCGAAGTGTTGCCTTTGGCATTAGAACAGCCATGAGCCACCTTCCTTTTCAAGAGCTCATTAGCGCAGAGCCCTTCCACTTTTTTCTCCCTATGGAACATACACACAGCAAGCAGATATACCTGCGTCGTTCCCTTTATTCCAATTTCTGTCCCGCTTATCAGCAACATATTTATGAACAGCAGAGGCCTGCAGATATTTTAATTCAGATCTGAGTGTACCAACTGCTTCACCCCTGCTACCCTGCTCTTCTGAAAGAAAATAAAATGTATTTTTTAAAAAGCCATGGAGTCTCTGTTGTAGGATGACAATAACAAGCCAAAGAAGCTCTCTTGAGAAGAACAGCTTCACTGTGTTCTCATTATGCATTCGCCTCCTATGTCCCACTCCACTTTTCAAATCGGAATGCAATTATCAGCCAGGTATTGGTGGCATTTGGAAAACCAAGTCTTCAGACCTACTTCATGCGGAGACCGCCTTTCACAAGCTTTCCATAGGTTGCTCTGGAGAGTGTGCATTATTGTTCAATCCTAATACAGTTATTTTGTGAAGAGTATTGAGATGAAATGTGGTGCCATTGTTCAAGGATTATTTAAATGAGCACAAATTTGGTCACTGTGCAGACGAATCCTTTCAGAACAGCTCTGGTTTCTGGGAAAAGATGCTAAATGAGAATTTAAAATGATTCCCCGTATTCCTCAGTATGACCCTCTTTGTTAAAGAGGCCCTCAATCTTTGTTTGAGGGAGTTGAAGACAGCTGGAAGGACAGATTGTGAATTGTGATGCATTCTTCTCATGTTCTCTTCTAACAAACAGGTTTTGATTGATGGCTTTTTACAGTATATCACAAAGCAGGGGTGACAGTGGGACAAAAGGAACTGTGCGAAGGACTGCAATGCTGTCTCTCAAAATACTACACTTCTCCTAAAATTATCTCTATGTGAAGCTAAGAGAGGTATAATGAACATTTGACATTTCCTCCCTGGCTTTTTAAAAAAAGGTTGTTCCATCTCCATTGCAGTCAATGAGAGAAAAGTCTTTATGTCATTTTCAGTTAACCTTGGGCCAGGTTTATGCGATTTTATACTGTCTACCATTTTGAGGAGACATGAGATCAAAACACATAAAGAGATATTTTAATAGAGAGGAACCCAAATAATAGCAGGACAATTCACAGCAACATGAAGAATCATCAGTTATCCCAATTTATTTAAAAGACTGCATAATGGATCTGGGCAGGGAGAAAACAGGAACGAGAAAATCCAGGAGTAGTGGGTAGAATACTGAGCAAGCACTGGCTTAATGTTTGGAAAAAACTTTCCCTCAAAAAGACAGCGAAAGGCTTTAGACTCAGCTGCCTTCCTCCTATCACTGCTCCCCACTGTCTTTCATTACCCCCTCTCTTGTTCTCCCTCTGTTTTCTCCTACCTGGCAGTTTACCTTCTGCTCTTTCCCCCTCCTCCTCTACTGACACCTCCTATCATCCAAATAGAAAAGGGCCCTTTTGATTCCTCCCTGCAGTAGTAGTAGTAGTAGTAGTAGTAGTAGTAGTAGTTAGAGATGGGCACGACTAGGGAAAATGACGTTTTCGAGTTGTCGTGTGTCGGAGGCAGTCCGTTTCGGCTCGTTTCCGTTTTTCGTGAAATTTCGCAAAAAATAGTCGGTTCGTTTTTTCGTTTTTTTGTTGTCGTTAGTACTGGTTTGGGGGGGGGTAGCGGGCTCCTGGAGGGAGCTGCAGGAGTCAGCCAGAGCCACAAGTGACGGACTGGCAGACTCTTTGCACCCGCTGTGTCTCACATACTTGCATGTAGTGCAATGCAAGTAGATCTGGCTTAGGGTTAAGACGGGTTAGCGCAAGGGCTAGGGTTAGGCTAGTTACGGGTGAGGTTAGGGTGAGTATTGGGGTGCACCTCTGGGTGCCTCTCTGACCCACTTAGAAGGACAGTGTACTGGCGTATGGGTTAGGCTTAGGCTTAGGGTTCGGGTTTGGGCTACGATTAGTGGGCTGTTTATGGCCGATTGGCACATCCCAGAAGTCTCTGTGGTCAACCTGGCCAAGTGGCCATGCGATTGGTGGAAAATTTGCATGGTCCACTCCCATTTTTTACACCTGCGAATGTACAGGTGTAAAAAAATAAAATAAAATAAAATAAAATAAAATAAAATAAAATAAAATAAAATCAACGGAGCCTTTTTTTTTGCAAGAAAAACCCACTGCTGCTACTGTAAAAATTCAAGCATTTAAAATAGCTAATTTTCGCATGTTTCTGTGGTGCTTTTGTGGGGTTTTGGGCAACGATTTCAAAAAAAATATTGCGGTCGCCATTTTGGATCCCCCGCACTGCATGGCAAATGGATGCGCCCTCCCAGCCTGGTACCAGCAGTGCAGCAGTAGCAATAGCCAAGGAGAGGGGGCGGGGAAACCCCCCCCCCAAATAAAACACCCTTCTGGCCTGGTAGGTGCCCTCAGACAGTTTTTGCCTACTTTTAGGGCCGGGAATCAGTTTTTTTTTTACTTTTAAAAACTTTTTTTTGTGCCGCTTGGCATTGCGCAATGCAAGTAACGAGCACGACAAATCAGACCAAATTGTTCATTCGTCGGTTCGAGTTCGAATTCTGGCGGAGTAATTCCCATTACCGTTTCTGTAGAGTAATGGATACGAGTAATGGAAACGGAAACGGGAATACCGCTAAGTTGTGCCCATCTCTAGTAGTAGTAGTAGTAGTAGTAGTAGTAGTAGTAGTAGCAGCAGCAGCAGCAGCAGTAGTAGCAGTAGTAGTAGTTGAAGAAGAAGAAGAAGAAGAAGAAGAAGAAGAAGAAGAAGAAGAAGAAGAAGAAGAAGAAGAAGAAGAAGAAGAATCTGGGCATAAGAGAAAAAAAGTAGTAGTAGACTCTGGGCATAAGAGAAAAAAGTTAGTTTGCAAGCGGAAAAGGCTGGGCAAATTTGATTCAGGCTTTGCATCACATGGGCAGGAAAAATTATGGTACTTCAATTTCACCAGTTTTATAAATGGATCAAACCCCAAGGTATTCAATGGTGTAGTTGGCCTCTAAGTGATAGTAACCAGCCTGCAGCATCCCAGTGCAACTCCAGACCAAATAAGAATTCAAAGATTGTCACAGCCTGTCCAACATTGGTGGAGTAGGTGTGTGCAGTTTCCAGGTGAATGTGCAAATTTAAGAGTGTCTGCGTGATTCTTGAACAACGAACTGGTAGTCAGTTCAAGGAGCTGCACAAAGGTGATGTAACCTCATAGCAGATTCTTTTTATTCCATTTGGCATTAAGGGGTTAAAAAAAGATGGTGAGTTATTTGAACTCACAAAAAGAAGAAGAAATCAAAACTCTTACAGAAGCAGTACTGCACTTGATCGTAGCCAAAAGGCCGAGAAGCTGGCATCAAACAAGAAGGTGGACAATCTCACCCCACTCCACCAAATCCTGAGATCTCTCAAGGAACTTCAGCCACCACATCACTAGGGAAGGCCTAGACTGATCACACAAAACAGGTCTGGGTTTTCATCCATGATCTGCCTTTAAATATTGTCTGCTGCACGTTGTAAGTGGTTGTCAGAAAGAACACAAGGATAATTTTTCACCCGTATAAGCTATATTTTCAAAACATTTGTAACACTCAGTTAACAAAATGTGATGTAATATTGGAGATACCCCCAAGGAAGCATGTTCCAAATGCATTTCATTAAATGTCGAGTTGCCTCAGTGAGGATACAGGCCTCTCATCAACTCATCAAGCAGATTCATTTAGCAATGTTATGAAGGAGTTTAAAGATCTCTCCCCCCTCTCTCTTTCTCTCATTTTTTAAAACTTCTTTCACTCTTAGTGCAATGGGAGTTGAAGAGTTGAAAATTAAAACTGCATATTTTGAATGCATTTGCCTGTGAAAATTAATTTGGTGGCTTGCAAGAAACATTTCCAAAATTTATCAAAATCAGATGAATATTTATAATGAGTTTGCTGAGTCTTGGAAGGAAGTATAATTGGACCAACCATTTTTGTAATGATGCAATAAGCAATGAACTGCCGACATATGGTTGCTTTATTTAATCTTTGGAGGAAACCAGCTTCTACTTCACAGAACAATTGTGCCTGTGTGAAAATATATAATTTTATTGTATCCCTGAATGAGAGCACATTCATTTCAGGTAGTTTTGAAAACCAACCAAGAGGACCATATGCCACTTCTTTTTTAAGTACTGAGGCCAATTGCCAGAAGAAAGCACAGGTTTCCCTCTTTCATAGTGCTTTTAGAAAAAAGGAACTGTTTTCAGGTTAACAGTTTTGCCCATAGGGATATAGAAGAGTGATGGGTGGAGCTAAAGCTAGTCAGGTAAAAGCCTAAACAAGTAACCTACTGTCTCTTTTTGTCACCCTCATTCTTCTCTAAAGTTCCTGTTTTCCCTCCTCACTTATTGGGCTGATGAAGAAGATACAAACTGCTTTTGTAGAACCCTGAGGTGATTGTGTGCACCGTCTTTTAAAAGCTGGCTGAGGTAAACATCTGGTCTTGCAACCATAGGAAGAACATGAGAGCTTTCCTTTTATTGGACTCCAATTCCTAGAATGCAGTAGGTTGAGGGAAGATTCTGGGAGTTGTGTCACCAAAGTTAAAGTTTATAACCTTTGGCAGGCTGCCTAAAGCTACATGAGTAGTTTTTGCATCATAGGATCATAAAGTAATGGGTTTGGGTTTATAAGGCCATTGAGCCCAGTTCCTTACACAGTACACGAGTCCAAATCAAAGCAGATCTGAGAAATGGTTGTCCTTTTTCTCCTGAATGCCTCTAATGCAGCTCCTGAAGTAATTGGCTCTATTGCCATACTGTGCTAACAGTTAGGATACTTTTCCTGATACTCAACCAAAACCTGGCTTAGTGGCTTCTTCTAACTTGAACCCATCATTATGTGTCCTGTGCTCTGGGATGATTGAGAACAGATCCTGCTCCTCTGTATGACTAAGTCTCATGTATTTGGAGAGTGCTGCCATATGTTCCCTCAGTCTTCTTTTCTCCAGACTAATCATGCCTTTCTGTCTTTCCTCATAGTCTTTCCTGATCATCCCTGTAACCTCCCTCTGAACTTGTTCCATTTTGTTGGCATCCACCTGAAAGTGAGGGGACCAGAATTGTACACATTATTCAAGAAAAGACCTAACGAGTGCTGAATAGAGGAGAACTAGTATTTAATAGACTATATAATATGTGCTATAATAGCATTTTTGCAGCCACGTCACACTATAGCCTTTAATTCAGATTGTGAATGTTACTTTACTGAGATGTGTCCCACATCTTGTTGTAACTAGTTTTTTTATATTTTAGCTTGCATGTAGTTTTATTGAGATAAGTGTTCCACATCTTGTAACTACATTTCTTTTATATATTTTCCCTTTAGGTGTTGAATGTTGCACTAATCCTTGTTAAATTTTATTCTGTTGTTTTCAGCCAAGTGCTCAAGCTTATCAAGAGCTTGTTAAATTTTGTTTCTGTTTTCCATGGTATTAGCTATTTCATCCATTTTTCTGTCATTTGCAAATCTGTTTTGCAAAGATTCCCTCATCCAAGTCACTAATAAAAACTTTGAAGAACACTGGGACCTGGACTGTGCCTTATAGTACTCCACTAGTTACCTCCTCCCAGTGAGAGAAGAAAATATTGATAAACAATTTCTGAGTATGACTCTGTTCTGTTTTTCTGTCTGGCCCATATCTAGTTAGTTTTTTAAATGGATTATTACTGGGAAGTTTCTCAAAAGCTTTGTTGAAATTAAGATATATTACTGATATAGTACCACTTCAACATTTCAATATATGCCAAGGAAGTTAAGATGGTCCACCCACATAGACTTATGGATCCTTTGTCATTCCAGGAGGCCATGTGTGGGATTCCCGATGAACTGGTTGGCCATCCACCAAGGCCTGTTGATGCCTTGGAGGATGAGCAGCACTCTGCTGCCTCCAGGGCAATTGACACACTCACTCCTGAATGCCCCCTCCGCCGCCGGGCCCATGGAGCACCTTGGTTTAACCAGGACCTCTGGACCCTTAAGCAGAATAGAAGGAGGCTAGAGGCAGGCCCCGACGGTAGGTAATATAGCTGCCATCAAGATCACGTCAACTATCTACTCAGCCAAGATTAGAGCTTCAGGAAGATCTCACTTCGCTATCCGGATAAGTGAAGCACAAAACCATCAGGCTGAGCTTTTCCGTATAGTCCGTGATCTATCCGGGGTTGGTTGCACTGACAGGCCTCCCCCTAGTATTTCCTGCAAACAATTTGCAGTATTTTTAAAATCTAAAGTGGAGGCCATCTGCCGGGACCTAGACTTTCAGTTGACAGCAGTAGATTGAGCAGAGACATCCAGTGCTCCACCTTGCCTGGCTACTTTGACCATCTTTCAATCTATGATGTCATCTCAAGTGGACAGGGCCCTTGATCGTTGTCGTGCCATCACCTCCACACTTGATCCTTGTCCGTCCTGGCTTATAAAAGAGGCGAGGCCGGTTACCACTGAATGGACCACAGCAATAATTAATGGGTCTTTCCAGGAAGGCAGGGTTCGAGCTGCCCTCAAGGAGACACTCATTAGGCCCATTCTGAAGAAGTCTCAGCTAGCAGTGGACCAAATTGGCAATTATAGGCCCGTTGTTAATTTACCATTCATTAGCAAGGTTGTGGAGAGAGTGGTGGCTGACCAACTTCAAGGGCTCCTGGATGAAACTGACGCTCTTGATCCATTCCAGTTAGGGTTCAGGCCACATCATGGAATGAAATCGGCATTGGTCACCCTGCATGACGACCTCTTGAGGGAGGCTGACAAGGGCAAATTATCCTTGCTGTGCCTCTTTGATCTCTCAGCAGCCTTTGATACTGTCAAAAATGGTATCCTCCTGGGGAGCCTCTTGGAGTTAGGAATTGGAGGCACTGCTTTGCAGTGGTTCCATTCCTTCTTGGAGGACTGGCCCCAGAAAGTACAGCTGGAGGAGATTGCCTCTATTTATTTATTTATTTATTTATTTTATATTTATTTCGCATTTATATACTGCGCCTATTCCCTCATGGGGGAATCAGGGCGGTTTACAACAGACAAGACAAACAGTCAAGAGGCTAAAACATCACCAATACAAAGCACAAATTTAAAACAATCAAGCGGGCCTAGGGGGGAAAAAAACCCTAATTAGTGCCAAAGGCGTCCCGAAAAAGTAGCGTCTTTAGATTTTTCCTGAACGACGCCAGTGACGGAGCCTGCCGTAACTCGCCCGGAAGCTTGTTCCAGAGAGTTGGCACCACCACCGAGAAGGCCCGCACACGTGTGCTGGTTTTACGGGCCTCCCTCGGGGTGACAGTCCGGAGCGAGAAGGCCAGAGAGGATCGGGTGGGTCGGGCCGGATCTAATTGTCGGGGGAGACGCTCTGCCAAATAAGCAGGGGCCAAGCCATGGAGGGTTTTGTAAACCAAAACCAACACCTTGAACCTTATCCGGGAAGCAATGGGCAACCAGTGTAGGCGAGCCAGGATGGGGGTGGTGCGGTCATAACGGCGCACGCCAACCACCAGCCTGGCCACCACATTCTGGACCCGTTGCAATCGCCAGACAAGGTTCAAGGGGAGCCCCATGTAGAGAGTGTTGCAGTAATCCAGTCTCGACATGACCAGCACCTGTACCACTGTCCTCAAGGAGCTCTCATCGAGGTACGGGCAAATCTGGGCGATAAGCCTAAGGTGGTAAAAGGCCGACCTGGTCACGGCTGACACCTGAGATTCCAGGGTCAGATCCGAGTCCAGGACAACGCCCAGATTCCTCACTCTTTGCGCCAGCTGGAGGGCGGACCCGCCCAGACTGGGAAGAGGGCCACAATACCCCTCCGAGCTGCCCCTGAAAAACAAAACCTCGGTCTCTCCAGGGTTGAGCCTGAGTCTGTGGGTCCTGGTCCAATCCAGAACCGCAGCCAGGCAACGATCAAGGGTCCGGACGGCCTCCACTGCACAGGTGGAAAAGGAGAGATAGAGCTGCGTGTCATCAGTGTACTCATGACAGCAGACTCCCAAACTCCGGATGATCTTTGCCAGCGGCTTCATATAGATGTTAAAGAGCATTGGGGAGAGGGACGACCCCTGAGGCACCCCACAAGAGAGTGTCCAGGGAGCCGACAACTCACCCCCCAAGCTCACACGCTGGGTGCGGCCCTCAAGGAAGGAACGGAGCCAGCACAAAGCCAGATCCCCAATCCCCACCTCCGAAAGCCGCTCCAGCAAGATACTGTGGTCGACGGCATCGAAAGCCGCTGTCAGGTCGAGGAGGACTAGCAGGGTAGACTAGCCATCTTGGGCGACCTTCTATCCCTTGGTGCTTCAATTGTGGGGTCCCACAGGGGTCGGCAATCTCCCCCATGCATTTTAACATCTACATGCGACCACTGAGGGCGATAGTCAGGAGGTATGCTGATGACATGCAGCTCTATATCTCATTTTGCCCATCTGCAGTGGATGCCGTTTCGTCCCTTGATGCCTGTTTGGACGCCCTACTGGAATGTTGTGGCCAAACACATTCTTTGCAATCCTTGTGAGGTGCAAACCCATCTTTTACCAACAGTCCCTCCATAATCTGTGGTCCCAAAATCCCAATCCCTCATTTTGGTACCACATAGCCAAATGTTCACCCAGAGTATGTCCTTTTCCCTTTCTATTACTCTTCTGAGAAGGGGGTAGGAAGAATGAGAAAATTATATGGGCTCCAAATAATCTCAGAACTCCCCAGAACTTCAAAAACTGATGCAATGTCTTCATATTTCCTCTTGGCTGTGTCATTTGAATGAGAACAAAGGAATATGTGTCTATGGATTTTATGAGCAATAGCAGTCCTTCCATGTTGATAATCATCTCGGGATCCATACAAATGGTGTCTTCTCTTTTGCACCATCCCCTGTTAAGGTCTCCCTCCCTAAACCCAGGTAGGGATGCAGTGCACCTTTCGCAGGCTCCATTTAGGGACCATATTTGATTTGATTTGATTTCAACAACTGGCCACTTGGCTTCCGCACTAGAGATGGGCATGGAACAAACATTTTTTTGTTTCCGTTATTCGTTTGTCGTTCTGTTACGTAACGAAATGACAAATGAAAATTGTGATGAAAATGCAACGAAACGAACAGGACCACAAAAATTGTGGTCGTTACATTTTGTTTCTGTTAATGGCGACACGCAATGAAATGACCTGTTTTAAATGTTAAAAAACACCCTGGACAGCCATAAAAATGCAGTGATAATTACTTATATTGTCTGATAATACCTACCAGTGGGGTTGGGGTCCTTAAAACGTTTGTTTTTGTCTTTTCCCATTGCAATGTATTTTTCTTTTCCCTTTAAAATGGATGTCGCCACCAGCTACAAAATGGAGGCAAGCCATGTGATGGGATTATGTTCAACCAATAGCATGCCCAGGTTGCAGAATGGGCGGGCAGTTCTGGCAGCCACAGAGGGCATAAAAAGCTCTGGCAGCCCCCGTCCTCCTTGCAATCTCTGGTGGGAGTTAAGGTGAGATTGCTGTCTCTGCGACTCTTGCTTCAGTCCCGCAGCCTCCCTGTGTGTGTGCGTGCTGCGTACCTCTCGGTGAGTACCCTCCCTTGCCTCACAGTGCAGTCACTCTGTGGTTGCCTTGCACCCTGGGCAACGCCCGCCGCTGCCTTTGCAGCCTCCCTGCATACCTAGTCTATACTGTGTCTCTGCCAGCATCCATTTTTTTAGTGTTTTCCCTCTGGTCTGGGGCATTGGGGGATGCCTGCGCACGGAAATGCTTTAAAAATCACGCAAAAGCGGGTAGAAACGACAAACAAAAAAAACAAAAAACGGTAACAAAATTTTTCAAAAAATTCGTGACAAACGGAAACGAACCAAAACAGACCTCTCAACGACAAACGAAAAACCAAAACACCATTTTTTTGTTTCGTGCCCATCTCTATTCCGCACAACTGATGGCTTGCTTCAGCAATAATGCTTATATCTATAATGCTGAACTATTTTTACAGCTTCTATTGTTGGAGATCCTTCATATAATTTATAGGAATCTTACTATAATGGAAGCAAAACGCTGATTCTTTGGATAGCTGTCATTTCGAAGAACATCTTCAGGGCTGGCTGCTTGTGAAAGTCACAACTACCTTTCAGTATATAGTGAAATATACTCTTTATCTACAAGCAGTCTCACATTGGGGAATTTCACAGTCAGTGCACCACAGCATTAGTACATCATAAAATGAACCCATGTGTCCCTTGTGAGATATAAATGAACCAAACTAGTGGTGAATAAATAGTCTCCCTTTGCGAGATGCTGAATAGCTACCATCGCAAAAAGGCCTGATCTAGAAGGGAGTAATAACAAGAGAGTTACAGATTTATTTTCAGCTTTACAGGTGAATTGCATGAGTCCAGCAAGGATTTCTGGCTCTCAGATGACTAACAATTAAAAAAAGAAACAGCTGAGGAAAAGATTCAAGAAGACATCCTCCCAGCAGCCCCCCCCCACACACACACACCATGTGGAACATTTTGGAAGTATGGACCAGGACAAGTTGGTGAAATCTGGACTGAAATGAGACTACTCTGTAGTGCTACGATGACCCAGTCATGCAGGAGAACATTCAGAAAATGCTTCCCCATTCACCGGGTGAAACTTGTCCTTACCAAACAGAGGCCAAAAAACAGTAAATATTCAGGAATTGGGAGGGGTTTATAAACTTTTCCGAATTATGAATTGATCTGACTGTCTCCTTCCAAACGTTTACTTACACTTCAGATCCTGATATGGCATGACTGAAGTAAGAGCAGCAATAACTAAAACTTAGAAAAAACAGGTACCTTGTTTTCCTTCTGGGAAGGAAGACATACCAACAATCATACATAAATACCCTTAGAAAGCTTGGTGCCTCTTGGATTAAAACCATAGAGAAATTATCTGCCTTGTTTGGCAGCTAGTGGCATGTGAAGAGCTAGTGGCATGTGAAAGACAAATGCTAACACCAAAAATGGAAAAGAAGAGGGCAGACAGGCAAGGGTGGAGCCAGACTGCAAATAAATAAATAAATAAATAAATAAAAAGATCCAAACAGAACAACTCCCTGAGGGCAGTTGTGCAGGCCATTGTGATCTCGAGGATTGATTACTGCAACGCTCTCTACATGGGGTTGCCCTTGACCCTTGTCTGGAGACTCCAGCGGGTGCAGAATGTGGCGGCCAGACAGGTGGTGGGTGCTCGTAGATATGATCACATCATCCCAGTTCTGGCTCACCTGCATTGGCTACCCATTGCTCTCCGGATAAGGTTCAAGGTCCTGGTTTTGGTTTTCAAATCCCTCCATGGCTTGGGCCCTGAATACCTGTCGGAGCGTACCACCCAGAGGTCAACTGAGGCTAGGCCCACTCGAATGTCGCAGGCACGCTCACTCCGAGTGGCCACTCCCAGGGAGGCACAGAAGTCGCTCACACGCAACCGCACCTTCTCTGTGGTGGCCCCCATGTTGTGGAACCATCTACCAAGTGAGCTGCGCCTTGCACAGTTCCTGCCCGCCTTCAAAAAAGCATTGAAAACTTTGCTTTTTAAGGAGGCATATGGCATCCTATAATTTAATTTCCATTTTATTTTCATTTTTTTCCTTTCTCCCCATTCGTCCTTGATCCATCCTGCCTAGGTTTTTTTCTTTCTTTCTTTCTTCCCTCCCTTTTGATCATACTGTTTTTTTATCTTGTGGTTTTATCTTGTAAACCGCCTAGAGTTCCTGTAGGAAGATAGTGCGGTATATAAATGCAACAAATAATAATAAATAACTGCATCTGGTGTGGGCAATTGCTCAGAATTAGTTTTCCATAAACTGTTGGACATGATGGAGATGCTTAGGGCATTAAAGTGAATATACATGGAACACATGTATCACCTCAGAACAGAGCTTCAAAACATGACTTTCTTGGGACTACAACTCTGAATTCCCACAGGGACATGGCCATATAGGATGTGTGCCTGTGTGTGCCAATGAACCTATAGAGATGGGGAGGTTTTTCCCCCCATCTGCATTATATAAATGGAAAGGTATTTCAAAGCATAAGTCAGTTTATAAAAGAGATTTGTCCCTCCACCACACAAAGTCCCTTCTGATGCTTCTCTACCAATTTATTTATTTATTTATTTATTTATTTATTTATTTATTTATTTATTTGATGCATTTATATACTGCAACCTTCTTCCATAAAGGAACTCAGGGTGGTTTCCAATAAAAGCAGTTAAAAACACAGAAAAACAATAAGAACAATGAGAACAATGAGAAAGCATTGGCAAAATAAAATGGAAAAATGGCACAGAGGGAAAACCCTCAGCGGAGAGTGGCAGGACAAAAATAAAAAATAAAAATGGGAAGTACCCCTGAGTTGCAGAAAATTTGTGCAAAGCTTTCTCCAGATATTTTGGGTTTTTTAATTCACTTTGTTTCAGAGATCATTTGACATGCCAATAATGTTTGCAAGAAAGCATATGAATGTTTATGTCAAGCCAGTGCGAGCACAGTTTGAACGCTATAAGCAGATTTATAGATTTGTATTCGAGCTGAGCCAAATATTAGCAGTGACACTCATATCTCTGCAACATACCAAATTTCAGTGTCTTGAATCCAAGTGGGAAAATCCTATCTTGTTCTTCCTGTTTTGCAATCACAATTCTCCTGAGCTTGTATTGAATGTCAGCCAAGTAAGCTAGATAAACTTAACCAAATGGTCAACTGAAATAACTAACTTACACCTGCAAGGGAACAAACTCTGATTGGTTGATTCGAACAAGTGCCCGAAACCTATGATGCCTGATGACATTTTGCCATTTAAGACACAAGGGAATTTGTCTAATACACAAAATGCTGTAGCAAGGCAGAATGTACACCCAGAAATGTAGCAAAATATTTTTTGGGGAAAAATGTCAAGATCTAGCTCTAGATTCCTGTGACCCTCTGTTGCCTGTCTAATGAATTTGTCTCTTATTTGGTGATTGGGATACAATAGGAATGAAATTGTAAATTAGTTTGGTTGATGTTCAATTTGAAACTTTATCTTATTAATAGTAGGGGCCAACATTAACTGGAGAAAGAAAATTTAGATTACATAATTGGTGAGTTAACCATGCGTTTCTATATGTTTTTGGTTCTACCTGGAATTAATCAGCAAATTTAAAATGTATATCTGAACGTGCATCATATTTGCATTCTTTATATATTTGTATCTCATTATTTTGACTTTTGTCATCCTTACTGATTTTTGTCATCCTTAATGAATCATCTTTTGTGTGTGTGTGTGTGTGTGTGTGTGTGTGTGTGTGTGTGTGTGTGTGTGTGTGTGTGTGTGTGTGTGTGTGTTTGTATGCACACACTCAAAATTGCTTTCTAGGATGTAACAAATAAGAAATGCCATACATAGAGTACATAGAGATCTGGAAGTCTGGTCTGAAATAATCACAGCACTGACTTCAAAGTAGATATGTTGTACTTGGTTAGAGCAAATTATACTTTTCTCATTATTGTATCTCTATATATTTGTCTAATGAAAAAAGTGCTCTGTTGATATATCCAAGTAAGTCCTTGGGCCTTTATTGAGTTAAGGCCAGAGACTCTCTGTTCTTGAGAAAAACATGGGGATGTTTAATCTTATAAACACAATTTTGGTATATTCAAAAATTCCTGCTTACAAAATTCTTTTAAAAATTATTATTATTATTAACCTTCCTTCTGATGCATTCTTGGCTTGCATATAATAGTTTTCAGCAACTGTATGACACAAATTACAGTATAAGTGAGTTTCTTTATCTTTGTGTGTGCATGAATAACAATGACTAGAGATGAGCATGAATCAGGAAAACAGCAATTCATTGTGATTAATAATTTGTCAATGTCGATAACTAACAAATTGTGAAGTTATGAATTATTTCCTGCTGAACCAATAAATCATTTAATCATTTCATCTTGCCTCTGAAAGCCCTGTAAAATGCCTCCCAGGTATCTAGAAACACCAAAACTACAGAGAAGCTTCTTTGTACTCTTCCCTACAAGCCCTGAAAATTTGGTGAAATTTGAGCTTCAGATAATCAGTCCAAAAGGGACTGATGAATCAATGAATAAAACAATGAATAAAACTAACAAAACATGTTTAAAATTATCAAGTTGCACATTTTCAGCTCCCATATGCAGTAGTAAACTGCTGCTGGGTTTTCATACTGGAACTCAATATAATATCAATTTTGAAAAAGAAAAAGAAAAAATCTCTACACGGTAACATCTGACTCATAATATGTCTGAGTGTAAGAAATATTTTTATAAATAAAAGCAGGGGCAGAAGCTGTGTTATTTTCTAGTTTAAGTCCACTGCGTCTTCATAACTTTTTCTTGCTTTAACTTCTTAGGATGCACAATCATACTCACCAAGATTTAAAAAATGTTGTTTATATTACAAAAATATGTTTCCTTAACTTCAAATTAAAAATACAAGTCTGGAATCAGTATATAAGCAGAACACTTTATATTGGGGGTCTGCAACCCGCGGCTCCGGAGCCGCATCTTTGGAACCTTTGCCGCGGCTCCGGGAGGTTCCCCTCGTGGAAGGGGTCCCGTGGCATTTAAACTAGGACCGCGGGGGAAACTCCAGCTCGCCGCCACCTCCGTCCTCCTCGTCTTCATCTTCCTCCTCCTCCTCCTCCTCCTCCTCCTCCTGGTGCTGCCGCCGGGGTCTCCTCCCACCACGGGGGTCAGGGGCCGCTCAGCAGCAGCAGCAGCAGGAAGCCACGCGTGTTGGTAATCCTCCTCCTCCTCCTCCCCTCCTCCCCCTCCTCCCGCCACCGCCGGCAGTGGAGGAGGCGGAGGCGGCGGCGAGGGGGAAGCGGGCACAATGGCCGCGCCCGGCCGGGAAAAGGGCGAGGGGAGGTGGCGGCGGCCAGGCCCAAGCAGCCGGTCGGTTCATGGTGGTGGTGGTGGTGGCGGCGGCGGCGGCCTGGACGGACAAAAAGGGGGTCTGAAAGCAGAATGGAGGAGCGGACCGGGGAGATCCACGGTGGCCCAGTGCACCACTCGCCCTCCCGCTTCTTTCAGCCTCACCCGCCCTTTCCCTCCGTCTCCTTCACAAGCCAAACTTTGCCCACACACGCACACACACCACGGCTGCAAGAAGTTGTGTGTGTGTGTGTGTGTGTGTGTGTGTGTGGAGAGGTCGCTGCTCACCCGCTTCCAAAAAAAGGGACCAGCCGCGGGGTCGCAGGCCCGTCCTTTCAACCGCTGAGGCGGGCGCCGCTCCCTCGCCTCCGGCTGCGGGACTGTGGCAGCGGCAGCAGCGGCGCTGGTAGGCCCGGAGCGCGGGTCATCGCCTCATGGAGCCTCGAACGGCGGCTGGCCCAGCGCCCAGTTGCTGAGGCGGAACAGCGAGAACGGCAGCGGCGGTTGTATATATTTGTTTTAAATGTCGCAATGGTTTTGTGGCTCCCAGTTTTTCCCCCCGTCGGAAATGGGTCCAAGTGGCTCTTTATGTCTTAAAGGTTGCAGACCCCTGCTTTATATATTGTTCAATATGGCATTATGGAAGCTTTTCATTCTCCCTGTTCTTGCATCAGACCGCTTTCTGGCCTCTAGGGTCAGTATTCAAGGTGCTGGTACCACAAAACTAAATCAAAACCTTCTCATATCATTGCTGGGCACCTCAGGACAGAACCTGGGAAGCTTTGAGGAAGTATTGCAGCTGACTAATAAAACACAAGGTAAGCTGTGAAGAACTCAGTTAAGAAACTGTGGAAAGCTGTTTCAGGCAGACAATACCAAGCTACATAGAAAAGGGGTTGAGAGACATGTCCACTAGAAAAATGGCTTGGCTCACCATGGACAGGCATGTGGTGAAACAACTAAATAATCATCATCTCATTTTGGCAGTTTTCTATGTCTCCTCTTGCCAAGGCTCCTTACCAAGTCTCTCCTCGGAATCAGCAAAAATATTTTAGTCCCCACCTTGTTTCTCATACTGCCATTTTTGTCTCTTTGTTTGCACGATAAACTGCCAGATTCTGCACAGCTCTGTTGTCATATCAGTAAATCTTGGGCAGAAAAGATGCCATTTTGTGCCGAGGCTGGAATAATTCTGCACAGATTGGTGTTTCCTCCAGAAAAGGAAAATGAGCATGAACCATCTGAGAAATCCCACAAGACTCCCGACGAGAGTTCTCGGAAAGAAAACTTACACTGAGAAATGTCAAGACAGGGAAAGTTGGTGATCTGCCCATCTGCTTCTGTTTCTTTTTAAATGTGAGTGGCTGTGAAATTCACATCCCTAGCATGAAGTAACTTCCTTTGCTACCCGAGTTTCAAATGAAGCTGTTTGAGATGTTGCTGTTAGCAGTGTGGGACAAATTAAGTAAAGGGGTGCCCTAACTCCCAGATTTGGGTAAAGCAGCCTTCTTTGTTCATTTCACAAGCTGCTTATGATCACTATTGGCTCCAGGCTGTATGTGCAACCGTTCCTAAGGCCTACTCGGATCAACATGCAACCAAGGTTTGATTCCCCATGTCTGGAAATGAAAAATCCAGCTACTACCTAGATACAGCCAATTGGCTTTTTACATAAACTAGAAACCCTAGAGAATATTAAATAAAATATGAAAACTCTGAATAACAAAGACCACATTTTGCTTAACCTGTATAATTGTGAGTGCATAATAACACAGAACAATCTACCTATCTGTCTATCTGCCCATCTACCTAAATGTCCTTGGGCATTTTTCTCTGCAGCACATTTAGAGTTTGGAGACTGCCATATGCAACATCCTACTCATTATTATTATGGAAATAGCCTTGACATTTTGACTATTAAGGGAAGGAAGCAAATAAAAAAAGAGACAACTTCTTTATATTGCCTAAAAAGTCACATACCAAGTATTTTCATATGGGTGTAACATTTTTAGACTAAGGATAATAAATATGTGGCATCAAATCAATTCTGGCTTGTTGCAAGCCTTCTCATGGTTTTATAGCTACAGAGAAATGGTATAAGATTTGGTTCAGGGCACTGTGAGACAATGTGGCTTGCCCGAGGCTATATAGGCTGTCGTTTCTTCCAGGATCCACAGCGGGAAATTAAATCTCTCTAGCTCTGTAGTCCTAGGGCACTTTTACATGACCTCTAAAATCCGCTGGTAAATTAAATTTGGACCAGAGATCATGGGGTGTTGTTCCACTTCCAGTGTTCCCACCCTTCCGACCTCCATTGCTCCTGTCTGCGTGAGGGGAGGAAGAAAAAAACAGAGAAAAGAATGCAGGGTCACCTCTGCTCACCTCCGTCTGCCGTCGGAGCAGCCCCAAACAGCCCCATAGTGATTCCTGTCTCTTAAAGGGGTGGCAGGGACAGAAAAACCAAACAAACAGAAGCACAGGGGTGGCAGGGTGAGAAAAACCAAACAAACAGATTTTTTTACCTGTGGAGACCAGGTACTTCTAAAGTGCGCTGGGGCGCGCTTAGGTGGGCATGGTCGTACTTTATTTTGTTTAAAGTTCGCAGCTGGTGGGAAAACAATTTTAAGCTCCACATTTGGCATCCCTTTGCCTCGGATTTTAGTGGTCGTGTAAAAAGGTCCCTTTACTTCATTCACTGAGATATCCATCCAGGTCTTATGATGTGCTACCGAGTTGTTTCTTACTTATGGCGACCTTTCTCAGGGTTTTTTAGGCATACAGCATTTCACCATTTCTTTCCTCCTGGGGAGCTCTGGGACCATGCTGCTTGCCCTAGGCTAAACAGTCTGGCTTCTCTCCTGGGAAGCAGAATGCAGAACAGGACTCACAACCTCTGGTTCCACAGCCAGATATCTAACTCCAGCCAGCTATGAATACTCTGGAATAATTTTTACATGTCTTCCATATTCCTGGAAATGTTGTGTGATTACATTCAACCAATTGTTGCTATGGTGCTCTCATGTCAAGATATTGAGTTAGCTTTTAGACGTGCCCATGCATAGAATCTACCCATTGAAATTTATTGACTTATGTTGTCTATGATTAAATATAAATGCTCAGTGGATTGGATCCAGACCCAATCATACTAATAACATGCACACTAAAATACATGACGCTTAAATTAGTCCTGCCTCAAGTGAGTCTATGAACTCAAAAAGTAATTAATTCTGGATGAGAGTTGGATTACTCACTGCGCCTCCTTGACAGGAACTCGATTTGATGATCCATAGGGTCCTTTCAGCTATGCAGTTCTAAGATGATGGGATAGGTTTCCTGCTCCTACTCTGAAGCATGTGAACAGTTATACTTGTAGAAAGATTAGGGACCAGAGCAAAAATTATGCAGACTATATAAGGTTCCTTCCTTTATTGAAATGAGTTTTTATGCAGCAATTGTTTTATTTCTTAGTATATCTAATAGAGATGGGCACGGAACAGAAAATGGCATTTTGGTTTTTCATTTTGGTTTTTCATTTGTCGTTGAGAGGTCTGTTTCGGTTCGTTTCCGTTTGTCAGGAATTTTTTGAAACATTTTGTTACCGTTTTTCGTTTTTTCGGTTGTCATTTCTACCCGCTTTTGTGCGATTTTTAAAGCATTTCCCTGCGCAGGCATCCTCCAACGCCTCAAACCAGAGGGAAAACACTAAAAAAAATGGATGCTGGCAGAGACACAGTATAGACTAGGTATGCAGGGAGGCTGCAAAGGCAGCAGCGGGCATTGCCCAGGGTGCAAAGCAGCCGCAGAGTGACTGCACTGCAGGGCAGGGGAGGGTACTCACCGAGAGGTACGCAGCACGCACGCACACAGGGAGGCTGCAGGACTGAAGCTAGAGTCGCAGAGACAGCAATCCCACGTTAACTCCCACCAGAGACTGCAAGGAGGACGGGGGCTGCCAGAGCTTTTTATGCCCTCTGTGGCTGCCAGACCTGCCCACCCAGTCTGCAACCTGGACAGGCTATTGGTTGAACATGATCCCATCACATGGCTTGCCTCCATTTTGTGGGTGGTGGTGACATCCATTTTAAAGGGAAAAGAAAAATACATCGCGATGGGAGAAGGCAAAAACAAACGTTTTAAGGACCCAACCCCCCCGGTAGGTATTATCGGACAATATAAATAATCATCGCTGTGTTTTTATGGATGTTCAGGGCGTTTTTTAACATTTAAAACAGCTCATTTCATTGCGCGTCACCATTAACGGAAACGAAGCATAACGACCACAATTTTCGTGGTTCTTTTCATTTTGTTGCATTTTCATCACAATTTTCGTTTGTCGTTTCGTTATGTAATGGAAACGACAAACGGTAACAGAAACAAAAAAATGTTCATTCCGTGCCCATCTCTAATATCTAATATAATCATCTGAGGTTCTGAAGCCAAAGGAGCCTCATTTCTTCCTTTCAACATACAAGAGTTCATTATATCTTGATAATGGGTGCCTGTCTGTATCTTTAATGAATAGTACTTAATAGGAGTATTAAAATGATTTTACTTAATAAGGAAAAAGCTTATCTATACACAGCTGGGACCACAAAAAAGATTTGAATCTTCTGCCACCTTAAGAGAACATCTACCCCAGGTGTAATTCTAAAGCAGGTCTTGTTCTGCACACTTATAGCCATCTAAAAAGTTAAAGGTTCCCCGTGCACATGCATGCTAGTCATGTCCGACTCTAGGGGTGGTGTTCATCTCCATATTAAGCCGAAGAGCCAGTGTGGTGCAAGTCCATGGCCACATGGCCGGCATGGCTGCAAGGAAAATCTGTTTTACCTTCCCACTATTTTTACAGTGGTACCTATTTATCTACTTGCATTAAGATGCTTTCACACTGCTAGGTTGGCAGAATATAGCCATCTACTAATATACTGATTTATACAATATCTCATTCAATGACACTAAATCTGCTATGATTTATCATATTTTGGGGCCATTCTGCACATTTTTGCTGAGGGATTTGGACCTTTCAAACTTAGAAAAGTAGGGAACTGAGGTTTCCTTGCTCTCCTCTGAAAAGTTTTAGCATTGATTTCGATTTCGATTGCACTTTTGGGAGCTAGCTTTTATTAATCTTTGCACTGCTTTTCTTTGCATTTTTAGAGGGAACAGGCTGGGGTAGTCTTGCTGCTTTCTTCTGTCCATTTTTGCAGTCTTTTCCATTGCTCTGCAGGCAAGAACAGGCTGGGTTTCTCTTGCTGCTTATGTTTGTTTGCATTTTTTCTCCTATTGCATTTTTGGCAGGAAAAGGCTGGGGTAGTGTTGATGGTTTCTTTTGTCCATGTTTGCATTGCACTGCAGGAAAGTGTTCTGGGGGTGGTCTGAAAAAACACACACCAGCTTTTCTGCCTTTTTTCAGACTTCCGGAACAGATTAATCTCCCATAAATTTCAATTGGAAACCACATTACAGATAACAAATGTTTCAGACAATGAATTTCCTCAGAGAATGAATTAAATTCATTATCAGAGGTACCACTGTATGTGAATGGTGATTGCAGAATGTTTATGCACTGAAACAAGAGGAACGACGAGAAGAAAGTAGAGAGAGAAAAAGCTTTTACTCATTGTATCATTCAGACCAAGGCAAAGGAGTGGGGAGCCTTGTGCCCATTTCCGGAATCAGCTGCCCCAACTCTGAACCCTTTCTTGCCCCACCTCTATGATATTACAAAGACTCATCTTTCTGACATCATAAGGGCCTAGCCCCTAGTCTCAAATTTTGCCCTGAAATTTCAAGGAATTGAACATTGTTGACTTAATAACCCTATGACAGAATGAAACTCTGGTGGCTCTGCAGGAATTAAGTTACACCCAGAACTGTATACCAGGTCAAAGAAGCTCCATTCATGAACACACAGAGACTGGCTGCAGCGGTGATATCTGTTTGCTGCCATGGGCTAAACACACATATTTCTGTGTCAGCAAAGTGGAAAAAGATGGGGAGACATGTCAGTCTTTATAGTAATAAAACCAAACATTAAATTTTAGATGTACACTAGAGTATAAAAACCAAATGAAGCCCAATTGTGAATATTATATAGAGATAGACTATCGACCAAAACATTATCGAAAGAAGGACAAGGATCACCAAAAGGAGGGTATTTGTCATTGAGAGAGACTGAGATTGAGAGATCGGGAGGGAAGGAGGGAGAGAGGGAGAGAGATTTTTTCCTCCAGTACAGGGGTCCTCAAAGTTTTCAAACAGCGGGCTGGTCCACTACCCCCCAGACACCACTGGGGGCTGGACCACAGTCCCCAAAAAAGGCTGACATTTTAAATTGCCCCACTTGGCTGCAGCCGGTGCCTCGATCATCTGGGTGGTGGGTTGGGGGAGCGAGAGACCTTGCTGTGGCCCTCCCACTTTGAACTGTCCCACTAGCTAGCATGCCGATCATCTGGGCGGTGGGTGGAGGGAGTGGGGAAAGCGACATAGCCCACCACTTTGAACTGCCTCAGCAATAGAAGCAGCTGTGGAGGCTTGCTTGCTTGCGAAGCAGGGGGTAGGTGGGGGGTCTGCAATTGTCCCAGGGGCTGGATTCAGGACCTTGGGGGGCCGCATCTGGCTCCCGGGCCTTAGGTTGAGGACCCCTGCTCCAGTACCATATCTGACAGAATGGCTCCTCCCAAGAAGAACTGCCCAGATCACTCGTTCGAGCCAGGCTGGTCATCTGTGGGTGCTGACCCCAAGGGAGGACCAGAAAGTGGCAACAAGGAACTGGGTCTTCTCAGTGGTTGACCTCCACTTGAGGAATCAGGTTCCATAAGAGGTTTGCCTGGCGTGCCTGTTGAGCAGCATCGGACTTTTCTGTCACCTTGATTCATGCCAGCCGCTAAATATCCTTTTGGCTTTAATCCAGTTGCATCATTGAAAATACAGCTATTTGTACTGGGGGATATCCTAGTAGCTGATTGAATGCTTTCTGATTTGCAAGTCTCTTTTTCTAGTGCTATTTCTTGCTTCTATTTGGACTGTCTCATCATAGAGTTTTCCTGATAAGGACACTTCAGTATGGGTTTATTATTGCCACCTTCTTCATAGTATCAACCAAAGTATACTACCTTCAGTAAACCGTCTGGGAATCCTGCCTTGTAATGGAGTCTGCCTCTTGATGGTGCTGCTCTCAGCTTCAATGACATGCTCAAATCCATCACTATGTTAAGGTGTGCATCCAAGAAGGAGACACTTGCCTGCATATACAGTATCTGGTTTGCCCTTGGTTACTTGTTATCATTACTATGTGTAGCCTGCACACTGTAATTTAAATTGTAAACCGCCCAGAGACTACTTGTAGTGGTATGGGGCGGTATATAAGCAGAACACTTTGCTTTACTTTACTTTACTAAGTGCAAACATTCCCTTACCTGCACATAAAGAGAGTTAATTATATTTGATATGCAATGAAATTTTTAAATAAAACAATGCTTATACAGTAACCCCCCCCCCCCATCTATTGCAAGGGTTAGGGACACAACCTGACCCACAATAATTGCAAATCCATGATATGTGGATGCAGGGTTGGGTCAGGACTGGGGGGCTATTTGGGGCCACTTGTACTTACTCCAGGTCTGGCGCTGTCCTGAATGGGCCACCGGCAGCCTTCCCGGGGTTTATAGGTATTTATAGGTCAAGGCCTTCATATCTGGTCTGCCACATTTTTAGTATTCTCTCTCTCTCTCTCTCTCTCTCTCTCTTTGTAATGTTATACTGTAGAGAATTTTAATATATCTTTAAAAAGCATAGGTGGTAGCAAGTCTAAAGCAATTTCTTTTCTTCCTTAAAATTTTAAATAAAAGTCAACAAAATCAACACATCAGAAAATTGGTGATATTTGTTAATGTTTCTCTCAGTCCTATTTTATTTGTTAATGTTTCTCTCAGTCCTATTCCATGCTGAAGCCTTACCATCGGCCAATAAACACCAGACTTGGCTCCAGGAAGCAGCCCCCCTTGTTTTCACCTGCCTGCAGTGTCTGTCTTTAACTGGTGAGAGAAGTTGGAGACAGCCAGCCAGCCGGGCTTTGGAGGGGAGTGGCTGGAGGGGAGGGACCTGGTCCCACAGCTATTTTAGCTGCCCCCAGCCTTGCTGAAGCCTTACCATCGGCCAACAAACAGCAGACTCGGCTCCAGGAAGCAGCCCCCTTGTTTTCACCTGGAATGTTTCCAGTGTGCTGTGCTTAGGTCCAGTGTTATTGGATGAGTTTCAATTATTGGGACCCGAGGATGTGGACAGGGTGCTTGGATCTGTCCGTGCTACCACAACACCACTCGACCCTTGCCCTTCTTGGCTAATCGAAAGATCTGCCGGGGGGGGGGGTCACACCTGGGTCCAGGAGGTTGTTAATGCCTCCTTAAGAGAGGGAGTGGTACCCACCACCTTGAAAGAGGTGGTGATTAGACCAATCCTTAAAAAACCAAACCTGGACCCAGAGCTGGTGGTTAACTACCAACCAGTAGTGAACCTCCCTTATTTGGGCAAGGTGTTGGAGCGGGTGGTGGCCGGACAACTCCAGGTGCTGCTGGATGAAATAGATTTTCTGGATCCATTTCAGTCGGGATTCAGGCCGGTCTTTAGTACAGAGACTGCCTTGGTCACCCTGTATGATGACCTTTGCCGTGAGAGAGACAGGGGGACTGCGACCCTGTTGATACTCCTGGACCTCTCAGCGGCATTCGACACCATCGACCATAGGCTGGCCAGCTTGGGGGTTGGGGGCACTGCTTTGCAGTGGTTCTGATCCTTCCTGGCTGACCGTGTCCAGAAGGTGGTGCTGGGGGACAGTTGCTCTGCCCCATGGTGTTTACGTACGGGGTTCCCCAGGGCTCCATACTGTCTCCCATGCTGTTCAACATCTACATGGAACCGCTGGGAGAGGTCATCAGGAGGTTTGGGCTGAGGAGTCAGCAATATGCTGATGATACTCAGCTCTACCTCTCGTTCTCCACCAATCCAGGTGAGGCGGTTTCTGTACTGAACTTGTGTCTGGGCCAGATAATGGACTGGATGAAGGTTAATAAATTGAAACTCAATCCAGACAAGATGGAAGTGCTGTTAATTGGTGCTTTGCTGGACAGGTTAGAGGGCCATCTTCCTGTCTTGGATGGGGTTGGACAGGGTCCGCAGCTTGGGGGTGCTTCTGGACCCTGGTCTAACTCTGGAAGCCCAGGTGGATTCGGTGGCCAGGGGTGCCTTCCTTCAGCTGTGGAAAATATACCAGCTCCACCCCTACCTAGATGAGCACAGCCTCATGACAGTTACGCATGCACTGGTAACATCCCGTATTGATTACTGCAATGCACTCTACGTGGGGCTGCCTTTGAAGACGGTCTGGCGATTGCAACTGGTTCAGAATCGTGCGGCACGGCTGGTAAGTGGTGGGGCCACCAGGGATCACATCACGCCGATTCTGCGTAACCTGCATTGGTTACCAGTTGCTGCCCGAGCCCAATTCAAAGTGCTTGTTTTGACATATAAAGCCCTAAATGACTTAGGACCTAGATACCTGAAGGACCGCCTCCTTCCATACGAACCTACCCGGCAATTAAGATCGCGCCAGGGGGCCCTTTTGAAAGAGCCATCCCTCAAGGAGGTGAGAGGGATGGCTTGTAGACATAGGGCCTTCTCGGCAACTGCTCCCAAGCTATGGAATGCCCTCCCGATCGAGATCCACCTGGCACCAACACTGATTACATTCCGGCATCAGGTAAAAACCTTCCTATTCCAGAAGGTTTTTAATTGATACAATATAGACTGTGGGTCCGCTGATGACAATTTTAGGATAATGATTTTAGTGTAAGACTTTTATTATTGCTTGATGATTTATTGATATTTTGCTTCTAACTATTTTAAATTGTTTTATTCTTTGGATTATAAGCCTCCCAGAGACCTTTGGGTAGTGGGCGGCATATAAGTTAAATAAATAAATAAATAAATAAATAAATAAATAAATAAATAAATAAATAAATAAATAAATAAATGTGCTTACTAGTTAGAGAAAATAATTCAGTTTTGTTTTCATGTGGTTTTGAAGTTACCACTGTTACGTTAGGGTCCTATTCCTTGTTTAAAATTATCAAAACCACACCATTTACAGCTACATTTCCTTGGGGAAAGTATGCATATTTATGTGATCTAAATATAGCACAGCATGCTTTCTCTAAATGTCTCCCATACTTGTTTATCTCTTGACTGCAACATCAAGTGTTAACTTGTAAATAGATTTGCATATGCGAATAAGCTGTCAAGTTTATAAGCCCAAAGACAGAACACATTATATCACCTAATATAACCAAAAATGCAGTAATCTTCAGAGTCATTTCCCAAGATCAGCTGCCAGTCATGACAGATGAAGCCATCTATTAATATACAGACTTGTATAAATCAGACCTAATTAAGATCAATTCTTGTTCTCTTTGCATTGTTTCTATTCCACTAGTATTTTCTCAAATGCAGTAAAAAGTTGACTGTTGAATGAGAGACCCTATAAGGACTTCAAACACTTTAAAAGTTGCAGTTCTCATGATTCCTGAAAAAATTACTTTGAAGTAATCTAATTGATTTTAGTGGTTTGACACAATTGCTGTCCTAAATCCCATTTTCTAAAATCACATAGGCATTGAAACCTCATTGACTTTCATGGGCTTAACACCTCAAAACATGAACAGTTCTGCAAAAATGGGTCTTACAATCCATTTCTTCCAGGACCCCCAGGAGCAGGAGCACTTGAGGGATTAGCCTAAGCTACTTTGGGAAATTTTAACTCTTTGCATCAAGAATAGGGTTGAAAAGCTTCTGCAAACCAAGACTTCTTTAACTCACCCAGGCGCAGTATCATTACGGCTGAGACTGAGTTCGGCAGGCAATCTAAAGGCAACATTAAACTCTGCTGGAGTAGAGCTATTATGTGATACTATTATCTTTGTTTCTATAGAAACTCTTAGCAATGTCAACTATATTTAGCCATGTAGCCGAGGAAGGCAGCCAATTTTACCTAGAAGGGGCTAGAAATAAACGGGCCATAATACACAGTATTTCAAATGTCTGACGTTTTGTATATTGTATGGCTCGGCTGCTGCAAAGTTCTGTTGAGCACATGAGGGAGCATGTACGTTTCAACATCCCACAAGTTTAAGCTGTCCTAATTCATTGGAGATAGCCACTGTTTTCAGTTTTCTGTTTCTTGGGAATATTTGGTCACATACTCCTACTGCACATTGCCACCGTTGCACCAGTGTTGTTCAGAGGGTCAGGGAGGTGGAGTTGCTATAGTCTATAGGAGTTATATCTCCTTGACCAGACTTTCTATCTCCTTGGGGGGTCCTTGGGAGGGTGTGTTGATATCATGAGACAGAGTGGGGATTCTGTTGGTGTACCGCTCTCCCTGCCTGAGCTGACAGAGGTGGTACCGGGGGACCTCAACATCCATGCCAGGACAGCCTTAAACAGGGCGGCTCAGGACTTCATGGCCACCATGACAACCATGGAGCTGTCTCAATATGTCAATGGCCCAACACATGAGAAGGGCCATACTGTAGACCTGGTCTTCTCAACAGGATTGGAGGATGGTGGTTTGGATGTGGAGGGGTTGGTTCTGACCCCATTGTCATGGTCAGACCAATTTCTGGTCAAGTTTAGACTATTAACTTCTTCTACTCTCTGCAAGGGTGGGGGATCTATAAAGATGATCCACCCTCAGAGTCTAATGAATCCAGATGGTTTCCTGAAATCTCTGGGGGATTATCCATCTGATATGGTCGGCACTCCTGTCAAAGCTCAGGTCACCCTATGGAATAGGGAAATGTCACGAGCAGTTGACATGATCACACACCTAAGCACCCTCTCCCCTTATGCAGAGCCTGGACAGCTCCTTGATATACATCTTAGCTGTGGGTGATGAAGCAGGAGGGGAGACGGCTGGAGTGCAAGTGGAGAAAATACCACTGTAAATCTGATTGAACACAGATTAGAGCCCATTATCAGGCCTATTACGTGGTGATACAATTGGCGAAAAGGCAATAATTCACAAATCGTATTGCCTCCTCAGAGTGCCGGCCGGTGGAGCTCTTTCGGGTGGTCTGGGACCTTATTCAACTGGGAAATACAGTGGAGGTTGTTGACCACTCATCAGTCCCTTGTGACAAGTTTGCTATTCTGTTTGAGGGGGAAATCGCTCAGATTTGCAGTGAATTGCACTGACTCCACAATTGGTGCAGAATCAAGGGATATGTCCAGTGTGCCATGCTTAGTTCCAGTGTTATTGGATAAGTTTCAATTATTGAGACTTGAGGATGTGTACAGGGCTCTTGGATCTGTCCATGCTACCACCACACCACTTGACCGTTGCCCTTCTTGGCTAATCGAAAGATCTGCTGTGGGGGGTTGCACCTCTTTAAGAGAGGGAGTCTTCCCCACCACCTTGAAATAGGTGGTGATTAGACCAGTCCTCAAAAAAACTATCCTGGACCCAGGGCTGGTGGTTAACTACTGAACAGTAGTGAACCTTCCTTATTTGGGCAAGGTGCTGGAGTGGGTGGTGGCCAGGCAACTCCAGGCACATGCTGGAGTTGATTGGCAACTCCATCAGAAAATCCAAAACGGATTTTCTGGATCCATTTCAATCAGGTTTCAGGCTGGGTTTTGGTATGAACACTGACTTGGTTGCCCTGTCTGATGACCTTTGCTTGGATAGACAGGGGGAATACAACCCTGTTGATACTCCTGGACATCTCAGTGGCTTTCGACACCATCGACTACAGTATCCTTCTGGATAGGCTAGCCAGGTTGGGGGTTGGAGGCACTGCTTTGCTATGGTTCCAATCCTTCCTGGCTGACCGTGTCCAGAAGGTGGTGCTGGGGGACAGATGCTCTGCCCTGTGGCGTTTATGTCATGGGGTTCCTCGGTGCTCGATACTGTCTCCCATGCTGATTAACATCTACATGGAACTGTTGGGAGAGGTCATCAGGAGGTTTGAGCTGAGAAGTCAGCAATATGCTGATGATACTCAGCTCTACCTCTCATTCTCCACCAATCCAGGTGAGGCAGTTTCTGAATTGAACTCATATCTGGGCCAGATAATGGATAGGATGAGGGTTAATAAATTCAAACTCAATCCAGAAAAGACAGAAGTGCAGTTAATGCTTGCTTTGTCAGACAGGATAGAGGGCCATATCCCTGCCCTAGATGGGGTTGGATTCCCCCTAAGGGACAGCTTCCACATCTTGGGGGTGCTCGTGGACCCTGGTATAACTCTGGAAGCCCAGACTCGGTGACCAGGTGTGCCTTCAGCTGTAGAAAATATACCTGCTCTTTTCCTACTGGACAAGCATGACAGTTAGGTATGGTCTGGTAATATCCCGTATTGATTACTGGAATGTGCTGTACGTGGAACAGCCTTTGAAGATGGTTTGGTGATTGCAACTGGTTCAAAATGATGCAGCATGGCCAGGAAGTGGTGGGGCATATACAATTAATAATCTAAACAAACAAAAGGAATATGGGACCAGTGAAAGGGCAAGGGAAGAGTAAGGGCAAGCAACCTGCCAATCATAGTGTGCTCCAGGTGTCTCTCCCATCCTTGTCCTCTTCGGATGAGGAGGAGTGGCCAATTTGGGAGCAGCTCAAGCAAAACATTGAGGCCTTGGGAAGGAGCAGACAGGGGGGCAGTTATAACAGCTTCACCAGAGCCAAGCACTCATGTGATGGCTACAGAGTACAAGTCCAGGAAAAGGGCAAAATGGAGGGATATGACTAATGACCTTTTGACATTTTTGCAGCCTTGGAAGACATGGTTCCTTCTATGTCAGGGTTTGCTATGCAGCCTATGTCTTGGAGAGGAGAAAGATGAGCATCAGCCCCTATGCAAGGTGGGGAAGAGTCAGGACATCTGGTATATGTGGAGGATGTCAAGACTGGAACATCGGGGCAGGCTGGGCAGATGGTGCAGGCAGTGAGTTCACAACTGTACCAGACACCTTTGCTTCTGCCACAGTTTAGCCTTGGAATTCTGGGGTCCTACTTATGTCACAAGCAGGACACATATCATACACATAAATGGATAGAGGTTTCCAAGCAGGACAGACCGCTGCCCCGCTACAGGGGTGTTTGGCATGGGCAGCTCCCTATCCACAGGTCACAACCCCCCCCCTTGGGTTGCACATTGGGTGTAGGCAACATGACACATTTCTGTGTCTGGAAAATGCTCATTGTTTGGGGAAAAGATGGGGGAAGGTAGCTGATGACTGCTCGCCTATGACACTGGATATTTTGATCTGGATTAACCAGGCCTGGGAGATTATTTGCAGGGATGATCATGAGAAAGCCCTCTTCAGATTGGCAACATTCATTACATTTTTGGTGCACTGCAGGTCAGTGAGTTAGTGGCCTCTGGGAGGGAGCATAGGTCCAAGGTGGAGCTACAGAGGACCAACGTGTTTTGAGCCAGGGTAAGGCCCACATCCATATTTGGTGTACCAAGACAGAGCAGGCTGGCAAAGGGGCTGACATTATTCTGGGCACGTGATCTGTAGAAGAGCTATGCCATTTGGCAATTGGCACTTATTTGGTTGTATGATGTGAGAGAGATGGGTATCTCCTGTGTCATAAGGATTCCTCCCCTCTGACTAGGTGTCAGTTTTGGCATCTTACAGACCAAGTGTTACAGCAGGTGGGCCTATGGGGCTGGCATCTTGGCACACATTCATTCAGGATCTAGGCTGCATCAATGGCAGCAGTGCTTGGATATGGCCCAGAGTGCATTAAACATCTAGACTGTTGGTCTTCACAACATTATAAAGTTTATGCTCATCCCATGTATGTGTAGGTTTTTACCTGGCTGTTGTTTTTGCTGTTCCATATGTTTTTCTTCCAGGCCCAGGTCCTCGTACGATACAGATGAAAATTTTGATGAATGGGCAAAGCTTTTTTTTATTGGGCTGCTAAATATGTGGCCAGTTTTTCGTGGGGCAAGAACCTTGGTCTTGGTGTGGATGCAGCTTTGATTTGGCATGGAAAACAAGGCATGCTGTTGTACAAGTTTCGGATGGGAGCTACGAACACAGCACCCAAATGCTTGCCAGACATTATGGCAGCAACGACATTGGCAGTGGGAAAGCATTGGTCCTTTACATTCTGCAGGACTTCAAGATGTTTAAGGAGTGATTCATGGACATTTAACTGGTTTGATCCACCATTGTCCCACGCTTCAGATAGTGGGCCAGTTGTGACCCACACTGCTTGAATAGGGCTTGATGTAGTATTAATAGGGAAGTTTGTAGGGCTGTTTATTCTAGTTCAGGTTCATTCATTGGCCATCCAGACATTAGGAGGATCAGCCAGATTTATTTAGAGGTGATGGGGTTCATCTCTTGCAATTAGGGATGGAGATATCTTTAGCAGACTTTTGTCAGGGTATGCATACTGAAATTGCTGGCTGGAGGGGGAGCAAGAAGCATAGCTAGGCTAGCTCCATTGCTGTGGCGGGTAGTGCAGAAGGCAAGAAGATGGTGAGCCCACATGTAAAATGTCACTCTAGACCATCCAACTTTATGGATCAAGAGATTACAGTATTGTGGGAAGGGTGCACTGGAAACTGCCCCCCCCAAGACCTAGGGCAGCCAATTAGTGGAGCTTGATAGCCCAGGAGGACCTTAGTGACATTTCACCAGCCCCTGTGCAACATCTCGTTGACTGCCCAAATGGGGGTATTGGACTCGCCCAGGGAAGATGGCATAGAGGTTGGGGAGGTCCCGGGGGACCTTGGTAGCCCAACCATTGCTCCACACTACTGCAGCCCCTTCATTGGTTACATTAAGTGAACTTTGAATTGCAAAGAAAGTGTGGCCTGAGTTTACCTCATCACCTGTGTCTTGCATGTTTATTCTGGGATCGGGGGGGGGGGAGGCTGGGAGACTTGTTTTTAAAGAGCAGTAATTTGCATTTATAGTGAAGACACCCCCAAAGTTATTTCTCTGTTTCCCAAGTAACTAAAAAAATTCTTGCTCCTTTTTCCAAAATAAGAGTAAAAATTAGAGTGTACTTCACACTTGTTTGGTTTCAAAGAGCTGAGAGCAAAATGGGGATGAGAGAAATTTTTTTCCAGTATCACCCCCATCCTGGCTCGCTTGCACTGGTTGCCCATTGCTTCCCGGATAAGGTTCAAGGTCATGGTTTTGGTTTACAAAACCCTCCATGGCCTGGGACCTATCTGGCGGAGCGGATCTCCCAAAGACCAATCTCGTCCCGACCAACCAGAACTTCGTCCTCCCTCTCTCTCAGAGTGCCGACACCGAGAGAGGCCCGTAGGGCTTCAACCCAGAACTGCGCCTTTTTGGTGGTTGGCCCGGCCTATTGGAACAAGTTGCCAGCTGAGCCTTTAGAAGGGCCTTAAAGACCTGACTCTTCAGGCAATGCTTTGGGGACCTCTGAGCACACAGGTTTTATTTTGTTTGTTTTTTCCTTGTGTTTTTTTCTGCATTGGTGTTCAATTGTTGGGTAGTCACCTTGTGATGTGCTGTACACCACCCAGAGTTCCGTAGGGGAAAATCGGGCAGTTAATAATAATTTAGTCCGACATTTTCCCATTATCTGGTTCAATTTCAGAAATTATTTTTTAGGATAACGTCATGCCGTTGTTCTTATTTGCAAAGTAATGTAGCTAATTTTCCAGTTCTCCCTTTAGATTACTTACAATGTGGCACATTGATTTTGATAGCCTACTTCCGTGACCAGAAAAAGCAAAAATGTACCCAAAAGAGGAAGTAGAAGGACTGGAGAAGTTGGTGGAAATGATTACACTGTAGGAGGATTTCTTTTTTTTTGGGGGGGGGGGTCCGACAGCAGGATAAGGCATACAGAGGGAGAAACCCGGGGGAAAACGGTGCATGGTGTCCACAGTTTGAGCCAAATCGCTTCAAAAAACGGTCTAGAAATCAGTTTAAAAAACACCACCCCTGGTGGTCGTTGCAAGAAAAACCAGCACAGCAGCCAAAAAGGGGTTTGGCCAATGTTGCTCCGCGGAAAAAGTGATTAGAAGTGTGGTAAGTGATTTTTAAGGCAATTTGACTTTAAGCAAAAGGCGATTCAAAACCTAAGTGAGGTAGAGCTCATAAAAATGGTTGCAATTAGGGATTTCTCCGTTTTCAATGCATTCCTACAGGAAATTTGTACAAAGGAAAATTTGCTTAACAGAATTTAATTTGGAACAAATTAATTGCTTTATACAAGGTACCACTGTATAATATACAGTGTATGTCAAAGGAGGGAAACCTTGGGCCCTCCATCAGCTGTTGCAGTCCATCTTCAAAATAGACAATGTGGTCAGAAACAACCTACTATGCTCAGTTAGTCAATGGTATTATTTGGCATTTATTAATATGGTTTTGGATGGGCTCAGGGGAAGTTAATGAGAGTAATGTGGCTGTTCTAGCAACTTGTCCTATTGGAGCAAGATAAAGTATGTCTCCATGCTCCCTACAACTTAAGTAAATATACTAGCAGAACTATGAATGACCAGAGCCCTTGTTGTACAGGAACAGAACAAGTGTAAAAGAGAGGAAAGAATGTTTGAACATGAAAGGGAAGGGAAGTGGGCTGAGTTTAGTGGTTTCCCATTTTATCGCTTTTTTAAGTCATCAACAAATTATGTCTGTCTCACTTCATTAGGTACCCCAGGAGATTGGGGGAAGATCTTATCTTATCTTATCTTATCTTATCTTATCTTATCTTATCTTATCTTATCTTATCTAAATGTTAAAAGCCTGCTCTATATCATAGGATTTCAGGGTGGGTTACAAAAATATAAAAAATAATTTAAAAACATAAGATAGTAAAAGTAATTTAAAATTGAAGAACACAAAATTAAAACACTCAAGCATGAAAAACATAGCACTAAACCTGTGCAGATCATGATTCTCAGCCCCCAAAGGCTGTAATAAATAAGCACATTTAGACTTGGCATCAGAATGATGCTAATTTCAGTACTAATCGAAACTCCAGGGGAGGGCATTCCATCCTTAGAGTGCTAGAGCAGAAAAAGCCCTCCCCCATGTCACATGTAACAAACTGTTTTCAGTGGTGGACACAGAGGAGAACCTCCACAGCAGATCCTTAGTGATCAGGCACCCCTTCATATTTTGCACACCATTTGTAAGTGGCTGATAGTCCTTTAAAAATGCAATCCAAAAGCACAATGCAAATTTCTTGAAATATCAAAGTCCTTAAAAGTGAAAATATTGTATATGAAAGTAAAACACATTTCTTAGCCTTTAAGCATATCCAGACACACAAGACTATTTAACAATGTTCTCACTCAGCCAGGTTTCCGCCAGTTTGCATCTACAGAGGGAGATCCATGATTTCTTTATCTTTGGGTGTTTTCTGGTTCTGAAAATCAACCTTGCTGTTGCATTGTGGCTTCCTGCTCTTTGTTGACTGACATCCAATGCTTATCTAGTGTGTTTATTGCTGTATCTTGCTGCACTATATTTTATACAGGTATTTTCCTCCGTTAATCTTTCCACTATCAGTTGTCACATTGCCAGTGTACCAGTGCTACCAGACAAATGTACTTCTCCCACAAAATTTCTATGGAAATCTCTATTGTTTTTGCTAAGGAAGTAAACTCATGGAACAGCAAATCTGTTTAGATTTTTATTTACTCTATTAGAAAGCTGTGAAACCAGCAGTCCACCAGGAATGTAAATTGCTGGTGAATTAATTTGGTGAGGAACCAATTAACTACAACTGCATCCCCCCAATGTTATTTTTTTCTTTTTCCTTATTCATGTTTGCATGTCCATACTCAAGTGTTAGCTTACTAGGAAAAAGATCATTTGTTGGGTTATGCTATTTATGTTATTTCACACTGATCTTTCTTACCCCTTGATAACTCAGATGAAAAAGTTGTTGAGTGTCTTGTAGTAACCTTTCTTACACCACTGTTCAAATTTCATTTTTAGAGCACAATATGCTGTACATTTTCAGGGATGATGTTTTAATACTCCCCTTAATTATTTTAGTGCTCTGTATATACAAATGATCAAACCTTCACATTAGAGGTTGGGACTACAATTTCCCTTTGTGCCTTGTAGCAGAAGAGCCAGGATGTGTGACTTGGGCAAACTGCCCATTCCCAGAGCACCCTCAGAAAGGAACAGTAAACCATTTTTGAGAAGTCTACCCCAAGAAAATGCTGGAAAGGATCACTATACCTTATGACATTGAATGGCTCAAGTGTGAAGAAAGCAAACATCTGCAAAGGATGAGGTAGAAAGTGAAGCGCAAACAAAGGGTCACAGACTTAATGTAACTTGTTCTAAATAAGGGAGAAAAGTAAAGGGAAAATTCTAAAGAGTGGTTTTGTAATTGTCATTCCCCAGTGAGTACCCAGCTTGCTAGGGGTGGGGGTGGGGCAACGTGTAGGCTGCGTACTGTAATTAAACTGTAAACCGCCCAGAGACTACTTTAAGTGGTATGGGGTGGTATATAAGCAGAACACTTTGCTTTTCGCTTTTTTCTGTGATATTTGAACCCAGATCACCTAAGTTGTAGTCTTACTCTATCCACTACACTACAATGTCTTTTTCCAGTATTGTTAATCGCATGGAAAGAGACTAATCATGGACACTTTCAATTTTGTGTCTTTCTCCAGCAATTGGTCCTCTGTTGTATGGTTGATTGTTTTCAAATCCAAAAGTTTTATGAAGAAAAATTGTCAGTTTTGGTAAGTTGATATTAAAAATGAAGCTAATGAAATTTTCATCCAATTGGAATGGCTAAATTCAATCAACACAGCTATTCCCAATGTAGAGGGAATTGTGTTTTGTATCCACCTACTGTGTAGCTGTTATAGTACCTTCCAGGAAAAAAAGGGTGAGGGAAATGAGGTCGATGCTCGAAATCAGCTTTGCAAACGTAGCTGAAAACACAAGGTTTCAAAGCTAGATTTTTTAAGAGCTCCTTAAAGCCCTCCGCCTGATTTTTTCCGAATGTTTCCAAATACTGACTCTTTATTATTGTTTTAACCATCAAGCTGTGGGGGAAATGTTGTACATTTTGGAAAGTGATCATGAAAAAGTTAATGCAATTAATTTTTCACACATCCTAGAGACAACACAAACATGTCTCCCACTTTGCAAGGTTGTGACTGTGGCGTATGTCAAAAATGTCCTGTGAAATGAAATGCCACCCTCATTACTGAGATATCAAGATTGTCAGCTGCTGGGCTTGATGATTCACAGGGTCCCTTTTAGTTGGGTAGTTCTAAGATTCTTATTTAAGATTGCATGGGTTATCCCTATTCATGTATTCATTTATTCATTTTATATCCTTCCCATCTGTCTGAGGTCCACTCTGGACCATTTACAACAAAATAAAACAATAATCTACAGTTATAATAATAAATTACAGCACATAAACAAAAACTTCAAAATAATGTAGAAGAACCCACATATACTCAACATTATAACTTAAAATACAATACCATGAGACATTTAGTGACAGCATTAAAAGATGGCAGCCATCAAACAACTTAGCAATGGGTAGCTTCCCTGCATTCTTTTGGTGGGTTAGTGTGGAAATAGATGCATTGTCTATGATAAGAAGAAATAGCTTCAGATTAGAGATGGGCATGACCAGGAAAAATTACGTTTCGAGTTGTCGTGTGTCGGAGCCGGCCCGTTTCGGCTCGTTTCCGTTTGTCGCGAAATTTTTCAAAAATTTGTCGTTTTGTTTGTTGTTGTTTTCGTCTGTCGTTAGTACTGGTTTGGGGGGTAGCGGGCTCCTGGAGGCACCTCTCTGGGGTGGGTGCCTCCTCTGGCCCGCTATGAAGGGAAAGCGGGCTCCTGGAGGCACCTCTCTGGGGTGGGTGCCTCCTCTGGCCCGCCATGAAGGGAAAGCGGGCTCCTGGAGGCACCTCTCTGGGGTGGGTGCCTCCTCTGGCCCGCTACAAAAGGGTATGCATAGCCAATTGGATATGCATACCAAGTTGCAGTGGCAGGCAGAGGCACTTCTCTTTCGGGTGCCTCTGTGACTCACTGCCTGGCATATGGTGCACTTGGGCTGGGAATGGGGAGGAGGAACAAAGTGAGAGAGGACCCCTATGGGCGCCCTCTGGCTCACTAAGAAGGGAAGTCTACTTGCTGTAGTGCAATGCGAGTACACAGATCTGGCTTTGGGTTAGGGTTAGCGCAAGGGCTAGGCTTAGGGTTACGGGTAAGGTTAGGGTGAGTTACTTGGGTGCACCTCTGGGTGCCTCTCTGACCCACTAAGAAGGACAGTGTACTGGCGTATGGGTTCGGGTTCTGAATGGTGCTTTTTTGCTAAATGGGTTTATTTTTACAAAATTTTAATCATTCTATGGATTTTTAATTATCATGTAGTTTAATTGTTTTGATGTGTGTGTGTGTGTGTGTGTGTGTGTGTGTGTGTGTGTGTGTGTGTGTGTGTTTAAATTTACTTGTTTCAATTCTGTGACCTACACTTAGTACCCTCATCCAGAGGAAGAAGGCCTAGAAATGATACTAAACAAAAAATAAAATAAAATAAAATAGAAAATACATATGCTCTCTGTCAAGCCCTTGAATTTTCATCATAATGCTTTCTAGGCAATTCACCCCTGCCCCAATTGTTACAAATGCACAGCTAATTGTTTTCAGCATAGGTCTATGCTAGGCATGGTTTTGTTATTTCTGAAATGGGCATCCTCTGTATTTATTTGAACCAAATCTGGCTGTTTTCCATTATGCCAAACTGTAATCTAAATGGTCTTCAACGGTGGCCCAGTTTAAATACCAATAAATATGATAGCTAAATGCTATTTAATTAAAACTCAGCCTGGCCCTTGCTTTCCCTTGCTTCAAGCTATAATAGCTTAATGGGATGAAGCACCTGACTTCTAAGGCAGAGGTTGGAAGTTTGAATACCCAGTGTACCTCTGGGAAAAGCATTCCAAAAATATCACCACAGCATATAGGTAAGGGGTTGCCCTTTGCCTTGTGGTCATGGGCAAGCAGCATATCCCAAAATGCCACCAGAAGAAGGAACTAATAAAACACTTCTGAATACTTGAACCTATGAAATCCTGGAGGGTCACCATAATGTGGAATTGACTTGAGAGCACATAATAATGATTTAGTACTACTTGCTTCACACATCTCAGTAAACTTCAGTCAATACTTTACCACCACCATAATAAGCTTTCCATATCCCATCTCATGTGTTACTATCTCAGGAACCTGGCAGGTAACTGTAGAAACTGTGGGTATGAGGAACTAAATTGGAGCACAGTCAAAACTAGATTGAACTCCATGGTTACTTCCTGTTCATGATGAGTACAGGAAACAATAGGCCAAGAAAGTAGGACTACCAGCAGCAGGAACCAAGGCTGTTGTTGCTTCCCATAATATTGGAATATGTTTGGCTAGAGTCATACATGTCCATAAACTATTTTTGGAGGACAAATTGGGAAGGGGGTTGTTTCAGTATGTCTCTGCAGACAGGGACCAAAATTCTCCAACACTTTTCATGGACTTCCAAAAATAAAATTCTCTGAGAAGTTCTTTGAAAATTATTACCTAAGAAAGTTTGGCTTGGCTTTAGTAGGAGTAGTGAGACTCCAATTATAAAAAGTGCAATCCTGCTGAGGAAAGAAGAGGCACAAGAGGAGTTGAGTGAGAGTGATGTGACTAAAAGGCAAATAGCAATTCTGTCCTGCATCAAGGATGATGAGAAAGAGACTGGAGTGTGATAAGCTTATGTCCAAAGCACAGTCTATGTAGCAAACCTCTGGGAAATGGCAATGTTCTCTTCAGAAGAGATCAGTGTTTCGTTGCACAGATATGTTTTCCTTTTGCATCCATATCTGTGCTGCATGATAAGCCTGGTAGATTTCTATGAAATCAGGAAAACTTGCACCTAATGTTACAGGTCCTTGTGTGGAATGACTCAAATGAAAACTGCCAAGATGAAGATGTTTGTTGAAGTTACACGTATCCTTCTGTCTTCCCAAACTCTCAAAATGTAGATCATAATATCATAGTATAATGGAGTCGGAAGGGAGCTATAATGCCATTGAGTCAAACCCCTGCTTGGTGCATAAATCCAGCTAAATGTATATCTGACTAATGATTGTGTAATTTTCTGTTGAATGTCTGAACCAGGCATTCAACAGAAAATTGATTCCATTGTCATACTACTCTAAATGATTCCATTGTCATACTACTCTATCATCCAGAAGTTTATCTTGACTGAAATCTAGCCTACTGTAATATGAGACCATTATTATGGGTCCTACACCTTTGGGTGACTGAGAATAGATACTGACCCTTTTCTGTAGGACAATCTTTTAAAGATTTGAGGAGTTCTTTCATACCTCCCCTCAGTCTTCTTTTCTTGCTGCTAAACATACCTAGTTATTTCAATCTTTCCTCATAGGGCTTGGTTTCCACTCCCCTGTTCTTCCTTATTTCCTTGCTTCGAACCTGTTGGGCGTATTTCTTAAAGTGTGGTGTCAAGTACTGTCCAATGTTAGATTTTCTTTAATACAATTTGCCTAGACTGACAAGGAATTGCCATCTAATTGAATAAGGACGACCAGTAAGATTGAGTTAGTGCGGAGAAGCAATCTGTTTGACTGGTCCCACCACCTGCTTTAGAACTGGGAAAGCAGATGGGGTGTGGTGAGACAAGAAATTTCTTTGGCACTCCTGTGTGTCTTTTGTCATTGCAGCCTTCCCATAAATTGGATTAATTCTCTTTTAAATTCACATTCCTGGCATCAGTGCAATCTGACAGATACAATTTAAATGTCACCATCTGTGATGAAAGATAAACTATAAAGCATCAGAAGATTGGCAGCAATACTTCATGACTCCACATGAAAGAAGTGGTGAGTTGCTGTGACTGCTACAATATCTCTTCAAAGTCAGTTTTTATAATATTGAGACTTGCTGACTCCATAATGGAGGTAGAACTGAGAACTTTGATAATATGTACTGTTATTAGCATGTGAGAGAGGCTGAAACTGTGAGCCTTCAAACACTTATTTGGGGGGTCAGGCACCCTGAACACTGTGGGACTTGCTCCTGGGTCAACGTGCATAAGGTTAGGCCATGTATGGAGGCAAGCAGAAGTCATTTCTCAAAATGGCGGGTCTTCCCAGTCCTGAATATGGTCTAAATCCAGTTGTTGGATCTAATAGCAAAATTAATTGAAACAGTTGTGAAATGGTTATGCAAACCCCATTGATTCATGATGGGCCATCTAATGGGGGAACTAGTAATTGAATTTAGGACTATTTCATCAGAGTAGAGGAGGCAGTCCCCCCAAAGCAAGTGGCACACTAGCCCTACTCAAGCACAGACTACCTGGACCTAGCCCACTCCTCAGAAACCAATTGTGTTTCACAGCCACTTGAAGGCACATGCCTTAAAGCAGGCCGGCACAATAGGTAGACTGCAGGCTACTGGTAACCTATGCAGGGTTCAAAAGTAGCCCACCAGCCACCAATTAAAAAGTGTAGGATCAAGTTTTCCACCCCTCCCTCCCCCATCCCAAAGACCACCACTGTCCCAGCAAAGTTCTGGGTTTGCCAGCCTACTGTCTCAGTTCAAGGGCCATGGTGTGGTCCCCTGCTCCCCTCCACTGGCCAGATGATCAAGCGGGTGCAAGGGAAGCATGTGCATGGTCAGCCTTCCCATAAGAGTGCATTAAAAATCAATTTTTCTGTTCTGGAGGGAAATAAATTCAATGCATTCCTATGGAAAACCACCACTCTACTTACAACTTTTTTTACTTACAAGCATGTGCTTGGAATTGATAAAATTTGTATATAGAGATATAGAGAGAGGAGTAAGGGAAGCCATTCATGTTAGCATTGAAAATCCCTCCCTCAACAGAGGTGGTGGGCTCTGGCATAGTCTATCTGCTACTTATCAGGCGGTACTTTCCAAAGTACCCAGGCAAATCAAGGAGCCTTCACCACCAGGTCACAGCTAACGACCCATTCTTGATGGGTTTCAGCACCTTAGGCCATTGTTTACCTTAAGGCCTTGGACACTAATGTCTCCCTAACGAGCCTATTCAGGCTTTGTTCATCTTATGAGCCAATCAAGACCAGGGGACAAGAGGTCAAGCTGACTATAAGAAGGTCTCTTGCACTAACTGTATTCAGACCGATGAAGCTGTTTGGATGAACAGCGAAACGTTTCTATCTCTCAAAAAAGAAGTCCAGTAGCCATGACTCAACTCCCAGTTAAACGCACCTGGATGACTGAGAATCTTCACAGATGTATATAGAGATATTAGTGTAGTAGCCCTCTGGCACTTTGGGCCAGAAAAAGTAGACCTTGGCCTGTTCAAAGTTGGACAGCCCTGCCTTAAATAAAAGGGGAATTGTTATTCTGTGCCTGTAGATGGATCCCAACCCCTAGTTGCAGGGAAGCCTAGGATGCCATCTGAAATGATTTTCTATTAAACACATAGAAGCATTTCCAGCTCCGCATTGTTGGTTGTGTTGATCATGTCCTGCCATCAGATTAATGATAATGCAAAGCCCTGAACAGTAATGTTATTGCCCTAAGGGTATGTTTTTGCCTTATCAAGTTTTGTTTTACTGTTTGAGGCATACATGCGGGGGTGTGTGTGGAAATTGCCATTCCCAGCAAGCAGACAAGGTGAGCAGTTGAACAGAAACAGAAAAATCAGCTTGTTTTCCATTTGATTACTCAAAGATTGTTACTTTGCTGTCACTGCTTACTCTTTGATTTGTGTATAGACTTAATGTTCTCTGTTCTGGGGCCACTGGTTAAAAGTTTGAGAATATTTTGGAGAAAGCCATGTCTACTCCAAAACTTTCAGAAATCTGGAAGAAATGTTTATCTCATTTTCTAAATTAGAAACTGAATATAACTCCAGAAAAGATTACATAATAAGGCACAAAGGTCTTGCTGTATAGCATGAACTGAATTTTCAACTAGGATTGTGCAGACTTCCCTAACTAACTACCCATGTGGCTTCCTGGCTGACCTCAGCCTATCCTAAATCACAAGATTATTATAGGGTACAATATGTGCAGTGTGTGCACACCAAAACACAAGAGGAGCAATATAGTATATGTGTTCAAATACAGTGAGGACTCTGCATTGGTGAAAACAAACAGCCATTAAACAGGAAGATGGACCAACACAGGAGGGGCAACAGCTCAGGACCAGAATCAGCAGTGTAGCTTGATTTGAAGAACAAAGGGCAACTTACTCAAATATGAGGATGTACACGTATTTGAGAGGGAAGATAGGTGGTATAAGAGAAAGGTCTGGGAAGCCATTCATGTGTGTATTGAAAACTCCTCTCTCAACAGAAGTGGGGGGGTCTCAGGCACAGTCTGCCTACCACTTATCATGGGGCCCTTTCATCAATCCCCAGACAAATCAGAAGCACTTTGCACCTCAACCAGCTAATGACCCATACTTCATGGGTGTTGGGAAGGGTTGTATAGGTGGGACTTTCACACAGCCCAGGCCATTGTACATCTAACAAGCCTATTCAGGCCATTGTCTACCTAGGAGAATATTGAGGCTACTGTCCAACTTATGAGGCTATTCAGACCAGGGTGATGTGAAATCAAGGTGAACTGTTAATTGGAGGTCTCACACTAACTTTCCTCAGACTGACAAAGCTGGTTGGATGAACAGTGAAACATTTCGATCAGATAAGAAAAGAAGTTCAGTGGCCATGGCTCAACTTCCAGATTAAGTCAGTTTCTAACCAACCCAGCTCCCGATTCACTTCAAACAGTGTACTTGTGTCCTTAGTTTTTCCCTCAATTTCTTTCTGTCACACTCCCTCTCACACACACATAAGAGCAATCTGTTTTGCCCAATAAAAGGTGGATTTGTGTGTGTCAATGGATGTGCCTGAAAAGTTTCATGGGAGGATCATGGTAACACCCATATGTTTTCATATTTCTAAATTCTCAGTCCTATATTGTGTTTGTGAATGCAGGAAAAGAAGGAAGAATATAAATGGAGAATGAAAATAAGGACATAAATGAACTAAGCCTATCTCCCTATGACAGAGCGTATCTCCCTACGATCAGACCTGGCCCGACCCACCTGTTCATCTATGGCTCTCTCACTCTGGGTGGCCACCCCCAGGGAGGCCCGCAGGGTAGTAACTCGAAAATGGGCCTTCTCGGTGGCCGGTCCAATGCTTTGGAACAAGCTACCCAGTGAGATACTCCAGGCTCCCTCATTGGCATCCTTCAGGAAAGCCCTTAAAACCTGGCTGTTCAGGGATGCCTTTGGTGACTGCTAATGTGGTACCAAGTTGTTGTTTTGTTTCCCCCTTCTCTTTTTTCATGGTCATTACATTTTTTGCCTCTTGCCCAGCACTATTTTACTATTTTATATTGTTTTTATTGTTGTCTGTTTTTAAGCCTATTGTGTGAACCGCCCAGAATTCCTTTGGGAAATGGGAGCAGTATACAAATGCAAGAATAAATACATAAATAAATAAGTCTAGAACAAGATATGAGGAGAACAGAAGCAGGTAGAAACAATTGTCATTTAGAGGAAAGTTTTGTTTTTCTGCTTCTCAACCAAATGGTGTATAGGTAGGGCACAAGTGAATGGTTTCTTGGCTGCTTCCGTGTGCATGTTTGTAACATCTGCTCTTGCCTCTGGCTCTGCCTGCCACACCTATCTCCACCCGCCAATGCCTTCTGCACCACTAACTGTGATGGTCACCAGCCACCATTGCTTCAGTGTCATGTCCTTAAGCAATGTAAGCTAGTAATGATAATAATATTTATTGTCATTGTAGTATACACATGCAATGAAATTCATAGACACCTGTAATGAATGTAAGATGGATGCATGCTGGTATGTAAGGTATATGCATGCTTGGCCTGGAATGAGGTGAAGAACCAATGAGAGAGAGAGAGAGAGAGAGAGAGAGAGAGAGAGAGAGAGAGAGAGAGAGAGAGAGAGAGAGAGAGAGAGAGAGAGAGAGAGAGAGAGATATGATGATGATGATGATGATGATGATGATGATGATGATGATGATGATGATGATGATGACTTTGGGAACCTGCCTGAAACTCTAAGATGAGCTCAATTCTTGACCCTTGAATTCTTTATGCTTGAGAGACTTTAGCTAGTATGGATAGTGAAAGTGTGTTCAAGGAAGAAAGGTCATGGTAAAGGAGTCATCCCAACAATAGGAGGATTACATACGTCTGACAGGAAAGATTGCAGCTGAGAGCATTCCAGGAGTGATGGGGCCCATTAACCCAGAAAAGAACAGAAAAATGCCCAGTGAGCATGTTCACCTGACAAGCTGCCCAGAAAGGATATAAAAGGAGAACACAGGCAGTTGGTACTTTGTATTCTGAGACCAAAGCATTGGGATCAGTTGCCCTTTTCGTCAGAGTCTGGACAATGCTGATCAAGAGCCCTTGTCTTCTATCTCATGGTGAGTATGAATGGGATGTGTGAATTGGATGTATGAATGCTAAATGGATTGTGCGAATGAAACCCCATGTTAACTCTATGACCAATTGATAATAAAGTATGCAGGTGCGCCTAGTATTGTGTCCTATGGGGTCTTTTGCTAGGTATATCATTGCTCTCCTCGGGACACAACAGAACCAGTGAACACATATAAAAGTGATCCCTTACACACCCAGAGACTAGACCCAACACACACATGTACATGTTTGTTGTTCTATTGTGCTTTGCTGATTGGTTCAGCCTATTGTAAGCCGTCCAGAGTTCCCTTGGGAAGATGGGTGGGGTATAAATTCAATAATAAATAAATAAATATAAAAAATTCCCAAACATTCCTCCACCCACCTAAATTCCACCCCACCCCACCCACCCCAAAAAAATCAACACACAAGCATCTTAACAACAGGTCAAGTAATGCTGTCCAACCACTCACTGCTGGTGGTCCTTAAGTTCATTATTAAGTGCTATTATAGCTCTGGGATAAAAACTATTCAGAAAACATGTGGTCCAAGTTTTAATTGTTCTGTATCTTCTGCCAGAAGGCAACGGTTCAGAGAAATTATGAGCAGGATGAGAAGAGTCTCTGAGAATGTTGTGACTTCCTCAAACAGCAAGATGTGAAGATGTCATCTAGGGTTGATAGCAGGAGCCCGATGATATTCTGGGCAATTTTAATTATTCTCTGTAGAACTTTTTTTGTCCGCAACAGAGCTGCTCCCATAATTTGCAAGAATGACATAGGTGAGAAATGGCTTATGGATGCTCCTGGTATAGGCAACAGGATCAGTTCTAGACTTTTACTATAACTTATTAGAGATGGGCATGACCAGGAAAAATTACATTTCGAGTTGTCGTGTGTCGGAGCCGGCCCGTTTTGGCTCGTTTCCGTTTTTCGCAAAATTCTTCAAAAAATTGTCATTTCATTTGTCGGTTTTTTGTCTGTCATTAGTACTGCTTTTGGGGGATGGGCTCCTGGAGGCACCTCTCTGGGGTGGGTGCCTCCTCTGGCCCGCCATGAAGGGAAAGCGGGCTCCTGGAGGCGCCTCGTGGGTGCCTCCTCTCCTCACCCACTACAAAATGGCATGCATAGCCAATTGGATATGCATACCATTAAGTTGCAGCAGTTGCAGCAGGCAGAGGCACCTCTTTCGGGTGCCTCTGTGACTCACTGCCTGCTGGAGAGCGAAGTGACAGAGGACTGGACACCTAAGGGTGCCCGCTGTGACTCACTAAGAAGCGAAGTGTACTTGCTGTAGTGCAATGCGAGTACACAGATCTGGCTTGGGGTTAGGGGTTAGCGCAAGGGCTAGGATCAGGGTTACTGGTAAGGTTAGGGTGAGTTACTGGGGTGCACCTCTGGGTGCCTCTCTGACCCACTAAGAAGGACAGTGTACTGGCGTATGGGTTAGGGTTCGGGTTCGGGTTCAGGCTAGGGTTAGTGGCTTTTTATGCCCGACTGGCACATCCCAGAAGTCTCAGTCAAACCCTGGCCAAGTGGCCATGCAATTGGTGGATATGGCTCCAAAAATTTGCATGGTCCACTCCCATGGACAGCCCATTGCGCAGGTGTAAAAAAATAAAAATAAAAATAAAAATAAAATCAATGGAGACGTTTTGTTTCAAGAAAAACCCACTGCTGCTACTGTAAAAATTCAGGCAGTTTTAAAATAGCTGTTTTCGCATGTTTCTGTGGTGCTTTGGTGTGTTTTTGGACCACAATTTCAAAATAAATAATGTGGTCGCCCCATTTTGGATCCCCCGCCCGCACCGCATGGCATGGCGAGTTGGCGAGACGACGAGGATGCGCAGCCCCGGAGAGGAGAGGGGGGGAGGCTGGGGACCCCCCACCCCCCAGAAACCACCTCGCTGGTAGGTGCCCTCACTGAGGCAGGCATATTTTCGCCTGCTTTTTTGGCAGGGAATCTGGTTTTTTTAAAAACTTTCTTTCTGTGTTGCGCCGCTTGGCGAGTTGGCATGGGCAAGTGCAACACGATGACGAGGATGCGCACTTTGCGCAGCCCAGGAGAGGAGGGGGGAGGCCGGAGACCCCCTCCAGAAACCACCCCTCTGGTAGGTGCCCTCACTCAGGCAGGCATATTTTTGCCTGCTTTTTTGGCCGGGAATCGGTTTTTTTTTTAAAACTTTTTTCCTGTGCCGCTTGGCATCGCGCGATCGCTGTGATGCCAGGAACGACAACGAAAAATCAGACCCAATTTTTCTTTAGTCGTTTTGAGTTCGAGTTCTGGCAGAGTAATTGTCGTTACCGTTTCTGTTCCGTAACGGAAACCGGAAACGGAAATGAGAATTTCGCCAAGTCGTGCCCATGTCTATAACTTATTATTACCACTGGAGTTGTAATAAAAGACACTGAATGCCCAATGTGATGTAGTGGATAGAAGGCAGACTAGGACTCAAGAGGTTTAAATCCCCACTCAGCCATGATAATTTCACTGGGGATGTGAATTTCATAAAGCCATTCCTTATATCTCATTTAGGGTTAGGATTTCAATAAGTGAGTTCTAACTTGACAGCACATAATCACCACCATATTATTATTATGACTAACATGTTCAACCTGCTTATATAGAGAGTTAGCTGAAGATTCCCCCATGTGCATCATGATAAATGAGGAGAAAAAAAGAATGTGTATTTGCATAAAACTGCATATGCTAATTTTTTGTATAGATGAACATTTTAAGCAGTCATGGAGTAGAAGTGCAAAGGCCAAACTCTTGTTGCTTAGTATTAGAGTAGGCTCACCGAATCAATGTGGATTTGGTGATCCAACTCCTCTGTATGTGCCATTGATTCAAATAGGCCTACTCCAATTACAGCTTACTCGAGCATAGTGAGTCACAGTCAGAGGAGGCATGTTGGAATAATAACAGCAGTGGAACATTTATGCTCAGAAAGGAGATGGTTGAACTGCATGTAAAATGTGTAAGCACTTTAGGTGTTCTGTCAGAGCTGTAACAATTTCTGACTGAGCTGCAATGGAGGAATTTATCAAAGTGTCAGCTGAGGCAAGAGGGTTTCCACTTGCCCGAATCCTATATAAATGTTAAACAGTGGGGACGCAGTTTGCATACCAAACATGTCGCCAAATTCTCGAGGAATTAACCTAGAAGGAGAAATGTGATGTCTTCAACCAGAAAGTCTTGAGTTCAGATGCTTGCTCAGTGATGAAGCTGACAAGTCAGCCATCTTCTCTCTTGGTATCACATACCTACTGGCAGGCTTGTGTGAAGCCCATCCATGCCTGCCATTCTTAACTCCTTTCAGAAATGGCAAGACAACAAATTGGGAAACAAATTGCTCATCTCCATAAAGACCCCATGAGACTGGAGAGTGCTTCAGAGGATTTGTCCATCCTGTTGTATGTTTGAAAGGGTCTTTCACCTTAGGAATTGCCCAGTCCCAGCAAGATAAAGATTCACAAGGAGGAAGACCAGAGACCCTGTCAATAAGGACATGCTTATTGATAGGATCAGCTGGGCCTTCTGTAGACCAGAATCTGCCTGGAACTTCATAGCCCCCTCTCCTCTATTTCTGATAGAGCAGATGGTGATAGGAGAATAGAATCATTGATAGAAATGATACAAATGAGTGTCGGACCTTATTTTCGGGGCATATTTAGGCACATGAAGAGCCACCCCCATGCCGATATAAAAGGCATAGTGATCAGGACCAACCAACCCATGACCTTTTAGTGATGCTCTGCCATTAATAATTGGCCAGCTGCATGCATTATTTGTTTCTGATTTTCCATAAGTATTCCATTCTTGCAAGCAGGGAAATGTAAAATGTAAGGCTAGGTCACACACTGAATGGGGAAGGAAGGACAGCCAAGCCTGGCCACCTGCATCATCCAAGTGCACAATTTGCCTGTGCTAGCCAGCTACGATCCTTCAACCCCCCCCCCCCATAAAGGAACTGAACTGTAATCAGGCAGCAGGGGTGAGGCGAGTAGTGGTTTGGGCGGTGTGGTGGTGATTGGCTGGATAAGTGACCCGGCAAGGGTAGGGGCAGGTCTGGGGGGGGTGTCCCAATCCCAGCAAAGCAGCTCCAGTTCCCTTTAGAAAGAAGCCTTAGAAGCAGGGCGCCTGGCCAATTAAGTCTCTGAATCAATTGTGAATTAGGTACTGGTGGGGCTCCAAATTGATTGGCAGGGTTACCCCATAACTACAGGAGTGCACACCAGTTAATTGTGCTGTGCCCCCTGATGGTACTCATCAACTCCAAATTATCAGCTGGGACAGTAGGTTGCTTGGCAGGGCCTACACACTCCAACAGGAAGCCATACAGTCCAGCTGGATCACAGTTGCCAGTCTGCAGGCTAGGGGAGCTCTATACAAATAAATCAAGAAGCAACAAGGGTAAAAGTGAATACATACATACATACATACATACATACATACATACATACATACATACATACATACATACATACATACATACCAAAAAAGGAAAGAAAGGACAGATAGAGATACTGGTAAGCCAGCAGCAGGATGACTTAGTAAGGCCAACAGGACTCACAGTCCCAGGTTGCAGCCACTGAGGGGCAGAGCCCGGGATCGACCGCAAAAGTGCAGTGTATGTCAGAGAAAATCTATCACTAAAGGGCACAGGCATCACATGCCAAAGGCTGTGCAGCGAGCAAACCTCCCCACCCCACCTCAGATGCAGAACATATGGGCGCTGGTGCAATGGATGTTGAGTTGCACCAGTGGAATTCAGCACACATAAATCCATTAGCCAATGACTACGTGCTCTTTTCCACAGTGCCCATTGGGGGAGACAGGCGGGTAATGAAGCTGTGATACTATACAATGAGGAATTTAGGAAAAAAGCATCCAGTTGTGAGGACACCTGATGGGACCTGATTAACCAAAAGATCTGTTTGGTGGAGGTGGGTCCCATTCCAGGGGAAAACCTGAAGGGAGGCCATCAAAATGGGGCAGGGGGGAGTTCTCCAAACGTGTTTGTTCAGAGTATAATGTGGTTAAGTGTGTTAGGGTGCATTGCAAATTCTACCATGACAGCAACAACTGCCTCAGTCCATGCCCCAGGATTACTTGCACTTAGCGGGGTTCGTTAACACCCTGTTTGAGGTATCTGGCCCTCATCAAAACACAAAGATCAGAATGAAGGGCAGGGTGCAGGAACAGTGCAGCAACTTCCCACCATGGCATGAAAGTAACACTCCCAGGACCACTGATATGCCCCCAACAGACAACAAACCCTGTTTAGCCACCACCCTGATTAGTATTCATGCATTGGCTTCCCTGTTGTTGGTCTGCCCTGACAGGAAGTCAGCCATTTACTTGTGGGAAGACTTCACTAAAGGGATTAGAATATCTTTTACAGGCCTAGGAGTCCCCATTTGGGCCTCTAATCTCAAATCAGCCTACGAAATGTCTCAGATAGTCACTGAAAAGATTGCAAAGGATGTTCAGATGGTTTGAATGGCAGGCCTGTTCGATGCCCCTCCATTGCCAAAACCTAAGTGTGTTTTTGCTGGGGGTGGTGCCCAAAAAAGCACTGGGTCAATACTGATTGATCCATGACCTGTTGTACCCAAAAGGGGAATCAGTCAATGACTCCATTCTTCAGGCGTTTTGTTCAGTGAGATATGAGTTTTTCGACCAGGCCATCATGACACTGCAGTCACGGGGTAGGAGTGCCCTGCTAGCCAAATGCAATATTCAGTCTGCATTCTGGTTCTTGCCTATCCACCCAGAAGACTCTTTGTTGCTGGGAATCCTACTCCAAGGGCAGTGGTGCGTCAATGGGTTGCTTGGTGTCTTGTGCACCATTTGAGACATTTAGCATATTCTTGGAATGGGCGGTGAAACACAGGTGCAGAATCCACACCATGCATTATTTGGATGATTTTTTGATTATGGAAAGGGGTGGGACTGAAACACTGCTTCAGGGCTTCCAGCAGTTAGCCAGCAACCTTGGGGTACCCCTAGTCCATGAAAAGATGGAAGGACGAGTTGAATGGTTCACCTACTTAGGAATAGAGATAGATACAGTGCACAGCACATCACGATTGCCTCAGGACAAGGTTCGGAGTTTGCGAAGCTACATAGAGGCTCTGACTGGTAAGGCAAAATTCATACACATGGAGATGCAGGCTCTGGTGGGCCACCTCAATTGTGCATGCTGAGTGATCACACTGGGTAGAGTAATCTGTGCACAGCTGTCATCGATGGCTGGGGTTACAGCCATGCATCACCACATTTGCCTGACAAAAAGACTCAAACTGGATCTGTTGGTGTGAATGGAATTCCTGAGATACTTCAATGCCATTTAGCAACACCCTTGGCAGCCAGGGACCTCTTTACAGGTACAGTCAGATGCAGCAGGCAGCATGGGGTTTGGAGTCTATTGCCATGGACAATGGTGTGTCCAGAAATGGCCCCAGGAGTGGGAGGATAAGGGCATTGTCAGGTATCTAACCTTCCTAGAGTTATTTCCCATAGCTGTAGCTGTGGACATTTGGAGGGCCCTTTTTTAGGGACAAACAAATAACTTTCTGGTGTGATAGCCAAGCGGTGGTGGCCATCGTGAATTGCCAATCATCCAATTCTGCCAGGGTCATGAGGCTGGTGTGACAACTCTTATCACTTTGTTTGATGGCCAACATCACAATTAAAGCACAACATGTCCCAGGGCTGGATAATGGAATAGCGGACTCACCATCTCATTTCCAGATCAACAGGTTTCAGGAATTGGCACCTAAGGCCAACAATGCCCCGGATCCATTCCCGGAGTACCTGTGGAGCCTTGGAAGATGAAAAATGATACAAGGGGCACTGGGATTGGTGGCTCCTGTGACACAGCAGGCATATGTGGCTGCATGGGAGAACTTCCAAGGTTTTTTCTCTGAAAAGAGACATGGCGTGGGAACCGCACCAGCTCCTGAGGACATAATGCAGGTTTTTTTGTTTTTTGTTTGTTTGTTTGTTTGTTTGTTTTTGCTTTTTCTACAGCCAGGGGAAATCCATAAAACACCTGTGGGCCCACTTAGCAGCCATTTCCTTCCACTGTGACTTGGAGGGCTGGCCTAACCCATGCTGCATATCTTTCATAAGGTGGGCGGTGAGGGGTTGGGACAGGAACCAACCCACAATTGTGGATAGACGGCATCCCATTACAATGAGTGTATTGGCAGCAATGTAGGGCAAGCTGGGTGATGTCTGTTGGTCTTCCAATAAAGTCTGTTTAATTGCGCCTTCACGTTGGTGTTCTTTGGGGCCTTCAGGGTGGGGGAGTTAGCACAGAACTCTCAAAAGAGGGCAGAGATACACCCACTTAAATGGGAGGATGTCACCTTGCAAGAAGGGAAATTGCATATACTTCTCTGTTCATCAAAAACGGACCAAAGGGGCAAGGGGCATAAATTACACTACAAGTGCAGCATGACCCAGCTCTCTGCCCCATAAGGGCCACAAGAAAATACCTATCTAGGCAGGGCAACCGGTCAGGCCCTCTTCTCCTGCACAAGGAAGGAAACCCACTCACATGTTACCAATTTGCACATGTTATGCGGAAGTCCCTGCTTAAAGCAGGCCTGAGCAATTTGGGACCCATTTGTTCAGAATTGGGGCAGCAGCCCAGGTGGCAGCCCAGGGGCTCCCGTGCGAGGGGATAATGAGAATGGGGCAATGAAAATCAAAAGTTTACCAGATGTACATTTGCCTGCATGTCAGCGCAACAGTAGCATGATCAGTTCTCTTTTAGGACTGCCTACAGGCACTGTCCTCCAGCTTTGGGTTGTCGGACACAGCATCGTGCATTGGGGCAGTGTTTGGGCATAAATCTCTCCTTTTGGGCACCAGCTGGGATTGGAGGACCACGTCCACATTGCATGGTTTGGCATGGTTTGACAAGAGGGACATGAGATGGGGTGCACTGTTGCCAGGCACATGGAAGCTTTTTAAGAGGGTGCCTCCCCCCGCATGCACTGTTAATACAACTAGGGGGAAATGATATGTCATCTAGGGGAATTGATATAAAATTGGACATGGCCTTGTCACTACAAGTGATCCATGACTCGTATCTGGAGGTGACCATTTTGTGGTCATAGTTTCTACAGAGGTGATTCTGGCAAGGGGCCAGGCATCCTGGAAAGGTTGAAACTATGCAGTGCAAAATCGACAAGACCATAGGTTGGCTGGTGCCTGGCTGTGGGGGGGGATCTGTGTTAAGCACTTGGCTATCAATTTTAGGTCACAGGAGCTGTATGGAGCTGTACAGGGAAGATGGGGTGCATCTGTCAGACATAGTATAGCTATGGGTAACCATGGTCAAGGAGGCCATAAAGGCCTGGATAACAGCTGCAGTTCTCTGGTGGGAACTGAGCATAGTTGGCTCGTGGTGTTTTTTCAGGCACTGGGATGGATCCAAATAGTTAAGACAGCAGGCAAGCCACTGCAACTCGGAAGAACAACTGACTAGGTCACGTCAGATGGAAAAGGCTATGGGCTGAAGCACGAGGGGGCAGCTGAAGGCCTCATGAAGGAGTTAATGACACAGGTTGAAGATGGGGACTATGCCTTTCCAGGGACCATTCAAGGCAATAATGGACATGGGTTACCGGTGGGGTGGACCTATCATAAATAACTCTGTGGGGTGTTCCCCAAAAGGGATGGCGGGGAACGCAGTAGCATCATGGTGCAAGTGGGCTACTTGATGCTTTGGATCTGACCCAATGGCTCAGCCAGAGTACTGTTTGCTTGTAATCAATAAAGTTGTGGCCAAATATTCTCCTAAAAAGAACACTGGGTTGAGTTTGATTATTCCTATAAATGATAGAAAATGGAGGCTCAGCTATAGGCAAAAATTGCAATGTGTGAATGCTATATTTAACATAAGAAAGCCATGAACTTGTTGCTCTACTCCATAGGTGACCTTTGCTCCCCCTCTGGATTGTCCCCACAGCTGCGCAAATTGTAGATACCTGTCCAAAAAAGAGTACACATGCCTTGTTGCAACATTTTAAATTCTGTAGCAGAAGCAGCTGCCATTGTTACATATGATCTGCATTTAGCAGATACAGTGTAGGCTCCTGCCGGGCTTGTCCCGGATTGGGGCCGCTTTGTCTCCCCAGTAGCCGTAGTTTCGGCGCGAAAGAGGAGAGCACGTGATCCCCAGGCTGTGCGGGGATCAAAGCCCTTAAAAGGGCAGCCCACGCTCCAACCCTCCTCTTTCGCGTCGAACTGCACATCGGAGGAGGACAGCGAAGCCTGCTGTGATGCCGTTGGAGGCCTGCGGGGCTCGTGCTTCAGCCGAGCCCCAGGTGATATCCACCAGCAGCACCCCACTGGGCTTTGGGAATGGGAGGGTGTCTAGAGCCCCATTGGGCTGTCAGCTAACTCCCCTCCCCCACCTACCCTCCCCTGCCCGAGGCCCCAGCTCTTTCAGCTACCCGATCCTCGGGTGCATCAAAAACAAACAGAAACCTCGGCTTCCTGCCGAGACCTTCCTGTAGCCTCGTCGAGGCGCGCGCTGTCCCGACCGGTCCATGCAGTGGGTGGCAACCTTGTTCTGACTGGCAGAGTGCTGGTGCGGGACTGGGCTTAGTGCCTGGCCCGCCTCCCTTCAGCCTCATCGAGGCCTTTCAGGCACGCCAGAGCACGCTGTCCTTACCCGCCCCCGGAGTGGGTGACAAGCTTCTCTGGCCGGCTGGGTGCTGGCGCGAGGCTGGGCTTCGTACCTGGCCCGCCTCTCTTCAGCCTCGTTGAGGCCTTTCAGGCACACCGGAGTGCGCTGTTCTTACCCACCTGCATGGCCGGCGGCAGCCTTTTTCAGGCCAGCTGATTGCCAGCACTTGGCTTGGATTTGTGCCTAGACAGCCTCGCTGAGGCCTCACAGGCCCGCCAGACCGCAACGTCTTTACCCGCCCACATAGAGGGCTGAGGTGGTGATTCCCGCTGGGCACCCTGCTAGGTCATAAGCACCTAGCGTGTCAGCATGGAGGGCAAAAGGGACCACTTGAGGTGGGGCAGCCGCATTGGCCTGCTGCCTTGAGCCCCCAGCAGGGGGTCTCATTTAGCACATCTTCTCTAACAATCAAGACCTGAATTGCATATGAAATTGATTATAATTAATAATAATAATTAATAAATACAAATAAAGCACAAACAGAACACAGATGGGTGATCCCCATCATGAAGCCGGGCCTTTGCCCTTGGACTTCGTAGTGCTGCGGTATTGGTTTATATCCTTAGCATATACCCCAGTTATTTCTTCAGGGAAGTTCCACATACTAACAACACACTGGGGAAAAAACATTTTGTTTTGGCTGTTCTTGGTCTCCCAGCCCTCAATTTGAGTGTATTGTGAATTCAGTTGAGGTTTTACTCTGTACTTTTACAGGAGCTCCCCTGGGTGCTGATTTCTAATCCGAAATGGGAAATAGTATAGTAATTATAGAGCAATCACGATCTGAGCTATATGTGCGATATATATGCATTTTTCTAATTTCAAGTCTATTAAGTATTGGTCAACTTTAAATCCTGCTTATGAGTAGGAGCAAAAGATAACTTTCTTGATTTTGAAAAGCGTGCTAACACATCTGACACAAACCAGCCCCATGAGTGGTCAGCTGGTGGAAAGCAATTTGCAAGAGTTCAATAACTATGTTTTAAACAAACAAGCCTCCCCCAGCTCTGGTATTTAGTGACAGGGAGAAGAGCTTCCCCCTATGCACCTTGCTCATGCCCTCCAGTATTTTGTATGTTTCAAACTTTCCAGACTAAAGAGCCCCAAATGTTTTATCCTTTCCTCGTGGGGGAGGTGCCCCAGCTCACTGGTCATTTTGGTCGCTCTCTTTTTGCGCCCTTTCCAGTTCCACTGTGTCTTGGGATGCGGTGACCATAATTGTGCACAGGACTCCGGGTGCGGCTTTGCTGTTGTTTTGTATAATGGCATTATGATGTTGGCTGTTTTATTTTCAATCCCCTTTTTGATAATCCCTAGTATGGAATTGGCCTTCTTCACCGCTGCCATACATTGTGTGGACGCCTTCGTGGAGCTGTCCACCGGCACACCAAGATCTCCTTCTTGGTCCATGTGGATAACTCAGAGCTGATGGGTTGATGGCTGAAGTTTTGAATTTTTGCCCCTATATGCATTACTTCATTTGGCTACATTAAAACTCATTTGCCATTTCACAGCCCATTCCCAGAAACTACTGCTGAACAGAAACTACTGCGGAACATCAAAAAATCATGTTATCTCTGAATTCTTTAAAAAAAACACAAATTGTCCCTGTCAATATATTAAACCAGGATAAAGTAACCCCCCCCCCCACTAAATTTGCTATATTGGTGTAGCTATGCTGTTAGGAACTGTGGCATACAAGTGTACCTTCCTTTTCATGAGAAAGCAAATAGAAACAATACAGTTTAATAGCCAGACAGTGGGGATAGATTAAAAATTGGGAGCATGCAGTTAAAAAAAAAGACAGCATATGTGTACAAAAATTAGCATCCCAACATGTTTTATAGTGAGAGCTTTATTTACGTTAAATCTCACTATTAATAGCTGTTTGACAGTATTAAAATTTTTCTTCTTCTCACATGCTCTTTGTAGCTTTAGGGTTACCTTTTAATGTTATAAAATGTCTCTTATAATTCCCTGTTCTTAACTTAAATATATCTTAAATGTGTTGGGCTGTATTCTCCACTGAGCATGGGGCAATAAATGAATAAGTATAACCTCAATCTTACTTTACCTATAGAATTATCAGTTATAACATAGCATTCAGGCATCAGGAGAGAGGCTAATCTGCACATTAGTGGGCTTCGTTGTTGCTTGTTTATAACCTTTCTTGATCATGCATGTGGTTGTCAGTTCTAAGCCAAGCTTGTAGAACAAAAAAAAAAGTTGTTCCCTTGAATAAACTAAGCCTTTCCATATGGAGCTCCAGTACAATGTGAATAAAGTGTAGGCAGAGCATCAACATCCTTCTCTGGTGATGATAATCATCACCTACTAAAATGCTCTTAAATATAATTTGCACCAATTTAGCATTTATGTATATTATTCAAGTTAGCCAGAGCCCCCTGCTTGTCATTAGAATTATCAATCAAAATTGTTTCCCTGTCATCTGGCTCGTAATTGATCTAGAGAAGTATGCACATTACAACAAGTTCAAGATTGTTTTCTGTTTGAGGACATTGAAGAAACAGCATCATTTTGTTTATGGGTCCTTTTGTTGGAGGATCAGCAACGTTTTGCCATCACAAATTACCCAAATGCTCTCTAAAGTGCAGCCAGCTTTCCATCTAGCTCCTAATGGTAAAGGGAAAGCTTATACTGAATACTGGTTGTATTACATTAGCCGGAAACCTCCTGCACAATGGCCGGGCCAGCCTCACCAGTAGCGTTCTAGGCTCTGCAAAAGACATAAGCTGGAATGTTGTTGGAATAACTTAACATTATCCCTGCAAGAGGTTGCAAGATACCATGTCCAGACAGTCCGCATTGTACCATTTGATTTCACAGTTGCACTGGGCAATTCATGATGTGACTATTTGTGAAATACATATGCAGAACTTCTTTGCTAGCTTTGAGGATATAATTCCCACCTTGGCACAATTATAGCTACCAATTGTGCAACCTCTATGTGGGGGAGTAGTTCTGCAAGAGGATTGAATTTCCTCTGTCCTCGCATTTGGCAGCGATACTGTGGCCTGCACACATGGATGTGCTAGATAACTGATGAACTGGTTGGAAAGTTTAAGTCTACAATTTTAAATTTAAAGTGACAAAATTCAAGCTGGCATCCCTCTATCTTGAAATTGAGTCCGTCTACTGTAAATCAGGGTATTGGAAGGATCACCCAGATATTGTTCAGCCTCATCAATGAAGGCCACCAGTTATATCTGGCAAGCATATTTGAAGGCCCAGTACTGGGGTCAATCTATTATTATTATTATTATTATTATTATTATTATTATTATTATTATTATTATTATTATTATTATTATTATTATTATTTAACCACACAGCTATCTACGCTGGATTTTATATTAACAATCACTAGTCAAACGCTTCCCAAGCATTTAGGACTCAGTGTTGTATCGGCGAATTATGCGAGCAGATCCCAGTAAGGTGGCTTTCTGCATCTGACTGATGGTGACTTTGTCCACTCCAATTTCTTCTAGATACTTGCTTAGGTCTTTGGGCACCGCACCCAGTGTGCCAATTACCACTGGGACCACCCGTACTGGTTTATGCTAGAGTCTCTGAAGTTCAATTTTGAGATCCTGATATCGGGTAATTTTTTCAAGTTGTTTCTCAGTGACTCTACCATCTCCTGGTATAGCAACATCAATGATCCACACTTTTTTCTTCTCCACAATCACAATATCTGGGGTATTATGCTCCAAAACCCTGTCTGTCTGTATTCGGAAGTCCCAAAGTAATTTTGCATGCTCATTTTCAGTCACTTTTTCAGGCTTATGGTCCCACCAGTTCTTTGTTATGGGCAGATGATAGTTCTGACACAAATTCCAGTGGACCATTTGAGCAACTTCATTATGACGCTGTTTGTAATCAGTCTGAGCAATTTTCTTGCAACAACTCAATATATGGTCAATAGTTTCATCTGCCTCTTTGCAGAGTCTACATGTGGGGGACTCAGCTGATTTTTCTGTTCTAGCCTTAACTGCATTTGTTCTGATAGCTTGTTCTTGAGCTGCAAAAATCAGGGCCTCTGTCTCTTTTTTCAGTGTTCCATTGGTGAGCCATAACCAAGTCTTTTCCTCATCTATTTTTCCTTTGACTTTTTCGAGGAACTGCCCATGCAGCGCTTTATTATGCCAGCTATCAGCTCGTATTTGCATTGTTGTTTTCCTGTATTGACCCTTTGTTTGATTTACTTTAAACACCTCCCTGTTCTTAACCTCCAATAATGCTGGCTCTGTACTATTTTTTACATAATCTGCCAACGCATGCTTCTCTTCTTCAACTGTCTGCTTCACTTGCAGAAGACCTCTACCACCTAATTTTCTAGGTAAATACAGCCTGTCAACATCACTGTGTGGATGTAATGCATATTGAATGGTCATAAGTGTTCTTGTTTTCCTATCTAGAATATCTAGCTCCGTCTGAGTCCAGTTTATAATGCCAGCGGTATATCTGATGACCGGTATGGCCCAGCTATTAATGGCCTTGATGGTGTTACCACCATTCAGCTTACTTTTTAATACTTTTCTGACCCTTTCGATATATTCTTTACTGACCACATTTTTCACTTGCCCATGCTTGATATTATCTAATTCCTTATTATTATTATTATTATTATTATTATTATTATTATTATTATTATTATTATTATTATTATTATTATTATTATTATTATTATTATTATTATTATTTACTGTTAAGGGGGGCTGTGGCTCTCACTAACGAGTTGTGTTTCTACAGGTCAGTACAGCAACGAACCCCTTCGGGTCGTTATTTGCAGCCACAGCTCTATATTTTGGGCTGCAAAATATGCTTGATCCTTTGTTTGGGGTCTCGGACTCTGCGACCGTGTCCAGGTGGACTGGAGAGGAAAGTGCAGAATGAGCTGGGATAGCTTCTCTATGGTTGCATCCCATTGTGCCTCTGAAGCCTCAATTGCAGTCCCACTTGTCCACCAGGACTGGAGAGAAAAGTGCAGAATGAGCTGGGATAGCTTCTCTATGGTTGCATCCCATTGTGCCTCTGAAGCCTCAATTGCAGTCCCACTTGTCCACCAGGACTGGAGAGGAATGTGCAGAATCAGCTGGGATAGCTTATCTACGGTTGCATCCCACTGCGCCTCTGAAGCCTCGATTGCAATTCCACTTGTCCACCTGGACTAGAGAGAAGAGCGCAAAATGAGCTGGGATAGCTTCTCTACGGTTGCATCATGTTCCGCCTCTGAAGCCTTGATTGCTGTTCCACTTGTCCACCTGGACTGGAGAGGAAAGCGCAGAATGAGCTGGGATAGCTTACCTACGGTTGCATCCCATTGTGCCTTTGAAGCCTCGAGGGCTGTTCCGCTTGTCCTCCTGGACTGGAGAGGAAAGTGCAGAATGAGCTGGGATAGCTTCTCTACGGTTGCATCCTGTTGCGCTTCTGATGCCCCGATTACTGTTCCGCTTGTACACCTGACCACAGCTAAGGGGGAAGATTTAATTCTGAGGATCCTTAGTGGTCTGCAGGGCTTTAAGGCCCAACTCCCTTGTACCCATGTGGTCTGGTCAGTGTTGTTGCCACAGCTGGTGTGGCTGGGTGCCCGTAACCCGCTGAAGGTGGATCGGGCCAGGTGATGTTTGAATCGAGAAATTGCTATTGCTATGCGCCAGGGCCTCGGCTCTGTGATTATTCACCCGGACATAAAATTTTCGCAAACTAAGCTCTTTAGGAGTGATGGTATTAATTTGAATGAAGCTGGCTTGGATATCCTTTAGCTGACTTTAGGATGGGCCTTGTGCTGTGCTAGACGGCTTGGTGGCGGGCAAGGAGCATGTATAGCAGCTCTTTTGCCATGGCGGGTAGTGCAACTACAATGGGGCCAAGACTGTGACGTCAAAACTGTAAATGCACCTTGGACAGGGAGCAGGGCAGCTGTACAATAGAGAATATCAAATATAATAACATCCTATAGGTAAACCCCACAGAATGAAAGTAAATTAAAAGATCATAAAGTCACTGAGCTCGTACGGCTGCCCCAATTAATATGCTGACCTAGTTTTGGCTGGGAGGGCTGCTTTCTTTGAACAGCACCCCCGTACTGGGTCACAACATGGCATCACACTAAAACAACATCTGTAGACTAAAATATAAGTTGCACTACGGGAGGCCCATCCCACAGCTACAACTATTTAGTTACAGTTTCAGTACAGTTAATAATAAAGTTATTCATAAAGTTATTAATAAAGTTGTGGCCCGATTTAAAACCCAATTATCTGTGTGGACTCCTTATTTCGGGACTGGGGGGACAATGTAGGCTCCTGCCAGGCTTGTCCCGGATTGGGGCCGCTTTGTCTCCCCAGTAGCCATAGTTTCGGCGCGAAAGTGGAGAGCACGTGATCCCCGGGCTGTGCGGGGATCAAAGCCCTTAAAAGGAAAGCCCACGATCCAACCCTCCTCTTTCGCGTCGAACTGCACCCCGCCCTCCCACCCTTAGAGGTCATGAGAATGAGATAATCTGGTCGCTTCGGGGCCGAATGGGAATTTTTGACTGGTACCAAGATTGGCTGCCGGGGACCAGTGTGTTTTCGCCCATTCCATTCTCATTGACAATTAGGCAGGGCCACCTGAGCTTGCTTGGCGGGTAGTGCAACTAAAATGGGGCCAAGACTGTGACGTCAAAACTGTAAATGCACCTTGGACAGGGAGCAGGGCAGCTGTACAATAGAGAACATCAAATATAATAACATCCTATAGGTAAACCCCACAGAATGAAAGTAAATTAAAAGATCATAAAGTCACTGAGCTCGTACGGCTGTCCCAAGTAATATGCTGACCTAGTTTTGGCTGGGAGGGCTGCTTTCTTTGAACAGCACCCCTGTACTGGGTCACAACATGGCGTCACACTAAAACAACATCTGTAGACTAAAATATAAGTTGCACTACGGGAGGCCCATCCCTTGGCTACAACTATTTAGTTACAGTTTCCGTACAGTTAATAATAAAGTCATTCATAAAGTTATTAATAAAGTTGTGGCCCGATTTAAAACCCAATTATCTGTGTGGACTCCTTATTTCGGGACTGGGGGGACAATGGACCCTTGTATAACAAACAGTTTGTATAACATAAAATCTGTACAACATAAAAAATTCTGGAGATAGGGGAAATTTGCTTAACAAAATTGTCTATGGGACAAATCTGTACAACATAAAAATGGGTTTACTCTTTTTTCAATGCATTCCTATGGGAAATTTGTATAAAGGAACATTTGCTTAACATAATTTCATTTGGAACGAATTAATTCCTTTATACAAGGTACCACTGTATTTCATAAAGCATATGCTCCATTTATGTGTGTGTGTGTGTGTGTGTGTGTGTGTGTGTGTGTGTGTGTGTGTGTGTGTGTGTGTGAGTGTGTGTGTGAGTGTGTGTGTGTATCTCTTTGTCATATTGGCAATTTCTTATTGCCCATAAACAGGACATGGATAAATAGATAAAATACAAATAACATACTGTATCATCTAAGATAGTTACTGAAAGACGTGTCTTACCTAGATTTGAATACTGTGCTGGGAAAAGCCCTCTGCCGAAAGATTCAACTTTGTGGCTGTTTGTAGATTCTATAAACAAAATGATGCATGTATTTGCTGCGATAAAACACAATTTTATTGTCCTATGTTTCCGAAGGGGTTCTTAAACTGCACCTGCTATGTTAGAAAAGAAGCACAAAAATGATCTAGCTTTTCTAATGATCTTGGAGAAACATCTAGCACAATCAGTACTTTTCCAAATGATATCATGATCAGTCATCAGATGGCTTATGAAGAGGCTTGTTCAAATGTTTGTCAACAGTTTTTATAAGTGGAATCAAAGTATACACCTTGACACTTGGTCAAAGGTGAAACTGGGTTTCCTGTGGGGGATGAAGAGTCTGTATTGTACAATGTTGCTGGTGGAGGCAACCCCTGACACCAGAGTAATTTCCCCTGTTATTCTCTTCGCCGCATCCCTGCTGAAAATAACATGTATTTCAGTGCCAATAAGATTGATAGCCTCTTCTACAGGAGGGTCTCCTGGGCAGAAAAAACAGGGACCGTCTACCAGATTGCAGCTCTGATGACAATGATGAAGAACCTTCTCTCACAGGTGCTCACTGAGGAGAAGTGAGTGAGCAAGTAATTCTCCCTAGACAAACAAAGAAGTAATATTGTAAGCAAATATGGGTTACTTTTGTCAAGTTCTTGCAGTTTCAGACCAGCGGTTGCCGAATATACAGCTGGTTCTGCATTTACTGGGATCTGATCAATATAAGTCTGATAAAGGAGAGAGAGAGAGAGAGAGAGAGAGAGAGAGAGAGAGAGAGAGCACAGGTGCAGTCCTCCAAAGTCCAGCAATGGAGTGCTTGTTCTGGACCTTTCAAAATGGCCCACACTTGCAATCTTAAGTAGTTGCTGGGTCACAAGTAGGTGAGGTATGGTCTTCCTGAAAAGATGAAACACTACTGAGAACATAATTTCTGTAACAGATGAACAGATCAATGTTCTTTCCCATCCTCTTCTGAAGTTTGATCAACTTCCCGCATGCTAAGAGGATTTTGGTTGAATATAATCTTCAGTGAAAATTGGTTTAACAAGTAACATATTTTCAGCAAATTGCTTCTTCTTTGAACATTCACAACAACATCCTGTATTTTCCCCATCTTTTAAAAAATCTACTTGGATTCAATCTGTCTCCATTCAGTTCCCTGTATGGGGGCTTTCTGAAAGGCCTCCCATCTAACCCATAGGCATGGGCTCACCTTATCCATTTCTTTTCATCAAAGCAATGGCTTGAGTAGAATCTGACATCAGCTTCCGCACCTCTTTCTAAATGTTACAAAATGCAATTTGGACCAAACAGAGCAGATATCAATCTAATCTTTGGAAACATTTCTTTTCACCCCCAGGGAAACTTGCAAAAGCTCCACAGGAAGTAAGTTTGACATTATTTGGTGCTATATATCCTGTCTGAGAAATGATAAAAGAGACTTGACACGGCAGGGAAGATTTACGTTAGCTCAAGATTTTCTAACAAGAATCAGAGGTGAGTGCTGGATATCTGGGGGGAAAATAAGGTAAAATAAAATAAGTTGAAGAAGGCAGTTTAACAGCTTAATATTGTTGATAACTGCACAGAAATGCCCCATGAATTCAGTGGGGCTTGATTAAGAGATTGAGAACTTCTCCTATGAAGACTCAATTATGTGGGGTGGAATCAATGCAGTTCAATGGTAAGGGATTCAAGGCAGAAGTGATGCTTCATGGAGGGCATCTTTAGGCTACAAGATGTAGCAATCATGGTCAACACGGTGGGTAGCTTTAAAAGATTAGACAAATTGACACAAGATAAGGCCATTCCAGGCTACAAGTAAGGGTGGCTATATATTTCTCTCCGGTGTCAAAGGAAGAATGCCTCTGTCTACCAATTATCAGGGAGCAGTGGGCTAGAACACTGAAACTGTTGGCTGCCGAGTTGGCAGGTCAGCGGTTTGAATCCCGTGTGCCACACAGTGGAGTGACCTCCCACTGTTAACGCCAGCGCCTGCCAACCTAGCAGGATGAAATCATGTAAATGCAAGTAAATAAACAGGTACCACCACAAAAAGTAGGAAGGTAAACAGTGTTCTGTGCACAGAAATGTGTTGAGCCATGCCGGCCACATGGCCACGGACTTGTACAAAACTGGCTCAATGGCATAAAAACGGAGATGAGCACCACTCCTAGAGTGGGGGGGGGCTTTATCTTTTTACCAAGAAGTTCAGCTGAGCATCTGTCTTTTCTGAGGGCTTTTCGTGGTCATCTGGGTAATCAGATTGTAGTGGTTGCTCTCAGCTGATCTGGTTGAGCAAAATGGGAATGGACAGTGCATTGAATATAACTCCACAATTCAAAAACCTCTCCCTTCCTTGTGGTAGAAATGCATTCTGAGGTATTATCATTAAGCAGAAAAACAGTATACGTGTAAGAGCAATTAACACAACACACTCCAGTTGATTTAATGCATTCTGTTAAGGGTTTTTCATCTTTACCTGAACTCCAAATTGCCATCCACAGCCCTGAAAGATGAGTTATTTGGGCAACATAGATATGGCATGCTATCTTATGCTGTTATTAGTTCCACCTTTGCGCTCCTTTAGAAAGGAAGGATTGTCTCTGATAGGGGGACAGACTCAAATTTCAAATTTGCCTGTTCCTGGAATAGAATCATGGACTTTATGCAGTTGAAGTCAGTACTCAGTGCAAACAGTATCATTTTGCAGCACTGGTTGTTGTTGTTGTTGTTGTTGTTGTTGTTGTTGTTGTTGTTGTTGTTGTTGTTGTTGTTGATGATGATGATGATGATGATGATGATGATGATGATGATGATTCTGTTGCTGCTGCTGCTGTTTTTGCTAGTTTTGCTGTTGCTGTTTGTTGTTTACCATCAAATTGTAGGTGACTTGTAGCAACCCCAATAGCCCTTTCAAGGAAAGTGAGGTATTTAAGGAGTGGTTTTACCAGTTACACACACACACACACACACACACACACACACACACACACACACACACACACACACACACACACACACCACATCCCCTTGACTGAGTTTCCAATTCCAAGAGGAATTGAACCATATATGCCATATCTTAGTCCATTACCCTATCCACTACCCTGCACTGAGTTTCCTATCAGCCCTACAGTCTTAATAAGTTATGGAAGACAGTTTGTTTCTTAGGGTGCACTGCAAGAATCTGGTCCTTGAATGCTAACTGAAATTCCAAATCTATTGTTTTGTTCTCAAGAAATGATGCTCACACAAGCAAAATATTATTGGTTTTATCATGTGAATCCAATATTGCTGTGGAAGGAAGAATAGGCAGAGATGGGGTGAAAGTTCAGGATGTTAAGGAAGGCCGTCTACATGGAAGATCACTGTGCTACTAGGTTGGAACCAAAGTTTGCAGGTTCAACATTTACTTTTTGAATACATGGGACTATGACATTACCCACTGTAGTATTATTAATTACGCACACTCAGAGTTTGGGGTACAACCATCTCTGGTCCCAGGCTGCATGTCTCTGTGCATGGGTGTCTCTCTGTGTGTGTGTCTATGTCTCTGTGTGTCTTCATGAGCTGAGTGAGTATGAGTGTGTGTGCGTGTGTCTGAGTGTCTGTGCGTGTCTCTGTGTGTGAGCTGCCTGAAACCAATAAGCTTTATTGATAACAGCAAACAAGAACACACAATAGGGCAAAGGAAGGATGTTCTTGATCATGTAATGCATTCCATAGGTGGGGGGGAGAAATGCACCTTATCTCGGAGGAACATACTTAGCTAGTTGGGAGTTATTGATAAGGGAAGAGAGGAAGGGGCTTTTGGCTTGGTCATGGAGCAGATGTGTCCTGATATCCTTCTATTGTTTTTCTAGCGTTGTCATCTGTTTCGCTGCCTCCTTGAGCTAGTAAGTCAGCTCAGGGTCAGCTCCAGCTCACTGGGTTCCTGCTCAGTCTCTGGAAATCTCTGGAAAGCCAGGGCTTAAACTTCCTTGGTGCTTGCCAACTTATTGGGGTTCAAAGTCTGTTGAGGTATGGAATCCCCACAACCCACCATACCCTGGAGGTTCCCCTTCATTTTAGCTACATTCCCAATAGAAATAGCTTGGTGATAAATGGATTTTCCCAGGAACAATAAAGTGTTGCAAGCTAACTCTGTTGTAACATAGAGTTTTAGAAGGTATTGTGGTCTTAAATGGGCAATTAAAAGCCAATGGTGTGACAGTACTCATGCTCCTCCCATGATGCACTAGCCTGGCTTATATGAACTTTTGCTTTGCGGCTGAAATGATGAGTACCCCTCCTTCCCATTTTAAAACTAAACACTTAGTTGTGAAAGAGGCTTCCAGATCCAGTTTCAGTATGTATGCTGCTTGCTTCATGGGACAACTTTAACCATTTGCACAGTTTTGTTTTGAATGGTTGCTTAATACTTCATATATAGCTTCTATTTCTGTAAACAGAGAAATGTTATAAAAATGTCATAAAGACTGACTTTCTCTTTGCAAAGAATGCTTCGCAAAATGACTATTATGGGAGAAACTCAATATAAGTGTTTCTCTGAGTGCATTCTGCAAAAAAAGATATCGAGCTGCACTTTAAAAACTTGCATCATTTTTGATAATTGGCCGTTCAAGCAATAGAAGAGTAGCAAAGATTTGGAGCACCTGGGGACAAAGTTCATTTTGTGCCCCTCCTGCTGCCCCCACAATATTGCACCCATCCTGTGGGGGGTTGGTGTTTTCTCATGAACCGGTTTCCCCGTCCGCACTTTGCTAAACCACTTTTTGTTCTGATTTTGTCCGTCATTTCCCCATCATCTGCTTCTATTTTGGATTTTTTTTAGGGTAACGTCATGCCGTTGTTCTTCCATTCTAAGTAACATAGCTAATTTCCCACTTTTCCAATGGCAGGATAAGGCATACAGAGGGGAAAACCCGGAATAAATGGTGCATGGTGTCCGCAGTTTCAGCCAAATCGCTTCAAAAAGCGGTCTAGAAATTGGTTTTATAAAACACCACCCCTGGTGGCCGTTGCAAGAAAAACTGACACAGCGGCCGGAAAGGGGTGTGCCCAAGGGGGCTCAGCAGAAAAAGCTATTAAAAATGAAGTAGGTGATTTTTAAGGCAATTTGACTTTAAGCAAAAGGCAATTCAAAACCTAAGTGCGGTAGGGCTCAAAAAAGAGAATCTTTCCTCTCTGCTTCTCCTCCCCACTATTGTCTGTTGGAAGCAGTCAGTTGACCCCTGTTTCTTGAAGCAATTTCAGTTCGTTGTTTCATTTGTTAAATTTTAAGAAATGAATCCTTTTATTCTTTCTCCTAACCATCTATCCGATTAATTATGAAGACTGTAAATGCCAGTTGTTGAGAAGAAAAGGAATGGACTACTCGAGGGAAACTGAGGTTATCTCTTCTCTAAGAATCGCTGCACTTCAGCTGCACAGCTAGGGGAATTGGTCCAAAATTCAAACTCTGCAACATGTAACCTGAACAGAGGTTCCTTTGTACACCTCCATCAAATTGACTGAACCCAACAAGTCAAGGACCATGCTAATTGTATCAACCTTAACTCTAAGGTAGACTGCCAGACTATCAAAATTTTCTTCATTAGATTGTAAGATATATTTTAGCCCAGAAGATGTCAAACCTCAAACTATATGGAAAAGCTCTGCTTGCTGTTTTGCTGTTGCTTCTATTTGTTGAGAATTAGAGCACCGTTTAAGGCCGCGGGTTTGTTCTGGCAAAGAATGTTTTTTTGACAGCCACCAGGTTGAGCTCTGTAGGAACCTTCCTCTACCTGCTCTAACTTTATTTACTTTTATTTCATCTTCTTAAGTCCCCTGTAAACTATAGGGAAGGATAGACTCAGGATTGAAGAATGTGTTTAGAAGTGATTCTGCTGACTTCCCTGGTCATCTCTGAAGACAAGTAAGTGACAAGGCACTGACAGGAGCTTCACACATTTCAGATGGAACCCTTCCTAGGACATTTTGGAAACCACTCCTATTGGTCTTTGGGGGCAGATCATAGCAATAGGTCCCCTCTTCCTGCAGAAGGGTGGAGTTGCATGGCATCCAAAGAGTAGCAGAAATAATCTAACAATGAGAAAAAGGTGAATTCAAAATTCAACACCTTCAGATCATCCTCTCCCTGTTCCAATATGAATACAAGTCTAGAGAGTGATGAACAACATGTTCAAGCCAAGTAGAAGATTGGTACATTCCCATGGCAGTCGTGGTCTCCATGAACTCCAAAGCTGCTCCAGACAACGGTGACTCCAGAGAATGGTGACTCCACATGTATGTTGAAATTCCCCACTAATAACAGTTTTGGGGTCCTCAACATGGGAGGAAAGACCCATTTCATGAGTTCTACTAGGAAGTGTGCTGGGTCACAGACAAGCATATCAGCATTTGTCCCATTCTGTCCCCATGGTCCAGCATAAGGTGAAGACAATCCAAACCTGGCCAAAACTGGGCAGAGATCCTGATGATTTTTGAGTGAATTTCAGTGGACACTTACCTTAATTCTACTGGTTGACAAGATGACTAGGGAATGGAGCACTTACTGATCACTTGGGGTGCACCATCCTGCCAGTCATCCATCCAATGTTGTACTTCCCATAATAATTTCAGTACCGTCTTGTACTAAAATGATTTGGACCAGGGTTTAAATCTGCCAGGTTGCACCGCTATTGAGACCGAGCGAATAGCCTCAATTCATTTGCCAGTGATCTTCACAGCTAAAAGTCAAATTATGGTAGATTGTCAGAGCAATGTTCATGTCCTCTGATTAATCCATTCCCTCCCACAACAGGATTTTCACAAAGATAAATGTCTCAGATATCAAAGCTGCAAATACATCTTGTATATATTCTCCAATGATCAAGCGTAAAATAAAATAAACGCCAGGTGTGTGTTAAGGGACATGGCGTGCCCTGAGATAGTGACACCTTTCAGCAATTCAAGGAATGCCTCTGCAAAATCCATTCTAGGTGTGTTGTCTAGTTTGACCCTGAGAGTGTCCTTTCACAGCACAATTGCAGCACTTTATCCGAGGATGCAATTAAAAGGCACTTTATTTTGCAATTTAGGCTTCTTTAGAAGCAGGATAGCTTGCTCATTTTCTGGCAGACACATGATGTACAGGAAATTACCATCCAGCCTGACTCTTATCCCTGTAGCTTTCTGAGTCATAAGCAGGGGCTGCTGTTTTCTTAGCATGGGTAGGACTCTTCCATTTTTGCTCTGTTTCTGGTATGTGCAATCACAGCGATAAAATCCAAATGAGACTGGTAGGTGTTTGCTTTCAACAGTTCATGGCTGAACCATTTGAGTAGTCAGTGGAGATGGGCATGAAATAAAAATACAGTGTTTTGCTTCATTTCATTTTGTTTCGTTTCTTTAGTAGTTTCATTTCATTTTGTTACTAACACATTTTTAAAACAATTTCAGAATGAAATGAAACAAAATGCTATATAATGGGTTCTCTGGGTCCTAGAGGCACCAAAATCACAGAGTAGCTTCTTTGGTCTCTTCCCTATAAGCCCCTCAAATTTGGAGAGGTTTAGAGTTCAGAGCGCTGAGTTCTTAAATTCCAAATGAGGTCCCTCAGGAGAAATTTATTCTAACTTAGTCTGAAAGCTGCTAATACTCCCCACCCCCATGCATGGGTGAGTGATTAGTGGCTTCCCAACTCAATTAGAATGATTTTCTCTTAGGGGGACCACCTTTGGTATTTAATAACTTAACCATGAACCCAAATATCTCCAAATTTGGTGGAGGGGGCTTACCAGGAAGAGTCCAAAGAAGCTACCCTGCAATTTGATTCATCTAGGATGAATCACTTCATTTCCAGAGGGGAAAATGGCATTTCATTTCATTTGGTAATGAAACACATACTACTGTTTTGTTAGGTAATAAAATGATGCATTATGTAACAAAATGATGAAACAATTTTTCATTTTTCATTTCCTGCCCATCTCTAGTAGTAAGTCAATACAGAGATATATCACATAAATGAAAAAAAAAAGTCCAGCTTTGCCCTGCTTCCTGTAGAGGAGGTGACAGGAAAGTACATGGTGGGTGATATTTTTCTCTTGTTTGTATTTTTTTTAACAATCCAATGCTTTTTCATCTTTCTAGCAAACTAATCACATACCAATAAATAAATAACCAGGTAAATTTGTCTTACTTATAGGCTGCTTTTCTCCCAGTAAGAGGTTCAGGGCAGCTCACAAAATTGAAAAGAATGGAATTAAAAACACAATATATTATACTTTAAAAACAATTCAACTATAAAACTAATTAAAATGTTTACTCATGGATCATGGAGCTTGTTTCCATAATAGCAAGATTAGAGCCAGAATCTTATCTATAATCTCTTTTTAGAACACAGGTTTTTCAGATGACATTACCCTCTACCCAGGAATATAGAATAATCTCCACTTTATACAATGAAACTTTGTCTTGGTAATCAAACAATTGAAAAATTAGCCTCTTTGGACTACATGGGCCTGAAAAGCCCAGGCTGAATAGGGAAGCTAGGAGTTGTAGTTAAAAAAAAAAACCAACATTTTTTCAAGCTGTGTTGATGACTGAAACTCCTCAATGCCTACAGGGCATTGTCCCCAACCCCACCTCATCCAAATGTAGTGCTCAAACAGAGAGTGTGGACATGTACTATCCTTTTTATTATACTTCCCATAGTTCCAGCTGAGCTACATTATTTTGACACATGATGGCGAAAATACTGCAAGTGCTCCTTTCTATTTCTAGCAATGAGATACAAAGTTAAATAGCTAACTGATCACTAGCCTTTCGTACAACAAAGAATTTGCAGCCGAAGGCAGTTTCCTGACTCAGATGAATGGTAGAGCCGGCACCGCATTTCTAGGCTGTTGGAGACTTTTCTCTCAAAACAGCAGCAGGGACAGCAGGGACTTGATCAAGCTGTGTTTTCCAAGTAAAAACATTTGTCTGTCTAAGCCAGGGGGCCTCTGTCAGCTACTTTCTGGATTTCTTGTTTACTTCTGGTGCTGTGAGTGCCCCCCCTTGTTCACAACTGCTGACACTGGCATCCATGCAAACCTAATTTTTAAAATGGCTGCAGCTGGAAATGATTACTTTGGTAGCTCTTGGGGTGATGTTAACTCACATATTGATTGTTTATTAAAAAGCTTTTATCCATAGGAAAAGATAACACTTATGAAATGCAGCTAATCATTTACAGTGCATTAATGGAAAGTGCTAATGTGTAATAATATTAGCAAAGCAATTTTTTAGGGTCTGCCAATCACCAGAAAATGACAATAACATTAAAGCATTCCCAGGAGATTATCCCTTCCCCTTGAATTTCTTTAGAGGGCAGTATATTGAAAGATAGGGAAACATGTGAAATACATAGCATAGAAAACAGCACTACAGTACGTCAGGACACCAATCAGAGTCTAAAAGTTGACAGGCTTCTTTCAGTTTGCATTACCAAGACTCTCTCTGGGGCAGATGCAATTTATAAGCCCCTCACCAGAAAAAAGAGCACGTCTCGCATGAATCACTTGAAAATATAATTGTTTTATACCATAAGACAATGGCCACAGCATCCAGATATAGTTTTGGCTCACTTTCTCCCCTGTATTTCTCATGAAACAGTTGGGATTGAAATTGTGTTTTCTTGACACAGTTTGAAAGCATATATCAGGGGCGAAATTGTCAGGTTGAGTAGGTTATTGACATTTGCATGTTATAGTTATATTTTAATTAGTTGTTATTTTAATATATTTTTCTCAGCTGCCTTTGATTTCCACAGTCAGAGAAAGATGAGATATAAATTGGATGGATGGATGGAAGGAAGAAAGGAAGGGAATAGCAAAGATGATAAGAATACTAATTATTAGGCAGAGATCTGGGGAGCTGTGGTTGCACCCTGGTTTTGGGGAATAAAGGAAAGATGGCTCCCTGCCAAGAGAAGTTCAAACTTCTGGCTCCCTGCCAAGAGAAGGTCAAATGATGGAGTTCAGGGTCGGGACATGTATGCCCGCTTGCCCCAGATGTTTGGCGCTATGGGTTCATGCCTATCTGGGGACATCTGCCCAAGTCTGGGAGTCCATATAAGGTGGCTCCCATCCTGCCTCAGCCTCTTTTGGTGAGACCTTCAGCAGCGCCCCTGGGCAGCATGCTGTGAGTCAAATGGTGAAATAAGACGAGTGGCAGCAGCCAGGAGCAGAGCAGTTGAAAGACTGTGGCAGGAGGTAATTGGCCCGCACGATTGGCCTTAGTTGGGGGTGGGGTAGTGTACTAGGGTGAGTGGGGAGGGTGGAGGAGAGGTGAGTGCACTTCCTGCATGGCCGCTGGGGATAGGGGGAGGTTTACATCTGATTTTTACATCTCTGCTTTGGACATTCACCACAATCCCCTCACTTGGTCGCTGGCTTTGCCCTTGCTGGGTTTCACTGTGGATCAGACCGGAGGGGGCCCAAAGGAGGGGGAGGTAGCTAGCTCCCACAGTTGGCCACAGCAATGTCCAAACCTGGGGAGTTGGGGGATGGGGCCCACCCTCACCCCCCTATCTCCACCTGTGACCATCCAGTGGACCCAGCCCATCTATTCATTCCTTATTGTGCCACCATGTACATCCATGGCTATTCCCTCTGCAGCTTATTGTTGAGTGGTCGTACACAGGGACATAGATCACGGTCACACCAGCATTCTATGTGTATATAAATTTCATGTGTATTTTGTAGGGTGGTCACATGGTTTTTAATGTGCAGTTAGTGTCCTCTCTTCTGCGTCGTATTTTCCTAATCTGTTTCTGTCTCTACCTGTCTACTTCACATTTCCCCTTTTTTCCTGCTCTCTTTCCCAAGCCTCCATTGCCAAAAAAGGGGAACAACAGTTTTTACTGTGTATTTTCAGTGTCCTGTCGTGGCTATAGAAGCAAATAAGTAAGCATTTTCAAGCGAAGTTTCTAAATACAACCCCTGGTGGTGGTTACTGAAACTTCACTGAAACTGCTGTTCAAGGGGCATGGTCGACCGGGGCTCAAATTTACTTCCCTTTGCAGTTAGGCTGCGATCTTTTTCTGCGTAGTTTGCTGAAGGGAAACTATGGAGAAAAGGTTGGTATGACTGCAGCCATAAAGTGTACAGGGCAGATGTGTGTGTTCTGCGCTGTTCAGTTGGACTCAACTCATACCAACCTAAGGAATCTTTTGCCAATTTTTGCCTGTGAGTTTCCATGTGAGGTTCAAACTCTATTCTCCAGGGTCTTGTATCCACTACACCACTCTGGTAATCCTACTTAAGAGATGCTCAAAGATTTGAAAGGAATATTCTGTCATTGACTTTGTATGTGTTTGTAAAACTGTCTGCAGGCTGGGCTCAATTTATACGCTGGGATCTACGCATTGATGGAGATCTGCAGCCATGTAAAAAGGGAATAAAACCATCCACATATTTGGAAGCTATACCCATCTGTCTATCTATCCATCTATCCATCTGTCTATGAATAACTTGCCTATTTCTTCAATTGGCCACGAGGTGGCTGACAATATTAAAACAAAAATATTATAAGCTAAAAAAATTGAGTACAATATTAAAAAACAATTAATAGGTTATCAGGTTAAAAATTATCCAGCTCACATGTAGTTATCTTGTTAATCAGAATATCAATGAGCTCTCTGTAAAAACATTTGTTCAAAATATATTGTCCGTACAACATTCCCCACATCTACTAAGAAACTTACTCAATCAGTAAAGGAGGTAAAATTAGTTGGTCAGAAGTTCTTCTTGTTACATTGTTTTCAAAGTTCTTATAGACAAATCACTTGATAATCTGCTCAAAGTTTAAGCCAAATAAGAATTGTGCATTTCAAAAGAAGAAGATGGGGGAGGGGAAATGCTGAATATTTTACGGCCCTTTTTGATGAGTTGTTACTGGGGATGGGAATCATACAAAAAGGACACACTGTTTTGTCATTTTGTAAGGTTTCAAAATGTTTTGAAATGAAACAAAACAGCAGACAGTGTGTTGTTAAGAATCGAAATGAAATGACGTTTTTAGTTTAGAGGAACTGAACTGGGAGCCACTGGTCAATCTCACTTCAGACAAGGGGCTGCAGCAAGATCTGTCAGCTGTTTCCCTGTTCAGTTCTCTCCACTGCCACACAGCTGTTTTCGATAGCTGAGCTGTCAAAAACAGCTAGGCGGTGGTGGGGCGAACTGGAGAGTGGAGGAGGGAGGCTTTTGAATTTCCCACCCCAAAAGCCTTTCTACGCCTCTCTCTAGTTTACAGCAGGTTTGAGAGAGTGAGTGCTGACATCAGCACTAGCCCTCTCAGACTGCTGCTGTGTTGAAAGCCCAGGGAACTCGCTGGAATTCCCCATGCAGCAGGGGTCTGATGTCAGCGCTTGCCTTCTCGGGCTGCTGCCACCTGGTAAGCAGGGGGAGGGTGACATGGCAGAAGGGAGCAGGCAGAAAGCCCCCTCCCCACATCCCAACCTGTCAAAAAGCCCAGGCTGGGAGGAAGTGGTGGCACGGGAGAAAGTAGGAGGCAGTGGTACATTCAAAGAGTGCTTGGTTTGAATTTACCACTGCCCACAGCCCTCCCTGTCCAAAGAAAACCTACCTTGGAGGGGGTAGCATGGGAGAAGGGAGGAGACAGTGGTAAATTCAAACAGCACTGTTTGAATGTATCACTGCCTCCTCCCTTCTCCTTTGCCACCCCATCCTCCAAGTTCTTTCTTTCTTTCTTTCTTTCTTTCTTTCTTTCTTTCTTTCTTTCTTTCTTTCTTTCTTTCTTTCTTTCTTTCTTTCTTTCTTTCTTTCTTTCTTTCTTTCTTTCTTTCTTTCTTGGACAGGGAGGGCCGTGGGCAGTGGGGGCAGCCCCCACTCCCCCACTCCCCACAGCCTGATTTGTGGAAAAAAACAGCTGGGAGGCGGTGGCCACAAGGGAGAATGGAGCAAGCAGTGGAAAGTTCAAATGGAACACTGCTTGCTCCTTTCTGCCTTTCCACCTGCCTCCCAGCTGGGTTTTGACAGGTCATAAATAACCATTTGGAAGCTGCCACCACCCAGGTGGGTTTGTTTGACAGGTGGGGCTGTTCTCACTGAGAACAGCATGACTAGTCAAAAGACCTCACCTGGGTGGCAGCAGCTTCCACATTGTTTCATTACTCATTTAGTTTCGTTACTAAAATTCAATAAAAATCATTTAGTAATGAAATGAAACAAAACACAATGAGTAATGAAATGAAATGAAACGAAACACTAATTTTCTGTTTCGTGCCCATCTCTAGTAGGTACTCATAATCCAACCAAAGGCCATCAGAGGGGAATTTGAAACCTACATTCCTGACCTGTTTTTGCAGATTACATTTTGGAACTCACTTTGAGAAGTATACCTGGCATGGACATCTGCCATTATTTTTGAAACTTTTGTTGTTTTTTCTCTTCTATCCACAATATATTGGTGGATAATCTGATGAATTCCAGCTTGTCCTTATTTTTTTTAAAAAAAGAAAATCTATTTTAGTGGTCTAAAAAGGTATTACCTACTTTGATACATATTATCACTGCTGCCATAGAGAGGGAAAAAATAGAAATTGCTCTCTTTCCCCTTTAGCTTTATTTTTTTTCAGACAAGCACATCTTAGGTGAGTGTGTGGAGGATTGTTGACTGATTTGTGCAGTAATAATGAAAACAAGCCAAGGTTTTCAGATAAGAAAATGCTCTGGGAAGATAAGAGGCAAAAAATCAAGAACAGCACAAGGTGAGTTAGGGCAATATTCTGGATGTCTAGAAAATATCTGTGCAAAAAAGTTATTCTGTCTGGAAGAGTTCTAAAGCTGACAGTTATCATTTCCCTCAACAACAGGGTACTGTTTATTCAATAGGAACTGATTATTCCACATGGCCACCACCAACACAGCCAATCAGCCAGCATTTTCACAGATCTAGCTGTTTCTAACAGACAAGAAACATAAAGTGGGAAAATAAATCTATGCAATTACCATGCAATGGCCAGGCCAGATAACTGGCAGTTCAGCAAGTGAGTGAAGAGACAGCACTTGTGTCAAAATGCTTGTTTCTTTAGTTTTTATTAAGTTAAGCCTCATCCTTTATAGACAGATAGCTTTAGTATTTGACACTTGAGAAGCATATGAACATGGCTTGCATAAAATGCAAAGGAATAGTGAAATACATAACCTGAGTTGGCTGCACTTTAAAATGTATGAAACTGTTCCAAAATGCACAAGAGGTGGGTTTCTGTTTGGAAATGGTGGAAGAATAAAAGATAATGTGGATTGTTGTGGAGTGAAGTGAGATATTTTAAGTATAATAAACTCATTTTTTTATTTTGATTTTTTTTTTAAATACCTCAAATACTTATATAGGGAAACAATTAAAATGTCCACTGACAAATCTATTTAACTTTGTATTTCGCAAATTTTCTCATCCTGGCCTTCTCCACATATACTGCATGAATCAGAGAAATGGTGATGTGTCACAATTCATAATTCATCAACACTGACAAATCATGAATCACAAATTTAGATTTTTTTCTCCAACAACTGATCAAATAATTTGTCAATTCATTTTGCTTTAAACACCCTATAAAATGTCCTCACCCAAAGACACCAAAATCTCAGATAATCTTTGCCTGGCTCTCCTCTGCAATCCCTGCAAGTTTGGTGGTTTGTTTTTCAGACCTCTGAGTTATACTCACACAATGTGGAGCCCTCCAGGAAAGTGACAGAGGCTGAAAGGTGGCAAGCCCCCCCTCCCCCCAAAAAAGGGCCAAAATGGGTTGGCATTGAATTTTTAAAAAATCACAAAAAATCATTGATTTATATTCAGTAGAGTCTTTGCATCTGACAAATACAAATGAGTGAATAAGTGATTTTGAAAGAATCTTGTGATTCATTTTTAAATGCATGCCTATTTTTACTATATAGAGACTCATATAGGAGAATGAATAGAACCATATAATAACTCAGATTTTGGAGCAAGAGCAATATGGATACATTCTGTGAGGATCATGCTATACAGTGGTGCCTTGTATAAAGGAATTAATTCATTCCAAATGAAATTATGTTAAGCAAATTTTCTTTTATACAAATTTCCCATAGGAATGCATTGAAAACGGAGTAATCCCTAATCGCGACCATTTTATTTTATTTTATTTTATTTCATTAATTTTTTATTGATATCATCACAGTACAAGAAATGTAGAAAAAACAACAATGTATAGAATGTGAAAAAGACCCAACAGAAAAATTAGCAAGAAAGCACAATCATCCAGAAACCTAGAAGAGAGGTAGGTGTAAAAAGAGTATAGAAAAGAATAAAGTCTCCCACCTTCCTGTGTGCAGTAGTACCCCCAGATAAATTCAATAAAATATCATATACTCTAACGTTCTGCTTATTTCAAACTTCTCCCAACAGACTAGGTTTTTCCACTATATTATTTAAATATTCTTGAAATTTTTTCCATCCTGATTCCAAATTAACATCGGACTTCTTACACCATTTCCCACTTCTGTCCCCCAAGTCATGATATCTTTTTAGTCTAACTCTCCAGTCATTAACATCTGGTATTTTACAGTCTTTCCACATACTCGCTATCTCCACTCTCGCTGCCACTGTGACATGTAGCATAAATTTCCTATCCGTGATTTTTATATCACCCCCCATAATGCTTAAAAGGAGACATTCCGGTTCTTTCTTAAATTGATATTTTAAAAATTTCTTTAGTTCGGAATAAATATTCTCCCAAAATGTTTTAATTAGGCTGCAGGACCACCACATATGTATGAATGTTCCTGTAGCTTTCTTGCATCTCCAACATGTGCTACTTTGGTTTCTATAAATGTTTGCCAATTTCTGGGGGGTAAAATACCATTTATATAGCATTTTATAAACATTTTCCTTAATATCCATATTTGATGTTAATTTCAAATCAATTTTCCATAGTCTTTCCCATTTATTTAAATTAATGTTTCTTCCAAGTATTTGAGCCCAATTTACCATGGTTTCTTTTATCTGCTCTTCCTTAGTATCTCACTCCAGCAAAAGATTATAAAAAAATTTAATGTATTTTTCTTTTCCCTGCAGTATTTCTTCAAATTTAGTAATTTGCTTTTCAAATCCAATTTTTAAATCTTCTTGAAACTTGTGGTTAATATGATAGTACTCCAACCAGACGTTTAGATACCTCTTTATCTATTCATAGTTTTTAAGCTTTAATTCCCCTTTTTCTTCTTCCTGCAGCTACTTATAGGTGGGCCATCCTGTCTCCATATCGGTTTTCCTTAAAGTAAGGTATTCCAAGGGTGAGCACCACCAAGGCGTTTTTGGTTCCAGGATGCCTTTGTATTTGTACCATACATTTAATAAAGATTGACGTATTATGTGTTTATTAAACTCCTTATTGTACTTCCTTTTTTCGCAAAGCATGTAACGGTGCCAACCAGAATTTAGACCATATCCTTTCAAGTCTAGCACTTCTTTATCATCCAACTTTACCCACCATCTCAACCACCAGAGAGCTGCTGTGTTATGATATAATTCCATGTCTGGAAGTCCCAATCCTCCTCTGTCCTTGTGGTCTATTAATATTTTATGCTTTATCCTTGGTCTTTTTCCCCTCCACACGAACTTCGAAATTTGCTTCCTCCAGTCCTTAAAGCAGCTGGCACCCCCCAAAAGAGGTAAGTTTTGAAACAGAAAAATTAACTTTGGGAGAACCGTCATTTTTATTATCGATATCCTCCCCAATAAAGAGAAGTTCATCTTTCCCCAAAAGTCCAATTTTGTTTTGATATCTTTCCAAACTTGTTGATAATTTTCCTGAACTAGATTTATATTTTTATCCGCAATAATAATTCCTAGATACTTCATATTTTTTATAATTTTAATTCCCATTTTTTCTTCCAACTCTACTCTGTCTTTAATTTCCATATTCTTAACTATTAATTATGACTTTTGGTAGTTGATCTTTAATCTCGCGACTCTCCCAAATTGTCTGATTTCTTCTAACACCTTTGGTACACTTACTTGTGGGTCTTCCAGTGTAAAAATTACATCATCCGCATATGCCCTCAGTTTATACTGATGTTGACCAATCATTATCCCTCTAATTTCGTGGTTTGATCTTATTCTTTGCAGGAATGGTTCCAAGGTCAAAATAAAAAGTAATAGGGATAAAGGGCACCCCTGACATGTGCCCCTCCCTATCTCTATTAGTTCACTGACTCTCCCATTAATTATAATGTTTGCCTTTTGTGTCGAATATATTGCTGTAATCGCATTCTGGAATCTTTGGCCAAATTGTAAAATTTCAATTGTTTTTTTTTTAGGAATTTCAATGAGACCCAGTCAAATGCCTTTTCGGCATCCACTGCTAACACCGCTGCTGTTTTACCCCTATTAAACTCAAGGCATTCCATAATATCTATGATATTCCTTATGTTGTCTTTTATCTGCCTGACTTTTAAAAAGCCTGATTGGTTTTTGTGTATAATTTCTTCTAATATTAATTTCAGCCTTTTTGCCAATAAATTGATGAAAATTTTATAATCTGTATTTAATAAGGAAATTGGTCGAAAATCAGCAGGAGTTGGAACTGGGAGTTGAGTCATGGCTACTGGACTTCTTTTTTGAGAGATAGAAACGTTTCGCTGTTCATCCAAACAGCTTCACCGATGAAGCTGTTTGGATGAACAGCGAAACGTTTCTATCTCTCAAAAAAGAAGTCCAGTAGCCATGACTCAACTCCCAGTTAAACGAACCTGGATGACTGAGAATCTTCACAGAAGCAGGAGTTGGAATTCCTTTCTTTTGCTTGGGGATTAATACTATATGTGCCTCTTGCCATGAGCTCGGGATTATACCTGTTTCTAAAATGTTGTTTATAATATCTTTTAGGGTAATAAGGAATAAATCGTCCATAACCTTGTAAAATTCAATAGGGAAGCCGTCCGGGCCCGGAGCCTTACCCGTCTTCATTTCTGAAACCACATCTTTAATTTCTGTTACATTTGTTGGATCATTTAGTTTCTTAATCAATTCCTGTCTTATCTTTATCGTTTTCAAAATGTCTTCATATATTTCTAAATTCTCGAATTCTTCTTGATCTTCTGTGTATAGTTTTTGGTAGAAAATGCCAATTTCCTTCCTTTCATTTTGGTTAATACTAATATTCTCCCCTATCTTTAATTTGTTTATTATCTTTTCTAATTTTCTCTCTTTCAATTGCCAAGACAGAAATTTGCCAGGTTTATTGGCTTCATTAAAAATTTTATACTTCCAAAAGGTATTTTCTCGTTCCATTTGTTTATCTACTATAAATTCATATTCATTTCTCAATATTTTTAGTTCCTTTAATATCTTGTCTCCCCTTTTTTCCATAATTCCTTTTCCTTCCTTTTAATTTCCATTTCTAAATCTTTTTTTCTTTTCTCTCTTTGTTTCCTATCCCAAGCATTCTTACCAATAAAAAACCCCTCATCATGCATTTCCCTGCCTCCCATAATATATTTTCATCACAGCCTTTATTGGCATTATCTTTCTGAAATTGAATCCATGTCTTTTTTGCTTCTTCAATAATTCTTTCATTTTTCAATAGAGATGTATTTAACACCCATTTTTTTCCTACTTAAATCTTTTGGGAATATAAATAAAATGACCGGATTATGGTCAGAGAAAATTTTTGGTCTTATCTTGGTTTTTCCGGCTCTTATTGTTAACTGCTTAGCAATCCTGATCTGGTCTATTTTCGTTGCTGTTCTCTTTGACTGTGAATAGAACGGAAATTCTTTTCTAACTGGATTTTTAAATCTCCATATGTCCACCAGATATAAATTTTCATATAAATCTACGAAACTTTTTGGCAAGATTTTTCTACTTTGAGATTGCATCTCTGATAATTTGTCTATTTCCGGCTCCATCCCCCCCGTTAAAGTCCCCCATCATAATTACCTTCGAATTGTTAAATTTTAACAATTTCTTTTCCAGATCTCTAAAAAATGATGCTTTACCTCCATTAGGAGCGTATACTCCCACTAAAATAATTTCTTCTCCTTCGTTGGTAATTTTAATCATAATCAATCTTCCCTTATCGTCTGACCATAGAAATTTGGGTTCCCACTTCGCCTTAACATATATCTCTACCCCCCTTTTCTTTTTTTGATTGGCTGATATAAACTCCTCCCCTAGTCTCGGATTCTTAAGAACTCTTACATGTTTTTGATTTATGTGGGTCTCCTGCAAACACATTATGTCCCATTGTTGTTTCCTTAGGCTATGTGTTACTCTATTTCTCTTCTTTTTATTATTTAATCCGTTCACATTAAACGAAATTATTTTAATTTGTGACATTAAGAACAAAATTTTATTATTATAAATGTTAAGTCTAAAATGGTTGAGTCTAAACTCTTGGGACAAGAAGGGGAAAGTCAAGGGGGGGAGACTACTCAATTAGTCTGCTTAGCCAAGTACACTTAGCGAATACACTTAACGAGTAAAGCAAGAGATATTTAAACTACAGTTCTTATAATTGTTGTTTTGACTTTGCCGCTTCTTCCATCTCTTTTTGCTGAGTATCTTCATCTTGTTCTTCTTCTGAACTCTCCAAAAGATTGTCTTGTTCTCGCGTGTCTATGTTCTTTGGATTTCCCCCCCCCCCAGCTCCTGCCAGTACTTCCTCCAAAAAATCTTAGTGTCTGTCTCTGTCTCCAGTCTCTTTTTTTCCCCTTTATAGAAAAAAGACAAGCCTTCAGGGTATTCCCATCTGAAAGATATTTTTTTTCTCCTCAAAGCATTCGTCAAAAAAGAATTATTTTGTCTTTTCTTCAGTAGCCCGGGGGGATTTTTTTTTAATATGTAAACTTCCGTTTGGTCTATAACTAGTCTTTTTTTTGGCCTTTGTAGTATCTTCTCTTTCAACCAAGTTGAGTAGAATGTGACCAAACAGTCCCCTGGCCAATTATTCATCTTTGCTTTTCTCAAGCTGACCCTAAAGGCCTTTTCTATTTGTTCTACTATTTCTGCCTCTTCCATATTCAGCCATCTTGAAAGTTTCTCCACCAACAATTTCTGTATGTCTTCTTCTTCCGATTCAGGAATGTTTCTAAATCTCAAAGTTTTTTCTTTGGATTTCATTTGTAGTATTGCAAGAGCGTCTAAGGAAGCTTCCTGAGTAGCTTTGTAGTCCTCCATTTCTTTTTTGGTCTTATCCAGATCTTTCTTCATCTCTTTTCTATCCTTAGAAGCTTTTTTTTAAGTGTCCTCAATATTTTTGCTCTTCTTCTGAAGTTCCTGTATCCGGGCCTCCCCAAGTTGATCATTTTCTCTATTCACTAACTCCTCCAATTTATTCTTTAGTTGTTCCTTTTTCTTTTCTTCAACGTCTGCCCTTTCTTCTAATTTCCCCAACCTATCCTCCACTTTTAGCATTCTCTCATTAAGGTCGTTCTTTATTTCTGCCATGTCCTTTTTCAAGTCCCCAATATCCATTTTTAAGCTAAGTATTAGACCTTTCAGATCTTTAAGGTCTTTGTTTTCCCTGGTGTCCAAATCAATTTCAGGCAAAGAGCCTTTCCTGAATTTTCCATCTAGCCCCATTGTCGGTTTTTTTTAACTTGGACGCCATTCTAAAGTCTCTTCTCCGTCTTCAATATCTCTGTATTACTTGCCTTCTTTATGACGCCCTTTTCTCTAAGAACTGGTAATCCTTTTCCACTTTCTTTAATGTAGCTTTGTAGTTACCCCACTAGATGTCAGTAGTGGCTGTACAAACGCTTCTTCTCGTTGCCTTCCCGCAGCAAACAGTCAGTTTCCCTTTTCCTACTATCAACTTCTTTGGAGAAGCGCTGAATCATACCTCCGCTCGTGTGGCCGTCATTGTTCTTAAGAAGACGCCAAAGCTCCGATCTGTAGCAGGTATTCTCTCTCGCTTTCTCAGTGTCGGGTTCTTTCTCTCTCCCTCCCCCTCTCTGAGTCTTTGACTTTGCCTCTTCCAACTCTTCTTCCCTTCACCATTTGGAGACAGACAGAGCTTTTTAAAGTCACGTAGATCTATCCACTCTTCCCCACTTGTCTGTTTCGATCGTTTTTATTGAATTTATCTCCCATTCTCGTTCTCTCTACGTTATAGCTTTAACTTTCAACCTTAAATCCGACTCTTGCGGCTGTGCTCTTTCTACCAATATGCTCTTTACCCTTCTTGCTCACGTCTGACTTCAGCTGTTTTGCAAGAGATTGTAAGTGTCTCCACCAGCAGCAAGAGTATTTCTCCGTTTTGTATAGTTCTCAGGGATTTTACCTTGGTCAGTCATGTCTGCTCTTGGGCTTATTCCACTGAGATTCTGTTGTCAGTTGTCTCAGTGTTCCGGACCTCTCCCCTACTTGATTTCTTCTGGAAGCGAGTGGTGCCGAAAGTCCACAAAAACACTGCCGATGTCTGGTGCAGGATCACCTCCTGCACCTTTTTTTTGGGGGGGGATTGTAAGCCTTCCGAGTTCCCCCAGAGATTTTCTCAGCGGTAGGCTCCCCGTACTCTCAGAGCTCCGCGGGAGCGTGGCGTTCACAACTCAAGGCTCAACTGGAAGTGAATCTAATCGTGACCATTTTAATATTGTACAGATTCACCCCATAGATTATTCTGTTAAGTAAATTTCCCCTATCTCCAGAATTTTTATGTTGTACAAATTTTATGTTATACAAATTGTTTGCTATACGATGGTCCACTGTATGCTCCTTTTTGTCGCTCAAGTCACTTGTCAAACTCTCATTGCTGCCAACCTCAAAAAGAACTTTTAAAGGCTTTGTTTCCCCCCCTTATTTCTGCCTTGTCTGAATTCATTTTCAATTTATTTTGCCTTGCATGTGATTGCTTACTTTGTTTAGGGATTATGAGAAGGATAGATTAGAAAATGACACAATCCTGACATGACTGTTTTGATGAGACAGATGATTAAACAAACTGTACCTTATTCTGCCCTAATACTTGGGACCTAGACACTCATTATCTATTACTCTAAATCTAATTTCTAAAGTGCAAGTTCTTCAGCTATTTGTGCACTAACTGTACTTCCTAAGAGGATCAGTGTACGTCTGATACAAGTACTACAGGAATGAATTTTATTAGACAGTCACTTGCTCTGAGTGGTTAAATAATTCTTTCTTTCTTTCTTTCTTTCTTTCTTTCTTTCTTTCTTTCTTTCTTTCTTTCTTTCTTTCTTTCTTTCTTTCTTTCTTTCTTTCTTTCTTTCTTTCTTTCTTTCTTTCTTTCTTTCTTTCACAGTTTATATAGGTTCCTTAAAGCCTGGATCTATCAAATCAGGAATTGATTTTTCTAAATAATGTTGTCCTTTTATTGGCAGTGGAGATTTTATAGGCACTGGAGATTGATATGGATACATTGTATTAATTTACATCAAGATTTCTATGAGTCTTTAGAGAGTTTCAGAGAATATTAAGCATATAGTTTTAGCTACATAAAATGAAATTATATATATATATATATATATATATATATATATATATATATATATATATATATATATATATATATATATATATATATATATATATATATATATATATATATATATATATATATATGTTTTCGTAGATTTTCACGGGTATAGGTATGCATGTTAGGGTGGATTCGGGTTTCTTCCCGTGTAGAAATCTAGTTGTTTTGGCGACGTTTCGACGAGGTCTCACTCGTCATCTTCAGGCTGGTGTTCTGGCTTCTTTCTTCTTGAAGCAAAGCGTGATCTCAGTTGAAGTCCTTCTATAAATACTGCTGGGGGGGTGTGGTTTGCTTGCTCTGTTGCTGATTGTAGGTTCGTTTGTTCTTTTGTGATTTGCTGTGTGGCTGAGGCGATCGTTAAGGGCTTAACTGCTGGTGGGTTAGATGGCTGTTTAGAGACATCCTGTGTGGGTGAGGTGCTGGATGTGTGTCTATTAGCCTTTGTTTCTTAACGACCTTGGTGATGGGTGTTCTGGCAGCATCCTGGGCTTTGGTGGAGTGGGGTCTTGTGTCTTGTGAATTCATTTTGGTCTGGCTGCGTGTCTGTGGTCTCCCAAAGTTTTTTTGGCGTGTGTAAGTGTGCTCCATGTGGTGGCTGGAGTGGGGAGTAGCGGTAGATGGTGCAGTCGTGGTTTTGTTATTGGATGGTGGTTTCGTTTCATCTGTGGGAAGGGTCTGGGTTTGTGTTTGGTGTGGATGGAAGGTGGTGGCATCTTGTGTCCTTTTGGACCTGGTGTCAGTCTTTGTGACAGAGGCTCGTCTGTTGACCAGGGCTAGTTTCCAGATGTCAGGCAAGCGGGAGGTGTCATCACGTTTATTCATGTTGTTTGGGTGTTTCTCTATTTCAATGGCTTCCATGACACACATCCAGCACCTCACCCACACAGGATGTCTCTAAACAGCCATCTAACCCACCAGCAGTTAAGCCCTTAACGATCGCCTCAGCCACACAGCAAATCACAAAAGAACAAACGAACCTACAATCAGCAACAGAGCAAGCAAACCACACACCCCCAGCAGTATTTATAGAAGGACTTCAACTGAGATATATATATATATGCATGTTAGGGTGGATTCAGGTTTCTTCCCGTGTAGAAATCTGGTTGTTTTGGCGACGTTTCGACGAGGTCTCACTCGTCATCTTCAGGCTGGTGTTCTGGCTTCTTACTTCTTGAAGCAAAGCGTGATCTCAGTTGAAGTCAAACCCAGACCCTTCCCACAGATGAAACGAAACCACCATCCAATAACAAAACCACGACTGCACCATCTACCGCTACTCCCCACTCCAGCCACCACATGGAGCACACTTACACACGCCAAAAAAACATTGGGAGACCACAGACACGCAGCCAGACCAAAATGAATTCACAAGACACAGGACCCCACTCCACCAAAGCCCAGGATGCTGCCAGAACACCCATCACCAAGGTCGTTAAGAAACAAAAGGCTAATAGACACACATCCAGCACCTCACCCACACATGATGTCTCTAAACAGCCATCTAACCCACCAGCAGTTAAGCCCTTAACGATCGCCTCAGCCACACAGCAGATCACAAAAGAACAAACGAACCTACAATCAGCAACAGAGCAAGCAAACCACACCCCCCCAGCAGTATTTATAGAAGGACTTCAACTGAGATCACGCTTTGCTTCAAGAAGAAAGAAGCCAGAACACCAGCCTGAAGATGACGAGTGAGACCTCGTCGAAACGTCGCCAAAACAACCAGATTTCTACACGGGAAGAAACCCGAATCCACCCTAACATGCATACCTATACCCGTGAAAATCTACGAAAACAAATATCCGACCTCTACGGGGAGGAAACCTTCCAGCTGACCAGAACCTACGAGAAACTAGAAGTCCGAAGAGCCACCATCTTATGTGACATTGCATTCCTACGCAACTGCCGAGATAAAAATGTGATCCCCACAAGCTTCCAACTGAAATTTCCACTCAAAAACCCCATCCAGCGAAAGGATCCTGAAAAGAACAGAACTAGCCCTAATCAGAAACGAACTACACAAGAAAAGATACCTACTAGATCAAACCAACAGAGACCTACTCACTCTCCACCTCAAACTCAGCAACAAAATCCACCCAACACTCTGGAACAGATCCAAGCAACTCGCCGCCTGGAGAGCTGAAACAGAGACCTCCCACAAGACAGACATACACACCAACAAACTCCACAAACTGGAAAAACGCCAGAAGCCCAACCCCCCACAGCAGCCCATGAAACAAACAGTTCACAACATATCAGACAGGACACTCACCATCGCAGAGACCAAAGTCCTGTCCAAAGGATTCAACTTTGCAGTCGCCCCCAGACACATCCCCACTGAAAACATCATATGCGGAGTGGAAGCCAGCCTAACCAAAATCAACCCAGATGAAGCCAACAAAATCAGACTCGAAGTCACCAATATCCTCTGCTCCAGCAAACCACCCAGAAGCAATTTACACAAAGAAGAACAAAAAGCCCTCACCAACCTGAAGAAAGACAACAACATAATCATTCTCCCAGCAGACAAAGGCAATGCCACAGTGGTGATGAACACATCTGACTACCAAGCCAAACTATCCAACCTACTACAAGACCCTGCGTACATACCTTTGAACACAGACCCCACCACCTACCTGGAAAAAACCACCAAAGCCAAAATAAAAGCCTCACCCTTAAGTGAAGAAATCAAGCCAAGCATCATCCCCAGAGAGAAATCTTCCAGATGCCCCAAGCTCTACGGCCTCCCCAAGATTCACAAAGAAGGAACACCTCTCAGACCCATAGTCAGCTCCATAGGCTCACCCCTACAAAACCTCGCCAAATTTCTTGCCAAACAACTCCAGCCCTATGCAGAATCCATCTCTTCATACGTACAAAACTCGTTCCACTTCATAGAAATCATAAAGAAACAAGACCTACAACCCAATGACCTACTCGTGAGCTTCGACGTTGTTTCGCTCTTCACACAAGTGCCCATTCAAGAAGCCTTGACAGCTATCCACAACAAATACAACCCCCCCAAGCACATCCTAGATCTGACCAACCACGGCCTAACCAACACATACTTCATCCACAATGGACAAAGATACAAACAGATAGAAGGAGCACCCATGGGATCACCCCTCTCACCGGTCATCGCAAACCTATATATGGAACACTTTGAAACCAACGCGTTACAGAAGTCCGAACATAAAACCCAAACTCTGGCTCAGATATGTTGACGACACCTTTGTTATCTGGCCACACGGGAAAGACAAACTGAACAACTTCCTCACACATCTCAACAGCCTACACCCCAAAATACAATTCACTATGGAAATAGAAGCCAACAACCAACTTCCCTTCCTGGACGTCCTAATCTACAAAAAACCCGACGGCTCCTTAGGACATACCATCTACCGGAAAAAAACACATACAAACCGCTACTTAAATGCACAATCACACCACCACCCTGCACAGATCAACTCCGTAGCAAAAACCCTCATCTCCAGAACCAAACGCCTCGCTGACAAAGACCACCTAAAAACTGAATTACACACTCTCTCGAATGCTTTAATTGCGAACGGATTCCAAAAAAACACCATCACCAAACTAATCCAAAAAGAAACACCCCCCAAGAACCAAGAAACAGAAGAGAACAACGGCACTGCCCTCCTCCCTTACATCAAAGGCACCACAGACAAAATAAGCAAAATTCTCCACAAACACAATATCAAGACAGCCTTTTGCACCGAACAAAAAATAGCCAACATTTTAAGAAACCCCAAAGACAAGATTGAGCTAGAAAACCAAGGAGTCTACGAAATACCATGCAAAGTCTGCCCAGCCACATACATCGGACAGACAAACAGGAGAATAAGCGCACGCATCGCAGAACACAAGAACGCAGTCAAAAAAGAAGAAAAATCTTCCTCTCTCTTCCAGCACATAAAAACAACAGGTCATGAAATTGATTTTAAAAGAACCAAACTCATCTCCAAAACTGAACACTTCAACAGTCGAATAATCATGGAAGCCATTGAAATAGAGAAACACCCAAACAACATGAATAAACGTGATGACACCTCCCGCTTGCCTGACATCTGGAAACTAGCCCTGGTCAACAGACGAGCCTCTGTCACAAAGACTGACACCAGGTCCAAAAGGACACAAGATGCCACCACCTTCCATCCACACCAAACACAAACCCAGACCCTTCCCACAGATGAAACGAAACCACCATCCAATAACAAAACCACGACTGCACCATCTACCGCTACTCCCCACTCCAGCCACCACATGGAGCACACTTACACACGCCAAAAAAACATTGGGAGACCACAGACACGCAGCCAGACCAAAATGAATTCACAAGACACAGGACCCCACTCCACCAAAGCCCAGGATGCTGCCAGAACACCCATCACCAAGGTCGTTAAGAAACAAAAGGCTAATAGACACACATCCAGCACCTCACCCACACATGATGTCTCTAAACAGCCATCTAACCCACCAGCAGTTAAGCCCTTAACGATCGCCTCAGCCACACAGCAGATCACAAAAGAACAAACGAACCTACAATCAGCAACAGAGCAAGCAAACCACACACCCCCAGCAGTATTTATAGAAGGACTTCAACTGAGATCACGCTTTGCTTCAAGAAGAAAGAAGCCAGAACACCAGCCTGAAGATGACGAGTGAGACCTCGTCGAAACGTCGCCAAAACAACCAGATTTCTACACGGGAAGAAACCCGAATCCACCCTAACATGCATATATATATATATATATATATATATATATATATATATATATATATATATATATATATATATATATATATATATATAAAGATAAAAATTGGGACTGTGCAACCATGGATAGATTAACATACAAACTTTAAGAGAAGGAGCAGTGTAAATTTGCTCAATCATAGAGCTCATTCTATACCTTGTTAGAGGATAGAAAAGGGTCAGAATGATGATTCTGTATATTTATGTGGATGTATATGTATATGGATGTAAATAGGTTAAATATTACCTCATCAATATGTGTCACGACTAAAAAGAGTTATTGGATGTTTATTGTATAAATTTAATAAATGTTATTAATTTTTTTAAAAAAGAGATATATTATTTTTCTTGGGAGGAGGGAGTACTAGTGTCTAGTGCTGGTTTTATAGCAATGGTTTGTTTACAAGCTGAGAGGGTGAGAGAAGGATTAGAATGATCGAATCTCAAATTATGAACCGGCTTGGGTACTAAGGTAATCAGGAGAGGCTCTTTTCTCCATCCCACCACCCTCACAGTTACCTCTTATGGGAACACATGACAAGGTCTTCTCGGCTGCTGCACCCAGACTCTGGAACTCTCTCCCACTAGAGACCAGGACTGCCCCATCCCTGCTATCTTTCCTGAAACAGGCAAAGACCTTTCTTCTCAGGCCAGCTTTCACAGAATGATGGACTACCATACATGGCTACACAGACTTGTATTTATAACCACTTATAATAACTTTGTGCTTGTATATCTCCTTGTGTGGTTACATTGACACTATGTTATCAATTGTTAATTCCCATCCTTAATAACTTTTAGATGGTCTACCATACATGATTACATGAAATTTATACTCTTTTCTTAACTGTTCACATTCTCTTTTAGCTTCAGTGTTATCTTCTAATGCTGTAAGAAACCCCTCAATTCCCTGTTCTTAAACTTGAATATGTCTTAATTCTACTAGACTGTATATTGTCCCTCACTACTGTAAACTGCCTTGGCTCCTTTTCCAAGGAGAAAGGTGGGGTAAAAATACTCATAAATAAATAAAAATAAATAATTTTACAAGAACACACCACTAGCCCATAAAGCAGCATCAGCTTTCAAAAAATTGTAGTAGGATAATCCTTGGCTTCTTCCTTTTAGCTCCCTGCTAGTGACATACATTCAGTTGGAGGAACAACTTTCTTTTGTGCCTATCAAAAGTGTAAGCACACATTTGTAGTTAGTTGTCGTCACCCATTATCAAAGATTGTTGATGATGTGCCTGACAGATTACCCTAGATAGAGATTACCCATACAACACTGGACATAAAAATCTGTTTCCTCTTTCCTGCCTGCCCCCAATATTTTCAAATGTCCTAAAGCTCTGACTGAAGATGCAGCTAAAATGCTTCCCAACACGTTCCATGTTCTTGTCCATGTACTTTCTTCAGTCTGTTAGGATGTCTGATAGCCTTTAAGTCTTGTTCCCATAAAGAAAAATTATGAAACCATATGGAAACATTGATGGGGACTGAAGTAATGATATTCAATTTTGCATGTCCCCCCCCACCATTGAAGAATATAAGTAATATATTTCGGCAATCACCTAGAAAAGCTGTGTCAGTATATAGTCACTAGCACTACCAGGTCAGAAGGATTTCAGCCCCAAATCTGAGGCCTTGAGATATCACAAGGAGGGGCCTGTGATATCAAATAGGTGGGACAGGAGTAGAGATGGAGATTTTTTTTTTAAAAAAAGGTGATTCATCATGATTTGTGATTCATCAGGGTTGATAAATTGACAAATCAATGAATTTCCAGTGACAAACAGATGGATAGATTTGTCTCCTCTTAAAAATGCTATACCCCCTAACATACGGAGGCCCCAAATTTGCTTCCTCTGCTTCTCCTCTACAAGCCCTCCACATTTTGGTGAAGACTAGGGTTCAGAAGTCTGAGCTATGCAGCCCTAAAGAGGACTCAGAGAAAAGTGCCTTCCAGGTATCCACAGACATCATACTTTCAGAGAGGCATCTCCCAACTCTCCCCTAAAATAACTCTAAATTTGGTGAAGACTTGGTTTCAGACATCTGAGTTATACATCAGCAAATTGACCCCTCTAGCAAATTGTCCTTCAGAAACTGGATATTGTAGAGACTGGTCAGAAGATGCCTCCCTCCAGTTTTGGAGTCTCTGGATATCTTGGGGGGCATTTTATAATCAAATTAATTAACAAATCAAAAATTCCTAACAATTCATCAGTCTGTATTTGTTGGGGTTCTCCATTTATGATGAATATAAATTGACAAATTGTGACAAATCAGCCAAATTTATCAGAAAATTTTATTCATATTTCAGTTCATCTCCATCTCTGGTTAGGAGGGAAATTTGTCTTGACTGATGGGGTTCCAGACTTCTGGATTCAGAAACAGGAATACAACAATAACAGAAAGCTAATATCTTTATTAAAGAGGCATTAGAACAGGAAATATGAACTGTAAGGGAGCAAAGGATGCAGATCACTTGACTGTATGTCCCTTTTACTTGTTGGAAATCCCTGGAGAGCAAGAGCAGATGATCCTTAATATCAACATTTGTGCAGCACTTCCCAAAATCCACATCTATGCTAAAGTTACTTAGACAAAGACCCCAGGCCTTTTTTAAACCTTAGATATCACAGCAATGAGGTGCACCTGTTCTATGTTTATGTTTCACTAATTGGCAAGATGATAATAGAGTGCCTCACTAACGATCAAACTGATAAAAGAATCACACATGAAAGCATTAACACATTGAAGATCTATCTAGCCTAGGACTTACTATCAACAGATGGCCTTGCACTGCAGCAGAAAGTCACCTGTCCATGACAGTGGGCTAAAGGATAGATTGTCCACTACCAAATAACTCCCCTGACTTGTAATAAAAAATGAAGTCAAGAGTGTGTCCAGCTATGTGTGTGGGACAGGTTCATGGACATCATGGTGTCCATGAACTCTGCCGCTGGCCCTGACAACTCCGCCTCTGCATGGATGTGGAAATTGCCAAGAAGCAACATTCTCAGCATTTTCAGCAGCGCAGCTGAGACAAAGTCTGACAGTTTGGGGAGAGCTAGTGCTGGGTCACGGGGAGACCGGTAAACTGGCATCAGCTCTACTCTGTCCCTAGTAACCAGACATGGAGACTCTAGACCTCCCACTGATAATGCAGAGGACCTGCTCAGGCAAATGTCATTTTTTGCCACAGTGGCAATCCCTTCCCCTTCCCTGTGCTCTGATGTGCAATGGAATAATCAGGAGGACAAGAGAAGGCTCCTCCCTCCTCCCGCATCCAGCTCTCTGCAATGCAGGTCAAGTGAGCTTTTGACTCTTGAATTAAATCGCAATCACATGACATTTATTTCCCACTCACCTGCCATTTAGCAACATCAGAGGCAGAGCAGAGGGAACATTTTGGAGAAGCTGGCCACCTCGTATCTGGCATTCAGGTGGATGGCTGGAATGAGGGATGGGTATTCTGCATCTATCCCTGCTTCCCAGAAGCTGGCGTGCCACCCATATGGAAGTGACTATTGTGACTATTGAATGAACCTGTCCCACACACATAGCTGTGGCTATTGAATCCTTCCTTCCTGATATAACTCCATAAGGCAGGCTCCAAAGGGAGGAGGACAAAAGCAAACAAATAAACAAGTAACCCTAACCCACCCAGAGACTGTGGTCCCTATGAGCTATAAACACCAAAAAGTGAGGCAGAAACAATGCTCTGATAAGTCCCTAAGCAAGCTCAGCTCTTGAAGGTGCTTCTTCCCTGGCCAGGTGGCTGTTGTTGAGGAGGGAGGTGAGGCAGGCCAGATAGCAGAGGAGCAAAGGCCTGGTCCTGGAAGGCAGCAGGGGTCCTAGGACAAACCCACTACAGGAAAGACTGGAAGCAGCCCCTCTGACTCTCACCCAGGACCCATAGGAGTGGCAGGTGACAGGGAATCTCCTGGCATGGGGACACTATATTGAGTTTTATATTTATGTTTTTTTTAAAAAAATAACAGTTTAAATTGGTTTTAAATGAATTCAAACTTTTGAAATGGTATACCTGTTTTAAGATGTTAGTTCATTTAACACTGTTTTAATAATGGAATTTATTGTCTTTTAAAAACCATGTTGTATTTTATATGTATACTGTAAGCAACCATAGGTCCCACAAAAGAGAAAGACTAGATAATCAGTAAGTAAATTACTGAATGGATGAAATCCCATTTCTTAGTGTAGTGTATAGTATGTATGGTATGCAGCAACTTAAGTATGCCCATTTGAGCCAATGAAACTTCTAGAAAATTGGCTAGAAATGGTCATAAACTGGAAAAACTCTATTTCATCACGAATCATCAAACTTTTCCCCAACAAACCAATGGCTCAATTTGTCAGTTTGTCATGACTTTTGAAAAGCTATAAAACAACACCTCCAGGAATCTAGAGACACCAAAACCACAGAGAAGCCTTCCCTGACTCTCCTCTGCAATCCTGACATGTCTGGTGAGTTTTGAGTTTTGGACAGCCAAGTTATAAACCCCCAAACAGGGCTCCAACAGGAAAATGATGAGGCTGCAGATGACATGGGGGCTTTAAAAAGTACCCCAATGGTGTAGCCAAACTGACAAATCAAAACGGATTTGTGATGAATGCCATTGTAAATTTATGCTTGCATTTTATCGTTTTAATTTTGCTATTTTGCTATTTAACGTTGTGAATTGTATTCTTGTGTGCTATTAGTTTGTAAGCCACCCAGAGTTCCCGTAGGGAAGATGGGTGGGGTATAAATTTAATAAATAAATAAATAAATAAATAAATAAATAAATAAATAAATAAATAAATAAAAGTATTTCTCTTGGGTTGTTACATTTGATGAATACAAATAAATGAATGTGTGATTTTGAATGAATGTTGCGATTTGTTTTAAAAACCCATGCCCATCCTTAGAGTTGACTCACTGAATCTCCACTAATTCAGTAGGCCTACTCTAGTGTTGCTAAGAAACAGGATTTCAGCTACATATACATTTCCCCACAGATTTGAATGTTCTGTTCCATTTTTGTAAAAATTAAAGACATATGTCTGCACCTTTACTTGCACATAATTTGAAACAGAGCAAGAAATCTGCTGTTTTTGATTTCTTCCCAATGGCAGGAAACTGAAAGAGAGGCACAATTTCCTGCTAATAGTTTCACAGATAAATTCTTCAGTATATCTATACCAAAAAGCAGTTAAAATAAATATATTTTGCATCCCTGGCTAAGGAGTAGGGAACAATTTCAGGGAAAAGAGCTAAGTATTATCTCCCACAAATACCCCAATAACTCTAAGTAGCCCAGATGACATCAGGGGGCTGCCTGCATCTTTGATATCATCAGATCCCTAGGCATAGCTTGTGCTACAGTGTGGGATGGTGGTGACAGAAACCTTTTTCAGATGGCCCAGATAAAGTCTCTTTTCCCCTCTTCTACACACAATCACAAAAGAAATTAAAGCCCCCCCCCCCCGAATACTGGGTGGAAGGGCTGACTCAGAGGACAATATGATTCATAGTGTAGTGTTGCACCGACCTAACTGGAGACCATGACATTTTGTCAAATAGTCTAAACAATGAACCGCCATCATTTGTCTAGATTTCTTTTCCCATTACTAGAAACACAATTCTTAGCCACTCAGAATGCTCTTCACTGAGAGTCCTATTCAGGTGTTACCATGGTGATCCAACATATGATGATGAGACCAGCACACTAGGGCTCCTCTTCCATTGTCACTTTCCTCATGTGAAAAGTAACAGATATTCTGCCAAATAGCTCCTGTGGAAAGTGATTCATGTGGAAAGTGACAAGCCTGAAGAAGAGCAGTTCCTATAAGTGTGGAAAGTAGCTATGAGAAAAAGACTACTTGCTCCCAGAGATGATTCACTTAGGTTGGGTTCACATGACCGCTAAAATCCACAGCAAACTTTGATCCAAATCACACACACCTCCAGAGAGGTCAGGAGGTATATGTCGCGAATCGGCTGTTCCCATGGTTGTGTTTTGAAAATCCACATCCGTTCTGATTCCACAACTGAGAACCGCAGAAAAGGCACCATAATGGGGGCAAAAAGGTTTGCTGCCGCTTTCTGTGTTCCCACGGACTCAAGTCATGGTTTAAAATCTGCATTGGAACAGCGACAAGGATGAATGTTGAATGAATGGGGATCTAGTGAAACAACTTCTCTGTAAGTTCAATTGATTCAAATGGGCATAATTTTATTGTATTATTGTAACCCGCCTGGAGTTCTGGTTGGAAGATGGGTGGTAAATAAATAAATAAATAAATAAATAAATAAATAAATAAATAAATATGTAAGAGAGAGTTGGAGTAGACTAATTTAAATCAGTGGAACCTACAGATAACCTGACTCATCCAATACCCACTGAATCAATGGGGCTATCATGCTGTGAGGTACAGAATTTGTGCAACAGAATTTTGGCAATCATGTAGTGCATTTGTTCGTGGACTATTCTATGACACCAACTGGTGTTCTCTGGAATCCTCGGGAAGATCAACTTCATATGAGGAGAGATTCAGTCATATTATTGCCTATGGGCAACCTGAAGTTGTATTAGCAGAAGTGGTTTTACCACAAGATCTACTATTCATCCTGACTTCCCGGCTGTATTTTACTCATTGAAATGTATTTATCAAAATGCATTCAGAAAATACATTAAAATATTTCTGCTAGTCAGCTGCAAATTTCAATACTTATTCAGGGAATGAAAATATTAACTTATTGTTCACTGTTTGTTTTGCTTCATCCTACACTGATAAACATGCAAAAGGTTTGAGAGTACTCATTTGATATATCAGTAGAACCTACAGATAACCTGACTCATCCAATACCCACTTTTTGATTTCTGCAAGGGTCAGGGAAGGTCTGGCCATGTAAATGTCACAGTTAAACTGAACCCTTTCAGCACCTTTTTAATTAGAATGTATGTCCACTTGTTGCAACTCAGAATAAATAAAATGATAATAAATTAGAGCCAGTTAATGAAAAGTGTGCCTTTTCATTTCACAATGCATCGGCCACAAAAGTAATTAATTTATATTATGGTGCATAATAAAAGTAGGTTAAAATTAATTTTTCATTGAACGTTCCAATGCTAAGCCTAATAATTATAGCTCATGATAATTCAGCTGGCTAGAAAAAGAAAAAACTTTAATGCACTCCATTTTATAAATAATTATACTGTAGATGGCTTCCTAGTTCATAATGTCTTAATTAACAGCACCACTATTATAAGCAGAGAATGTCTGCTGAGTTTTCTTTGTTATTTCAATTACCTGCTGATTAGAGATGGGCACGAAATGATTTTTTTGTTTCAGTTTTCATTTTTTGTTTCATTCCCTAACCAAATGAAAAATGAACTGCCACTTCAAAGAAAAACAAAACGAAATGAGTTCATTCTGTTTTTTTATTTTTCATAGAAATGCATTGAACAATACATTCCTATAGGAAACTGCTTTTAAAACCCTGCACCATTCCCCCCAATATACCTGAATGGGTGGGGGGAAGTGCGGTCTCTTTGAACTTTTTTTTGTCCCCAAAGCAAGCACCAATCAGCTGGTGCACGGGGCTTGCTTAGGGGACTAAAAAAGTTTTAAAACCCCCCTCTTTCCCCTCAATGTGCCCGATCAGGTGGGGGGAAAGCACAGGCTTTTAAAATATTTTTTCTAAGTCACTAAAGCCCCACATGCCAGCTGATTGGCGTTTGGGGAGGACAGACACGCTGGCTTCCTGACCATTTTCAGTGGACTCCTTCTGAGCTGACATCAGCTGGACCCCTTTAAAAATGGCCAATGACAGCTCAGCAGGAACCCACTGAAAATGGCAGGGAAGCCAGTTCAGGACTCTCCTGCTCGTGTCCCGACCATTTTCAGAGGGCTCCCACCGAAAAGTGCAAGCTTTTAAAGCTTTTTTTTTTGCCAGCCACTAAAGCCCTGCATGCCAGCTGATTGGCGCTTCGGAAGGGCAGCCACGCTAGCTTCCTGACCATTTTCAGGGGGCTCCTGCTGAGCTGTCCTCAGCTCTATCCCTTTAAAAATGAACCAGCACTGGGGGGGGGGATCCCCTGGTGGTGACTGGGCCATTTTTAAAGAGGTCCAAACAATGACAGTTCAGCAAGAGCCCTTTGAAAATGATCAGGATGTCAGTTCAGGGGGCTCACACTGGCGTCCCGACCGCCACTTGCTTCAGTGGAAAAAAAAAGTTTAAACCCCTGTGCCTCCCCCCCACCATTGGGTATATTGGGGGGAATGGCACACAGTTTTAAAATAAAATGAAAAATGAAAATAAACAAAAAATGCATTTTTAAAAAATCATTTCAAAAGAAACGAAAAGGGGGAAACAAAATGAAAAATGAAATGAAACACCATTTTGGTGTTTCGAGCCCATCTCTACTGCTGATCCAATTGCCTACTGATGGCCATACCATTTGAAGTAAACAAACAAACGAACAAAATGCAGGCAAAACTACCATGACTATGAAGTGGGGGAAGCAGTTGATTGAAGCCTATGTTGCTTAGAGTAGCCATGTGACCTCACAAATCAGTGGTTCCCAACCTTGGATTCCAAGATGTTCTGGAATAATTCCCAGAAATCCTGGCTAGCACAGCTCATGGTGAAGGCTTCTGGGAATTTTAGTCCAAGAACATCTGGAGATCCAAAGTTGGGAACCACTGGCTCAAGCAAACAGAAGCCCTGTAGGGACTGCCAGACTCCCAACTTCTGAATAGATTCTTTATTTGAAGTCTTAAAGTACATTGTAAAGGTACAAAGGTACTAGAAGAAGGGACGGCATAAGCCAAAAAGTTGCCCCTTCTCTCTCTCTCCCTGCCTCCCTCCCTCCCTCCCTCCCTCCTTCCCCCCTCTCTGCAGATGAAACTGTTCAGAAAATCTATGTCCTCCTTTGTTTTCATTTATTTTAGAAAATGCATACATAGTGATCCAAATTGTCCATCACCCAGGAAAAACAATCTAGAAGAAGTTGAGATGTTCTCCTGAAGATTATGTACCCAGTAACACTTACAATTGCACCTCCGCCAGTCCTTAGCGCACTATCAGGCAGGGGTATTGTTCTGGTTTCTATGGATGGAGAGAAATCTCATCAGTGCACCTGTTTATTTGTCATTGGCAGGCAGGATAGCTGATAGTATTCTCCAGCTACAGATAGCACTAGAGATGGGCACGACTTAGCGGTATTCCCGTTTCCGTTTCCGTTACTCAGTTCCGTTACTCTACGGAAACGGTAACGGGAATTACTCCGCCAGACTTCGAGCTCGAACCGACGAACGAACAATTTTGGTCTGATTTGTCGTGCTCGTTACTTGCATCGCGGCGATCACGCAATGCCAAGCGGCACAGAAAAAAAGTTTTTAAAAGTTACAAAAACCCGTTTCCCGGCCAAAAAGCAGGCGGAAAAATGCCTGCCGTGCCTCAGGGCACCTACCAGAGGGGTTGTTTCTGGAGGTCCCCGGCCTCCCCCCTCATCCCCCATCCTGGGCTGCTCTGGTGGGACTCGCCGCAGGCTCGCAGCCAGCAAAAAGCCCAGTCTCGCCGCCGGCCACCCGCAATTAAAGCGCAAGCAAGCGGCACGGACGGCACAGGAAAAAACTTTTAAACTCTCCCCCCACCCATTCCCGGGACAAAAAAGCAGGCGGAAAAATGCCTGCTTGACTAAGGGCGCAGGGCACCTACCGGAGGGGTGGTTTCTGGAGGGGGGTCCCGCCTCCCCCCCGTCCTGGGCAGCCGGACTCGAGTCGCCATTTCGCCATGCCATGCGGTGCGGGCGGGGGATCCAAAATGGGGCGGCAAACGCAATATTGTTTTTGAAATCGTGGTCCAAAAACACACAAGCACAACAGAAACACACGAAAATTTATAAACTGCCAGATTTTTCACAGTAGCAGTGGGTTTTTTCTTGCAACAAAATGTCTCTCCTCTCCTCCTCTGTCCTCCATTGATTTTATTTTATTTTATTTTATTTACACCTGCGCAGTGCGCAATGATGGGCTGGCCGAGTGGCCAGCCATGTGGGAGTGGACAACCATGCAAATTTTTGGAGCCATCCCACCAGTCGCATGGCCACTTGGCCATGGAGACTTCTGGGATGTGCCAAAAAGCCCCCTAAAACCTGCCCTAGCCCTACCCCTACCCCTTGACTCCGTACATACGTCACAGACTGTCTTCTTAGTGGGTCAGAGAGGCACCCAGAGGTGCATCCCACTAGCCCACCGTAACCTTATCCGTCTCTAGCCTAACCCTAGCCATTGCACTAAGCCACCTTAAAGCCAGATCTACTTGCTTGCATTGCACTACACGCAGCAAGTACAATTCCCTTCTGTGTGAGACATGGTGGTGCGGGAGCCTTGTGCAGGGAAGGCATGACGCTATCACTCTCACACTGGTCTCACTGTCTGCACATTATGTTATGCAATATCCATATGGCTATTGCATAGCATTTTGCAGCAGCAGGTGAGGAGGGGAGACCCCCATGTAGAGGGGTCTCTCTTGGAGCCTGCTTCCCCTTCCTAGTGGCAGGAGGCACCCACGGGTGCCTCCAGGAGCCCACTTTCCCTTTATAGCGGGCCAGAGGAGGCACCCACCCCACAGAGGTGCCTCCAGGAGCCCGCTCCCCCCCAAAACCAGTACTAACGACAATGAAAAACGAAAAAATGAACCGACTAATTTTTGCGAATTTTCGCGAAAACCGGAAACGACCCGAAACGGGACCGGCCCGACTAACGACAACTCGAAAAAAATTTTTTTCAAGTCGTGCCCATCTCTAGATAGCACCAATCAGGGATGGGCTAGTTCACCATGGCACATATGTTGTTTAGTCACTGAGAAAAGGAGTGAACTGGCTTGTCCCCAGCATGAACCAAACTGTCTGACAAGTGCCCATCTCATTACACCCTTATATTATACTTCCAAGTCAGTATGTTTGAAATCACAATATTGGGTTGAAATCAAGGAGCTCTAAAAGTTCCTTCTTTGTGATGAAGCTTTTAGTACTACTAGGCCAGCAACAATGAAAGGAGGAATGGTATTTTTTTAATCTCTGTACCAGAGAGGGATTAAGGATGTAACCAATGCAATCATTCCAAAATAGATTGTCAGCTGTTGCTGGATTTGTTGTGCTTGCATAAGACCAAAATGAGTACCCCCCCCAACACGGTAGCAGCAGCATTAGCCAAACCTCTGTTTTTGTGCATAACCTACCACTCTGTGCACAAAGAAATTAAACTCCCACCAAACTTCCCTTTGTGCCAAGTACAACAAGGTGCTTTATGGGCTATCTTGTTTTTAAAATTCATTTACACCCAATATAGCAGGCTCTTTGTAAATGCACTACACCAGGAAAAGTTTAATACAGACAAAAAACCTTGACATCTGAACAATTCACAAGCATTCTCATAGGTTCACCCAGAAGAGAGAAGAGTTTCACTGTTCTCAACTGTGAGGATGAAATAAGTTTTTTTAAAAAACAAATATAAGTTAGATAGCTATTGGATCAAAATAGTCTGCTGGTTTTGGATCCTCAGTGGCTACTCTGTGAACGCGCCTTACTTACTTTTTGTAGGTCATACCTGAACTGAAAGCAAGGGCTTCAACAGGTTCCCTATTGCTTGAAGAGATTCCTCTTCCTCTTCTAATATGACAAACACATGGTGAGACTGGCAATTCATTTAAATTCTGCAATGCCCCAATCGGTGCTTACCTTTTCAAAACACACTGTCAAGCATCTGTGCAGACCCTTCTTGGTCCAAGGCTGTCTCAGCAGCTCATGTACCTAAATAACAGGAAATAATCAGCGTCTCTCACACATTATATGCATATCCATGCCAAAACTTTTTTCAAGTAGGGAGGCTAGCTGTAATCAAGGAACTTTCATTATTAAGAATGAACATTTTGCGCTCACCACTAAAATCTTGCGAATCTAGCATCACATTGGACAATGGGCCAAATTCAATCATCAGTCCCAATCAATTTATAACATTCTGTTTCTAAACACTCATTTTTAAAAGGTGGCCTTGACAACATGGCATTTTGGCAGCTGGGGCAAGCAGCACCATCTCCCATGGGCATGAACACACATCCCTCAAAAAACAAAAGGAGGATGTCATGTTGCCCTCAAAGAAAAACATAGTCTATACCTTCAAAAGAGAGGAAAACTAATAGGACTTGGAGGAGATCACCTCTCAATTTGGGTTTTTTTCTAAATTTTATTGCCCCGTCACTTCAGCCTCATGATAGCCCTCCTAACCAGAGTAGTCCTGTTGAATCAGTAACATAAATATTGACTTAGAAATAGGGATGGGCAACAAATGAAAAATGACACGTCATTTTGTCATTTTGTCAGCTAATGAAACAAAACAAAATGACGACGTGCCATGTCATTACTTATGAAACATTACTTATGAAGCATTTTTACATTGAAATGAACCAATTTGTATATCTAGAACTTGACTCCCTATGGACTTCTTCTTCTTCTTCTTCTTCTTGTTGTTTTTGTTGTTGTTGATGTTGTTGTGTCGGTACAGTTGTGACTGACTCTTTGTGACCCCATGTCCATGGAGTTTTCTTGGCAAGAATACTGGAGTGGTTTGCCACTCCAAATTGGGAGTGCTACCGCCTTGGAATCTCCCCTTAAGGCTCTCCAAATTTTGAGTTATTTGGTGTTTGGAAGGCCGAGTTATTAAACTTCACAGTGGGTGCCCCCTGGAAAACTCATTTCTAAGCACATTTTTTTGTGTTTGGAAATACTGTTCCTGGGCAGCTAGCAGCATGAAACTTGTTGTGGACCTTCCTCAAGGTCTTCCCTTTATGCACCCCAAATTTGGAGAGGTTTGGGGAACAGGGGGCAAGTTATTCAACTCCAAATGGGGTGCCCCAAGTAGAAAAACTTTTGTAATGCTATATGGATTCCTATATTGTTATTTTTCATCAATACCTCCATGAGAAGAAGGAAAGGGAGGGAGGAACTTTGTTCTCTGCAGCCTGGCTTACTAGTGTGGGGGTTGTGGGAGAGTTTAATTTTTTGTGCCTGCTCCCTGCCTACCTTTGAAGTGGTAGTAGCTTAGTTTTATTTATCACGGACCCTCTATGTAATTGAACCCTTATTCCCCATTACCATGGTGCTGCAGGGCACAGAAAGTAAGGCACAGAAAAACATGTATCTATTGTGTGTGCGTGCCTCCCTGTGCTCAGAGAGAAGACACACACAACACAATAGCACAGCTTCTGTTTGGGACTGGGAAGGTTTTTAGAAGGCATGTTGGGAAGGGTTTTATATTCTTTCCCCCTCCTACCACCTTTGAACTACATTCCTTTCCACCAACACACATTGTGATTTCCACCACCAACCACTACCAGTTCCCCTATTCTCAACTGGCACAATAAGAATGCGCCCAGCCATCCCTCTCAATCATGGCCCCATTTCAAATAAACAACAAAATAGAACTGGACTCCTCCTATTCCATTATTCCTAGCTGGAGTATTCTGGCAAACTCCTGCCTTCCTCCTGAGCCTGCGGGCCTGCCTGCATATTATGGGATCTGAAAGACCCATGTATTTCTACAACCTGCCTTGGTCTTCTTTAATTCTTGCTTGCTTGCCTGCCTTCCTGCCTGCCTGCCTGCCTGCCTGTCTGCCTGGTGGAGTGCAATTCTTCTGGTACAGCTCTGTGTGCCTTGGTGGGCTTCAAGGGGAGAGTTAGAGGATGCTCTGAGTCCACGCCACAATGATTTTCATGCTGCTAGGTGCCTGTCTTGGATCAGTATTTTCAAGTAATTTAAAATCCCATAAGTTCTTATACTGGGGGCAACCGGTTTGGAGTTGAATAACTTGCCCCCCCCCCATATGCCCAACTTCTTCAAATTTGGAGTGCTTCAAGGGGAGAGTTAGAGGATGCTCCACAGTGATTTCCATGCTGCTAGCTGCCTGGGATCAGTATTTCCAAGTACAGTGGTACCTCGACTTACGACTCTAATCCGTTCCAGATGCATGCTCTTAAATCATGGAAAAATGCATGGAAATAAATTGTAAGTCGAGCAGACCATATCTAAAATTTGTAAGGTGGCAGTTAAAATGCCAACAGTTTTCCGCTGTTAAGTCGAGCTGCTCTTAAGTCGAGCTGCTCTTAAGTCGGGGTACCAGTGTACTTTAAAATTACAAAAGTTCTTCTACTGGGTCACCCAGTTTGGCATCAAATAACATGCCCCTCTTTCGCCAAACCTCTCCAAATTTGAGGTGTAGGTACTAGCTACTTGGGGACAGTATTTCCAAGCACAGAAAATGGCACTTAGAAATGCTTTTTCTCACCTCTACAACCTGCTACTTCCAAAGGGCAAATCATACTGAAAAAAACAATATAGCAAACACTGGGAATTCCTACAGAAATGAGCCATGTCACCTTCACAAAGGACTGGCAAAAGGGGAAGAAAGAAAGAATTAGGATGCAGAAGAATTATGTTTGGTTGTTTCTCATATTTTTTCCAGAATATGTATTCACCTTCAAAAATTCAGTTAAATCACTTTTTCATTTTTTTTCAATTTTAAAAAGTAAGAAAATACAAAAGCTAAATATTTGACCACTCAGAAGAGGTTTTTGAAGCTCTTAGAGAGAGTTAGCTGTGATTCCTTTTGTTTTCAAATATCTTCATGGTACAGAATTGGGTTTCCTGCTCCTCCTTTTCTACTTTGAGATAGCTCTTTTCATTAATAGCTACATGGCAGGCATGTGTGTTGGATATTCAGTGTGGTATAGAGGACTGAGCGATGGACTAGGACTCAGGAAATCATGGAAACTCACTGGAGGCAGTCACTGGTAAAACTACTTATTACCTTGAAAATCCTATTAGGGACACTATAAGTTAGATGCAAGTTGACAGCACATCACACACACAGAGACACACACACACACACACACACACACACACACAGAGAGAGAGAGAGAGAGAGAGAGAGAGAGAGAGAGAGGGAGGGAGCGAGGGAGCGAGGTTCTCTCCATGCCAGAAAAATATGTACTTTGCCTCTGTGGATGGTTGGGAATATTATTCATTTTATTTCTGATAATGAACAAATGTCTAATTTCTTCACAAATTCAGGGAAAGACTAGTGGCAGAGGGAAAAAGCTCGAAAAGGAAAAAAGGAGAATTGATACATTACATCATCTCTAAAAGAAACTATGAATGTAATTAACAATAAAAATGTAAATAAAGGAGTTCTAGAACACTGGAATTTAAAGGTATGAAGGACAATCAAATGATGAAATGCGATAACAAAACAGAACTACGAGGGGGTATCCAAAAGTTTTAATTATCACCATGAAATAAAAAAACATACAAAGTCACTTGAAGTGGTCAAAGTTAGTTTTTCTCCACGTAGTCTCCCTGCAGAGTCACACATTTTTGCCAGCGTTTCTTCACCTGTTCCAAGCCCTCTTTGTAGAAGTCCTCAAAAACCATCACACAGTTTCTCCAGAAGGTTGTAGTAATCGCTGTTGATGGTCTCGCCCTTTGGAAAGAGATTACTCCGCGGCTATCCCCAAAAATGGACAGCATATTACTTATTGCTCTTTTCACTGCAGAAATAGATTACATGTAGAGATGGGCACGACCAGGAAAAATTACGTTTCGAGTTGTCGTGTGTCGGAGCCGGCCCGTTTCGGCTCATTTCTGTTTTTCGCAAAAATTTCCAAAAATTTGTCGTTTTGTTTGTCGGTTTTTCATCTGTCGTTAGTACTGGTTTTGGGGGGGCTCCTGGAGGCACCTCTCTGGGGTGGGTGCCTCCTCTGGCCCGCCATGAAGGGAAGCGGGCTCCTGGAGGCACCTCTCTGGGGTGGGTGCCTCCTCTGGCCCGCTACAAAATGGCATGCATAGCCAATTGGATATGCATACCATTAAGTTGCAGTTGCAGCAGGCAAAGGCACCTCTCTTTTGGGTGCCTCTGTGACTAACTGCCTGCAGTGCACTTGGGCTGGGGAACGAAGTGACAGGAACCCTACGGGCGCCCGCTGTGACTCACTAAGAAGGGGAGTGTACTTGCTGTAGTGCAATGCGAGTACACAGACCTGGCTTGGGGTTAGGGGTTAGCGCAAGGGCTAGGCTTAGGGTTACTGGTAAGGTTAGGGTGAGTTACTGGGACAGAGGATCCCCCCCCAGAAACTACCCTTCTTGTAGGTGCCCTCACTGAGGCAGGCATATTTTTGCCTGCTTTTTGGGCCGGGAATTGGGTTTTTTATTTTTTAAAAATTTTTTCTCTGCCGTGCCGCTTGGCAAGCTGGCGACTCAACGAGGATGCACACTTTGAGCAGCTCAGGAGAGGATGGGGGGAGGCCAGGGACCCCCCCCCCAGAAACCACCCCTCTGGTAGGTGCCCTCACTTAGGCAGGCATATTTTCGCCTGCTTTTTTGGCCAGGAATCGGTTTTTTTTATATATTTTTAAAACTTTTTTTCTCTGCCGCGCCGCTTGGCAAGTTGCGACTCGACGAGGATGCGCACTTTGCGCAGCCCAGGAGAGGAGGGGGGGAGGCCATGGACCCCCCCCCAGAAACCACCCCTCTGGTAGGTGCCCCCAGGCAGGCATATTTTCACCTCATTTTTGGCCGGGAATCGGGTTTTTTTAATTTTTAAAACTTTTTTCCTGTGCCGCTTGGCATCGCGCGATCGCTGCGATGCCAGGAACGACAAAGACAAATCATACCCAATTTTTCTTTAGTCAGTTCGAGTTCGAGTTCTGGCGGAGTAATTGTCGTTACCGTTTCCGTTACATAACAGAAACGAGAAACGGAAACGGAAACGAGAATTTCGCCAAGTCGTGCCCATGTCTAATTACATGCTCTTAGATTATTCTCCCCTTTTTTACACATGAACTCTAAAAGCAACAATGCCTACAGCATTACAACAAAAAACTTCTTGAATTCCATAGAGGGTAGATAATAGAGATGGGCACGACTCAAAAAATGGTGTTTCGTTTGTCGTTTGGTCGTTTAGGGGTCCGTTTTGGTTCGTTTTCATTTTCGTGACTTTTTTTGCAAAAAAAAATGTTTTCGTTTCGTTAGGTAACGAAACGAAAAAATGAAGATGAAAATGAAAAATTGCTGTTTCGTTAGCATTCTTTTTAGTTCAATGCATCTGCTGCAACGAAAACAAAAAACACGGCAAATTTGGTCATTTTGTTTTCATTTTTGTTTTGTTTTTTAAAAAATTCATTTCATTTTTGTTGTGTAACGAAACGAAAAAACGAAAACAAAAATGAAAAATCGCTCGTTTCGTGCCCATCTCTAGTAGATAATTTTCATTCTTTCTGAGTTTGAAATCAGACATTTTCGCTACAAGTTAGAATGATCAGTCTCTTCTATTTCAATTCTGACAGGAAGTGTGACTTAGCTATCAGCTCTTTGGGAAATACTGAAGCAAACACTGAAAAGTCAGATATTATTCAACAATTTTTAAGGGAAATCTAGTCATTTTAATTGAATACTAGGAGAAGGACAAAAGTAGCATTTGGAACTGCCCTGGGTGTCAAGATCTTTGTCCCATCGGTAGCCTCATTAAGAAGCTTCAGGATATACCCCAGGAACTTGGAAAGCAGAAGCGAAACAAAACAGAAGCTCCACAGTAATGAGAAGAAAGCTTTTCCCCACTGCCCGACATTCATGCTTTGTTCAATGATCCAGTGAAACACTGACAGATGTAGGGGCCCCTGGGCCTGTATTAGCACTTTCAGCAGTAAGACACTACGTGTAGTGAAATTGAAGCAAAGGAACATAAGGGTTTTGATATCTGTTAAGCAAGGCTCTGAAGCACAAGACTCAAGATACGTTTGCTTAAGGTACTGGGGTCTCCTTTGCAGCCAGGTTATTTCTCAAGTGAAACTTGAAACAAGCAAAACCATGGGTTCCCCGTGAAGGCAAGAGGGAGGAATCACCATGAACAGAATTTTGTAGCATTTCCCCCCACAACTTCCAAAAAGTTAAAACATGAAAAAACAAACAAACCAGAAGGCATTTCTTGTTGAGGTGTTGTGATTTGTTCTCAGAAGACCTAGAAATGGGTCACATAAGACATTCCGTGGTAAGGGAAATATGAGTGCTCATAACTGGCTCAAGAGAAGTACAATGCATGTAAGACTAAAAAACAGCTAATAGACTTCCTAAAATATTAACATTTCCAGGTACATCCCAGACTTCATGGGACCATTTTTGTGTTGTTCTGAATTGTGAAAACAGAGCTGGAATATAGAGGAAGCAAGCTTCACATTAGGATTCCAAATGTATTTTTCTGAATGCATATGTGGGTCTGTCTACCTTGGAGAAGGACACACCTAGTCCATCACTTCTTTGTCTTTTGTGTCTATAAGAGCAAGTGCTGTAGGTATGTAGTGATAGGTTCATTTTGTTTTCCCCCGCTGTCAATGACACCCCGGCTGTCATTGCCAATGTGGGAGGAATGTGACACAGCCCAGCTTTCCTCTGCATGCAGAGGCAGGACCACGGCTCTCTCCCAACCCAAGAGATCTCCGCCAAGGGTGAATGACAGCCGCGGTGGAGGGCGTTCATGAGAGGGACGTGGTCTCATTTCTGCAAGCAGAGGCAGGACTGCAGCTCTATCCCCACCCAAGGGATCTCTGCCACAAGTGGATGACAGCCAGCCTGGCTGTCATCCACCCGTGGTGGAGGGTGTTCATGAGAGGGCCACGGTCTTCCTTCCGCAAGTGGAGGTGGGACTGCGGCTCTCTCCCGACTCAAGGGATATCTGCCCCGAGTGGATGACAGCCAGCGGATATCCCTTGGGTCAGGAGAGAGCCTCGGTCCACCTCCCCAAGTGGGCTGAAGCTGATTGGGGCTGGGGTGGGGGAAAACCTTTTTTTCCTACCACAGCACCAATCAGCTGGCACGGACTTGAGGGAGGAAAATACACACATACACAAATGGTGCACAAGCACCTCATACACACCCAACCCCCCAAAACAGGAAAAAACATGAAAAGAAACACAAAACACACACACAGCACAGATAAATGAAACGAACCAAAATGAAAACAATTTTTTTAAAAAAAAATTGTTTCAAACAAAAAGAAATGAAACGGAGACGAAACAAAATGAAAACAAAACACCATTTTTGTGTTTCGTGCCCATCCCTAGCCTTAATTAGTTGCTAGGTCATCACATTTATCCATCATGAAAGAAGGAAAACATGCTATCCCCATTTCCTCCATCATGGCTTTGCTCAGTCAAATGTGACAGGAGGTCTGAAGAGGGAAGACTTGTCTACTGAGTGAGGCATGCTCCTTTTGTGAGTCATGTCATGGAAAAAACCAAGGTTCTGGCTGGGTTGGACATCCTTTGTAAGTAGGATAAGGAACCTTTTCCTTCCTCACACTGAGGGTTGTTTTGTGTTCAGCATCTGCAGTCCCTTGTTTTCCTTCCCCTTTTTCTCACTTGGTGACAGTAGATTATGGGATGTATCAAGACCCACGTCCTAACTGCTAAAGATACTACATCCTCCAGCAGAAAAGGAAGGGGATTTGGGGAGTGAAAAAAATGTATGTGAACTCCAGGGGGAGGGCAGAGGGAGCCTGACAAAAAGTGTGATAAGTCAACAGGATGTTGGTTTACAACTTGGTCCTCAAGGTTGAATATGCTACCTTGAACAGAAAGTATTCATACTTGTTAAGAAGTCTGCTGTTATTTTCTCTTCTCTTTCTGGTAGCACCATATCTTGGGCTGTTGTACTTTAAAAACTCCCTGCCTGGAGAATCTAGGACTAAATGATGCTCTGGAGGTTTCTGCCATTATCTAAGGTAATATCAAGGTGTAATTATGGAATGGAAAAATGAGGCAAAAGGTTTCAGAAATAATAGAAAGTTATTCGTCTTAACATATTACCAGATATCTTTGGGCCTTTTCACATGACCCCTAAGATCCGCTGGTCCCTTAAATTCGGACCAGAGATCTTGGGGGTTCGTTTCTGTTCCTGCGTCCCCACCCCTCAGCACTTCCTGCTCCTGTCGGCGTGAGGGGAGGGAGGGGGGGAAAGGACAAAAGAAGCCTTTACTAACCTGCTGGTGCCGGTCGAAGTTGCCACGAGCCCCGTTACTTCCTGGTTCCTTCTCAAGGGGCTCTTAAAGGGGCGGGAGGCAAAAAACAACAACAGACAAGGGAGGAGAGCCCGGCACTCTTATCCGCATCAAGGAATTTTCATCTGTTGAGAGCAAGTACATGAAAGGTGCGCTGGGTCGCGCTTATGGGGGCGTGGTCGCACTTAATTTTCTCTAAACTCCGGAGCTGGTGGGGAAACATTTCTAAGCTCCGAAGCTGGGAGCCATTTGCAGCGCAGCTTAGGGGTCATGTATAAACGCCCTTTGTTTATTACATTTGTAAGCTGCCTTTGTTGCCTGTAGTTAAGCGTTTTCTGGTCCGGAATGAGAAAATTGACAGCACCATTTCTTGTTTGGGAAAACTTAAGCTCTCAACGTTATTGATTACAACAGGCAATACTATTGCTGAGTCATCGGTCGGGTCCAGCTCATCAAGGATCTGGCTTGCCCCTTTGATGCTTCCGTGTTCCTCCATAGGAACGCCTACTTTGACAGCATTTTCTGGACCCCCACCCACCCAATGGCATAGACCCCATCAGTGTTCCCTGCCATAAATCATTGGTGGCAGTCTTTTTAGGACCTCTTGTGACCCAGGCCCCATTGGTAATCTGTGCCATAAATCATTGATGGGACCTTCGACTGTCCTTTATTTATGCAGCCCATGGCCCCTCCCCTCTGACATGGCTTCATCAGCTATTTTGCAATCAATGCAGTTCTCACCTGCTACTATATCTGCTTGGATCCATCTCAATGCCTGCAATGTTCCACCAGAGCAGCCTGACCCCTGTGAGTGCATCAATGCTCTCCAGGACCTGGAATGACCCACTGCCACCAACCTGCCCATAGGTCAGGCCCCTGCACATGACCCAGTCCATCCTTTCCTTACTCTGCATGGCCACCACCATTTTGCCTCAGAATAAAAAAAAACATCCAGGGACTCAATCATAGTTATTGAAAGCTCATTTCCCCCTTGATTCCCAATGAACTTTGGTAAACAAACAAGAGTTTGGTGAAGACTGGTCCCCTAAAGCTATTTAAGTTGTATTGACTGAAAGTAAAGGTTGGTAGACTTTGCAGCGGAGATCTGCCCGCTGCCTCATGCTAGAATATTAGATGGAAAGCAAAACTTGCTTTCATATGCTCATCCCAGTTGGAAGGCCACAGTCTCTGAACATAGCAAATGAGGAGGGAGGAGGTTTTCCCCCCAGAGAAAATATCAGTTCAGAACTCAGTGTGAAAGTTGCTCTCCCTGCTTTCTCCATATAAAATTCTTTTTCTGCTTAACATCATAGCTGACCTATGGCTTTTTCTGCCATTGCTACAAGAGAACAATACCAAAGCCAGCAGTGGTTGCAATTTAGTTAAGTCCAGGTTTATTTATGGGCATTTTTCTCTTCTGTCTTTACCTTCCTTTCAAACAGGTGATTCAAATGTAAGAAATCAGAGATAAACAAAGGCATTGACTCGGAGGTGATGTCAAAAAGACTAAGAGAATTTAGCATATAGAAAGACTGCTGGGGATCCACTGAAGGATGGAGAACGTTTGTTCAAACACACACACACACACACACACACACACACACACACACACACACACACACACACACACACACACACACACACACACATATACAAAGAAGTAAAGGGATAATAATGGCACTGTGGAGACTTTAAGCAAGAATGCCACCAGCTGGCTCTCTCTGGTAATTGCTGATAAGAGTATACAGCATATATACATTTCTGTCACAGAAAGTATTCCCTCAGGAATTGATACAGGTATTGATACTGACAGATCCCAGCATTCTATGGTTTTCATTTTCTATTTAAAGCATTTTTGCCTAGCTGTTCAGCTGAAAAGGGTCCCAAAACAGATTATCCCTGTGGTCTTACATTTATGAAGGAACAGAAGGATGAGAAGGGGAGAAGAGGAGAACAAGGAAACTTAGGCTGCAAGTTTCAAACGTACATTAGCTATGTTTACTATATGATCCTCCTGTCATTTTGCTGATTTAGCCTCCATTTTGTTTTCATACTCAGATGTGATCCCAGTGCCAGACTGTTCAGTATGGGTTACAGAACTTTTACTCGGTTTGTGTTACTCTTAAGTGACATCAAATGGTACAAAGTACAATCTATTTTCAATTTGACCTTATCCTTAGATTTATTTTAGTGACTCACTCTTATCTTTTGTTCAGTCTTCCTAGTTCCATGTTGAATGGGACTTTCCACAACATTATTGTCATCATAAGTCTTGGCCTCTCAAAGTCATCAAAAGTATGACCAGACTGAAAGCTTGGTTTGACCTAAAAGCCATAAATTTGTCTTTCAGGTGATTCATGAAATCTTTAAATCTTTTCCACAATGCCACATTTCCATGGAATCATCCTACACCATCCCCCATCAGCATTCTTCATTATCCATCCTTACCATTAGCCATTCAATGGTAGATGATTTTGGCCGCTAGTGACAAAGCTCTCAAATTCAGGATCTTTTCTAGTTCCTTTGCCACTGCCTACCTAGTCTTAATTTTCTGCTGAATTCCCTTTTTGTACTGGTGACTGAACCAAAATATAGCACATGTTTTATCTATTTATATTTCTTAGTGCCACCATTAAATTTTCTCCATTGCAACATGACAGGGGTACTGCCTATTTAATTAGTAGCTTCTTTTTCACTCTGTTTTTTAAAAATCATCTGTTAACAGTTCCTCTCCAGTTGTGTGCCTGTGGTATTCCTGAATTGACCTCTAATCAGTTACTTTTATCTGGGGTTTTAAATTATCCCCTCCCTCTTTTTTTTAATCAGGTTAATTGCAAAAAGCTCATTTAAGAACTGTAACAGCAAAAGTGCTTGTTCATATGCACCCACTCTTAATCATTTCCCTTACTCTGACTCTCCAAAATGTATGTTTATAAATTTATAAAATACAAGAACACAGTAGGAATATCTCCTCACAGTTACCTTATTTGCTCAGTAGTAGAAATGGGCACATAGTTTGGTGCAGTTCAGGCCCACATATTTTATTCCATTTCCACAGCTCTGCAAGTTACTGATCAATTTGTGATGGATCATCAGGAGGTAACCAATGGGCTTAACTTGCGAGTCAATTGCATAAAAATGGCAGGCCTTTCTTGTTGAGCTAGCACTCCCTGTGTGCCTTGCAGATTGGACATGAAGATTAAACTAGCTAAAGCCTTTGGAGTACATACAATAGTGTATTGGTTTCTTGGGAATTCACTAGAGATTAGATAAAAGCAGTGTACCCGTGAAAGGAAAATCCTGTTTATTCTAACATCAGCTTGTCTCAAACCAATTTAAAAGAAACGAGTTTGCTTTTATTTTGTAATTGGTCACTTGGGAGATGTCACAAATTTGCTTATATGTTCAATGTCTTAGATATGTGTGCTGTGAATAATTTGAAAGCATGTAGAAGCAATATTGGAAAAACGGGGAAATATGGATTTGCCTTCACTTCTGATCTTGATGCTTAGTTGCTCTGTAGTTTCTCCTTTAACAAGTTTGCATTTTCCCATGGAACCTCAGAATAATGAAAGGACTTTATGTTCTACTTTTCCCTGGTTCAGTGATGTTATGATGGATGCATTGTGAATGTTTACCACAACAGATGGTCTTTCAAGTGTCTGGGAATATGTGTTTCTCATTCAGGTCATAAAGAGTAAGTCCTGTTAATGTTTGATAAGTCTGGGTTAAAAGCCAATGATCAAGATATATAGCAAGTGAGACACTTCCTTGGCGTTCTCTAATAAATATTGTTCTCCATTCTGTCAAAATATTTTGAAAATTATTTTAATGTCAAGAACGCCCTAAGTGATAATTGTTAAGTAAGTCCAGAATTTGGCAAGAGATATTAAATATAATTATAAGATGCTTTGTGGACTCCTTATATGTTTTCATTAATAGTTGCTAAATAATTGTTCTCTCAACTACAAGTGGAAAACAATTACAGCTTCCTCTTTAATCAGCCTAAGAATTCTAACCAAAATTGACAAGCCATTTACTTATACGTAAACAGGAATCTGTTCATAAATCCACAGCACACATATACACATATACACAGGAATGCACACACACACACACACGCAAATGAGCAACATGGAAATGAAAGGAAGATCTCCAGCACGATCACTGCTTAAGGGGAAAGAAGATTATTTCCTGTCTATCTGCTGATTGCATCCTTGAGGCTCTTGAGACAGACATTCCTGTGTAAATATCTCCCTCATTTTATGAAGAGTCTAGTCAAATGAAGACTTTAAAAGTATCATCAAAGACAGAGACTAAGACTAGCTTGGAAATTTGGTGAGTTATGGGAGGCTCTCCTGAAGTTACCAGAATATTAGAACAGGTGCTATTTTGTTGCTGAAGTGTGATTTGAACACTCATGCACAAAGCAGAAGCCAGGCACTGTAGCTGAAGAGGTAGGGCTATGCCAGTAAGAAGCAAGGTGCATTATCTGTGGTTCCCAATGAATTCCCTCCTAAGGAAAAGGTGCTAGAAATGGGTCAGAAAACACAGTGCGCTGCAGATTGGGCACTCCTTAGTTATTTGCAAAGATATGAGAAAACCTCACTTACTATTTTCTATCCATAAAATAATCCTGAAAGTATTAATGGGATTTATTTGTGGTGGTCAAACCTTTCATGATCTGCCACATGACATGCATCATCAGCAAATAAATTTTGTAATATGAAATTATGGTCCATGGTTTCCTGAATTTGGCAAACTCAAATACGGAAACCCCAAAATAGAGGGGGGATAAATTTCCAATACCTGGAAAATGGGGGGGAGGTAAGTTAAGAGAGGCAAAATCTGAACAAGTATGGAGGATGAGAGCAACCAAGCAGAAATAAAACAGAGAGAGGGAGAGAAAGGAGTGAGAGAAAAAGCATGGGAGGAATTGTGGCATGGAAAAATGGTAAGGGATGGGTAATTATTTCAATGGAAAAAGGAACAAAATTGTAGGAAAGAAAAAGGTGAGAAAGTAAGAAAAGAGTCAGCACTACTTATTTATTTATTTATTTATTTATTTATTTATTTATTTATTTATTTATTTTTGAGCTACATATTACCCCATAGTGCTGGAGCACACAGTTGTTGGAGCATCAAGCTTTTTCTAGCTGTTCTCAGTTATAGGGTACTCTGAAGTAGTTTACACTTCCCTTCTTCTCTGGGTGCTCTGGAATTGGGTAGTTGGCTCAAGTTTATACTACATGGGCCTTGTTCTGAGAGGCACATTAGGAAATCAGAATCTCACATACTGGACTAACGAAGTTGCTTGGATGAGCAGTGAAACGTTTTGATCTCTCAAGAAAAGAAGTCTAGTTGTCATGGCAAAACCTTTGGATGTAATTAGAGATGGGCACGACTCAAAAAAATGGTGTTTTGTTTGTCGTTTGGTTGTTTAGGGGTCCGTTTCGGTTCGTTTTCATTTTTCAGTGGGTTTTTGCATTTTTTTTCGTTTCATTTTCGTTGCGTAACAAAATGAAAAAATGAAAATGAAAACGAAAAATTGCTGTCTCGTTAGCATTCTTTTCAGTTGAATGCATTTGCTGCAACAAAAATGAAAACCATGGCAAAATTGGTCGTTTTCATTTTCGTTTTTGTTTTGAAATTTTTTTTGTTTCATTTTTGTTGCCTAATGAAATGAAAAAACGAAAATGAAAATGAAAAATCACTCGTTTCGTGCCCATCTCTAGATGTAATAATAACAGCAACATCTCTCTGCAAAGGTTCTACCTTTCAGTTATGCAGAAAGAGTTTGATTTTAAATTCTGACCTCCCACTTCCACTGCTTGCTTTTAGAGACGGACACACACAAAAATGCTATTTCATCATTTCTTTAAGTAATGAAATGTTACAAAACTAAACAGAATGCAAACAAGTGTTGTGTCCTGGCCTGAACTGAACCGCTTATTTTGGTTTGGAAACCAAAATGGGGAGCCACCACTGGATCTCGCTTCAGGCAATGGGCATAGCCCAAGCTGTCAAAACTCAAAGCCAGCTGACTGGCGGTGGTGAGAAGGGAGAGTGGAGCAGGCAATAAGAAATTCAAAACCCTGCTCTGCTCTCCCTTCTTGCCACTGCCAGCCAGATGATTTAGCTTGGACTATGGGGAGGGGGGCAGTTGCCCCTGCTGTGAGATCCCCTTCCCTGACACAGCAGGAGGCTGAGAGGGGGAGCACTGATGTCAGTGTTCACCCTAACTGGAGAGTAGTGGAAGGCTGATATTGAATTTCACGTGTAGGGAGGTGGCAGCAGCGTTTTGTTGCTTTCATAATGAATTATTAATTGCTATTTATGAAATGAAACAAAGCACAATGTGTAATTAAATGAAACAAAATGGTATTTTTCCATTTTGTGCCCATCTCTACTTGCTTTCCTGTGTTGAGAGGGAAAATATGAGTCTGAGAGCTTTCCATGACTAAGTGAATGTGGTTGCAGAATTTCCTCTGATAAAACTGCCTGATAAGGTTTGAAAAGAGGAGAGCAGAATAGGATGCCTGTGCTTATTATTTACCTTATTAAGGCAAATGTCCCAAATGCACAAAAGGTTTGCCCAAATGTATGGTTACGTGCCAATAAAATCATATCATTTGACTACCATTAGAGTTGTCATGGCTCTGTCTTAAGGAATTCTGGGATTTATAGTTCAATCAGGTATTTGGAAGACTTTGCTGGAGTTCAAGGAGGTATAACTGAGCCAGCAGGGAACTGAAAGTACATTGCCAAGGTACAAAACCCAAGCTCTCATAGAATGAAAAGTCTCAGGAACCTTCAATGGGTCCAAAATGCAGCAGCCAGAGTGCTGACTGGGGTGGAGTGCAGAGATCACATTACACTCCTATTAAAACAGCTCCACTGGCTGCCAATCAGCTATTGGGCACAATTCAAGGTGCTGACCTTGACCTACAAAGCACTGTATGACCTGATTCCTAGCTACCTCAAAGTCCGAATCTCACAGTATGAACCATCTCAGGTGTTAAGGTCATCTGGAGAAGCCCTTCTCTCCATCCTGCCATCCTCACAGGTACGTCACGTGGGAACCCATGAAAGGGCCTTCTCGACTGCTGCACCCAGACTCTGGAACTCCCTCCCACTAGAGGCCAGGACTGCCTCATCTCTGTTGTCCTTCTGGAAACAGGCAAATACCTTTCTCTTCAGGCAAGCTTTCCCTGAATGATGGACTACCATTATGTGTCTTTTATATGAATCTATAGGTTCACATAGACGTTGTTCTTATAACTACTTATAACCTTGTAGCTTTAATGTAATGTTGTTTATTAATTCCTTGTTCTCAATACTTGAACATGTCCTAATTGTATTGGACTGTATATTATCCCTCATTACTCTAAGCTGCTTTGGGTCCTTTTCCAGGGAGAAAGGCGGGGTAAAAATACTCTAAAACAAACAAACAAACAAACAAACAAACAAACAAATAAACTACATCATGCAGACACATGAGTTTTCAATTGCAGACCCTCCTCATCAACACAAAAAGGTCCAAGGTGAAAGGATGAAAACTGAAGAGTGCATCCCCACCCCTGCTTTGAAAAACAGAAGCCTAATGAGAGCTAGAGAGTAATCTACTTCTGTCAAGCTTGCTAACTGCCTTCAGTAGCACATGGGGAATGCCATCGACTTCTGCTTCATGGGTAAGGTGGGTCACGTCTCACCGTTTTTCAGGGAGGACAACTATAAACGCCAGGTGTGAGTTAAATATGCACATGGATCATCATTAATTTTAATAGCTTTGGCACAGACAATGTGAATTTCATTCTAGCGTGAACAGCCTGAATCAAATACAGATGAAAAATGGTTTTTACCTTATTCATGTGGTTCGCCATCATAGGTGCAACATATAATAGCAGTATCTGCTGCTGGAATGAAGCGTTTTCATCTGCCAACATTTTAATGCATCCAGAAAATGTTCCTCATCGTTAAAAATTAGGTTATCACTTTTCTTTGAGCTTCAACTATTGACCCTTTTTCACTAGATTAAAATGTGGATTGTGTGAGAAATGTAGCTGTTTTATAACCTTATAAGAATGTCAATGTATTATGATATATAAAAAACCATCACATATAAATGTGTATTTGTGTGTAGAAAATCAAGGGTGTTTAACAATGCACAAACTTTCACAGCCGGAAGAGAAAAGTGGGCAAAAAAGGGGAAAGATATCAAATTAAAAAAAAGGCAGATTTTGAGTTTTGTGGAGTTTTTTCCATAGACACCCAGGAAATTTTAGTTCCCTTCAAATGGGTGCAACCTACATATAATCAGAATATATAAATTTGGCATTGTGTGAGGGAGGCCGTCTGGCCATTCCCAGTGGGCCATACCTTGCACCCTTTGGTGGACTTGATGAGAAGACTTCAGTATCAGGATGGCAAGAGGGCAGAGAAAAGAACAGCAAAGACCTAGGTGGATCAAAGGAGGCAGAGGCATATGAACTCACACCTGGATGAGGGCGAGGAGGACAGACTGAGCTGGGCACAGGCTCAAATGAGGACAAATAAATGGAAGTGAAGTGGACTCATCCTTCTTTATGGATTTTAAGGGATACGATGGAGTGGAGAATGCAGGAAGAATCAAACCCCATCTTCTTTGCTGTAGGGCTGAACCATTTGGAGTCAGGAATCCCTAGACCAGGGAATAGGTCCAGTACTAGCCTATTAAAGCACAAGAATGTAAGGCAGGCATGCTGCTCTTCAGCCCACCACTGATGCAGACCCCACGGAGGTGTGAGATGACTAGCTGGACACAACTGCCCTGACCCGACCCAGGGGATATGCTGGTAGAGGAAGTGGGAAAAGGAGTGCCTTTGGCACAGCCACTGGGGAAAAGACAGACTTGGCCGAACTGCCAAACTGGTACTGGTTTGTTTTTTTAACCAAACAGGTGTTTGGTGCTTTTGAACCTCACCTCCTTCAACAGGCACTCATTCGGAGGCAGCACCTGCAGGGGGCGGAGGAGTAAAGCACTGAAAAAGAGAAATGAGCACAAAATGAGAAAAGAAACGTCGTAATGAATCTATGAAACTGTGTTATGTTTTTTATTTTGTGCTCATGCTATTTTTCAGTGCTTCCCTCCCCCGCCCCTCCCAGGTGCTGCCTCTAAATGAGTGCCTGCCAAAGGAGGTGAGCCTCAGAAGCACCAAACATTTGTTTGGTCAAAAAACAAATCAGTACCAGTTTGGCAATTCGTGCCCATCTCTACTCAGCATTATTGACTCTTCTTAAAGGGTGTCAGTTGGCTGGGGCCAGTGTGAAAAAACAGATCCTACTTATGAACTATATCAGTCCAGTGATGGGAACTAGGGACCATCAGAGAAATGGGAGTAGCAGGAGGTTAGTGGGAATAACTCAAGCATCCTATGGACTATGGACCTTGCAGATAGGTGTACCAGGAGACCAGCTAACCCTAGCACCCAGTTTCCCTTTGTGTACAAAACGTTTGAGCAGTAATGAGGATTTTGACTTCATGGGTCCTACGGCTGAAGAAGTCACACTTTGTCTCATTATGGATCACTTAATTCCCCCCCCCCCAAATGTGTACAAGTACCTGAAAAAGAGAGTGAGGGAAATCTTACAATTATGAAAATATATAGATTTGTGGGGATATGTTTTGTCAAAGCCAGATTATGCTTTTGGGGTGGAGATACCCATTGTTCACAGCAAGTGGCTCAAAATGGGGGTATTGTACATTGACAAAACCCTATTTGTTTGATTTACCCATGCGTAGGTTCTGCAAGAAAATGTGACTCTATCCCATTGTGGTACAAGTGGATTTTTAAAAAAGTGTTATGAATACACACAAAGAGCATTTAAAAGATGAGAATGTGAAAGAAGCAGCAGCTGGAAAAGAATAAAGAAACTGCCCTAAAGTATGAAGAATGTCATTTTTCAATAACACCTATTTGCGTACTGTCCATTGTTGTATATTTTTATAGGGAGACAGTCATTTCAGAGAAGAAAAAGAGCAGGTGTTTTAGCAGCCTGCCACTCTCTGGAAGAATGAGAAAGCAAATGATGCTTTATTTCCCCACTTGCTACTGTTATCAACATCCATACAGAACTCCTTAAAGTCTGAAAATGCTTTATGATCTTAGAACTGCTGAACCGAAAGAGGCTCCATAGATCAGGCATGTCCAAACTTCGGCCCTCCAGATGTTTTGGACCGCAACTCCCACAGTCCTTTGCCATTTGCAATCTAAGCTTAGAGTTCTGGGACTTGTGGTCCAAAACATCAGGAGGGCCGAAGTTTGGACATGCCTGCCATAGATCATCACAACCTGCCCCAGTCAAGGAAATAACAGTGAAGATCTGAACTCCTAACTTCTGCCAACCTAGAAGTTTGAAAGCATATAAATGCAAGTAGATAAATAGGTACCACCATAAAATGCGGGAAGGTAAACAGTGTTCCATGCGTAGCAGTGGGTTCAGCCATGCTAGCCACTTGGCCACGGACTTGCACAACACTGGCTCTTTGGCTTAGAAACAGATTTGAGCCCCACCTGTAGAGTTGGACATGACTAGCACGCATGTGTGGAGAAACCTCCACCCCAAAAGCCCCTGTATCTTTGCAACAACCCTGTGGGTTTCATGTTGATCCATGATCCCTTGGTGAGTTTATTGATGCAGTGAGACCTTTGATCTCCATTTTTTTTCAAAGTACCAAAATACAATACACTGCTGTGTTCTGCTAGTGCCAAATAATTATGCTAAGGGTCACATTTCTCATGGATAGAGATGGGCACGACTTGAAAAAAAAATTTTTCGAGTTGTCGTTAGTCGGGCTGGTCCCGTTTCGGCTCGTTTCCGTTTTTCGCGAAAATTCACAAAAATTAGTCGGTTCGTTTTTTTCGTTTTTTCGTTGTTGTTAGTACTGTTTTTTTTTGGGGGGAGTGGGCTCCTGGAGGCACCTCTCTGGGGTGGGTGCCTCCTCTGGCCCGCTATAAGGGAAAGTGGGCTCCTGGAGGCACCTGTGGGTGCCTCCTATCCTCACCCACTAGGAAGGGGAAGCAGGCTCCAAGAGACCCCTCAACATGGGGGTCTCCCTTCCTCACCTGCTGCTGCTGCAAAATGCTATGCAATAGCCATATGGATATTGCATAACATAATGTGCAGACAGTGACTGTGAAGACTAGTGGATGGCACTGAACCCAGAGCCATAGTGAGATGCCTAACTAAGGCTCTCGCACCACCATGTCTCACACAGAAGGAATTGTACTTGCTGCGTGTAGTGCAATGCAAGCAAGTAGATCTGTCTTCAAGGTGGGTTAGTGCAAGGGCTAGGGTTAGGCTAGTGACGGGTAAGGTTACGGTGGGCTAGTGGGTTGCACCTCTGGGTGCCTCTCTGACCCACTAAGAAGACAGTCTGTGACATATGGGTACGGAGTCAAGGGTTAGGGTTAGGGTTAGGGGGGCTAGGGCAGGTTTTAGGGGGCTTTTTGGCACATCCCAGAAGTCTCCATGGCCAAGTGGCCATGTGATTGGTGGATGGCTCCAAAAATTTGCATGGTCATCCACTCCCACATGGCTGGCCACTCGGCCAGCCCATCATTGCGCAGGTGTAAATAAAATAAAATAAAATAAAATCAATGGAGGACAGAGGAGGAGAGGAGAGACATTTTGTTGCAAGAAAAAACCCACTGCTACTGTGAAAAATCTGGCAGTTTATAAATTTTCGCGTGTTTCTGTTGTGCTTGTGTGTTTTTGGACCACGATTTCAAAAACAATATTGCGTTCGCCGCCCCAGTTTGGATCCCCTGCCCGCACCGCATGGCATGGCGATGGCGACTCGCGAGTCTGGCTGCCCAGGACGGGGGGGAGGCGGGACCCCTCCATCCAGAAACCACCCCTCCGGTAGGTGCCCTGCGCCCTTAGTCAAGCAGGCATTTTTCCGCCTGCTTTTTTGGCCCGGGAATGGGTGGGGGGAGAGTTTAAAAAGTTTTTTCCTGTGCCGTCCGTGCCGCTTGCTTGCGCTTTAATTGCGGCGCCCGGCGGCCGGCGAGACTGGGCTTTTTGCTGGCTGGCTGCGAGCCTGCGGCGAGTCCCACAGAGCAGCCCACAAGGACGGGGGATGGGGGGATGGGGGGGAGGCCGGGGACCTCCAGAAACAACCCCTCTGGTAGGTGCCCTGAGGCACGGCAGGCATTTTTCCGCCTGCTTTTCGGCCGGGAACCGGGTTTTTTTAACTTTTAAAAACTTTTTTTCTGTGCCGCGTGGCATCGCGCGATCGCGCGATGCAAGGAACGAGCATGACAAATCAGACCAAAATTGTTCGTTCGTCGGTTCAAGCTCAAAGTCTGGCGGAGTAATTCCCGTTACCGTTTCCGTAGAGTAACGGAACCGAGTAACGGAAACGGAAACGGGAATACCGCTAAGTCGTGCCCATCTCTACTCATGGAGTGAAAGATCTCACAGCCCTTCCCAACTAAAACTGGCCCTGTTTCTTACAAAAGCCTTTTCTATCGATGGCCATTGGCCAATTTAATTTAGGAGATTAGAAACATGAACATGTAGTGGAACAGATAGCACTCTTTTTTCCAATTGTAATCCATTGTAAGACTTTTCCTTGCATTTACAAGTCCTAACGTACCTTCTCACATTTTGCTTCTAGGCAGAACACCACCTCCCACTTGCTTCCATTTGAGCTGCAGCAATTTCAGAAACACAAAAACAAATGTGAGAAGAGAAATCTTAACACCACAGAATGAAAGGACATGCCTGCCATGGCTCTGATTGGGCATAAATTAAATCCTATCCTATGTTAGCTGACAATATTTTGAAACATGTGTAAATCCACACTTTCCATTGAGTAGCCCATGTTACTTTCTAAATATTGGGTTTAACCATTTCCCGCCTCAACAGGAGGACAATTTCAGATCACATTTCACATATGTTATGTTGGGTTAATGTGTGTGATGAAATATGTAGCAATATGTCTCATCTTCATATGCTAGCCAAGAGCATGATAAAACCCCTCGTCTGGTTTCCCCCAATCACTGAAAATGAGACAGGATCTCCACATGAAAATGTGCAAGAACAATTGTATTATGCAGTTTCATGTACACATCTGCAATTTTTTAACTTTTCATTTGAATTTTTTGTTCTTGTATGCATTTTTTTTAATTTTAAAAATGTGCACCATCAAAATAATACATTTCTATGTGCCTATTGCACTATTGTCCTTTGGAGGTTGTACTTTCAGAAGATGGCTTCTGGTCCAGAAGAGAAATGACAGGAATCTGACAGGGGATGGGGCAGAATCTTGATAAGTCCCTATTAATTTTTGACACGCTGCTGCTGGTGGTTTTGTGAAAGGCTCATCTTTGGTCCAAGAGGAGTTTCTTCCCGAACCCTACTCTAAAGTTACCAGAGGCCATGCAATAAAGGTCCCAAGAGTCATGGCACTCCTGGCCTTGGTCCAAATGTCACAATAGGTGAAGTGGACCAAGTCCTTCTGTAAAGTCAATTCTCTTTGCTCCTGCCTTTCTGGACTTGTAACTATGTGCATACATAACACACCAGTGAAACTTGACAGAGAAAAGACGGATGGGGGTTCCCAAACTCTAAATAATCTCTCTCTCTCTCTCTCTCTCTCTCTCTCTCTCTCTCTCTCTCTCTCTCACACACACACACACACACACACACACACACACACACACACACACACACACACACACACACACACACACACACAGCAGAATACTGCTTGCCTGGATATTCATCTTTTGGCTATAACTCTTGTTGTTATTGCTGACTGTCCAACAGCCTCCACCATCTCCTATCTCTGCTTTATCCCCCTCTTGCCTCTGTCAGATGAATGCAGGGAACCTGAGATGACATGGAACCCACTCAGCCAGCTGAGACACAGGGCAGAAGGCCCACAAAGCTGCCAGATCATTCTGAAGAAGCGGACAGGTGTTGCAGTTGCTTCTTCCTTCTTCCTCTTCTAGGTGCCAAATAGAGATGAGCATGAAATGAACATTTGGTTCATTTTATTATTTGTTATTCATTTTGTTACCTAGCAAAATGAATAATTAACTGCCCCCTCTAAAAAAACCAAAACGAAATGAAACAGAAATTTCCATTTTGTTCTTGTTCATTTTTCGTACCGCTGGTGTCTCCTACCTGGTGGTGGAGTTGTCCAGTCCTCCTCGCTGGGTTCCAGATTTTTTTAAAAAAGCCAGCAGGCCTGCACTACAGCTGGTAGGTGGGCCATGTGGTCAGCATAAAATAAAAATAAAAATAAAAATAAATTTTAAAAACCCAATCCGGTGTGCGGGCCGTGGTACCGGCCTGCGAGCACCGGACCTGACCCACAGGTCACCAAACTGGCCCCCGCACTGGAAATTTATTTTAAAAAAATGATCTGGCAAACGGCCCCAGTACCAGCCTGTGAGCACCGGCCCCAACCCATGGGTCGCCAACCAGCCCGTGGGCTGGCAAAAGTAAAAAAAAAAAGTGTTTTCTCAAGAGAATGCACAAACTGCCCTCAAATCAGGTGACTTTAAACTGAATTCTAAACCCCCAATCCCGCTTCTAATTTATTGACATAGTGTAACTTTGCCCTTAGTCTCTGCCCCAATTGTCCTCGTGCCAGTCATTCACTTGAAAGCAGTCCTCTGTTTCTGCAGGGAAAAAGATACAAAGCAATTCCTTTAGGTGGAAGGATCACTGATTTGCCCATGTAATTGCATTTGACTGTTCTAAAGTAATGTATAACTATTAGGTGTTACAAACTACCTGTTGATGGCGCCCTCTCTAAGACCATCTCACTAGGTCAGCTATTATACCCAGGCTTCTCACTTACAGGTGTTCACCTCAAGAAAGACCTAGAATGCTACCCCTAGGAACCAGGGTTTCTCAGTGGTATCCACAACGCTATGGAACACATTGACTTTTGGTATATGCCCTGACTCCCTCCCTTCTGACAGTGAGGAAGTGTGTGAAATCTGAGCTTTTCAAATAGTACTTTAAGAGTGTCTTCCCAATGATCTATCTGTTTGACTCTGAATTTTGTTTGTCATTGCCTCTTGGTCCTTCCCCCTCTCTTTTCTTTCTTACGATTTGTGCAATTTTTGTTTGATGGATAGGTATGAGGTTCCAATTTTTACTAGCCACCCAGAGTAATGAGTTGGATATAAATGTAAGTAGTTAATGAATGGATGGATGGAATGGAATGGAAGGATGAATAAAATAAAAAATAAAAAATAAATGTGGTGTGTTACCTGTATAAAAGAAAAAATATATCTGAGATGCACAAGGGTTTTGCTTTATGTCACAGACTTTTTAATCATTCTTATTTACTGTATTTATTTATTGTCACCTGCAGCTTCAGTTCTGTTTCTTTCACCAAAACTACTTGGAACCTTTTCAGTTATTTCACATTCTGCTTATTGCAGGAGCATTAAAAGTACAATAGTACAGTTTTAAAATATCATTCAACCTGCCTTCACTACGAATTTTCCAGCATAATATTTTGACAGAACTTTTATGAATAAGTAATGCTATCAGACTCCTTGCTAATCAGATAGCTAATCGGTGCTTTTAATGTGTTTTAACCAATGCAAATTCCCCTATTTTTCATCTCTCCTTCACTGTACTGGTAGGAGACATAAATGAGTATTAGAGGGGCTATAAAAGCTAAAAAGACTATGTAGGCCTTCCATAAACCTCGACTAGAGATGGGCACGACTCGGGAAAATGACGTTTTCGAGTTGTCGTGTGTCGGAGGCAGTCCGTTTCGGCTCGTTTCCGTTTTTCGTGAAATTTTGCAAAAATTAGTCGGTTCGTTTTTTTGTTTTTTCATTGTCGTTAGTACTGGTTTGGGGGGGGTAGCGGGCTCCTGGAGGGAGCTGCAGGAGTCAGCCAGAGCCACAAGTGACGGACTGGCAGACTCTTTGCACCCGCTGTGTCTCACATACTTGCATGTAGTGCAATGCAAGTAGATCTGGCTTAGGGTTAAAACAGGTTAGCGCAAGGGCTAGGGTTAGGCTAGTTACGGGTGAGGTTAGGGTGAGTATTGGGGTGCATCTGGGTGCCTCTCTGACCCACTTAGAAGGACAGTGTACTGGCGTATGGGTTAGGCTTATGGTTCGGGTTTGGGCTACGATTAGTGGGCTGTTTATGCCCGATTGGCACATCCCAGAAGTCTCTGTGGTCAACCTGGCCAAGTGGCCATGCGATTGGTGCAAGTACACATCTCACACGAATGTGCAGGTGTAAAAAAATAAAATAAAATAAAATAAAATCAACGGAGACTTTTTTTTGCAAGAAAAACCCACTGCTGCTACTGTAAAAATTCAAGCATTTAAACTAGCTAATTTTCGCATGTTTCTGTGGTGCTTTGGTGGGGTTTTGGGCAACGATTTCAAAAAAAAATATTGCGGTCGCCATTTTGGATCCCCCGCACTGCATGGCAAATGGATGCGCCCTCCCAGCCTGGTACAGTCAGCAAAACCTGGCCATGCGATTGGTGGAATGGCTCCAAAACTTTGCATGGTCCACTCCCATGGGCGAGCCCATCATAGCGAATGTGCAGGTGTAAAAAATAAAATAAAATAAAATAAAATAAAATAAAATAAAATAAAATAAAATCAACGGAGACTTTTTTTTTTGCAAGAAAAACCCACTGCTGCTACTGTAAAAATTCAAGCATTTAAAATAGCTAATTTTTGCATGTTTCTGTGGTGCTTTGGTGGGGTTTTGGGCAACAATTTCAAAAAAAATATTGCGGTCGCCATTTTGGATCCCCCGCACTGCATGGCAAATGGATGCGCCCTCCCAGCCTGGTACAGTCAGCAAAACCTGGCCATGCGATTGGTGGAATGGCTCCAAAACTTTGCATGGTCCACTCCCATTGCGAATGCGCAGGTGTAAAAAAATAAAATAAAATAAAATAAAATAAACGGAGACTTTTTTTTGCAAGAAAAACCCACTGCTGCTACTGTAAAAATTCAAGCATTTAAAATAGCTAATTTTTGCATGTTTCTGTGGTGCTTTGGTGGGGTTTTGGGCAACGATTTCAAAAAAAATATTGCGGTCGCCATTTTGGATCCCCCGCACTGCATGGCAAATGGATGCGCCCTCCCAGCCTGGTACAGTCAGCAAAACCTGGCCATGCGATTGGTGGAATGGCTCCAAAACTTTGCATGGTCCACTCCCATTGCGAATGCGCAGGTGTAAAAAAATAAAATAAAATAAAATAAAATCAACGGAGACTTTTTTTTTGCAAGAAAAACCCACTGCTGCTACTGTAAAAATTCAAGCATTTAAAATAGCTAATTTTCGCATGTTTCTGTGGTGCTTTGGTGGGGTTTTGGGCAACGATTTCAAAAAAAATATTGCGGTCGCCATTTTGGATCCCCCGCACTGCATGGCAAATGGATGCACCCTCCCAGCCTGGTACCAGCAGCGCAGCAGTAGCAATAGCCAAGGAGAGGGGGGCGGGGAAACCCCCCCCCAAATAAAACACCCTTCTGGCCTGGTAGGTGCCCTCAGACAGTTTTCGCCTACTTTTAGGTCCGGGAATCGGGTTTTTTTTTTACTTTTAAAAACTTTTTTTCTGTGCCGCTTGGCATTGCGCGATCGCAGCGATGCAAGTAACGAGCACGACAAATCAGACCAAAATTGTTCTTTCGTCGGTTCGAGCTCGAAGTCTGGCAGAGTAATTCCCGTTACCGTTTCCGTAGAGTAACGGAAACGAGTAACGGAAACGGAAACGGGAATACCGCTAAGTCGTGCCCATCTCTAATCTCAACACCTTTTCATAGCTAATCTCAGCAACATTTCCCCCTGTTATTCTCCAGGCCATTGCTTCATTTACAAGTGAAAATTATGGAGCGCTATGGGCATCTATGAGACCACATTGTTACCTTCTTACAATTTAATGCCTCCACAAATTGTAAGGAGGGTGTTTCTCCAGCAGTGTTCTCCGAGCTCAGTTACACCACATAAATGAACCATTTTAGGAATTCAGAGACCACTTCCTAATGGCAGCCAACAAAGACGTTACTGGTATCTTCTTGAAGCAAGTACACATCTCACATGAAGTACTAGCTGCCTCCCAGATTTAAAATACCACTAAGCTTCAGAGGCCTGACATTCCCCAGACCTCATAGTCTTTCATTCTGATCAAATACTTCTCCAACTGAGTGAGTGAGCAGAAGGGAGAAGGGAGGGTCTTTTTCTACCCTTGTGTCTTTGGCAAGTGTACAACACAGACAAAGGCCATTCAGCCTCACACCACTGCCTCCTCACTGTATCTTCCTCCGACTCACCACCTGGCACAACACTGTTGCTGCTTCCCATTTGCCCTCTCCCTTCCCAGCCCCCCTCATGCCGCATTAAGCCCCGCTCCCTCATTGCTGCCACCATGAATCCAGGAAACCAGAGCAGTTTCATCTTTCAGGTAACCCTCCTCTTTTTTTTTCTTCCACTGCCACCCCCGGTAAAGCAATGGGGGAACATGGATGAGGAGGAAAAGAGTGTGGAAGCAAGATCTCAAGGTTCTCTGCCCAACCCTCCTTGCTACTCCTGTCCCATTGGGGATCCCAGCAGGCAGGGACCCTTGCCCTTCTCCCTCCACCTTGCACTGTCCCAATGGACACCTACTTCCACCCAAGTGCTCCCTTGCACCCCCATTTTCTTGTTGCTCACTGGGCCCAGCCCTTCATTGCTCCTCACACTTTTTCTTCTTCGCCTCGTCAATGTTCACCTTAGCTTTTGTATTCGCTCTGCCCAGCCCCTCATGCTCCCCTCCCCCTCCCCTGCCATTTGCTACCTCAGTGCCTTCTGAGTCCTGTGCACAAAATGTCCCCTGCAGTCACACTCTACCTCTGTCTCCCTATACATGACTGTTCTTCCCCACAAATCTGTACTCTCCTCATGCCATAATAGCCCAACCTAATCCAGTTAAATGTCATCTATCATATTGGTTTGCCTCCTCTTCAAACCTTGACTGCACTATGAAGGATGAGAGGATTATGTGGTGCCTCTGGCTGGGTTTGGTGATACCAGGGCACCATGGCACACAGTTTGAGATCTACTAGCCTACTGTGATTTAGTGTGTTCAGAAAAGTAGGATGCATCTGACGGACAGACTCCATCAATACAAGGGACACATCTACAGTTACATCTCCCATTTCACAATGAGGGATATTATGATAAAAATGTAAAGGTTTCCCACACACATGCGTGCTAGTCATGTCCAACTCTAGGGGCGATGCTCATCTCTGTATTCAAGCCGAAGAGCCAGTGTTGTGCAAGTCCATGGTCACGTGGCCAGCATGGCTGCAAGGAAACACTGTTTTACCTTCCTGATTTTTACAGCGGTACCTATTTATCTACTTACATTTTAAATGCTTACAAACTGCTAGGTTGGCAGGAGCTGGGGTTATCAGCGGGGGCTTGCTCTGCTGCGTGGTACCTGGGATTCGAACTTCCGAGCTGCCGACTTTGCAGCCAACAGTTTTCGGAGATTTAGTCCACTGAGCCACCACATCACAATGAGGGATATTATGATAGTAAGACATAAAAGAGAAGCTTGACTATCTTGTATGGAGAGATTGAACATAAATATTATGATTTATTTTCTTTCTTTATAGAAAATAATCCATTTTAAGTGACCTGATTCATGGTGGCTTTAAATCATAGAGCTATGCCAAAGAACATCACTCATCTTTAAACAGATGGACCTCCAACAGAGTTACGGAAAGAGAGAAGGTCAGTCTGACCTGAGATAACAGTACAAATGCATAGTATTTTGTTTTATGACACAGATGGCTTTTTTCTTTATTGGCCAAAGAGCTTTGGATGGAATTGCCATCCGCTTTCTTGTTTCATCTTTTCAATCATCCAGAAAGTTTTTTTTTCCTTAAAAGCCAAATGATATAGAAAGCATATTTCCTACGTACCTCAAATTTATATACTATATAGAAATCATGACATTTTGACTCTTCTTGAGGATAATGATTTTACTCTGTGAATAATAAAAATATTTTACTCTTTTTTCTTTGTGTGTCACCTAACCTTAAAAATCACAAGCCTTTGCCATAATCTCTGTTGCCCAATGGAAAGCACTGAAAGCAACAGAAAGATAGCAAGCATGTGAACATTACAAGTTCATAACAGACATTATCAAAACCATCGGATAAGGCTGTGAAGATTCTCAGTCACCCAGGTGAGTTTATCTGGAAATAGAGTCATGGCTACTAGATGTCTTTTTCTTGAGAGATAGAAACATTTCGCTGCTCATCCAAACAGCTTCATCAGTCTGAATACAGCTAGTGAGATTCCTCCATCTTATAGTAAGCTTTGACCTGGTCTGAAATAGGCTCATAAGATGAACAATGGCCTGAATAGGCTCGTTAGGTAGACAATAGTATCCATAGCCTTAAGGTGATCAATGGCCTAGGGGTCTGAAATCTGTGAAGTATGGGTCCTTAGCTATGGCCTTGGTCGTGAAGGGTTTTTTATTTGTCTGGGTACTATTGAAAGCACACCCTGATAAGTAGCAGATAGACTATGCCTGAGGCCGCCACCTCTCTTGAGGGAGGGAGTTTCAATGCTCGCATGAATGGCTTCCCTCACTCCTCTCTCAAACCACCTATCTTTTCTGTCTAATATGTGTACATCCTCATCTTTGAATGAGTGCCCTTTGTCCTTCAAATGGAGGTGTACTGCTGATTCTGGTCCTGAGCAGTTACCCTTTCTGTGTTGGGCCATCCTTCTATTTAATGCCTGTTTAGTTTCTCCAATATAGAGTCCTGCACACTCCTTACTGTATTGGATCGCATATACTATATTGCTCCTGTTTTGTTTTGGTATTGGATCCTTTGGGTTGACAAGTCTCTGCCTTAGTGTGTTTGTGGCAACGACCAGATTCTTCTGCCGGGTCTGAGTCTCAGACTGATACCTTGTTCTTCTGGGTCAGCACACTGCTTTGTTAAAGGCCCACTTTGGATATCCACAGGCCTTAAGTGCTGTCTTCAGGTGCCTGTCTTCCTTCTTCTTGGCTTCTGTGGAGGTGGGGATGCTCTCTGCTCTGTGGCTTAGGGTCCTGATGACTCCTAATTTGTGTTGTAATGGATGGTGGGAGTCAAACAGTAAGTACTGATCTGTGTGGGTGGATTTCCTGTAAACTTCTACTCCTAGGCCATGGTCGGGTCTGATGATGACTGCACAATCCAGGAAAGCCAGCCTGTTGTCTTGGGTGTCTTCCCTAGTGAACTTAATATTAAGGTCCACCACATTGATTACCGTTTACAGGAAACCCACCCACACAGATCAGTACTTAATGTTTGACTCCCACCATCCGTTACAGCAAATCCAAAAGCCTTCACCACCAAGGCCATAGCTAATGACCCATACTTTACAGCTTTCAGCACCTTAGGCCATTGTTCACCTTAAGGCTATGGATACTATTGTCTCCCTAATGAGCCTATTCAGGCCATTGTTCATCTTATGAGCCTAATTCAGACCAGGGTGACAAGAGGTCAAAGCTGACTGACTATAAGATGGAGGACTCGCACTAGCTATATTCAGACTGATGAAGCTGTTTGGATGAGCAGCAAAACATTTCTATCTCTCAAGAAAAAGAAGTCCAGTAGCCATGACCCAGCATTGGATAAGGCCAACCTCTTTGTTACTGCTCTGTTTACCAGATAACAGTCTTGGGAAGGAAATGCTTACAGCCACATGAGACAATCGTTCCCAGTAAAGTAACACAATACAATAAATGTGGTACCATCTTAGAAAAATTGAGGATGTAAACCCAAGCATAGACACAATGTTACACACAAGTTTGAAAAATAGATGTATAATCCTGAAGACTGTACTCATAGTATACAACGCAAAATAGGAATAGGAATAGGAATAGGAATCTTTATTGTCATTGCCCCCTTTCAGGAACAACAAAATTTTTTCCCCTTTCCTTTCCTCTTGATTGACATTTAGGAAGACTGTGACTTCAGCTGATAATTTCTAAGATCAGACCATGAAATAAGATATTTATGGTCCCTTCCAGCCACTGAACGTCTTCTGCATGTTAAAAGAATATGCAAATGCATTTCAATGATGCATACGCTACCCATTCACTGCCACTGCCAGAGTTTGCTACCTTGTTACCCTACTGAATGTTTACTGATGTTTATCTAAAAAAGTTTTATACAGGTACAGGTGTAGATGCTACATAGGAGACCTGGCTCTCATTGGCTAGGTCAGTTGCTTACATGTGCAAGATGTCCATGTGTGTACAACTAGAAAATTCAAGAGAAAGAATACTTTCTGATGGTTATCAAATGGATGTTTGTCAGCAGAGTTTGGCTGTAGTTGAGTGTGACTTACCAGTATAGCTTCATGATGCTTTCTGTAAGTTTATTCAACACATGAAAGATATCATATACACCACCAGTAAAAGCTGCATTATAGTGAGTCACACTGTTGACTTCTCTGGCTCAATACCATCTTGTCTGACCACCAGCAGCTATCAAATATGGATTCTAAGTAATTCTCCTACCTAATACCTTCAATTAGCAATCTAATAAACAGCTGCCAGTCTAATATAGCTGTATCCAGAACATGTGGGCTTGGCCCAAGTAATATGTGTACTGTTGAAAACTGCCTTGCAGAGAAAAATGAAATTGTTTTTGCTAAAACATACTACTGTGCCATGGGATCCAATAAGTTGTTGCACTGAAGGGACAGGTGTGCCCTATAGGTATAGTTGTGAAAATCCACATGCTTTTAAAAGTAAGGCAGTTGTGCCTGTCACGTAACAGCTTTAAGATTTTCATAATGATCCTTTGTGGAAATTGTAGATAAAGACCCATTAAAAAGAAGCAAATGAAAAAGAAACTTGTTCAAAAATTAGGACAAGGTTAAGAGTATTGTTTGAGGGAAGACAGTGATAATGTGTTAATGTGATGACACTTATAATGGGTTATTGCTCAATCTAGATTCTCTACAGATCTTGCATAAGCAGGAACAGTCATGTATACAAGGTCTCTAGAATAATGGACAAGTTTAGGTACAGTAAAATGGTAAAGTAATCAGGTCAAGATTGCTTTAGGACAATGTGGCAAAGACTGGGGAAGATGGTGGTTAAGAACAGACTAATTGCAGAGAGAGAATTAGCACTGTATGGAAGAGTGTGTGACACGGATGAGTTAACATAATTCCAGGTTTCTGTGTAAAGACAAAAGGAAGAGAAAGTGTTCTCATGAAAATGTGGTGTTTAGCAGCCAAGGAACAGGAGGATGGGCTAGGGCTCTGTACACCTGCATGGAATCTTCTGGAAGTCAGTAGGCCACAGTCCAACTGTATTAGTGGTTAGGACTAGGCCTTGATACTAGGAATTAGAGATGGGCACGAAACGAACAATTTTTCGTTTCCATTTTTGTTTTTTTGTTTCATTACGTAACAAAACGACGAACAAATTTTGTCTCTAAAATGAAACAAAACGAACAGAAACACCGGAAATTTTGTCATGCGTTTCATTTCCGTTACTGCAATATGAGTGAATTGCTTAAAATCCTAAAAAAAAAAATCACAAAAAATGAAATAAATGGTAACGAAATGGTAACAAACGAACGAAAATGAAAATGAATTTTTGCAAAAATTCATGAAAAACGGAAACGAACCGAAACGGACCCTACAAACGACAAACGACAAACGAAATGCCATTTTTTTATTCATGCCATCTCTACTAGGAATTATCTAGGTGCACAGCAGTCTGGTCTAGTCCTTGTCCATTCCTGGCATTTTCTGCCAAACTCCAATAGCCATGTGCACATCTTGGAGAAGTTACTTGATCTCATTGTAGATCTCAACCAGCATGGAGAATGGGCATGTAGGTAGGGGTTTTCCGTGAACACTACTCCAAAAAGTAAGATATCCCACCCCACACCTGCTCTTTAACACTGAGAGGTGGGTTCCTAGCAAATCAATCTGGATACTTCACTTATTCAGCATTGATAGCAGCACTTCAGTTGTTTTAATATGCCAGAATATGAGGATCATCTTCGTCCAGAAGTATTTGGTTTCATCCTTATATAAGAGATGCTCCTCATAGTCTGATGCTGAACAATGCTCAGAAACAGCTGACAGGGCTTTGGAAGTGGAAAATCAGCAGTCACAGATCTACCTGTTGTCTTCATATTCTAAATGTTGGTTTTATTTCATTTTTATGCTGTTTTGTGATTGTAATAAATATAAATAGCTACGTCAGTTATTTATCTGGCCAAGGAACCAGAAGTTGGAAGTTTGATTCTTCATTTTGTCTCCTGTGACAAAAGGCAATCACTTTTAAATTTTCTGGGTCCTAGAGGCTGGGGATTTGGCACCGGGGAGCCATTTTCAGAGGGCTCCTGCTGAGCTGTCAATGGCTGGACCCCTTTAATATTGGCCCAGTCAGTATCTTGGAATGTGTTGCCACACAAGTGTTATTCAATATCAGATTTCCCTTTCACTTCTGTGCACTTCAGCCATTAGATGCCCTTTCAGCTTTAATATCCTTGTGTCAATTAGTGATACAGTATTTGCACTTGTTCTTTGCTGTCCCTTGATAGCTGATGGAGAGCTTTCTGTCTTGGGAGTTTCATCCTCCAGCACAATGTCATGTTTCATTTTGTATTGTCTCAACATGGGTTTTTCATGGCAAAGAAAATTCAGTTGGGGGTTGCCATTGGCACCTACTGCAGAGCACTAACTGCTCTGCTTTCATTTGATCTCAATGATCACACCTGCTGGAAACAAACCAAAGCAGAGTGATCTTACCCACACCTAAAACATTGTTGCATCTGATAGGAAGCCAGAAAAGTACTGGTACAAATAGCCTAGGGATGTTTGGTTTCAGCTGACAGTGATTCAAACAGTGGTTCAAATTGCCATTGTTTGAGGTGAAGGTACTCACAATGACATTATCCCTAGCCAATCCACAAGGAGGATGCAAAATTGCTGTTGGTTCTGTTGAAAGTTGGAAATTGTGTGGCGTGAGGGTTATGTGGCTCACCCACTTCATTAGTTACTATTAGGGATAGGCATGAAACAGAAAAGTAACATATTTTGTTTTTCATTTCATTTTGAGCCCATCCCGTTTCATTTCATTTCTTTCTTATTATTTTTTTATAAAATTTGTAGAAAATGAAATGAAATGAAACAAAATGGCTCCCCTGGGTCCTAGAGGCACCAGATTTGGTACCTGGGAGGCCTCTGAAAATGGTTGGGTGGGCAGTTCCGGGTGATCGTGCTGCCCACCCAACCATTTTCAGAGGGCTCCTGCTGAGCAGTCAATGGCTGGACTCCTGGTGCCGACTGGTCCAGTATTAAAGGGGTCCAGCCATTGACAGTTCAGCAGGAGCCCTCTGAAAATGGCTCCCTGGTGCAAAATCCCCAGCGTCTAGGACCCAGGAGAGTCACCTCCGCACCCCCTCCCAGCTGAGAGGAGGCAGGGATCACCGGAGCTCCAGCAGAGACCTACCTCCTCCTCTTCCCTCTCCAGGGTTCCAGCAGCAGGGGCCACCCTACAGATAAGTGACCCCTTTTACAGACAGAATGAAATGGCTCATTTCAACAGAAAAATGGCCATTTTGTTTCATCTGAAACGAAATGCTGCTTCCTCATTTCATTTCATTTCGTTTTGTTTTGTTATGCAATGAAATGACAAAACAGCATTTCATTTTTTTGTTTCGTGCCCATCCCTAGTTACTATATGTCACTTCACCTCACTCTGCATCAGAGTATGAAAAAGTTACATTTTCAGATTGGTAATTCCAGGAGCTACAAGGCATGTCAGTGGGAAGATTGTGGGAGTTCTGCTCAAAAAAACTTCCCTCCCAATTACTGCCATGGGACAAAGGGAATAAAATGCCACTCATGCATTCCTCGTTGGCCAAGGAAATTTGTAAATTCATCTTATATTCTTCTCTTTTCCTTCCACCTTACCTGATCCCCTACAATTGATATTCGATGGTATTAGCTAGGATTTTTCGGGCTCTTCTTTGCCTTTCCTCCACGGTTCCTGAAAGATGAAGTGGATCTTTTGAAACCTCAACACACAAAGCACTCCACTGATTATGCCAAGGCTAAACACATTTATTCCGTATGAGAGCGAGAGCGAGAGAGCCATCTCCTGATAGCTATCACACAAAGGGAGGCTGCCAGAGATGCTGTTATTGAAAGAGGAGCTGTGGAATGCAAAGTACAGCAGCCCGTCGGATTCCTCACAAAGCTATGCCTATTCATAACCGGATGGATGTGTGGCTGGCACAGATTGCTCAAGCAGCACACAAGGTCACTTGGGGAAAAGTTAGCCTCTCTTGCAAAAAAGAGAATGAGTTTGCTCATCACAAGAGCTAACAGATTGTCTAAGATCATCCGCGCAGATGAACAGAAAGGCGAAAAAGGTTGGAATGGAAAATGATTTCAGAGGCCGAAACAAACAGCCCCAGCAACAGCCAGCCACGGAGAAGAGACGGAGAGAGATTGAAGGATGAACATGCACCCTTCCTTTGTTTGGGAGAACACAGAGTCATGCCATTGTGATGGAGCCAGGAGGAACAGATCCTATCTCTCCTCTTTGTTCTTTATTATCAAACCACGTGTTGATGGGATACCACCCAAAGACGGTTACTTCACATCCCTCTCATTGCGGTTCGTGGTCCCGCTTGGGACCGGTACGAGAAAATGTTACTCCACGTCCATTGCATGATGGCGGAATCTCATCCCGGCCACACCCCCTGAACTGGGAATTAAGTGTGAAGAGCCATACTTCTCCTTGACCTTGGGAATTCTCTTGTCTCAGTTCCTGTTTCGAGACAAATGCTCCTGAAGTAAGGCTTGTCATGCAGTGTGTGCATTCTCCATCTAGTGGCAGGAGTGCAAAGTTGTATTCTCCAGTACAATCCCAATGGCATAAACAATGCATCACAGATTGGGAAGAAGGCATGAAACCAGGAGTTTTGCCACTTAACACATGAAAGGCAAAGTTGCGGAGATTCAAAATATCAAAAAACGGAAGGTCAGACCGAAAAAGGGGGGGAAATGAAGGCAGGGAAGTACAGATGTTGTCACGAAACAAGGCTGTGAAGTAACAGTCATCACTATACTATCAATCATGCCCGTGGGTAAACGGAAACAGAGACAGAACCAGGACAAGAACACGTGACCGTGAACAACGTTATCACAAAATGAACGTAATCTTGGAATGAGGAAGGATGTGAAGTAACCATCAAAGATTGACCTAGGGAGCAACCATAAGGTGCATTTGGAATCCCCACTCTCTCAACAGAGGTTTAAACTGTAGCACAGAGGAAAAGCCGGTGTACATGCCCTAAACTTCTTGTAGCTATAGCCATCCTCTCTCTCTCTCTCTCTCTCTCTCTCTCTCTCCCCTCCCTCTCTCCCTCTCCCTCCCTCCCTCTCTCTCTCTTGCGGTGTGGTGGGTGGGTGGCTGTGGCTGTTGGGTGGGTAGTGGTGGGATGCTCCTGCTGGATGGCTCAGTGGTTTAGGTCTCTGATGGCATGACACCAGAATTCCGTTGTCCACCGTGCCTCCCTGACTGGGCTGGGCTAGATGATCCCTAGGGTCCCGTCCAGCTCTGCAGTTCTGAGATGATGATGATGAGTTTCATCATCTCTGTTTCAGCTTTCTTTCTGAAGCTTGTGGATGTCCAAAGCTATATGGTTTCACAGAAACGTCACACACTGTTGCAAGAATAAGCTGTGGAAGAGGGAAATATTTGTAACTGTTGAAACTCACCAGTGTTCCTACATGCAGTTATACATATACTGCTCCTTTTTCTCTCAAAAGATGTCAAAAGATACCTGGATTTATTGGGACTCATATTCAGAGGGAGGCATGTTCAGCAAGTGGAGATGATAAAGCTGCTTAGCTCCTGACCTACTAGAAGGTACTCATGTTGTAAGCTTGAGCAAATTAGTTTGGAAGACATCCACTCCAAAGCTTCCTAGATAGAGATGGGCACGACTCGGGAAAATGACGTTTTCGAGTTGTCGTGTGTCGGAGGCAGTCCGTTTCGGCTCGTTTCCGTTTTTCGCGAAATTTCGCAAAAATTAGTCGGTTTGTTTTTTCATTTTTTCGTTGTCAGTACTGGTTTGGGGGGGGTTGCGGGCTCCTGGAGGGAGCTGCAGGAGTCAGCCAGAGCCACAAGTGACGGACTGGCAGACTCTTTGCACCCGCTGTGTCTCACGTACTTGCATGTAGTGCAATGCAAGTAGATCTGGCTTAGGGTTAAGACGTGTTAGCGCAAGCGCTAGGGTTAGGCTAGTTACGGGTGAGGTTAGGGTGAGTATTGGGGTGCATCTTGGTGCCTCTCTGACCCACTTAGAAGGACAGTGTACTGGCGTATGGGTTAGGCTTAGGGTTCGGGTTTGGGCTACGATTAGTGGGCTGTTTATGCCCGATTGGCACATCCCAGAAGTCTCTGTGGTCAACCTGGCCAAGTGGCCATGCGATTGGTGGAAAATTTGCATAGTCCACTCCCATGGGCAAGCCCATCATTGCGAATGTGCAGGTGTAAAAAAATAAAATAAAATAAAATAAAATAAAATAAAATAAAATCAACGGAGACTTTTTTTTGCAAAAAAAACCCACTGCTGCTACTGTAAAAATTCAAGCATTTAAAATAGCTAATTTTCACATGTTTCTGTCGTGCTTTGGTGGGGTTTTGGGCAACGATTTCAAAAAAAATATTGCAGTCACCATTTTGGATCCCCCGCACTGCATGGCAAATGGATGCGCCCTCCCAGCCTGGTACCAGCAGCGCAGCAGTAGCAATAGCCAAGGAGAGGGGGGGCGGGGAACCCCCCCCCCAAATAAAACACCCTTCTGGCCTGGTAGGTGCCCTCAGACAGTTTTCGCCTAGTTTTAGGGCCGGGAATCGGTGTTTTTTTTAACTTTTAAAAACTTTTTTTCTGTGCCGCTTGGCACTGCGCGGTCGCCGCGATGCAAGTAACGAGCACGACAAATCAGACCAAATTGTTCGTTTGTCGGTTTGAGCTCGAAGTCTGGTGGAGTAATTCCCGTTACCGTTTCCGTAGAGTAACGGAAACGAGTAACGGAAACGGAAACGGGAATACCGCTAAGTCGTGCCCATCTCTATTCCTAGATGTACTAATTTCTTCTTTCCGCATGCTAGAAAGCTGCCTATCACCCACACCAATGCCATAGAAGGGAGAATATTTTCCTTTTCTGGCCCCTGTCTCTTTCTTCATTGACATTCTGGCATGTAAAATAAGCTTTTCTGGTAACTGAGGTGTCCTTCAGAAATTTGAGAGAATTAGATCATATAAAGGAAGAATTAGAAAGGAACATAAATAAGACTGCTGACATAACAAAGGATGTTTATACACGACCCCTAAACTCCTGGGCAAATGGCTCCCAGCTCCAGAGCTTAAAAATGTTTCCCCACCAGCTCTGGAGTTTACAGGAAATTAAGTGCGACCACGCCCACTTTAGCGCATCCCAGCGCACCTTTCAAGTACCTGCTCTCTGGAGGTGAAAATTCTTTGATGCGGTGTAACGATAGTGAGTGCGGGGCTCTCCTCGCTTCTGTTTGTTGTTTTTTGGCTCCCACCCCTTTAAGAGCTACTTAAGAGACTGGAATGTTGCCGTGGAAAGAGCGAGAGGCAAAACGGAGGTGAGCCACGTATCTTTTCTTCCTGTTTTTTCTCCCTCCCCTCACACAGCCAGCAGCCAGGAGTGCAGAGGGGTTGGGAATGCAGGAACAGCGACAAACCCCAAAGATCTTTGGTCCAAATTTAAGTGGCCAGCGGATCTTAGGGGTGGTGTGAAAAGGCTCAAAGATGCAAGCAAACAAAGAGGAGTGCACATCCAAGTCAACAATAAAGGAATTGGTTTTGTTTTATACATGAGATATTTGTTGCAAGCTGAGCTACGAGGATTGAACAGCTGATGAAAATAAGAAGATACAAAATAATATATATATTTTTAAAAGTCCAGGAACAATATTATTTTGAAAACAGAGGCAAACTTGATAAAGATAGATAAAAACTGAGACTGAAGAACAAGTATAATAGTGTCAAGGAAATGAGAAGAAAGCATTGTATAAACACATAAGGAAGACATTTGAAAAATGTGCCAGTATTAACACACACATAAAAAGCTGTTTACAAGAACAGCAACAATAAGACGGGAATATAAATCAAAGGCAGATATAAAGGAACAAAGCCACAGATAATCCAAAATCAAAAGATTGTTGTGGTAATATATTTTTTTAAAAAGCCACCACAAACCAAACCAAAGAACCAGGAAAAATGCATGCATTATTATAATATGTTTTTCCTTAGTGGGCCATTTTCAACAGCTAGAGTTCAGTGCTCAAGATACAAATGTCTGCATATAAATTTAATATGAAAGAATTTGTAAGAAGCAACCCACACACCTATGTTCATTTGAGGATAAGCCCTGTATTCTACAGGTACTTCAACTGAAGTATAAGCTGTAATTAAGGACTGGAATCATTAGAGTAATTGGGTGCTGTCCTGTTGAGCAAGGGAGACAAGACATTTTAGCTCTTGGTACTTATAAAAATGACTGCACAACCCAGAAGTGTCATAGTGTCTGCCAATCCCAGGGGAGGATATGCCAGAAGACAATTCTGGAGCTGCAGCTTGACCTCAGGTTTCCATTTCAAACATCACTTATAGCCTTAAAACAAAGGAGGACACAAAGACAGCGATGTGTGTTCAGGATCTCTTACAGCATACTCAACGTGTTTTTTCCATTCCACTGATCTTCTACTAGGGAGAAAATAGATGTAATTACAGGTACATCTGCAGTCCTAACCACACTCCGGAATGATTTTCTTCTAATTCTCCAGCTGTGAAGCTATCCACTATGCTCAGGGGATCTAATTAGACTACGAAGTTTGCTTTCCTGGTGGGCTTTAATAAGCACAGTTCATTCCAGAACTTTACCAACACGAGTCAAAGGCCTGCAACTGTATACAACCAATGATGTGGGCATGTAATGCATAGTTTAGTAATATAATTGCACTTAACACTTACCATATTATGGAGACCCTGTTGGAACAGAAACAGTGGCTATGGTATCAGAGGTAATGGCTCCATTAATGCTGATCTGTAGGGGTCAGAGGAATAATGAAGGGGCTAAAGGGCTAATATTCAGCCTGAGTGCAAACACCAGCTTTATGGAAGTTATATATATTAAAGCTCTTTTGTGTTAACCATCTGCTTATCATGCTGCCCCAGCTGGATGTAATATGCAACAATTGCTCACTTCATAAATAACTCAGCAGGCTAAAAAAGATACTGTGTTACAGTTGTTTTAGAAGGCAGAGAAGTTTCTTTGCAATAGAGTGAGTACAACTTCCATCTGTTCCAGATGGCCTTTTGCAATTCTTTGGAGGCTCCTCATTCTTTATTTTTGATCACCCCCGTGTCTTGTAACTATAAGTCACATCAAGAGAACACAATAATAACATGAGGTTCTTTTTGTAACAGTGACAGGCCATGAAGTCAAGATTGGTTGTTCTCCAAAGGAGTCACTCCAGCTTGGCTACCAAGCTTCTCCCAGGTCGGTTCTGAAACAAACTTCCATTGGCAGATGCATGCAGATATCTACCGGCTTTGATTGTGAGACATCTACTATCTTCTACATATACACACAGGTGATTCCCATTGTACAGTACCTACTGGCCATCTTGTGCCAGGTTTGATGCTTTGCATTATTCACATTTGGCCACCAACTTCAGATCATGTACCTGATTTTCACACCTGTGTACAAATTCCATGAAATAATGTGTCTTATCACCCCATGTACACTAGACTAATTTTATAATAAATAACCATAGAAAGGGAGAGTGACACATTGAATTTTCCTCATTCCTAATTAATGCATGGACATCAGACTATGCATGTCCGTTGGTTCCCATTATCACAACTTTTCCCACTGTAGGCTTATGTCAGGTTTTGCTGTTTCAATTATAGTAACACTTTCTAAATTAACATTTTAAAATTCATACATACAAATTCATATTTATGCACATGAGTTAGCAAATGCTATACAAAGGTGCCCTTTTGTCATTTTGGAGAGAAGTGCAATTGCTTTTTTTGGTAGATAATTAGTAAATGGCCTGAAGTAGGAATGGGAACAAATTGGAAATACAGCAATTCTTGATAATTCATGGTTTATCACTCTCTGTGAAGATTCTCAGTCATCCAGGTGAGTTTATCTGGAAGTTGAATCATGGTGACTGGACTTTTTTTTCCTTGAGAGATCAAAATATTTTGTTTCTCATCCAAGCAGCTTCGTCAGTCTGAGGAAAGTTAGTGGTGAGTCCTCCATTATATAGTTCGCCTTCATTTCACATCACCCTGGTCTGAATAGGCTCATAGGTTGGACAATGGCCATAATAGGCTTGTTAGGAGGACAATGGTCTAAGGTGTAAATTCAGAATTTATATAATTTTGAAACATTAAGAAAATGGAAGAAACATATAGGAATGTTGGCCCCTCCCATATCACCTCTCTGTCCCATTTTGGAGCACCCTAATTTTAAATCACAATATAAATTTGAACAATTTAGACACTGGACTGAGATTGGAATCTATAGAATCAGGGAATCATTTGAATCACAGAAGCCAAAAACCATCAATCAATTAGAACAGAGAACAAGAGTAATTAAATCTAATTGTTATTAATTAAAACAGATAAGAAATTCCACAATGAAATTATACCAAACACAGGACCCAGTGAGATTATTGCTGTGTGGAAAAGGATAAGAATGCAAACAAGGGCTTAACTTCAATAATATATAAATGTTTTAGATAAAGAATTTGCCAGAGGTTTAGGGTCTAAAATTGTCTTGGAAACAAATTTAAATGGTATTATACCAAATGAATTATGGGCAAGGATTTGGACTGGGTATCCATATAGACCAATCTCAGCAAAAGGAAAGGAAACAATTTTAAAGACAGTACACGGATGGTATTCCTACCCCACAAAATTGCACAAAATTAACAAAGGAATCTGAGATATGTGTTGGTGTAATTGTGGGTATAAAGGTACTTTAGAGCATATGTGGTTGGTGTGCCCAAGGATAGAAACATTTTGGAATAAGGTAATTAACTGGTTAGAGAAACTAACTAAACAGAAAATAGTTCCAAATTAAATGTTGTTATTTTTCCATTATTTACTGGGGGAAATGAAAACTATCTAATAAAGAATTTTTAAAAGAAGAACAGGTGATACCCTTAGCCTACTAGAAAAATAACAAAAAGTTGCTAATATTTTGAAGGCAAAAACTCTCTTCTTCAGAGCTGTACCAAGAGGTTAAAATATGGCAAAAGATGGAGTTGTCAGGAGTTATTTCTTAGATGTAAAGTCTTTGGCAAGATGGAAAATATGCCAGGTAACACTGAGATAGGAGACAAAAAGGTTAGGGGCTGTTATTCCTTGTTGGGAGAGTTTAAATCAATACTGCTGATAATCAGGGATGAGATGAAGCTGTGCATCTACTAAGGATGGTGAAACTGTGTCCCTGTTTTTATTTAAAATAAATCAATGCATTTAGCATATAGGGGATTTGTGTTCTGGGAAGTAGGAGTGGGGCAAAGAGATGCCTCTTTTTCATACCTGCTGTATCGACACAGCAAGAACCTCAAAGAAGCATAAGCAAGGGAATGGAATATATTTCAAAGAATCATCAATTAACTTTAATTGAGCTCCCCTAAGGTTTAGAGGTTTGGGGATACTTTTCTCTCATTTGTTGCAAAGCAGCTTTCTTGGTACAAGTTCCTATGCATTGCAAAGTGTATTTTTGAAAACACTAAAAAGGAACAAGTAAAATTGCCTGTCAGGCTCTGATAGTTGGGATTCAGCCCAGGAGGCATTTCCATTTCATGAGTGGGAAAGCCCACCTGGTGGTATTCCTTCTGCCTAAATCCACATGCTCCAGACTCCAGACCCTGGAATCTAACCCAGCCTGGGTTACCTATTATTTCCTTTAATTTACTCGGCTTGTTTATTCCTGACTTGGTGCTGCCTGTTCATCTCCACTTATTTACTCCTGGTTCCTTGGATAATTCCTGTTTGCTTTGGCAATTCTGGGAGCCAGTTTGTGCCTGGGCCGCCCGCCCCCCCCCCACCCGCTTTCGGGTTTCCCCTGATGAATAGCTCCAAAGTGGCCCAGAGGGGTCCTTAATTCGGGCATCTTTGTCCAAGCCTGTTTGACTATCTCAGACATTTGCTGCAAGGCTGCCTGTGGCATTGCCACTTGGAGATTAAATGCAGCAAACTGCCCCTCCCCACAAAGCATGTACCAGGTAATCTGATTATTGTTATTATTTAGGTTGGCAATAGCTTGTATCGCTGCTAGGTCATGGAATTCCTGTAGGAAGGCCGCATATTGTGAGGGTGAAACCATTTCCTTGATCAGTGCCTTCCAATCTGCTGGCAGCAAATCATTATTGTTAGCCAAGCCTTCCACCAAGGACAGTGTGAAGCAACTCTGCAGCCCATTTTCACGGACACTTTCCTGTAGTTCCTTGCCCCCCCCCAGCCCGGAAGAATGAGGCGGACAATGGCATTGGGTTAAATAGGGCGACAACTTTATTAAGCAACATTAACTGTAAATAAATCAAGGGGGCCTACGTAGTGAATAGGTTGGGAAATATAACTCCAAAGGAGATCGATGTCACCAATTCCCAATTGAGATCCTTGCTGAAGGCACGCCACCCACCTGTTCAGCGCACCTCCAACCTCCAAATATATATATAGTTCAGGGCCGCCCTCTTTCTCCTATCTGTTCAGATTGTATTGCTGTGACTTGCTCACTTCCTATTTATGAATAGAGGGCTACCAAGCACCCAAAGGGGATGCCACCAACATCTCAACCATCTAGCGGACCTATTCACTACCTGCCACGGCAAAGGGGCTACTTGTATGCCCCTTGCCCCCCACCACACAGCCGAGCACGGCTGAAAGGCCCCCTTGGAAATCGCTCAAGAATATATCCAACCCTGCCAGGGATAAGTGAACTCCATCCTGTCGAAATAGCTCCGGTTTGCGAAACTGCAACTGTGGATGCCGAATGACATCTCCAAGTTCATTGAGCATTGCTCTGCGAACTTCACGATTAACACCCTTACGGGTGCAATCGACCTTTCCCAGATGGCGAGCATCTCTCCAAAACATCCGTGGAACAATCTCAGACCATAAGAGTTTCATGTCTGGAAAGCGGTGCTTCAGGAACCTCAGATTAGCAATGACCTGTAAAATGAGCTCTTTTCCTGGCCTCGTAGCCAGATCATTTCCACCAAGATGCACAAGCAAGATAGCTGGAGGGTGGACCTGGCAACTCTGCAAAACTGTGGGCAAGAAGCTTTCCCAAAGCATGCCTCTTCTCCCTCGCCAATTGATCCACACCGCTGGCCCTAGACCCAGGTCACGGCCCCAGCTGGACCTCCATGCATGCACCGCTGCCCAGTAGACAAAGCTATGTCCGCAAACCAGTATGCGGACCCTGTTGAACGAGAATAAACCTGCAAAACAAGAAAACAAAGAACCAGCCAACTACCTGCCCTAGTATTCGGGCAACTTTCGCACAAATAACTTATATTTCTGAGACCTCCACCGCCCCACCGCCTGTATTTCTGGAGCAGAGTAGCCCAGAACCGCCGCTGTGGAGGCCTCTCCAATTCGAAACAAATGTGTCCCAAAACGCTGGGTGTCTACACCTGCCCTTCGCAACCCCTCCAAGGTCAAACACCAAAACTGGAACTTAGTGAGAGGGGTGCCATCCTTGTGTGCAAACAAGAACCCATCCGCAGAGCCCCGAACGGCTATGTACTCCGTCGTGGCTCTGTAAGGGCACAAAATCGGGTCAAAACACTTACCCAGCCAGATAATCTTACCCTCGCCCTTTTGGTCAGTTTTGGACCTCCGCAGAGTCCCTAAAAGTTGATCATCTGAAATTAACAAGTCATTAAACCACAATGCACTGCTGGATAAATCCCCTTTCGCTGCTGCTGCCACCAACTCGCTTATCTTAAATGCACCAAAAAAGGCCAGAAGTGATGCGGCCCTAAATAGCGTGACCTCAAAGCTATCCTGACATATTCTTTCCCAACCAGTGCTCAGCTGTCTCAAAACCATCGGTGAAACCGGAACCCTCTGGTCTGCTTGCTTGCCTCTTTCCCTGGCCCATCCTTCAATCATTTTTGCTACCCTACCATCAGCAGTTGGGTGCACAAATCCCATCACTTTCGCATAAAAGGCCACTGCCGCCATCCGGCCTTGGATGGACCGAGGTGCCAGGCCCTTCCTGTATAGATGCACCGCATACTGTACCAGTATCTCCGGGTCTGCTGGCCACGCTCTCCACCTATCCTCTCCGGTGCAAAAATGCTAGAACTCGATGCAGGCTGCTGCATAACACTTTCTGGTTCTAGATCCCAAAGTCAGACTCATCGCTCGGTGTGCTTCCACCCGCCAATCCTCCAAACCTCCTCTGGGAGCTCCTCTGGGTGGGGCGCCGCCGCTGGTGCCAACACCCTGAACCTCGCCATCTGTTGGCGGGAAAGGGCGTCAGCCAGTTCATTCTGAACGCCCAGCACATGTACGGCATGAAATAGCACGTTAAGTCTCAAACACCTTAACGTAAAGACCCACAACAATGCCATGACCCTGGGAGATCGCGGTGTCAAGGTGTTAATAATCTGGACCACTGCCATATTGTCAAACCAGAACGTGACTGCAGTGTTGGCCCAATGATCTCCCCAGAGCCACAGGGCACCTAAAATTCGAAAAAAACTCCAAGAACGTCGGATCCCTCATCACTCCCTGCTCGACCCAGGCCTCCGGCCACTGTCCTGAGCACCACCGCCCTTGAAAAAACATGCCGAAGCCCAACACCCCCGAAGCATCGGTTTGCACTTGGAGGTCAGAACCTAACTAAAAATCGGATTGCCAAAACGAGATCCCATTGAAACCATCCAAAAACTGCAGCCAGGTCTGCAGATCCTCCTTTACTCCCCCTGACACTCTTCGCCTATGATGAGGCTGTTTCAGCCCAGCCATGGCATCGCATAACCTATGTAAAAACACCCTGCTGGGAGCAATAACCCGACATGCAAAGTTAAGGTGCCCAGCTAAAACCTGCATCTCCCTTAATGTAACCTTGCCCTTGCCCAACATGGCTCTAATCCTGCTTTTCAATTCCTTCAGTTTGTCCTCTGCGAGCTTGCTTGTCTGCTGAACTGTGTCCAATTCTATACCCAAATAAGTCAACCTGGTGGCCCTCCCTTCAGTTTTCTCATCTGCAAGAGGCACCCCCAATTCTGCTGCCATCGTTGCAAATGCTGCCATCAACTTGGCACACTGACCCGTTCCTGCCTTCCCTGCAAATAAAAAATCATCAAGGTAATGCACAACTTGCCTAGACCTGCTCCTGCGCCTAACCACCCATTCCAAGAAGGTGCTGAAACATTCGAAAGCCACGCAAGAAATCGTGCACCCCATAGGCAAGGCTCTATCCACATAATATAAGCCATCAAACTGAAAACCTAACAAGTCGAAATCCTTGGGGTGAACAGACAGAAGGCGGAAGGCTAACTTAATGTCACATTTGCCCAGCTCTGCACCAAGGCCACATGCCTTCACTATGTTCACCGCTGCATCAAAAGATGTGTAACGGACGCTGCAGAGCTCTTTGGGGATCTTGTCATTAACTGACTCCCCCGCTGGGTAGGACAGATGGTGAATCAAACGGAACTCTCCTGGCGCCTTCTTGGGCACCACTCCCAAAGGGGAAAGCTGAAGGTTATCAAATGAGGGCCTTGCAAAAGGCCCTGCCACCCTTCCTTCTCTCACTTCCTTGCCTATCTTGTCCCATACAATGTCCTCATGACCTAAGACAGACTTCAGATTACGAGCCGAACTCCCTGTCCGTTCACCCTCGCAGGAATCCAAAAACCAACAGTGAAACCTGAACTCAAATACGCAGCCGCCCTCGCATCAGGGTAAGACCGCAACCATTCACATAAAACCTCCACTCTAACTGGGCTGGGGCCCTTTTTGAGGTGTATTGTTGCCCTGAGGCCTCCTGCCTCCTCCTCCATCCCTGTTGGGACCCCCATTCCCCCTGCCTCGCACACACTGCAAGGTGGGGTGGAAACCGCTGCACAGGGAGCATTGATGTTTAAACTTGCAGGGACATCTGGTACAGGTACCCTTGTTGTTGTAATCCCAACAGACCAGGCGGGGTTGAACCAGCTGGGCTGCTCCTTGGCGGGTCACATTTATGGGGCCTGTGCGCTGAATCAAGTGCCCACAGTCAAATCGTTCTCCCCCAACTGGCCTGTGTGGGGACATGATACACAACCAGAGTGCATCATGGGGCTTGTCCCATGGCAAATTAGGGCGGTGCGCCGCCCTCGTTCGAGAGCCTTCGTCATAGGCCAACCAACCTGACCCTGGGAAGTCTGCATGGGCCCTGTGCATCAGGTCTACATATTTGAATAAGGAGTAAGCCCTTTCAGGCCGCGCCCTGGCAATCACTCCCGCATACACATAAAATGCCTGGACCGAGTTCCCCCAGCAACGATCTGGCTTCTTCCATTTAATCTTCTCCTTATCCTTGTCATCTAGCCTTTTATACTTACTATCCTCAATCTCCCTGTTCAGCAGCTTGAACAAATCCACATATTCACCCCTTATCAATCGTGGCCTGCGATAAGTGATCCCCTAATGGCAAGGATTCATCTTCATCGGGTAGATCAGCATAAGCTCCAGTGCTCCCCCGCTCAGGCTCAGACCGAGGTCCCTAACCCTGTGGGATGTGATCCCCATCTTCCATCTGTGTTTCCACTGAGATTGGCCCCACTTGGGTCTGGGTACCAAACTCTGCCCTGACCGGGGGGCTTCTATTCCCTTGTGTAGGCGTGAGCCTAATAGGTAAAGCCCTTGTCACAGCCGAGGGCCATGGCCAGGCCCCCCGTGTAGGTGTATGTGTGTTGGTGCAGTGCTCACCTGGCACAGCCACCCGCAGTGGCGATCTTTGCCCCGGCGTCGTCCCCGGCGTGGTCACCTTTAGGTATGGGGATCCCGAGCTCCCAGCTCTCCGGTCTTTAAACAGGTCAGGGCTCCTCTCACGAGCGTGCTGCGAGGCCCTCAGTTCCCCTTCCTGGTCAGATGCCACATCTGATACCTGCGCCACCCCAGCCTCCTCCGCTGCAACATTGGCCTGGGACTGGCTCCCACCAGGCTGCTCACCTTCCAAAACCGCAATACAAGCAAGCATGAGATCCCCCATTTGCTTCAGCTCTGCCAACTTCTTAGCCTGAGTCTCCCTTTTAGATTGGCGTCTCCCAAATGAACTTGCCATACCTGATTCCTGGGCCCTTGATTGTTCTAAGGCACTGAGTTTTTCCCCAGACCATTCTAAAGTCTGGGTAATCCTCATCATCCGATGAAGACAATTCAGGCGGGGAAGGTCTAGCACAAGGCCTCTTTTTCACAGGCTGCTTTCCCTTACCTCCAGACCTTCCTTTCTTAGGCACCATAGCTGTGGTAAACAACAGGCCTTACAGTAAACGAATATGGTACAACGAGCCGTCCTGTGGCTTACAATAAACCTAATAGTATTATTATGACAATTCCTATTTATTTAATTCCAATTTTTAATTTTATTTTAATTTTTTTATTAATGCTATTTTATTTATTTATTTATTTATTTATTTATTTATTTTTAATCCACACGCAGGCTGTGTGCAGTACTGGGGGCCCAGCACCACCCCTGCTTGATCACCACAGGCACCTCAGCCTATTCCACCGAAGGCTGATGACCAGGGGCCTTCAAAACCCTAGCATACAGGCCAGGGTATAGGCCACCAGCGTCTCTTGCCCAGGATCAACAAACAAAATGGCTGCCAGCCTCATGGGTGCCGCAAAATGGCCGCCACCAGTTCGGAGGTGCAGCAACCCGGGTAGGCCCTGTTCCCGAGCGGCCTGGCACTGCCCATGGCTGCCCAACACCGGGGACTGACTGAGCCCTTGTCCCGGCCTCCCCCCAGAGCCTGGGTAATCCCAGGCACTGCGTCCCACCGCTGGGTGCCACCTGCTAGGTCTGCCAGGTTTTTCTCACCTACTCGCATGGTGGGCACTCCCAGACCCGGCTCTGCCGCCCCTCCAGACCACCACCGTTCTCTGCCACCCCCCAAGCCTTCCGAGCAGTCCTCTGTGGGGTCCCAACATCCCTGGGCCACTCCTCTGCCAGATGGTGGTGTCCCGACTCCCACCCCGCCAATAAGCCTGTCGCGTGACCGCCCGCTGCGCCAAACCAGCTCCGCTTGCTGCCGCTCTTCCCGACTCCCCTGTTCCCAGCCACTCCCCTGCTCCACCGCCGCTCGGCTGACTCCCAAGGTACATGGGGGGGAGGTTCGCGCTGCCGCACAGGTCCGTCCTTCCCTGTTGCTCGCAGCGCCGGAAAGAGGTCGAGCTCACTGGAGGCGGGGCTTATAAGACCTTGCTCGGCCTCTTCACAGCGCTGCCGGATGACACCTCCTCCAGAGTGGGGGCAAAGGACCCCCTCCTGAGGGACTTCTCCCGGAGGAGGTAACCTTATAAATGGAAAGCTCAGCATTATGATGGACTTGGGCCCCTTGGGGAGTTAGAACCACAGGGAAAGCCACAGCATTATTAGCAAGGGAACTAGCATCCTCTAAAACTTCTGGATCCCCTCTTTTCATTACCTCAGCTGCATGTGGAAACCTCTGCCTCTCCAGTATTGTACAGTGGGGGAGCACTGATTGCCAAACGCAGTTTATCAGGGGGGTCAGTAGGCGGTAATAGCTGAGGTATTTTTACCTCTCCCGGGAGAGTTGTGCCCAATGAAGCCCTTTGGGTGCAAGAATTGCCCTTATGGAGCTGTTCTAGGGCTTCATAACAGAGTTGCCAGGTGTGTAAAATTTCAGCAGACTCTCTAGGCTCTCTCTGAAACCTTTTTCCTATTTTCTGCCAAACTTCAAGGGGGAGAGAGCCATGTTCTGGATAGGAAAGGAGGCAATCAGCAATTCTAACTAAGAGTTTACGAATAGCTGCAGTACAATTCTTGTGGCCTCATTTCTCGACTAAGAAAGAAAGAACGTTTGCACGCTGTTCTTGCAAAGCAGACAGTTGAGACCCCATCATAACTCACCCGGGAGCAAAGCTGTAGGAGCAAAGCTGAAGGACGCATCTCAAAGCCGTATCACTAGCGAAGATGAGTATCACGATAAGGGGGGGGTGCTCAGAGAGGTCACCACTTGCAAGGGATCCAGATGAAAGAACATAGACTCGAGTCCAGTTGTCTGGCCAGTGGAGCGATGATGATGATCGCCCCTTGCCACTCGGGTTTTATTACATATCATTTACATTCCACAATATGCACAGAATCAGTGATTGGTTACAAGGGAAACATTACATATGTTACATATGCTGGTTGGCTAGGGTTGCCTTGTGACTACCTCGTGAACAGAGCATGTCTTGCCCAGTTATTGATTGCCATAACCCATGCCCTAGCTGTTTGCAGATGGAGGTGAGTTAATGAGACAGAGGAAGGTGAGTTAATGAAACAGGTGAGTTAATGAAAAGGAGACAATAGATGAAGGGAAGAAGAAAATAGGCAAAGTGAAATGAAAAGCAAACAGGAATTATCCCAGGAACCAGGAGTAAATAAGTGGGGATGAGCAGGCAGCGCCAGGTCAGGAATAAACAAGCTGAGTAAATTAAAGGCAAATAATAAGTAACCCAGGCTGGGTTACATTCCAGGGTCTGGAGTCTGGAGCATGTGGATTTAGGCAGAAGGAATACCACCAGGCGGGCTTTCCCACTCATGAAATGGAAATGCCTCCTAGGCTGAATCCCAACTATCAGACCCCAACAATAGTCCCTGCTTTTCTGAAGGCTATTACTGCTCATTCAGTGATGGTTTACTGTTTTATAATGTGCAAACTGTACACTGTAGGCATACATAGATGTTGTTCCCTTTGGAAGGCATGAAATGCCCTGTTCTATATCTGAAAGATGATTCTGAACCTGACTCAAATAAAGATGGACTGGGACTATGGATGTTAAAGATGTTTGCCAAATTTTCCATTCTCATTGCTTTAAGCTGTCTGGATTTGACCTGATACCTCACTGAGGAATATTCAGTATCCACAAGATTTCTCTCCTCCAGGTGAAAATTTCTGCAAAGTGACTGCACAAAATGTTCCCTTTATGATGCAAATAATACACATGCACACCTACACACAGTCACAATGGAACCTACAAACTCCTGCAAACAGTGTTTAGACCTACCACAGTGTGTGTGTGTGTGTGTGTGTGTGTGTGTGTGTGTGTAAAATCAGCAGTAGCTGAGCACATCCTGAAACAAATTGAACATCCTCTTCCAGGACACTGAGTTACTAGACAACACTATCAATCACTATGTCAGACTACACACGGAAGCCATTGAAATCCACAAACATAAGCACAGTTTCAACAAAAAAGAAGAAACCCTAAAAATCCACAAAGCCTGGCTTCCAGTACTAAAAGCTACAGAGTGCTAAGTGTCAAAACTCAATTATTCCCACCCAGCCACAAGCAACAGTGATCAGTTCATACAACAGAACAGCTAACAGCACCCAACAACTACACAGAAGGATCATTGCTACCCCTGATTGCATTGAAACTTCTTAATTCCTTCATCACAATACAATGACTAACACCTATTCTCCTGCATAGGACAAGTTTCCTCTTTCCCACAACTTTTAAAACCTCAGTCTCATTCACCTCAATCCAGAGTGCAGAGAGAACTCCTAGTTCCCCGAGCTCCCTGCCCTCTGAACATGCCAGCCACAGAGTCTGGTGAAGCGTCAGGAAGAAAAACTTCCAGAACACAGCCAAACAGCCCGAAAAACTCAGAACAACTATCAGATCTTGACTGTGAAAACCTTCGAGAATACTATATTTTGACTCTGTCTGCAGGGTCTTCCATTACCCAACAGCCTTCCTCAGTTGGCGGAAAGCCATAATAATTCTAATTTGGAAGGCTTTTCCTTTTGAAAGGCCTTTTGAAAAGATCACTATTTCACCCCTGCAGCCTGGATTCTTTTCAATTGAAAAAAGTGAGTGGGACCAATAATCTCTTTCAAGAGAAGCAAGATTAGTCTTTTTGTTTTATTTGATCTGTTTTAAATCTGGGTCACTTGTTTCTATACGTTCACTTTTAAATAATCATACTTTGCCCAAATAATTTTGGCACATGGCAAGGCATACGGCCTGCTAAATTTGTACCAAAATTGAAGCTGATCCAAAATATAGTTTCAAAGTTTGGGCTGTCCAAGGAATATTTTTAGAATTGTCTTCTGGAACATCCAATTTGCTCTACTGCACAATTAAATTGCTACACTCTCATGCAGGGATAAACATATAACTACTGCACATACTTACAACAAGATTCATTTGTGCAATGTTTTATCAGCAGGCAGAGGAACCCCAACACAATGGCAAATCAGAATATAAAAGTTGTTCCGTATCTACATAAAATACTTCTTTACCATACCTCATCACATGAGAATCTAGAGTTGTGCACAATATAAAACTTGGTAGGAAAATCAAGCTACACATCCAACATCCATAATAAAATATAGCAGAAATGTCAGTTATAGCACAATGATCCAAACTAAAATGTTCGGGTAAATAAAAACATTAAGAATTTTACGCACTAAAATTTTAAGGAATTGGGTGGATGTTTTAAGCAAATGCTGACATGGATTTAATTATACTTAGGCAGATTTTCTGGAGTGTTTAAAATATGTGCATGCATAGCAGCAACAGAGAGGAAGATGGGAAGCAAAAGACAACAATATCAGTATAATGATTTTATAAATTTATAATGCTGTATAAAATGCAGGTTGTTTGTGGTGCCTTTAATAATGGAACAATGTTATTTTCCTACTATAGCAGTTCTGTTTTGGAAGCAAATCAGTAACGAATGTTTGCCCCTGGATGGGTGATATTGGAGTGAGAAGAATTCTGTAAACACTTCTAGACTGTACTGAAGCTTGATGCCCCCTCCAAATACATCTCCTTTCCTTAACATGCCTGAGTGCCAAAGGTTACCTCAGTAAGTCACACTTTGTTGAGATTGCTAATGAAATACTCGTCCACCTTGTCTCATATGCTCTTGTTAACTTTCTCTGCCACTGGAAGAGAAAGACAGGAGGCAACCCTTTCAATATGAAATGAATTAACTCCCCTCAGGATAGGTCTGAACTATTCAAGATGGCTGAAATGTCACATTTCAGTCTCAAGTGCTGGACCAAAAGTTCAAGCATTTCCTACCATTTGCCTGATGGTTTCCTTTCTCTCGGATCAAATCTCACTACAGTTCTGCATAGAACAGCTTGATCTTTTACTGCATTACCTGCACCTGGATGAATATCCCTTGGCAAACACGGTTTCCTCACTGTGGACTCTTTGCAGTTGAAATGAAAGTCTTTGTAGCTTTATATATTATGAAATGAAAAGGCTGGAATCAAAATGTAGGGGATGTAATGTATTCAAAAGGAAGCGGAAGGTGAAATACAGTGCCCATAGCAATTAATGTGGTTGAAACAGAGTATTTTTGCATACTTTACTGTTATGGTTCAGGTGCCCACAGTATGGAGTCCAGTTATGCAGCCAGCTCCTATTGTTCTCAGTGGGAAGTGAGCAACAAATGTATCTGAGAACAGTGAGTGTACTCTTGTCATTCACATCACAATCAAGATGTACACAGAAGACATCTGTGCATCAGTTTATCTGAAACGAGGTCATTAACCTCAAGTGTTGATTAGGATCCCCATGATTTGTACTGGATAAGGCTGGAGCTACTTTCAAATGAAAGCCAAGCCAATAACCCGGAAATAGTTTGAGTTATTTCTGAGCTAATCTAAATTCCCTTTTGAAACCCATGGAGATCTGAAAAGATGGTGGGAAAAAGCAGCAACCCCCTGTTCCTTAAGCTTGAAGGTGGGAGATTATCTCTGCTTCTGAGTTAATATGTTCCAAATAAGAACTACGTCTGAAATTTATCTCCTTGCTTACCTTACGGCATGCTTTTGCTAGTGTCTCTCCACAGGTCATTTCTGAAGCTGACCTAATAAACATCAACATGTTCTCCCAATAGTCATGTTGCTTATTTTTCCTCATTGTTCCTCATAATTGCTCCATTTCCACCCAAAGACTTGGGTTTTCAATATACCCTGGTCTTCTTTTCATGGCATACACACAGAGAAATAGGCATACAACATAGTCCTTTTATGACACTGTCACAATGCCAATAGTAAATAGTGGCTACAATGCTGTTGCCGGTGCTTTTTATTTATTTATTTTTGTTTGTTTTACAGCACCAACCACATGTCTCCTGGGGCAGGGTTGGCATATTTTTTTATTTTGTTTTTTAAGTGCCAACCTCACAGCCCCTGGGGCCGGGTCAGTGCTCCTTTTTTATTATTTGAATTTGGGAGTGGTGGGGGTGGTTAAACATCCCCAGGCCAGTCTCTTCTGGGATCCCATCTCACACAGCAGTGCAAACCAACTTTACTTGGAAGTAAGCCATTAGCTAACAAAATGAATAAGGAATAGCGAAATGAATTAAATGTTCATTTCGTGCCCATCTCTACTTGTAGTGCAACTGCATGTGTGCAAAATTAGGTTGTACCTGCAATTGCTTAGACAGTGCCAAGGCAGAAGTGCTATCTGCAGAATACTACTTGGTGATGACAGGAATGCATGGTTGGTCGTGCAATTGTGAACCCCCCAAAACATTTGTTCTGACATAACTTTATGTGGTGGCTGGCATGATCAGAATCTTGCCCATTGATTCAAATTGGGCTACAATAATTGCTGTTTACTCTAAACATAGTAAGTAGCAGTTAGGTTAGGACCACTTAAATCAAGAGATATTGTGGAGCAGGTGACTGGTCAAATCCCCAAGAATATGATAGGCCTACTCTACTGGAATTTACTATGACAAGCAACAGGATTTGGGCCAAAGTCTCCAGATGTCCAGCTGCTTAGCTATGACAGTTTTCATTCTTTAAAAAAGTGGTGTGTGTGTGTGTGTGTGTGTGTGTGTGCGTGTGCATGCATGTGAGTGCATGTGTGCATGTGTGTGTGCGTGTGTGTGGATAATATGTCATGGAACAATAAATTTTCATCATTTGGTACAGCTGGCCATATAGCTCAATAGGTTAGGTATCGATGTGGAGTCAGAGATTGGGAGTTTCCCACTGGGACTGTGTGGAGTCATGGGCAAGCTGCACAGGCCCAGGATGTTCCCAGAAGGAAACAGAAAACCAGTTCTGTATATTCTCTGCCTTGAAAATCCTGGAAAGGGTGCCCTAAAGTGCAATCAATTTGATGGTCCACAATACATTCATATATACAGTACATCATTCTTTTTGTCTCAGAAAATTAATGCATTTTATAAAGTTCCTACACTATTTTCAAACAAAATATGATAGCACGTTTCCTTCTGTTCCCTGCACCTTTTAGTTTTGGTTTTCGTTTGGGGACACTTTCATGCTGCAAGAACTTGGCTTCAGGCGGTAATACATTCCAATAATACTTTGTATAGGTTTTATTGTGGGTAATATTTATGAAGCAATGGCAAAGGCTTGTAAAATGTCATCCCAGTAAATCACTGATTTTTGCCTGAGTGGATCACATAACCGGTGAGATATCGAGATGACACAACCCAATATTTCTAGTTCACCTTGTAGATAACAATGTGACAGCTTGCAATCTTAAATTTTCACCAAGCATAAACCAGGAGTTTTTTCTTGGCAGGAAATTTAAAATTTAAACTTATTTGTATGGTTGTTATAAAAAGCAATAGAGCACAGACACTTGTTCCTTTGTTCTTTGCTGCTACATAAATGTAGGAGTTCTTTCTTTTATTTCAAAAAAGAACATTAGACCAATGTCTGATAATTCAGCAATTAACACCCTTTAAAGCCAGGCAGCAGGTGCTACAACCCTGAAAATGGAAATGAAAATGATGTCCACTGGGGAGTCTCATTCTCAGCTTCTGGGAGCATTAAGGGACTGCATGTGGGGCAAATTAGCATTGGAGGAAAAACCATGCTTATTAGCTCGGAAAAACAAAAAAATCTCGAGAAAATAACAAACTTCCCAACTGACAATCTTTTGGAAGGGTAACAAAGGCCTGGGGCTCCAATTATGAGAAAAAATGTTGTTTTCCCAGCCTTTTCGAGTGGAAGGTCTTGAATGCTAGAGTGACTCAAGTTTTCATTTAAGTCAGCTACCCTAACCCCAGGTCCATTTAAACTGGCTCAAGAATTACCCAGGACATCCATTCTCTTCTGGGATCCCATCTCACACAGCTGTACAAACTGACTTCACTTGGAAGTAAGCCCTGCAGAATCAGTTGAATATAACTGTTAAGGTAGGACTGAACACCACAAACTTAGGACATACCCTGTCACTTCATGGCTTTGGGGGGGGGGGAAACGGAACGGGGAAAATAAATAAATGAATAGAACACAATGAATAGAGCCACCCATGGCCATCAGAGAGTTGACCATCTCTTGTGGTCATGGGTGATTGATACTATTCTTTTAAGAGTGAACTATAGGACAAATAGTACAGTAGGACCATCATATCCATGGGGGATCAGTTCTGCGACCCTTGTGGATAGCAAAATCTGCAGATAAAACCAAACACTCTTATCCAAGGATAATGGTGATGACAGGGGTGCTGGGGTGCTGGGGTGAAAGCTTTCACCCCAACCCCCCCCCCCCAAAACGCTGGGTACTGCGGTGGCGACACCATACGTTTTCTTTTATCTTTCTCCTCACTACTGCCACCAGCAAACTGCCCTCTTCGCTGCTGGGCTTGGGGGGGGGGTAGTGCCATTGGTGGTGAAGAAGAGAAAGAAAGAAAAATGTAACGTTGCTGTGCCAGCCATCCACTCTTGTCGCTGCCGCTGCTACCACCAGCCACTCCAGATGTGTGGGGTGGGGACTTTAAGGACCTGCCTGGCCTACTGGCCTTTGAACGTCCCACTCAGTCACCACCCAGGACTCAAGTGGAACTTCAAAGGCCTGTGGATGCTTGCAGGCCACACGGGTGCCTCTTCTGCTGCTGCCACTGATGCTGTATCTGCCACCACCACTGTGACAACTGCTGAGGAGACAAATGGTACGTAGCACCATTTCCCTCATGTCACTATGCTGGTCTGGTAGGCTTGCAACAGGAGGAGGCAGCAGAGGAAGAAGTGGCAGTCCCCAGGCACCCCTCTGCCTGACAGGGCTGATATACCTCCCCGCCCACCACCAGCATTGGCACTCGAGTAGCAGAGTTGCCCCAACAACCCCCACCAGCACCCCAATAAACCCTGCCATGGTATTGTGGGTGGGCGCTCGCAGGCCACATGGTCTCTGCTTCTGCCACTGCTGCTGATCGCTGATGTTGTGGGCAGACACTCTCAGGCCATGCAGCTTCCACCCCCACTACTGCAGGAGGGCACTTGCAGGCTGTGTCGGCTCCACTGCCAATGATGTGAGTGAGCACTTGCAGGCTGTGTCGGCTCCACTGTAGGCAGGGGCTTGTAGGCCACGTAGCCTCGCCACCACCATTGGTGTCCTGGGTGGGCTCCCATGGGCTGCACGGCCTCTGCAGCCACTGCCACTGTAGGATGGTCCTGTCATGGGCTTGTCGTTCTGCTTTTCATCTCTCTCTCTCTCTCTCTCTCTCTCTCTCTCTCTCTCTCACACACACACACACACACACACACACACACACACACACACACACACACACACACACACACACACACAGAGAGAGAGAGAGAGAGAGAGAGAGAGACTTCACTAATACAATAAAAAATATCCTTCTATCGGAAGAGCACAAATCAAGCCTAGTATGTGCTATATGAAAGCATTATTGTTCCATGCTTGAGCAGTGAAATGGGACTATTAAGGAGCAAAGTAGATACAAATACATACAGGTATTCATCCATGGACTGTCATCATTGTCTCAGTTTAGACTACTAAAAAAGTTAAAGTTCTCTTATCCAATTATGCTAAAACTTGAGCTTCAGGACTCCTTAAAATAAATTTATTACAATGGTTGTTCTAAGACTAAGCACAAGGTGGAACAGAAGCCACCCATCAGACTACATTATATTCTTCTACTATTTAGTGAGTCTGTGCTATCACAACTAAACTGAGAAAAGAATGACAGTCCATGGAGATGCAGTTACACTGGAATATATAAGGAGACGCAGTTACACTTGAAAAAGAGTGAAGTTATTCCTTCTGACGTGACTATTTTAATGCAACTTCATAGTACTTCATTACTGGAATAAGGAATTCATTGCAAGTAGTTTATTTTTAATATGAAGAAAGGGATGAAAAATGAAAGTACAATTGCTACACAGTAATTGTGTTTTGGGGTTAGACTGCTGAGCTTCAGGAGCAGGAGAACTGCAAGCTCCTTATGTTTCCCAAAGTAATCATTTTCATTTTCAGGTCTTTTTAAGGAACCTACAAAGCAGTTAAAACCAGCAGTCTTTGCTTCTGGCCTCTTTCGGGGTTGAGGGGGTAGGGTCACATGGATGATGGAGGTAGAAAGGAAAGATTTAACACATTTTTTAAAACACAGGACCCGTGTCTCTACTTCTTTACCTGAAACAATAAGGAATAAAAGGGATGATAACAGACATCACTCAAAAAGCAAGTTAACTTATTGATGGTGGAGGGTTTTTTGAACTACAGATGGTGTATAATCGGAGAGTGTGTTTGATCCATGATTTATCAGCTGTGGGACTTGAAAGATTAGAAGGAGCTTTTCGGGTGGTGCAAACGTGTGTATGCTCTGTGACTGGATCAAAGGCAGAATCACAGAGCAGAAAAAGATATGGTTTCCTGGACAGCTTCCACAAAAGACAATGTATCAGGTGTATCAAAATCAAGAGACGGGACATGTTATCCGGTAATTTCTAAATCCAGTGAGAAAAGAAACCAGTTTCAAGCCATATGGTAATATATCAGGTACACAGTTTTTTGTTTCCAGCTGGGGCAAGAACACAGCCACAGCACTTTTTCTAGTAGTCCCAAACAATGAATTATGAAGTGTGGCCCTAGGCTGTTTTTGTACCCCTTGTCCTCTACATCTCTATCTATTTAGGACCAAAAAGCAATTCATGAATCTTAATTCAGGGTGTGGTATCCCAAGGGCAACCTTGTGATACCTGGAAATTTCCCACTGAGGAGCTGTTCCTTTATTAACTCAGCGTATGAAAAACTACTGCTCCACAACAGAGTAGCAAACTTTAACAAGATGGTGGACTGGGCAAAGAACAGCAGAGAGAAATAGCAGTCAACAAGGTTTAAGATCTGTCTTGAAGCAATGTTTTTTTTCCGGCTATTTACCAAAGAGTCAAAATAATGCAGTCCTTTTATAGGTGCCAGGAACTACATTAAACATGGTACCACCTCACAGTAAGAGTTACATTTTGGTGGGTAAGATAAGATTGGAACCCTTGAGGGTTTTGTTTTAGGGATCTGATCCAACACATGCATTTCAACTTACTTATTCATGCTCCTAAGCTAGGCTAGGTAGATCGATCAACATACTTTTAAAGAAGAAAATGGTTTAAAAATGAGACTTATCTAGAAGTTTTGACACAGTTGGTTTTTTTTAAAAAATGTGGATAATGAAGAAACAAGATGGAAGACACATAAGGACAAGCTTCTGTGAATCTGATATCAACTGGAAAATAACTGATTTGCCCATCCACACATATATACACAAAGTACAAAGTCATAATAACCCAGCAATTGAACAAAGAATGAGCTTCTTGAAGGATACTGTAGTGCAGTCTCTGTACTGAAATACCTGTAGTACTTCAGCCCTCAGCTATACACTCAGTAAAAAAAAAAAATCCAGAAGGAGTACATTGTTAAAAAGAGAGCCAATGTAGAGGTAGATATGGGTAGGGGAGATTTTCTAAAGTAGAGGTGAGCATGAAATGAACCACAAAGCAAAAACAAATAAGCAAACAAAAAACCACCATGAATTGGACCCTTTTGTGGTTTGTTTCAGGGAACTTTGAGGAAACATTCCAGCCCAGAACAAAATGAAATGCTGAACTATTACAGAATGACGCCCCACATCCACTGATTGACCAACCATGGATTCAGTTATCTGTGGTTGGTGATCAGCTGTTGGCAGCAAGAAGGGAGGGAAAATTAAAAATAAAATTTACTGCCACCACTGCCCGCTGTCCTCCTCCTCAGCACTGTTGCGGGCCACCCGGGCACACTCCAGAGGGGTGGGTTGGGGACTCACCCAGCTGGCCAACTGGCCTTTGAACTTCCCAGTCGGGCCTCAGGCAGTGGAAGTTTTGAACTTCCCACTCAAACTTCTGATCCTCCACCCAGGACTTTAGTGAGAAATTCAAAAGTTAGTTGGCCAGCTGGGTCTTAAAGTCCCCACCTCACCCCTCTAGGGGGTGCCTGGCTAGGACTCCTCTCAGCTGGGAGGTGGGCGGGGGTGACACCCTGGGTCCTAGAGGCACAAGATTTGGTGCCAGGGAGCCATTTTCAGAGAGATTCAGCCAACGACAGCTCAGCTGGACCCATTAAAAATGGCCTTTGAGCCCAAGGGGAAGATTATTTCTAAAGTAAAGGTGGGACAAAACTGTGTGTGGGTCTACTATTAGATCTCTGGATGTATGTAATAGCTGATATAATGAACCTCCAAAGCAGGTCAGAACTGACATGTCAACATTTAATAAGATATCAGATTCCAACACCTAAAAGAATGAGGAATGACCTCCCAAGTCAAATTCTCAGAACCAAATTCTGGGACCAGTTAACTATGGCAATAATGGGTAGTGATAAGGAAGAAGTGTCACTGGAATTCTGAAAGAAAGTAAACACTTCTAGTTGATTGAACATTTTGAAATCCTTAATACCTACAACCACAGGACTGTATAGAGAAACACATTTTCCTACCTGCCTTACAAAATGAAGAAGCAAGCAAGATGAACATCATGGATTCTAAGTGCCCCATATCCCCAGTGAATGAGTATTTAAAGTATATTTGAACAGAGAGGCCACTTAAGTGGTTTCCTGCTGGGCTAACACTGGTCTTACTACTTTTGAGCTAACCAGATTAATCTAATCACTTATTGAGCTACTTTCCAAGGGAACCACGCTATAGAGTAATTAGGGACATACTTGCCAGTATTTTGATTGGGAAGAGTGAAAATAATTTTGTTCCCAGATGGCTGTTACTTGTAAGGATTATTCTGGTTTAGAAACTATTGTATATGACTAGTTAATATTGATTTGTTTTATAAAAATAATTAATGATGATTAATCATGGATTGCAGAGTGCATTATTACGTTGCTTTTACTGTTATCACCTTTAATCTAAAAAAGAAACATGTTAGTTGCTTCTTTAGCTCTTTCCAATTTAAAGAAGAGTGAAGGATAAAGCCTGCCTAATTGTTGACATACATTTTATGAATGTAGGAGGAACCTCTTTGGATCTATAGAGAACAGGATTATTTATGAACTTTCCCCCCAGCAAAACATTAAAAATGTGTCTGTTTCCAATATTTACCTCCCAGGTTATAATATTGGCACAGCAATATTTATTCATGTTAATGAATGAGACACTCCTCAAACTTCTAGTGGTTTATCACTGCTTTCCCAAACCAGTGCCATCCGTTATGAAGGAAAGAGAACCTCAAACCTGGATCCATCCATCCTTTCCTCACATATCAGCGCTAATAATCTGTTACACTACCTTTTATTTTCCAGATGTTTGTGTAATAAAAAAGTTATACTTATTTACCAGAGCAGTGAGTTGATGCATTCTGTAGCTGAAGGGCATATCAGGAAAAGCCCAGAGAGCTACTAGCTGTGGCTATTGCCCCCTCACCAGGTCATGCTGCCACCTTCTCTTCCTCTTCCTCAGTTGCCATTTTTAGAGACAGGAGCCTGGTGTCCCTTCCAAGAGCAAGGCCTCCCATCTCTGTGCATGCACATGCTGGTCAGTTGATAGGCCAGTGCACGTGCAGAGACAGCTGATCCAACCCCAGGAAAAGAACCTGGGCTGACGTCTCTGAGGATGACAGCAGTGAAGGAGGAAGGGCCAAGTAGCAAGGCAATGGGGCCAGTGGGAAGGGGGCAGGTGGGCAGGAAAGTGGGTTAATGTGTTAAGTCCCCCTTCCCATCATTTTTCTGGTTCATGCCCCTCTAACTCTCAGCAATGACTACAGACTGTGGTTACACCAAGTCACCGGATCAACTGTTTTTTCATGGTACTGATGGAGGTGCCCTTGTCTTAATTGCCACTCTTCTTGATAGTGATGGGTAAACATCAAGATTCATCTTGATCACCAATATTGGTGTAGAAGAGTTATTACTACACCTTATATCCATTCCATAAGCATTCTTTATGATTTGCAAAGGGAACTACCTGATCTAGCTACCAAATCCAAAGATTATCTAATACAAAACAAAGAGCAAGCCCCAATTGTTAAGCAGATGGCATGGCTGCTGATGGAAACCCAAACTGCAAAGATATTATCTCATATAGACAGCTTATTCTTGAACTGGTGAATTTAGTCATATTTAGCTCTTTGAGCAGACTCTGATCTTTGACTGGGTTCACTTGTGTGATTAAATTGGGTACAAGGTACACGGGCAGTGCTTTACAGACAAATAAAAATGCATCTGAATTGGCTGTGGCTATCTAGGAAAGGTAATTTGGAGTCACAGTGGATAACTTGCTGAAAATGTCAACTACAAATAAATGGCAGTGGGAAATGGCAGCATTCATGTTAAGGATTAGTAGGAAAGGGATCAAAAATAAAGCAGCTGATACCATAATGCCTTTGCACAAATCTATGATACAATGTCACTTAGTGGACTGTGTATGGTACTGGTTGTCTCATTTCAAAAAAGCATTATTAGAGAGCCGAAAACACACACAAAAGGACAACTAAAATGATTAAAACATGTGAGTGCTTTTCCTGTGAGGATAGATGAAGGACAGATGAAAGAGTGTCAGCTTGTTATTTTCTTTCAGACAAAAAGAGGGCTAAGAGAAGACATGATTTTTAAAATGACAATAGCGTGGAAGGAATTCATAGAGACATTATGCCTTCCTTCTTCTGATAAAATCCACTGATATCCCATAAAAGTGAGTGATAGATTTTAGATATGCATAGAAAATAATTTTTCCACTATCCCCTATCCCTCAACCCCATGATTAACATATGGAAAAGGTTTTCTCAATTTGTAGCAATGGCTACACCTTAGGTTACTTGAAAAGAGAGTAGATAATTTCACAGAAGAAGGGGGGAAATAAGTTAGGAATTATCTCCATTTTGGGGAGGATGGCACAGTTTTTCTTATCTATCTCATATGTTCATGTCAAAGTATTTTCTGTTGCATTCTCTGCAATGCATATATAAGTTGCTTATGTTTTCCCATAAGCTACACCATTTTAAATAAGGTACTGCATCTTAAAGTTCAGAGAAAAATGGGGAAAGATGAGCAGCATTCGAAACACATATTAGCTCCAAAAGAATGAGGCAGTTTGATTCTGCTTAAAAAATTAGACTTAAAAGAACCTCTCCAACCCTCTTAGCCATGTCCAAAAGAGCAGAACAAGTTGTAAAGAATGATCACAATGGGAACACCTGCTAGAATTTTTTTCTGGGACATCCATGTTTTTAAAATAGCATCTTCCTTCCATCCTGAATATGTGATTTTTGAATTTTGGTAGCATTTTTAAAAATGCATAGAAATGAAATTCTCAGCCATCTGCACAAGACAATAGATAAAGCTATTCCTGACAGAGAAGAGAATAACTTGAGCCTAAATATCACATAGCTATATGATTTAGAGAATTCAGAGAGGTTGAAATCCTGGCCTTCAGATGTTAAGCATTCAGAGCGCGGAGCCTGGATAGTCAGTTGTGGCTTGTCTCATTTCTGTTGTCTCACCCTGAATATTTGTAGGTGACATTTTCAGCAGGTTGTCCCTCTGAAAACAAAAGTGCACAGCTTGGGGGTGGTCCGAGATTCATCATTGAACCTGGAGGCCCAGGTTGTGACAGCGGCCAAGAGTGTGTTTTCACAGTTGGAAGGACCTGAATTGCCAGCTGTGTCCATTTCATGGGAAGTTTTGATCTGGCTACAGTGACACGTGCCCTAGTTACATCTCAGCTGGGTTACTGTATCATGCTCTATGCGGAGCTGCCTTTGGAAAGTATTCTGAAACTCTGGTGGATCTAAAATGATGCAGCTAGATTACTGGTTACAGGGATCACACAACTCCTCTGTCACAGCAGCTCGACTGAGTCAGTTTCTGGGCACAATGCCAAGTGCTAGTTTTAATTGCTTGGTTCCAAGCGATCAGAAAGACCATATCCCCCTTGATGAGCCTACCTGGGTATTATGATAACCAGGGGAGATCTTTCTCTCAGTCCCACCATCTTCATAGGTGTGTTTGGTAGGGACATGACTTCTCCTAGACTTTGGAACTCCCTTCTACATGACGCCAGTCTGGCCCCACATTTGCTATGCTTCTGGAAACAGGCAAAGACCTTTTCTCTTCAGACCGGCTTTCCATTGAATAACAGGTTTGATCAACGGGATTTTAAAAATTATTCTGCATTTTATTTGTTTTTAAAATTTGTTTTAAATATGTTGTTTAATGCTTTCTGAATACTGAAATAATTTATGATTTTGTTTTTAACTCAGTGTCTTTTAATGCTTTAAGGTGCCTTAGATCCTTGCAGAGAAAGAAGGCATATAAATAAATAAATAAATAAATAAATAAATAAATAAATAAATAAATAAAATTACCCTCTAGAATGTTGATTTGTTTTGCAAGCAGAGGGTCATTGCTTAACTCTCATGCAATAATAAAAAAAAACTGACGATTGCTGTTTTTCTTTCATTTTGTAAAAAAAGAAAAAGAAAAACATTACATCTTAATATTCAGAACTGCTGAGTGCTCTGCAGTGTTCAATAAAAAATCAACTAGTTCAATTCAAATTCTGTGGCCAGCCTTGGAGAGTTTTGAAAACTCAGATCAAAGGCATGTTTGTCAATAAGGCCTCTTTTTTTTTCTTTCAAAATAGATATAGCTCTTCTGAGGTCTGCCTCATTCTTGTTGCGTGTAAGGACGGCTACAAAATCATAAATGCTAAAAGTATACAAATGGACAGTGATGCAAATCTTGTACTGCATTGTTCTTCCAACAAGAAAAGACTGGTAGGAAGGGGAGGACAGATAAACAGGGCTGGGTCGGGGAAGAAAGGAGAGTGATGGGTAGAAGTGAATGAGCATTCTTGCATCATATAGACATCTGTCTCTTTCACCATAAGATCTGTCTGACCTTACAGAAGTCTTGCTATGTTTCTCCTCTTTCCAACAATAAGCAGTCTACACCCCATAATATCTGTTCCACATTCCAGAATATGGATAAATGTACTGTCTGGACAAAAATACATGGAAAATTAAAATACCTGGGGTGAGATTGTTGAGAGGGGGATGCTCAAAAGAAGTACTGGAGGAAGGAGCTCCAACATCAGAACCTCAGAAGGTACCCAAGGGCCTGCATCAACCCAGTACTACCAGCCTGCCTTAAAGAGCATTAGCTGGCTTGGGTCTCTGTATGGGGAACTAGACCCTATGCACAGACTGGACTGTGTTGGCTCAGCAATTGAAAATTCCAGCAGGGGGCAAAAGGCCACAGGGAATGAGAAGAGGTACTGAAGCCTCACTGTAAGTAGTCAAGGCAGGAAGGGTCAGGCACGCAGCCTAACTTTGTATTCTTCTGACCCACCTCAATAAAGCCTAGCTCAGGAAGTAACAGGAGTCTGGATTTCACGGAGTCAGTGGTCAACAAGGACCTTCCCGTCAACCCCCAAAAGGTGGTTTTGGTGGCAGTGGTCACATATATGAACTGTCAAACTGTACTGTTGGTTCTATCTGAAAACAGTGCCCTCCTAAATTTTACTCTGAAATAGGAAAGTGGATTCCACCCCAAAAGGTAACATTGCTTGGAGTAAACAAGAAATAGACAACACAGAAAAGCAGTAATACTTATAGACCCCCAACCCATGACCCATACGCGTTAGTTACCCTATAAGCCTCAGGATGAAACAATACTGCCCTTAACTGGGAGTTGAGTCATGGCTACTGGACTTCTTTTTTGAGAGATAGAAACGTTTCGCTGTTCATCCAAACAGCTTCATCGTTCTGAACAGTACTGCCCTTATTTCCAAAATCTCTCATTACCTTTCCTCCTATTCTCTCCCAATTACATTCTTCATTCTCATGATTCTGAATGGGACCAGATATTACCAGAGATATTGAAGGATGCCGGGGGTGAGTAGAGATGGAATTTCCCAAGAGTATTGAATTCAACTTGTTATTTGGCTTTTTCCCAAGAGTCCCCAAACATTCATACCTTGTGATTGTTAATGATCTAGCAGCAGTCAAGAGAGGGATTTCTTTCTCTCTCATCATTCTTCTTTGTAAACAATACTGCTGTATCTCAGGCATCTGGGAAATGGAAAACTGTAATTTCCACAGAGCACCTGATGTCATTAGTGTGGCATCAGGTATTTTGGAAAAAATGAGTTTTCCCAGGGCTCCTGGCATTTAAAATGTATGGATGTGGCAGGGAGGAGGGGATCAAGAACTCTCTCCTTGACCTGCAGGCATGTAGGAATGGGTGGGAGTGGGTGGCCTTCTCTAGATTTCATGAACATCCATGTCATGAAAGAACTCACAGGAGTGTGGTACTTGCTTTATTGAATGGCTGAGGTTCACATTCTGATACACAAACTCTTGAAGAGAAACTTCAGAATGCTAGCGATTGCCTTTACTGTTTTTATTGTTCTGTGCGTTGATGTTTTTGCATTTGTTAATCCATTTAGGGCCTTCCTGAGAGAAAGCCTACCAATATCATAGGCTGAAGAACTGATTGGTGAGTGCCTGCCCATTCTGGCTCGTTATCTTAAGGTGCATTTTGTGAACTAGAAAATTTCAAACTTGAACAGCAAAAACACATGGAAAAGGAAAAGGCCAATGTAAATTGGGATCACTGGAAAGATGGACTGTGTATAATGCTGATCTACAATGAAGTCCCAATGTGTTGCTGTAATCATAATCTATTAGTATTCCTTTCCCATTCAAAAACATTTGATGGAGCAATACTTTTCCCCATAAAATACCGTAGTCCAATGCAGACTTCTTTAAATTTGGATGCTTCTTAAAATTTGCACTTCATTTCCATTCAAATAGAAGCAAGTAATACTCAAAGTAAAAGCCCCTTGATTTTTCTGAGAACAATGTTCATCTAGCTACATGCATCCAGTCATATACATATTCTGTATGTGTGCTTCACCTGGGAGATAGCTCGAGAAGATACAGTACTAAGGTTACATTCTCACTGTGAATTACCCTGATGCTCTTCAATTTTAACTCTGATCAGTATGTGTGATTTGCCCCAAAACGTTTTTGAGTCTTCAGGCTGTGCCAACTTCAAAAGGAAAATACAACAGTGTTAGTGTGGTGTCTCGCAAACTATTTGCCTCCCAAAGTTGGAAATAACACAATCATAGCTTTAGAAACAGCACTGGAAAAGGCCATGGCCATGTTGTTATTTTTTTCCCCTCGTAATCTAAGAGCAAGGCCTGACATTTCTCAGAGACTTTTGAGAAAGGAGTCTAGAGAAAGTCAAAAATAGGCTGGCTGCACAAAGAGAAAGCAGGAGGCCAAACCAAATAGAGATAGGGGGTTGAGGCAGGCAGGGATAATGGTGGAAAGTATGGTGGGTTTTTTTAAAATAGTTAGCAAAAGTGATCACTTTCAGGAGCTTAAATGAACTCATTTCTCAACATCTCTTTGGTCACCTCTTTCTATTTGTCCCTTTACATTAACTCACTTTTGGGCTATTCTCCCAAATATTCCTTCAGGTTAAAGATATATTTTTCCATCTCCTAACCATGGAGTTGGAAAAAGCCTATAAGGCCACTGAGTCCAACCCCCTGATCAATGCAGAAATATCAGTCAAAGGATATCTGCCAGATGTTTGTCTAAATTTCTCTTGAATGCTTCCAGTGTTGGATCACTCACCACCTCCTGAGGTAACTGCTTCCACTGCTATAACTGCTCTAACAGGAAGTTTTTCCTGATATTTAACTGATATCTCCTTCTACCAGATTTTCCCCTTCCCCTTCCTATCAAGTATGGTGTATGACACTCCAGATCTTTTGACCACAACTCCCAGAATTCCAAGCCTGTATTGCTGATAACAAAGGACTGTGGGAGTAGTGGTCCAAAACATCCGGAGTGCCAAAGATTTGCCACTACTTGTGTAGTGAATAGAGTGATGTGTGAGAAGAACATTGGAGAACAGAGTTCAAATTCCTGCTCACCATGGAGACTGATGGATAGAGTGCAACTGGCAAAACCACACCTTAAATACCTCAATTACCTTGGAAACTCTGTTAGAGTCACTACAAGTTAGTTCCAACATGTTGGAATGAATAACAGCCAAGGATAAGGTAGGAATGGGGAAATCTGAAATTCATACATATACTTAGCATCTCCCCAAAACTGTCCAAAATGGATGCACCCCCCTCTCCAAATGTCTTGCCACCATGAAGATGGTCATGGTACTGCCACAAAGATGTTGAATATGAAGGCCTCAAAGAATAGAGATGAGACCCAAATTCATCCAGCACTATGGTTGAATATATGTGGGTTCAAATCTATCTTTCCAAGATAGAATATAATAGAATATGAAGGAATTTGTGAAGTTGTGACTAGCATGAAGTTTTCAGTCAACCTTTGGATGTCCATTGGGTAGGTGATATAACATTAGTAAGTGTTTATTCTCATTGGAACAACTCATTCAGAATAAAAAAAAACATATTGCCAAGATGCTGTGATATTTTTTATTTTTATTTATTTATTAATTGAATTTTATACTGCCCATTGGCAGCAAGATCACTCTGGGCGGTATAAAAATTGACAATTGGCATTGTTTTACTAAGGGCAGGAGTGGGGCAGCTTGGCTAACCTCATCAGAATGGCAGAAACCTTCATGCCCTGAAATGTAGATAATTACATAAAGTCACTGAAGATTTTGCACCATGGCCACCTGTAAAACATATGAAGGTGCACAGTTCAGCACAGCTTTAATTTATTTGCATACTTGAAGCCATGAGGGGGAAATCTATCTTCCTGAAATCCACACCACTTCCATGTGGGCTTGTCTTTTGATCTCTTCCGTCTTGCATCTTAAATGCTTTATGAAGGAAGGAAGGAAGGAAGGAAGGAAGGAAGGAAGGAAGGAAGGAAGGAAGGAAGGATGAAAAACCTCAATAAAATGTGCACTTGAATACATTTTAAGATAAGCACTTCTAAATATATTTCTAGACTCAAAATATACACCTTTCATAACAAAAATATCACATATGTTTTGATAAGTTTTGTTTTGATTTGTTTGGATTAGCACTGCAGTTATGTGTTCATGATATGTAACACATGGGGAGTGTTTGGGATTTCCGTTGAGCCCATAAAGCTTCATCAAAGTTATTGACTGGAGCCAGTTACAGTGAGTAGGGATGATACATCTGGAATCAATGAATTCCCTGACTCCACAATTCCTCAGAAAACCTCCAGGCTGAATGTACTTGAAACAATTAAGCCAGGAAGAGGTAGAGCAGCCTACTTGCTTCTGTGGTGCTTCGTGGCGCAGTGGTTAAATGCCTGTACTGCAGGTAAAACTGTGCTCACGACCTGGGTTCAATCCCCGGTAGCAGGCTCAAGGTTCACTCAGCCTTCCATCCTTCCGAGGTCGGTAAAATGAGTACCCAGCTTGCTGGGGGGGGGGGCAATGTGTAGCCTGCACACTGTAATCAAAATTGTAAACCGCCCAGAGACTACTTGTAGTGGTATGGGGCGGTATATAAGCAGAACACTTTGCTTTTGCTTTTGCTTCTTTACACCCTTAGAAAAGTGTCTCATTGCTTCAATGGAAATCCAGAGGGTTCCCTATGAGTTACAAAGAACCATGGGGAGAATGAGTTACAAAAGAGATTGCTTCTTCTGAAGTCACAGGGGTTCCTGCTGAATTTGGGCTTCCACCAAACTATGGGACTGGGAGCTCATTATTAGAGATGGGCACGACTAGGGAAAATGACGTTTTCGAGTTGTCGTGTGTCGGAGGCAGTCCGTTTCGGCTCGTTTCCGTTTTTCGCAAAATTTTGCAAAAATTAGTCGGTTCGTTTTTTCATTTTGTTGTTGTTAGTACTGGTTTGGGGGGGTAGCGGGCTCCTGGAGGGAGCTGCAGGAGTCAGCCAGAGCCACAAGTGACGGACAGGCAGACTCTTTGCACCCGCTGTGTCTCACGTACTTGCATGTAGTGCAATGCAAGTAGATCTGGCTTAGGGTTAAGACAGGTTAGCGCAAGGGCTAGGGTTAGGCTAGTTACGGGTGAGGTTAGGGTGAGTATTGGGGTGCACCTCTGGGTGCCTCTCTGACCCACTTAGAAGGACAGTGTACTGGCGTATGGGTTAGGTTTAGGCTTAGGGTTTGGGTTTGGGCTACGATTAGTGGGCTGTTTATGCCTGATTGGCACATCCCAGAAGTCTCTGTGGTCAACCTGGCCAAGTGGCCATGCGATTGGTGGAAAATTTGCATGGTCCACTCCCATGGGCGAGCCCATCATTGCGAATGTGCAGGTGTAAAAAATAAAATAAAATAAAATAAAATAAAATAAAATCAACGGAGCCTTTTTTTTTGCAAGAAAAACCCACTGCTGCTACTGTAAAAATTCAAGCCTTTAAAATAGCTAATTTTCGCATGTTTCTGTGGTGCTTTGGTGGGGTTTTGGGCAACGATCTCAAAAAAAATATTGCGGTCGCCATTTTGGATCCCCCGCACTGCATGGCAAATGGATGCGCCCTCCCAGCCTGGTACCAGCAGCGCAGCAGTAGCAATAGCCAAGGAGAGGGGGCGGGGAAACCCTCCCCAAATAAAACACCCTTCTGGCCTGGTAAGTGCCCTCAGACAGTTTTCGCCTACTTTTAGGGCCGGGAATCGGTTTTTTTTTTTTACTTTTAAAAACTTTTTTCTGTGCCGCTTGGCATTGCGCGATCGCCGCGATGCAAGTAACGAGCACGACAAATCAGACCAAATTGTTCGTTCGTCGGTTCGAGCTCGAATTCTGGCGGAGTAATTCCCGTTACCGTTTCCGTAGAGTAACGGATACGAGTAACGGAAACGGAAACGGGAATACCGCTAAGTCGTGCCCATCTCTACTCATTATTTCTGAGAATCCCTTTCCCAATAGTAAGAATAAAATAAAAAATATCTACAGTATGCTACAACCGCCTCACTGGCTTCAGCTGCATTTGCAGGCATAATTTAAAAAGCTCATTATGACACATAAAGCTTCACATAGCCATCTTTAGGCAGGAAAATATATTTTGACTTCTGCAGGCCTTTGTCCACTGACTATTTAGTGAGGAAGGCCCTTTAATGTTTGAGGAACCCATTTTTGTTATGTAACTTTAATGGGCTTTTAAATGAGTTCCATTGCTAGGGAGAGGGGGCATAAGTAAGTAAGTAAGTAAGTAAGTAAGTAAGTAAGTAAGTAAGTAAGTAAGTAAGTAAGTAAGTAAGTCAATCAGTCAGTCAGTCAGTCAGTCAGTCAGTCAGTAAGTGAGTAAACAAACAATGTCATGTTAAGTTATATAATGCACACACAAATTGTTCTTCGCAAAGTGTAGTTTCTCATTAACAGCACCAAAAATACCATACCTTTCTCCCTCTTGAATGTAAACAGGAAAAAAGGATGAAAGAAGTAATGTATATCCCTCAGTGGGCTAATTTTGTAGCCAAGGTCATTCTAATTCAATTCAGTGACATAGTATTGATAGCCAGAAGGCTATTGGTCTTCACATAATGTTTACATAACTTATTACTGCTAATTGTGGCTAACTAATGAGCAGCTGTGGTTCATCTTGGTCATCTATCTGGCCTTGTACCTAATTGCACAACTTAGATATACCCCAACACCTCCTCAGTTGGCAGCAATTAGCTATGGTAAATAACACAGACTCCAGAAGAATTCTCTTGGGACTCTGGACAATATTGGTTAAAAGGACAATTCAATTCTGTATTTGCAGATTGTGAGTTTCTGTGTTCCACACTGTTTTGATTAAAACTGCCTTGTTTTTGTGTTGTTTTGACAACTCTGTTTGAACATGTTCCATTAATGTTTGGGAGTTATAGATTTGCCCCCTTATCTGATATTTCCTTTTTTTTTTTCTGTGTCAGCTGAATGATGCTGTAGGGACAGAAAAAGGAGAAGGAAGAGAAGTAGAAGTAGAAGCATGCTTGAAAAAAACACTGATGAAAAATGGAAAAGAAAAACTGTCAATCACACCGGAAATGTGTACTGAAGAGTAAATAATTTATTCCATGCCAAGGATGATCTAAACATAAAAAATTGAACCATGGCTTAGAAGCCCTGGCTCAGAGATAAAACTTGTGCTTGGAATCTATGAGGGTTGTTAGACAATATCCCTTGCATCTTTTGTTAGAGAATCTTGGAGGTAAGTGGAAAGTCTGCCATTCTAAAGGATTTTGGGTCAGTTGGCAGGAATGACCATGAGTGTGGATGGGAAAGTGCAGCCCATGGCTTGCCTACAGTGCCCAGGGGACATGTTTGTGGCCCTTCAAAGGTTATTTATTAACAAACTAAAATGGGTTAATTTTCCTTCTGAAGGCCTCCAGACATAGTGGTTTGTACATCAGGGGCCTCTTCACAATACCAAGACACATCTTGTTTTGTTTCTTTAAATGTCTAAATGCAACCCAATCTCCTTTTCTTGACTCTGTGTTGTCTACATGCAGGAAGGGGGAGGTCACACATTTGGGATCCAGACCCCTTGACATGTCCACCTCTGGCCTAAAATAAGCCAATAATCAAACTCAGAGAAGAATCTTGGCTGTCACTTTATAAACCTGTCAAGCCTCCCAGGTCCTGAAGAAACTCTGGATGAGAATGCTCTTTCTGGTAGCAACCCACCATGCAGAGAATGTGGGAGCATACACAGAATTATCTTTAGTCCTCAGCTGGAATGACAACTTGGTACAAAGGTTCACAGTTTGCAAGGAAAAGGTCTGGGTTTCAAGCCCTTGTCCTTTCAAGGAGAACCAAAGAATTACTCTGTTTGAAGTCCCAGAGAACCACTGCCAGTCAGTACAGGCAACATTGAGTTTAATGGGCCCAGTGTAGTGACTTGATACAGTGGTACTCCAACGTCCAACACACCCAACAACTGAAGAGCCCAATGTCTGAGCACGCTTCCATTGTCCCCTCCTGCCATCTTACGAGCAAGACAGGGTTTGCCTGACTAATGATGGCATGCTGGCTTGGTGGTGGTGGGGAGAAGTGGGGGGTCATTTAAAATGTCTTTGAGCCACCAAACCAAGTGAATGGGTTAGTGGCTGATAGTCATTTTAAAACTGCCTGCCTTATACCTGTGACATGGGTTTGTGTGTGTGAGAGAAGTGCCACACCATTTTAAAATGACTTTTATCCATGGAGGCAAGCACTTCCATGGAGAAAAGTCATTGTAAACATAGTGTGCCTTTCCCCTGTGCCATGGGGGGGGGAGAGAAGCGGTGCACCCCCCCCCCCCTTGTCGCAGGGGAAAGGAGGGTGTTGTTTAAAGCAGTTTCCCATAGGAATGCATTGAAATTAATTCCCACTGGAACTGATTAATTGATTTCCAATGTATTCCTATTGGAAACCGCTGCCCAACTTACGAGATAAGCAACTTATGAGTGTGCGCTCGGCACGCATTGATCTCGTAAATCGGGGTGCCACTTGATAAAGCTACTTTGTCAGGAAGCTGCAGCTCTACTCTGAATATCCCCTTATGTATAGATTGATATATCAAGATGTAGATCTATAGGAGAAATAAGAATTAATAGGAGATACCTGCAGCTCAGAAACTGAACATTTGGAAGTGGAAAGATGCCAGGGAACAATTGCTAGAGCCCTGAATCCATGTCTGTATGGACCCTGTAAATATTTATTCCACCTGTGGAAGCAGTTCACTTGTTGTAACATTTTCAATGGTGTCTAAGTACAGAAATCATTCACTGTTCCTTAGTGAGGTGCACATTTTTTGCCCACAGGAGAAATATATACCTTTCATACAGCACAAGGAGAGTTTTGTGCCCTTCAGGATCTGAACCACAGGCTCATTTTGCACTGTGTCATACAGCAGAAGCAATCAAGAAGGTGGAGGTTTGCGGCACTTGGTGGAGAACAGACGGAATAAGGGCTACCGAATCAGCAGATGGTTGTCTGCAATGCATTTTTTATCTTCAAACTCCCAGTTTGTTAAAATATGGCAATATAAAAGCAAGTGGCTGTTGTGTAGGCTCCACACTGTCAAAGATGTCAGGCCAGAAGCAGCAACCGAGTCACAGCTTTTCCCCAGGGGGCACTGCTGTGCTGCATTTAACATAAACTTCAAGGCTACAGCAGCTCTCTCCTGCTTTATGTCTGGACACATTGCATCAAAATAAGCCCCAACATCTTTTCCTGAAGAACTCCTGCACAGCTCAGAACCCCGGGTGCTTTATTAGGATTTTTTAAAAGGTCATTGGGAAACAGTTTGAACCACTAGCTGGAAAGCTAGCTTTATCTTCACTTCGTATGTGCTATAACCATCAACCTTTACAAACATTTGCATTGAATCATCTGCCATTTAACCCATGAGTCTACTATTTCAGTAGATTAATAACACACACACACATGCATACACACAGAGACACACACATAGTCATATGTATAACACCCCTCAGAATCAAAATGTCAGCCCTGATGAAGTTTATGACCACTTACCATGTCATACACATGCTGCTGTTTGTTTTTAGAAACAAAGACAATCTTTGCTATTTTCTCCTAATTTCTTAGAACGATAAAATATCAAGAGATTTTTTTTAAAAAAGCATATTTAATGCACCTTACATGAAATAAATGTATATATGGGGATTAGAGATGGGCACAAAACAAACAATTTTTCGTTTCCATTTTCGTTTTTTCGTTTCATTACGCAATGGAATGACAAACGAATTTTATCTCTAAAATGAAATGAAACGAACAGAAACACCAGAAATTTTGTCGTCCGTTTCGTTTTCGTTACGGCAATACATTGAACTGCTTTAAAAGCTAAAAAAATCACCCAAAATGAAATAAATGGTAACAAAACGGTAACAAAATGAACAAAAATGAAAACGAATTTTTTGCAAAAATTCACGAAAAATGGAAAGGAACACGGACCCCCTAAACGACAAATGACAAACGAAACGCCTTTTTTTTTTATTCGTGCCGATCTCTAATGGGGATCCCCAAGAGAAAGAGGAAAGTATTGGTGCCACTGTGAGAATAAAGGCTGGCTATTTATTTATTTATTTAGGTAGTTACTTGGCTAAGCTGGGCTTGAGTGGTTTGCAAGCATAGTCAAACAACATTCTGAAGCCTGTATGTATGTATGTATGTATGTATGTATGTATGTATGTATGTATGTATGTATGTATGTATGTATTGTTTTTTTATACTGCCCATCTGGCTACTAAGCCCAATAATGGTGGTTCATGACAGGCAATAAACAATAATTGACATCAACAACCTTACAAATGACTAAACCTTACAAATGGCTGGTTAACATTGCCAACTTATAATTAATTAAACACGGTGCAACCTCTGAGAAGTCCCCGTTTCTGGTCTTTTCCTTTCGGGCCTCTCTTGCAGTCAGATTCCTCTCACACACACCTGCCTGAGATGAATGTGTGGGGTGGGCAGAGCTTATTGGAAGGATGCATTCTGCTAGGTATCAAAGCCTCAACCCATTTAGGGTGTTCTGTGTTAGTATGATCACTTTGAAGCAGGCATAGAAATGAACAGGTAGCTGGTGTAAGGTGTCCAGAGTGGGGGAAATATGCTGTTGTCTATTTGATCCACTCAGTAGACTGGACACCACATTCTGAACCTACTGGTGTTTTCATATTAGCTTCATGGGTAGCCCCATAAAGAAAGCATTACAGTAGTCTAGTCTCGAGACTACCATTGCACGGACCAGGTGGTGAGGAACTGGGTCTCAAGATATCTGGGCAATCCATCTAAGATGAAAATAGGCAGAACGGATCTCAGTCATTATCTGGATGTCCATCAACAGTGCTTGGTCCAGTTGTATGTCCCAAACTGATGACCTCCCCAAGGAGCATCATGCAGATTTTAAATAACAATGGAAAGATGATGAAACACAATCAAGCATCTAAGAGATAGGCACCATCTCTTCAAGTTGCACTTTCTGGGATCAGTCCTCAAGGAAGGACAGGAAGCAGGCTAGAGCCTGATCACTGATCCCTAAGTCCGAGAGCCACCCCACTAGAATTCTGTGGTTTACAATATCAAAGGCCACTGAGAGGTCAAGGAGGACATATTGCCCTTGTCAACCTCATTCAGAAGGTCATATTGCAGGGTGACCAGTGGTGTCTCCATGCCATGACATGGACTGAACCATGTTTCCATTCTCAGGGGCGGGGGAAGGATTTCAGTCTGCTTTAGGCAAATACAGGGAGGAGGGCTTTTCTGCTTTCCAAGTTAAGCAGAGATGTCAGCAATATAATCCTGAGTAATCACCTCTATTGTGCTATACAAATGCACTAGGCACATCTGATCTCGCCTGATTTCGTAAGCTAAACAGGGTCAGCCCTGGTTAGTACTTGGATGGAAGACCACCAGGGAATACCAGGTGCTGTAGGCGCCTAGAGTAGGAACTGGCAAACCACTCCAGTATTCCTGCCAAGAAAACTCCATGGACATGGGGTCATGAAGAGTCAGCTGTGACTGTAATGACACAACACGCACACACAATCACCTCTGTTATTTTCCTCAGAAATCTTTCTTCCATTAAGGTATTGGTTTTGAACTCATATGCTTTGGCAACAGATTTACAAGGAGCATCAGGTACCCAGGCTGTTGGTTTTGGCTTCTTCCTGACAAGCCGAAATAAGATGTCCATTTAAGAAACATGAATTTCCAAGAGCCACCAGAGAGAAGTGTTTTGCTACCCTGTGAGTTTTAAAGATTTAGTTCGTGCTTGGAGATATAAACAGCAGCAGGAGGTCATCCCAGTAACAAGGATTCTTTGACTAGGGGTGTGAAGAATATTCACAACATTCTTTATCTTTGACACTTTCAGCTGTCTTGACCCAATGAGATGCCAGGAGAAGGAATCGGATGGCATGGAGGTGGGTGGGGGGGCAAAGAGGCCTTTGTTTTCTATGTATCAAATCTCCATATCTTCCAGGGATTCTTTTCTCTTTGACAAGCAAGGCAAGCACATACAGAAAGAAGAGAATGAGTAGCTGATGGCAAAAAAGATGCAATCAATCTGATTCAGGCCTTTAAACCATCAAATGTCCCTAAATTCTTCCCCATTTTACACAATTAATGTGTGCAAATTGCTTTGTGTCTAGATAATCCTTTCAATGGCCAAGCTGATTGGAGAGCAGCAGAAAATCATAGTTGGTCTTCACAGCGTGAAGTAAAATCTGGAATTTTCTCAGCTCCACTGGGCAAAGGGCGGCATCCTGGTCTTTGACATAGAAAAGCCTATTTTTTTCCATAAAAGGGATATTTTAGAATGATGTATCTCCCTCCCTCTCTCTCTCCTCTCCTCTCCCTCCCTCCCTCCCTCCCTTCCTTCCTTCCTTCCTTCCTTCCTTCCTTCCGTCCTTCACCAAAAGCACAACTCATTAATGTCACCACATACAAACCTGTGCAGATAAATACTATCTGCCAGCAACATCTCACTAAGTGGGCCATCTGCTCACTCGACCCAACACATCTTACTTTCCTCCTACTATTACAAACAATTTCCTCATTCTATTGGGTTGGTGTCCTTTTATCTATTTAACATGTTTTTAAATTTTGTTTAAGCTGTTTTTATTAATGATACCAGTTTAATTACTTTTTATTCCTATTCCTATTCCTAATTTTATTTTAATATTTTCTGTTTTGGTATTGTATGCTGTCTTGGGTCCTCTCTAGAAAAATAATAAGATTAAACGAAACAAATGTCATTCACCACATCAAGGGTCCATGTATCTGTGCATCCTCAAAGTAGTGTACACCATCAGGGGTGAGCTGCTGCAGTACATATAGGGCAGCAGGCCAGATTCTGTCCAAAATAATAAATGGGTAGGAATTTTGCATCAGAAATAGCAATATCAAAAAATTAGGGGAAGCACATTCCTAGTTCATACAAACTCTGCCACTGACCTCAAGATGAATCAAAGAATGTCAGGCTATAAAATACAGTATTATATTTCATTTCATTTCATTTCAGTCTTAATTTTTGTCAGGAAATAAAATAATAATAATTTTAAAAAACCAGCACCACCCGGGCCCCAGGGGCTGCACGGTCGGCACTGGTGGGAAAATGGGTACAAATGAATAACGAATTAATGAACCAATGAAATGATTTTTTCCCCAAAAAAAAACATTAAAAATGAAATGAAACAAATGAAATGAAGCCTTAAATGAAACGAAACAAAATGAAACACCATTTTTTCGGTTCATGCCCATCTCTATAAGCTATAGCTCTTACAACTTGGATTGGATCAGAGCCTTCATATTCTCATATAGACAGGGGCACGGCCAGAAAAAATTACGTTTCGAGTTTTCGTTTGTCGGAACGGGTCCGTTTCGGGTTGTTTCCGTTTGTCGCGAACTTTTTCAAAAAATCGACATTTTGTTTGTCATTTGTCGTTTCCACGCGATTTAGCGCGATTTGACTTCCCCCAGAGCATAGGGGCGTCCCGCAATCAGGGCTGGTGCTAGGTGTTTTTGCGCCCTAGGCGGTGGGCGGGGTGGGGGGCGGGTGGCGGTGGCGAGGGGCCATGGGCGGGCAGCGACAGCGGCAGGGGGGAGGCGCAGGCGGCGAGCAGGCAGGCGGTGGCCACGGACGGGTGAGTGGGCGGGCGGCGGCACAGGCCGCAGGCGGGTGGTGGCGCGGGCGGACGGGCGAGTGGGCAGTTAGGATATCACTTAGGATAGAGGTTCTGTTCTTGGCTTGCACCCCAAATGTGTGTGTGTGCAAGCAAATTGAAGTTGGGAAAATAGAAAATAAATGGTAGTATATAATATATTTTTAAAATAAATCCACACCTCCCACTCCCAGTCGAACCTCCCCCTTTATCCAATATCAGAAAAAAATCCTCACAAACTGCCAGAGAAGAAATAAAGAATAAACTGCTATTCCCTTCAGCAGACAAAGCTGCAGGGAATCAAAGAAATTATTTTCTAAATTCAATTCCCTCCCTTCCTGCCTAACTTAAATCCTAAAGCCTCCAGCTTCCCTCCTCAATCTCGATCAGATCACACCAGCACCAGCAGCCAGCCCTCCTCCCTCAACCACATCCATACACCCGACTGTGATTTCTAGAAGGTGCCTTGGCTTTTTATGCCTTCCGAGACATCCAGAAGTGTCAGTCAAAAACCTGGCGATGCCATTGGTGGAATGGTTCAAAAAAATTGTATGGTCCCATCCCATGCCCAGCCAAAATGGGCAGGTCTAAAAAAATAAAAAATAAAAAAATAAAAATAAAATCAATACATCGTTTTATTGCTATTAAAAAAACCCACTGCTGCTACTATTAAAATTCAGGCATTTAAAATAAATAAATTTCACATGTTTCTGTGGTGATTTGGTGTGATTTCTGACCACAATTTCAAAAGAAAAATTACGGTCACCATTTTGGTTCCCCCCCACCGCATGGCATGGCGAGACGAGGAGGATGACCCCCCCCAGCCTGGTGCAAGCAGCCCAGGACAGGAGAAGAGAGGGGGAAAGGCTGGGGACCCCCCAGAAACCACCCCTCTGGTAGGTGGCAAAGCCTCAGGCAGGCATATTTTCGTTTGTTTTTTTCCCTGGGAGTCGGGTGTTTTTTTTTTTTTACTTTCTAAAGCTTTTGTTCTGTGCTGCTGAGCATTGCGCGATTGCCACGATGCCATTAACGACAACGAAAAACCCGACCCAATTTTTCTTTTTTCAGGTCGGGTTCGAGCTGGAGCGGCGTAATTATCATTACCGTTTCTGTTACATAACGGAAACGATAACCAAAAATGGAAACTACAATTTCGCCGCTCCGTGCCCATGTCTATTCTCATATACAGGTGTTGATCTGCTTATGTGTTCTAGGATGTCCTTTTTTTTACCTTACGTCAGTTGTCTATAAAATGACCACTCTTAGGGGGATTATCACTCTTTGCACCTTTTGAATGGCTATCTTTCCACATATGTCTCTGACCCTCAAATGTGCTATCCTAGGCAGCATTTTTGGCAGTTGTTCCAGGTCTTTGGACCTCACTTCCAAGAGGTATTTGGTTGCCCCTTCTGTGTTGCTGTTCCACCAGCAAGCCAAAGCATTTTTATAAAAACAGGTACGTGGCCATCAATTAGGAATTATTCATGTTGTTTGGCTGCTCCTGTTATTTATGAATAGCGTATATTTCTGTAGAGTAGGACTGTGGATAAGAGAGAATGCCCCCCATAAAACCTGTTTTTTAATGACAGTATCTTGCTTCACAGCTGCTGTTTTACAACAGTAGCTTGCTTTACAGCTGCTGTTTGTGACAGTAGCTTGCTTTGTGGCTGCTGAATTATTTATTTATTTTTCCCCTCTGCTATCCATGGATAACTGAATCAGTGGTAAATCAGTGGATACAGGGGTCCTACTGTATATTATCTTAATCATCTGTCTGTTATATCTTGGTACTTTATTTAATGATGTCTTAATATAATTTATAGAGTTGTTTGTAGTTTTATCTAGTCTTTCTTCTAATTTGAATCTACCATGGGTTCACAATGTTGAAAGGTGGGATTTTAAATAAATATGTAAATAAGTAAATGTAGTTCCAGCTTCTTAAACCTTTTTTACCAATAAAACCTCTGACCTTAACAAAATGGCAAAATATAATGTGAATATTGAAGTGCACAACAATTTATCTCAATTCTAATACACACCATATACCCTAATATATATGTTGCCAATTTTGGGTTTCTAGATAATCACATTTATCAAGGTTACTTGTTGCCCAGTGTTTAATTTCCAGTCAAGTACACTTTGCAACATATTGTATAATTTTAAACATATAACTGAATGCTGAACTACTCTGGGTCCCCCCTCCCCACACCTTCTTCAAATTTTACCATGAAGCTATCTATGTTTACTCTTTACTAGATCATTAGCAAGCCATTTAAATACAGACCAGGAAGCCTCCTGCTGTTCAGTTTGCACCAGAGCAGAAACTGCTTGTTTCATCATAGGAATTAATTCCGCGTTGCATGTCTCCCTTTCTATATTACCAGATAGTCAAATAAGAAAAGTTGCTAATAACAATAAGCCGGTTACCATGGAAATGTGTTAAGGAAGGTGTCTAAGTGAAACAGTGTTTAAAATCCAGACTAGAAGACTATAAGAAAAGCATTCAGTTTCTACATTGTCTTCTACAACTTCTTGGTTCTGATTACACAGATATATCTGCACAAAGCTACATTATTTTAACAGGGCCAGCCCTACCAGTAGAGCAAGGTTGGCATTCCAGATGTTTTGGACTGCAGCTCCCAGAATTCCGAGCCTGTATTGCCAAGTGTGTGTGTGTGTGTGTGTGTGTGTGTGTGTGTGTGTGTGTGTGTGTGTGTGTGTGTGTGTGTGAGAGAGAGAGAGAGGGGCTGTGGGGCAATCCTTCCTCAGAGCCGCTTTCCTTTGCTCTCCTTCTCCTTCCTCCCCCAACACCCCCCCCACCAGCCTCCACTGCCGTCAGGGAGGGGGCATGATGTGTGAGGGAGCTTTTCATGGAAACAGGGAGCAGGCCTTGGACAGAGGCCCTTTCCTTGCTCTGCCCCTTCGCGCACCCCCACTCGTCCCATCTCCCCAGGATGCCAATGCTGCCGCTTCTTCCCCTCCATCAAGTGAAGGTCCTGTCCAGGACTGGCCAGGGGCTGGGCATGTTGGGTTCCTCCACAGGGATGGCCAAAGGGCCACCCCACGCCACCCTGTCCAGCAGGGAGGAGGGAGACTCACTTTCTCTTGGTAATGCCCCCATCCTCTTTGGCCTCCCCCTCCATGACCCCTCCCTCCTGCCTGCCTGCACTTGAAGGGGTGCCTTTCAGCTCCCCCCAGTTTTCTTCCCCGCTTTGTACCTCACTCCTCTGTTGTGTCTCCATTGACGGGGTGGACGGTGGTTGATCGGGGGCTCAAGGACCATTCTGATTCCTGTCCTTCCCCCTGCTTTGTGGAATGTCCCTCCTCCTGTTTTGTGGGGTTTTATATCTGTTGATGGGGAGGTCACTGAATTTTTCCCCTCCTGCCACTGCATGCTCCTCCATGGACTCTCTGGTGGGCTCCATCTTCTCCTCCTCACCTGCCTCCATCCCTCGTCCTCCTCTGATGCCACTCAGAATCGCCAGAGTGATTTGTGGTTGGGGGTCACCACAACAGGAGGAACTGTATTAAAGGGTCACAGCATTGGGAAGGTTGAGAACCACTGCACTAGCCCAATGTCTTTAGGCATAGAATTGACCATGATCCAGGTGTCATGATTTTTTTTTAAAAAAGTTTCAGTTGCCATTGGCTTCTCTGCAGGGGAGGGACAGGGATGCCAACTACAGATGTCTACTAACTGTAATTAAAATTGTGAAATCTGATTAAACTAGGGACATTTGTTTGATGTTGGGAACCACATTTGCAACACTCTGTGTTGTGTGTGCATTTTTAATTTGAACATATATGTACCGTATATAAATTGGATGCTACAACATTATAGGCCCTTGAGTTTCATTCACCCATTGTCTAAAAACAGGAGTTGCTTGTAGTTAAAACAAAATATGCTAATGTCGCTTTGGAATATAATGAGCCAGGACTTGGAGCCAAGTGTCAGATATCTTTATTGCTTAAGGCTGGAGATCCAGAATGCAAAGAAAGTAGCTCCAGGTGTACAGTTTTTAAATCCATAAAATAAAATACAAATTCAGGTGCATACATAAGATCACTACATAGACTCACCCTTTCAGTGCCCCTCCAGCACACCATGTTACAACATCTGTTACTTAAGACAAGATGATAAGGGGCTATATAGTCCTCCAGGGGAATAGCTCCTGTCCTCTCCTCTCTCTCTCTCTCTCTCTCTCTCTCTCCTTCTAAAGCTTTGTCCTGCCCTGTTCCCAAATTGCAAAATATACTCCCATCAGAAAACCTGCTCACAGTTTTTGTAAGTGGTGAGAATATACATCTGTTCGGTCTGACTTTTGACTATTATTGCAATTCATTAAATGCATTGTAATTGACATTATTTCATTATCTACATTATTTTCAATGCACACATATATTGGTGATGTTTGTTAGCCTTCTTAAGTTAATGTCTTTTAGCAGAAGAATATTTTTTTTCACACTTTATTATTTTAGAAAGAAATTCTTATCTTTTCATTCCTATATAATAAATACTATGTTCACTCACAAAACTTATATGTAATTGCAGGTAGTTTTATTACATCCCCCAATAATATACAAAATGAGTGCTTCAGAATACCAGTTATTTACAGGTATGGATTAATTAAACCAGTTATTTACAGGTGAGGATGTGTGAGTGTGACTTTTTCCCCTTTCAGTGCATATATTTTGCTATAATTATCATAGCAGCAATTGTTATCTAAGCTGTTACCAAATCCTTTTATAGAACCCAACAGAGGTACCTTAAATGTCAGTGTACTATTTCCTAACTGCATCAACCAATTAAAATATATGTTTTCAAACTGTAGAAAAATGTTTAATAATCCGCAAAATATGTCTAGAATAATGTCAAGTTGAAACAAAGTAACCTATTAAAGCCATGTCTGTCATCCTCAATTATAGGATAAGGACAAGGTAAAGTAAAAAAAAAAATCAACTAGGGATACAGTCTGCTTGGCTTTGAGGAAATGCATCATCCCGTAGCTGATTTCTTGCTGTTGCTGATAAATAGCATTGTTTCTCTCCCCTGCTCCAACCTTCCCTCCATTTGCACTGCAGACCTTTTCACCATGATCAGCTCTTGGAAAGGCAGCCAGCTCTGTGATAAAGAGAATTTGTCAGGAGCAAGGAACAGTTGCCTAGTGAGGGAGCAGTGCACTAGAACTTGATGAATGAGAAGCAAGTTGGTTGTGGCAGGGTGCCAGAAAGCCGCCACAAAAATGCACTTGGCTGAAGTTGACGGCAAGGCTAATCTGACATCCTGAAAACACTATGTATTCTAATACGGTGAGCAGACCTTATGAAGTCTTTAACAAAGCCCAGGATTTGTTTGTTTTTCACTTGTAAGGGTGCTTACCCCCTTGCACTGGATGTCAGCTGCAGCAGCCAGCTTGGTAAGCCAATCAGGACCGTGTGAGGGAGGGAGGGAACGTGGGGAGGCACTTCTACCCAACTCTCTTGCTTCATATCTTCAGAAGCACAGAAGGTGGATTAAAAGACACCTTGGGTGTGCATGTGTGGAACGGATATACAGACACATTTAAATTGAGCATTTGCAAATGTTGCACCCTGATTTTCACATTAGGACTTGATGCCACTGGAAGGCCTGTTCTGTCTATAGAAGTCTGTGCTCTCATTCTTTTTCCAGCAGTCAGTCCACTGTCAGATTCCATCAGAGGCCTCAAGAGTGGCTTCATCTTTGTTATGACCCTAGGTAAAACAGGCGAGACCCCTTCTGCAATGGCGGCCTCCCTTGGACTTCTCTGGAAGTTGTGGGAGAAGTATCACTTCCTGTATTGCTAGATCCAGCAAGGTAGTTTCTCACAAAGCTCTTGAGAAAATAATTGTTTTTGAATGAGGGCCCCATAATAACAGGATTCTAGGCATTCTGACTTGTACAGATAACTACAAAGCCCATCTTTTAGACCACAGCAATGTTTAATTTTACAGAGAGGGTGGTGCTATTTATTATTCTGTAATAGCTCTTCAGTATGAAACTCCAAAAAATACATTTCTTTCCTAACCACCTTGTCATCAACGTTTCAGTGGAAATGTTAAGAATGTGTCAGATGGCTGAAGCGAGAAATGGCCCACAGTCCCTTTTCTGTTGAGCTCAATTGCACTGATGTATTTTAAGGGTAGCTCAAACACATAAGTCATCTTAATATCCTCAACTAATTAATAATACAAAACAGAAACTGAAAAAGAGAATCAAGCTTTGAGGATGCACGCAAATTCATTTTTTCCCCTTGAGAATAAGTTCTAATGAGTCAAGCAGGACTTAGCTTTGACTAAACAGACATTCTTGTACAGTAAAAATGATACAAAAGTGTAGGGAAACTGTTTCATACATAGATAAATTGTATAGACAGAGGGCACAGTGGTCATAGCTCTGCATTTTCTGTGCTGACTAGGAACAACTTGAGACTCAGCTGTAATCTTTCCCAGTCCTAGCTAGAGATGTCAGGAACTGAATACAGTAATACCTTTAAGAACATTTTTCAAGACAAGCAAAGATTTCTTCTAAATTTTGCCTTGATCATCAAGCAATATCTTGATATACAAGCACTGGAGCAGGTCACATGATCACAAGTGAGCCAATTGTGGCTATCTCTTTCTCCATCTCCTGGATTGTGGGGAATTTGCTGGAACAATGTGGCTCAGGTAGCCTCCTAAGCAGAGGGAGGAGAGAAAAATGCAGGTCTCCCTTGCACCAGCCACCAAGGTTTTCAAATAGACCTTCAAAGCAGCTATATGGTGAGAGAAGTTGGAGACAGCCAACCAGCCGGGCCTTGAAGGGGAGTGGCTACAGGGGAGGGCCTTGGTCTCACAGCTATTTTAGCTGCCTCTTAGCCTTGCTGAGGCCTTACCATCAGCCAACAAACACCAGACTCAGCTCCAGGAAGCAGCCCCCTTGTTCTCACCTGCCTGCAACGACTGTCTTCAACTGGTGAGAGAAGTTGGAGACAGCCAGCCAGCCGGGCCTTGAAGGGGAGTGGCTACAGGGGAGGGCCTTGGTCTCACAGCTATTTTAGCTGCCTCTTAGCCTTGCTGAGGCCTTACCATCAGCCAACAAACACCAGACTCAGCTCCAGGAAGCAGCCCCCTTGTTCTCACCTGCCTGCAACGACTGTCTTCAACTGGTGAGAGAAGTTGGAGACAGCCAGCCAGCCGGGCCTTGAAGGGGAGTGGCTACAGGGGAGGGCCTTGGTCTCACAGCTATTTTAGCTGCCTCTTAGCCTTGCTGAGGCCTTACCATCAGCCAACAAACACCAGACTCAGCTCCAGGAAGCAGCCCCCTTGTTCTCACCTGCCTGCAACGTCTGTCTTCAACTGGTGAGAGAAGTTGGAGACAGCCAGCCAGCCGGGCCTTGAAGGGGAGTGGCTACAGGGGAGGGCCTTGGTCTCACAGCTATTTTAGCTGCCTCTTAGCCTTGCTGAGGCCTTACCATCAGCCAACAAACACCAGACTCAGCTCCAGGAAGCAGCCCCCTTGTTCTCACCTGCCTGCAACGTCTGTCTTCAACTGGTGAGAGAAGTTGGAGACAGCCAGCCAGCCGGGCCTTGAAGGGGAGTGGCTACAGGGGAGGGACTTGGTCTCACAGCTATTTTAGCTGCCTCCCAGCCTTGCTGAAGCCTTACCATCTGCCAGCAAATGCCGGACTCTGCTTCAGGAAGCAGCCCCCTCGTTTTCACTTGCCTGCAGCAGCTGTCTCTGAATGTGTGGCAGACGTCAGAGGCAGCCAGCTAATGTACCATCAAAGGGGTGGGGATGGGGGAGGGACACCTGATCAATTTTAAGCTTTGATACTGTGCTGCTACCCCCCCCTCCAGGTAGAGGTGGTGAAGTGCTTATGGAGCAGAATGGGCAGATGGTTGTTGTATTTCTGTCCTGTTTTTTGCTTTTTGCTTTGTTTTTTCTTTCTTGTCATCAGGTATAGACAGTAGGAACCCAAATAGAACTAAGGGAACAGGAAGGGGGAGGGCAATGGAGGGGGCAGCTATTGAAACTGTGCTGGGTAGGGGAAGGTATGGCGGTAGGAGTGGAACGTGCCCGCATAGGAGAAGAGGGGTTTGATATCTTACACCTATCCCCTCTTCTGGTTCCACCCCTAGCCAAAAGGAATCAGGTGACCATATCAGCGACCCCATGGGCCACACGGTGCTGCTGTTGAATGCCAGGTCAGTACAGAATAAAACTGCCCTCATTCATGATGTTATTCTGGATGAGGGTGCTGACCTGGCATGTATTACCGAGACCTGGGTGGGAGAGGAGGGTGGAGTCCCCCTTTCCCAGCTATGCCCACCTGGGTACTCGGTTCAGCATCAGTGTCGCCTGGAGGGCCGGGGAGGGGGAGTTGCCATAGTCTATAGGAGTTCTATCCCCTTGACCAGGCTTCCTGTCTCTTTGGGAAAGGGTCTGGAGGGCCTGTATTGTGTGTTGGGCTCATGAGACAGATTGGGGATTCTGTTGGTGTACCGCCCACCCTGCTGCGTACCAACAGTCTCCCTGCCTGAGCTGACGGAGGTGGTCTCGGACCTGGTGTTGAGGACCCCCAGACTGTTGGTACTGGGGGATCTCAACATCCATGCTGAGGCTACCTTAACTGGAGCAGCTCAGGACTTCATGGCCGCCATGACAACCATGGGGCTGTCTCAACATGTCATCGGCCCAACACATGAGAAGGGCCATACTCTGGACCTAGTATTCTCAACGGGACTGGGAGATGGTGGTTTGGATGTGGAGGGGTTGGTTCTGACTCCATTGTCATGGTCAGACCACTTTCTGGTCAAGTTTAGGCTATTGGCTACTCCGACCCTCGACAAGGGTGGGGGATCTATTAAGATGATCCGCCCTCAGAGACTAATGGATCCAGATGGTTTCCTGAAACCTCTGGGGGATTATCCGTCTGATATGGTCGGCGCTCCTGTCGAAGCTCAGGTCACCCTGTGGAATAGGGAAATGTCCCGGGCGGTTGACACGATCGCACCTAAGCGCCCTCTCCCCTTACGCAGAGCCCAGATAGCTCCTTGGTATACATCTGAGCTGCGGGCAATGAAGCAGGAGGGGAGACGGCTGGATCGCAAGTGGAGAAAATATCACTGTCAGTCCGATCGAACACGGCTTAGAGCCCATTATCGGGCCTATTCCGTGGCAATACGGTTGGCGAAAAGGCATTATTTCGCAAACCGTATTGCTTCCTCAGAGTGCCGTCCAGCAGAGCTGTTTCGGGTGGTCCAGGACCTTCTTCAACCAAGAAATATGGTGGAGGTTCTGGACAACTCATCAGCCTGTTGTGACCAGTTTGCCGCTCACTTTGAGGGGAAAATCGCTCAGATTCGCAGGGAATTGGACTCCACTATTGATGCAGATTCAAGGGATGTATCCAGTGTGCCGTGCTTAGGTCCAGATTTATTGGATGAGTTTCAATTATTGAGACCTGAGGATGTGGACAGGGTGCTTGGATCTGTACCACTACACCACCCGACCCTTGCCCTTCTTGGCTAATTGAAAGATCTGCCAGGGGGGTTCGCACCTGGGTCCAGGAGGTTGTTAACGCCTCCTTAAGAGAGGGAGTGGTCCCCACCACCTTGAATGAGGTGGTGATTAGACCACTCCTAAAAAAACCAAACCTGGACCCAGGGCTGGTGGTTAACTACCGACCAGTAGCGAACCTCCCTTATTTGGGCAAGGTGTTGGAGCGGGTGGTGGCCGGACAACTCCAGGCACTGCTGGATGAAACTGATTTTCTGGATCCATTTCAATCTGGCTTCAGGCTGGGTTTTGGTATGGAGACCGCCTTGGTCGACCTGTATGATGACCTTTGCCGGGAGAGAGACAGGGGGGAGTGCGATCCTGTTGATACTCCTGGACCTCTCAGCGGCTTTCGACACCATCGACCATGGTGTCCTTCTGGATAGGCTGGCCAGGTTGGGGGTTGGAGGCACTGCTCTGCAGTGGTTCCAATCCTTCCTGGCTGACCGTGTCCAGAAGGTGGTGCTGGGGGACAGTTGCTCTGCCCCGTGGCGTTTACGTCACGGGGTTCCCCAGGGCTCCATACTGTCTCCCATGCTGTTCAACATCTACATGGAACCGCTGGGAGAGGTCATCAGGAGGTTTGGGCTGAGGAGTCAGCAATATGCCGACGATACTCAGCTCTACCTCTCGTTTTCCACCAATCCAGGTGAGGCGATTTCTGTACTGAACTTGTGTCTGGGCAAGATAATGGACTGGATGAGGGTTAATAAATTGAAACTCAATCCAGACAAGACGGAAGTACTGTTAATGGGTGCTTTGCCGGACAGGTTAGAGGGCCATCTTCCTGTCTCGGATGGGGTTGCACTCCCCCTAAGGGACAGGGTCCGCAGCTTGGGGGTGCTTCTGGACCCCGGTCTAACTCTGGAAGACCAGGTGGATTCGGTGGCCAGGGGTGCCTTCCTTCAGCTGCGGAAAATATACCAGCTTCGCCCCTACCTAGACGAGCACAGCCTCATGACAGTTACGCATGCACTGGTAACATCCCGTATTGATTACTGCAATGCGCTTTACGTGGGGCTGCCTTTGAAGACGGTCTGGCGATTGCAACTGGTTCAGAATCGTGCGGCACGGCTGGTAAGTGGTGGGGCCGCCAGGGATCACATCACGCCAATTCTGCATAACCTTCATTGGTTACCAGTTGCTGCCCGAGCTGAATTCAAAGTGCTTGTTCTGACATACAAAGCCCTAAACGACTTAGGACCTAGATACCTGAAGCATCGCCTCCTTCCATACGAACCTACCTGGCAATTAAGATCTAGCCAGGGGGCCCTTTTGAAAGAGCCATCCCTCAAGGAGGTGAGAGGGATGGCCTGTAGACACAGGGCCTTCTCGGCAGCTGCTCCCAAGCTATGGAATGCCCTCCCGATCGAGATCTGCCTGGCGCCAACACTGATTACATTCCGGCGCCAGGTAAAAACCTTCCTGTTCCAGAAGGTTTTTAATTGATATAATATAGATTGTGGGTCTGCTGATGACAATTTTAGAATAATGATTTTAGTGTAAGGTTTTTATTGATGATTTAGTGATATTTTACTCTTAACTATTCTAAATTGTTTTATTCCTTGGATTATAAGACGCCCAGAGACCTTTGGGTAGTGGGTGGCATATAATTTAAATAAAATAAATAAATAAATAAATAAATAAATGTAGCATTTATCAATCTTAAAGCTGCCTTTGACTCCATTCCAAGAGGTCACATGTGGGAAAAACTTACAAACCTTAAAATAGACCCCAGATTGTTGGAAAGAATTAAAGATCTGCACACTGACTCTTCCCTTAAGATTAGAGTCGGCATCTCTGGCCAATTATCCAACACTGTTAAAATATCTAAAGGTGTTCGCCAAGGCTGTGTTATTGCTCCTTTGCTTTTCAATCTATATGTTAATGATATGGTGGTTAGGTTAACAGGTTTACAATTCTTCCCTGTCAGAGTAGGTGGAAAGGCTATATCAATATTACTTTATGCAGATGACACTCTGCTAATATCCCACACACAAATAGGCCTCAGAAGGCTCCTGAAATAATTTAGTAACTATTGTATAGAAAATTCTCAACATCAACTATGAGAAAACCAAAATTATGGTTTTCAGTAGAAGACCTCAAGTTCATAAATGGATGATGGATGGGAGAATACTGGAACAGGTAACCCATTTTCAAATACTTAGGTGTGATGTTCCATCAGTCAGGCTCCTGGGCTTCACAGATTGGCTTTGCAAAACAGAAATTTGAGAAGGCCATGTTTGGATTACTAAGATTCTGTAGGACCAAAGGAGGCCTCCTGATTCCTCCCATCTGCGAAATTTATAAAACCAAGCTACTTCCCCAGATTTTGTACGGTGCTGAAGTATGGGGAATATGGGAAACTTATACCCCCTTGAAGTAACCCAAAATAAATTTGCCCGTTTATTGTTGGCAGTACCCCCATCAAGTCCTTCTGCACTAGTCAGATTAGAATTGGCATTAATGTCAATAACAACACTAATTAACAAATCAATAATTAATTATTGGCTGAAAATCTTGTTTATTACCCGCTCTGAATTTTTAACATCATCCTATGGGGAGATGAACTCTGGATCATGGAAATTTTTTGTACTGAATCTAGTAGCCAAACTTGGTTCTTCTCAAGAGCATGTGAGACACCTTGGATTGACAGCAGCTAAACGCTTACTAAAGCAAAGATTATCTGATCTCTGTGTTCAAACAGACATAGGTTCGCTCAGCACTCTAAAAACAGCCCTTTTTTATAAGAACATTACACCTAAGCCTCAAAATCGCCCATCTTATTTTGCTGATTTGACGAACTTTGAACATAGAAAAGCATTTACTCGAGCTCGTCTTGATATGCTACCACTTGCCAAACTAAAGGGCCGTTATACACAATCCCCATACCATACGAGAGTCTGCTCTTGTGATAATAAATCCGTCGAGAACTTGGTACATGCTGTGCTTTATTGTCCACTATTTGGAATCCATCGTGAAAGACTTTTGAAATTCATCTTAGAAAAATATCCTGGTAGATCTGACGAAGAAAAGCTCAAAATCTTACTCTGTGATAGAGATAAATTTGTTATGTTCTGAATGGCAAGGTTCTGTTCTTTACTTATTAAAATGAAAGTTGTTTTAACTACTTCTAATAGTCAAATTGATATCTAGTCTCTGTACCCTCAGCCCCCTTTTTACCTATCTGTATTGTTATTTTATTGATATTTTTATCGTACTGTTTTTACTTGATGCACTTTGCAATGGCTCTGTGAGCCACGCAATAAAATTTATATCTCTCTTCTCTCTCAAATAGGAGTGCAGGTTAGGGTTTTATTTTTCTTTATATTTTCCTTTAATTTGTTTTCAACATCCTTTCTTATTTTTCAAACCATTTCTGGTCACGGGGCAGCTAGTTAAGTGTGTATAGGGCTACAAACTTAATTTTATTATTGTGACATTAAAACACAAAGTAAAATCCAGTTTTTAGTCACCAGCAGAGCAGATTCCATAGCCAGCTACCTAAATCATGGTGTGGACATGCTCTTCTAGTCAACATTTTGTGAGTTTTGCCATTTTGTGTGTATAGCATGTGGTCTATGGTGCTCCAGAACAAATCACCTAAGTTTCCATAATTTCTTATGGGGAAGTTTGCTTTGCTATAAGAGTGCTTTGGTTTACAAGTAGAGATGGGCACAAAGCAATGTTTTGTTTCATTTTTCATTTTCTGTCTTGTTTCATAATGAAACAGAAATGAACTGATTAAAAAAATAAACAAAACAAAATGATTTTGTTTTGTTTTATTTTACTTTTCTTTCCCCCGTTGGGTGCATGGGGGTGGGAAGTGTGGGGTTTTCAAACTTTTTTTAACCCCTGCAGCCACTTCTTGCTTCGAGGGCTAATTTTTTTTAAAAAAACCAAGCCATTCCCCCCAACGCACCTGAAAAGCAGTAAAAAAATAAACAAAGTTACATAAAACACATAAAAACACAAAATGAATAACAAAAAAATGAAAAATGAAATGAATTTTTTAAAGAAAATCATTTCAACTGAAAAGAAAAGCTAAACAAAATGCCATTTTAACATTTCATGCCCATCTCTATTTACAAACATGTTTCTGATAACAAATTGTTCTCATAAACCAAGGTATTACTGTATAAGACCTTCTGCACACATTGAACTGTCACCTTTTTGTCTGAAAATACGGGACTTAAGAAGCACTTTAAAGTAAAGACATTCCTCACATGAACTTTGAAGCAGGTACCAGGTAAAGTTTCCTGAACTCATTTTTTCAAAGCTAATTCATCATTGCAGTTCAGAAGGGCACCCCTTAACCACCATTAGAGATGGTCACAAACAAAAAAAGGAAAAGGAAAATTCCTTGAGAATTGTGAGTTCATCAGTTCATACTCATACAAATCAGTTACTCTTGACGAACACAAATTGATGCAATTTTAGCTGTTCTTTATTTGATGATTCATTGAGCTATAAAAGGGCTAGCAAGGCACCTAGAGACACCAAAATTACAGGGAAACATCACTTGATGGTCCTCTACAGCTTCTCCAAGTTTAATGAAGATTGTATTCCTGACTTCTGGGTTATACATCTTCAAATAAACAACCCCATAGAAAAGTCCTCCCCAGGTACCCAGAGACATCAACACTGAGAAGCTTCTTCCAACTCTACAGTCCGTCCTGGTTCGGTAAAGACTGGGTTTCCCCAAGCCTGTTGCTAAAGGACACTCTCCTGGGGGGCACTTTGTGGGTGCATAACACAGATGTTTTAATCTTAAAACATGGAGGGACTATAGAGGAGAGGTGGAAGAAACATCTCTGAAATTATGGTGGCTCTAGTTGCCTGGTTTGCATAAGTCAAACATTTGAAATCCAAAGTTTGGTAAACTTGAAGAGCTCGTAGAGGAAACAGTGTAAGCTTCTTGGCAGGTATGATAACTCTATGTGCCTAAGGGGGCATTTTATATGGTTTTGAAGTAAAAAAAGAACCAGAATCTGTTCTGTCCATTCAAACATAGGGTCACCATAAATGGGAAAAACTTGACAATGCATAACAATAAATAGGAATGGATAATAATATTTTTGGTTGGGGGGGTCACATTTTCATCATATTTGGGATTTGGCCACAAAGGCTTAGAACTTTAAGTGCTTAGCTTTCTAATTTTCATTCCCTTTGTACTATTTCAGCCTATTACTGTCAAATGAGAGTTTCTACCTCTCTTTTAATATATCGGCTGCTCAGCTTTAATAGCAGGGAGATATACACCATATATAGCATAGTTCTTTCCATGCTGAAAATAGATGTACCCAAGGTATTAGGCTGATACAGATGAATTCAGTTTCAGTAAGAATATAACAAATTTTGCAAGAGGCATGGCACCAGGTAAAAACCTTCCTGTTCCAGAAGATTTTTTAACTGGTGGAGTATAACATAGATTATGGGTCCTGAAGGCAATTTAGTACATTGCATTTTAATGTTTTTAATTGTTAATGGCATACAATAGATTAATTGTTCTTTACAACTGTTGTAAGCTGTCCAAAGACTTTTGGGTAGTGGGTAACATATAAACTACCTAACCAATTAATTAATTAATTAATTAAGTAAGTAAGTAAGTAAGTAAGTAAGTAAGTAAGTAAGTAAGTAAGTAAGTAAGTAAGTAAGTAAGTAAGTAAGTAAGGATTTGATATCCTCCTACTGCAAGAGACATGGCTGCAGGAGCAATCACAGCTACAGATCCCAGGTTTCAAAGTGTTCTCCCTTTCTGCACATAAACTCAAGGCTAAAGGGCGCCCACAGGCTGGTATAACCACATTGGTTGCTACTAACTCAAATTTAAATCCTGAACTAATAGCTACATCTGATCTCAATTGTAACAATTGTAACTTTTTAGCTATTAAGATAATCTTGGAGGGAAAATGTCTCTTAATAATTAATGTTTATATGCCCCCATATTCTACCCAGCCAATTTTAGATCAGCAGTGGGATCTTCTGGCAATTTTTTAAGGGAAGTTAGAGGACCAATTCCCCAACACAGACTTCATAATTGGGGGAGATTTCAATGCCAGAGTAGCCAGTGACATGGATATATTTGCTACAACACCAGAAATAGATCTAAGCTCTTCAATGCTATTACCATTCAATCACAAGCGATGTTCTAAGGATAAGAGCACAAATGCAGCAGGGCATAATATGGCAAGATTCTGTGTCCAACATAATTGCATATGGTTGAATGGCTTAATAGAATATCCCAATTCAGGAGATTTCACCTTCACTTCTATTAGAGGAGCAAGTGTTATAGACTACATTATGGTGTCCCTACCTCTTAAACACTTTGTGGCTGAATTCACGGTAGGGGATAACATTTGTAGCAACCACTTTCCATTGTTACTTACGTTGAACTTGAAAGCTGAGGGTAAATCAATGCTGATAAAACCAAACCAAAATTTGGAGGTACTCAATAAGATAAGATGGAATGCAACAACAAATTGGCCCAGCTACTAGAATCTAAAACACTTCTAGACCTTAAATCTTCCATCATAACTTCTAATGATCCTAGGGATGTAATTGGAGCTTACGAAGGACTGACAGCACTCTTATCTAAGACACTAAGCTATAATCCAACTTTAGAGCAATGCAGGACAAACCACATCAAACAAGACTGGTTTGATCACGAGTGTATAGAACAGAAAATTATCTTAAGGAAGATCTTCAAACATTATAAGGACCAGGAGCTAGCATATATACCAAAGGAATTCTATGAAAGAAAGAATCAGTTAAGATTATTGTACAAGGCAAAAAGACAAGCCTTCATCCATAACCAATGGAATCAATTATTCACAGCAATATCCCTTTAAAGATCTAAACAATTTTGGGACATAGTGAACAATACAAACAGAAATAATTTTTTGGATTCAGCCAACATTGAACCAAATATTTGGTACAGACATTTTTCAATGTACAATGGAGGTAACTCCACCAGTGCCAGAGAGGAAACCATGCCTAAGGGTCTTCCAGAATGGCCCCCAGTCACTGTTGCAGAGATAAGAGAATTAATCTCCCAGTTAAAACTGGGTAAATCACCAGGGGCTGATATAATACCTCCAGAGATACTGATGTTTGATGCTGACTGGTGGATGGCACCGTTGGCTGCCCTTTTCACCATGGTAGGCAAATCTGGCTTGATACCAGAAGCCTGGACCAATGCAATAGTTGTCCCAATCTATAAAGCAGGTGACTCCTTAAACCCAGGTAATTATAAAGTCTGCTATCCGTTATTGGAAAACTTTATACCAAACATCTTTTAAAAAAACTGATTGACTGGGAGGAGCTGACACCAGTAATTGGACCAGAACAAACAGGTTTTAGGGAGGGGAAATCTACCCTTGACCATTGTTTTACCTTAGCACATTTTGTAAATAAATATGTAAATCAGGCTAAATCTAAACTATATGTGGCCTTCTTAGACCTAAAAGGGGCTTTTGACTCAGTGGATCGTGAGAAATTGTGGGACAAATTAGCTAATCTCTCAATGGACAGAAGATTAATATTTCTTATTAGGAGATTGCATTCGGCAACCTCCTGCCAAATTAAATGCTCTAATTCAGGGATCCTAACTGAGCAAATAACTACCAACAGAGGTGTCAAGCAGGGTTGTTTACTAGCCCCTTCCTTGTTTAACTCGTTTCTCAATGATTTAGCCCCGTTATTGTTGGAAACTGAAGGTCATCCCCCTAAAATTGGCTCCACTCCAGTCCCTCTACTTTTGTATGCTGATGATGCCGTGATTTTGTCTTGCACCAGACCTGGCCTAAAACGTTTGATGTATAAATGTCTTGAGTTCTTAGGTAACAGTAATTTACAACTCAATTATGACAAGTCTAAAATTGTTGTATTTACTAAATCTTGGAAATTGTATAGGTGGATCTTTACTGGAAGAACGATCGAACAGGTTAAACATTTCAAATATCTGGGTATTATGTTTCATTATAAACAGACCTGGGTGCTCCAACGCAAAGTGGCAATAAAATGGGCCAAAGGCACCACCCAGGCAGTTTACAGATATTTTTTTTATAATACAGGAAACAGATATGTACCCTCTGTACTAAAAGTGTTCAATGCAAAGATTATACCTCAGTTGTTGTATGGCATACCATTATGGATAAAGGCATGGGACCATTCTCTAGAACAAGTGCAATCCATGTTCCTACAGAAAAACTTCGAAGTACCAACATGGTACACATGTTGGCATAAAATGTACTGTTAATGATCTAAGGTGAAAAATTATTTATGTATTTATTTATTTAAATCATTGTTATCCTGTCTTTCTCCCCAAAACTACCCAAGGTGGCTTACATCATAACACAGTTTTTAAAAGCTAAAAATTAGAAATGTACAAATATTAAAAAAGAATGAAACAAGTATTATATTAAAATAATAAGATCAATATTAAAAAAACACCAAAATGGAGCATAATGATCCATTTAAAAACCCTCTTGAGCCACCAATAATTGGCTCAAGTAATTAAGGAAAAGAACTTTGCCTGTCTGTAGGACAGCAGAGACGGGGCCAGCCTAGCTTCCTATAGGAGGGACTTTCAGAGTTGGGGAGCAGCAACAGAGAAGTCCATCTCCCGAGTACCCACCAAACACACTGGTGATGATGGAGGGACTGAGAGAAATGCCTCCCACAAAGACCTTAAAGCCCATTCAGGTTCATATGGGTAGATGTTGTTGAGATAGCTTGGGCACAGGCTAACAATTAGCTGATATCATCTGGTGGCAATGATATTCATTAATTTAAAACTTTCTCCTTTCATCTCACAGGTCCCATGACTTTCATGCAATGAAGGGAACTGCACCAGAGTAAAAAAAAAAAAAACCTCTCACAGAAGAAGTAAAAAGTCTTCAATTACTGAAAATCTCCCATTGCTAGTGATATGATCATAAGTTGGCCAACAGATTTTGGCCATTGCATTCTGCCATATGTGCATTTGACAAATGTGCCTTTTTAAAGGTGTACAAAAGCAGAATGTGATCTAGTACAGTAAATGTACAATTATCCTGCTCACAAATTTACAGTCTATCAAGGAGCAGAAGAATCTAATTTACAACTTATCAACTTTTTGGTGAGCGGAGCAGAGCAGTGGGACTGAATTCTGCACGTTCATTCCCTTATGGTGGAAACACAGTGTTGTTTAAAAAAAAAACTACTCATACATACAGTCTTTCCTGTTGAATTAGGGAACGGAATATCTAGCATAGCATCTGTTTGCATGCATAATTGCCTACACAATGTGAGATACACAGGCAAAAAAATCTGCTTCCTTCCAGGAAAGTATTGTCCCTTGGCAGATCATGGCAATCGCCTATGATGTCTCAATTTCTTTAGACATCTGGAACATGTTGTCCCTTGATGATTGAGTCTTTTATCTTTGTACTTGTTATTTCTTAGCTTCTTGATTTGAGATGGACTACAATTCTGGTAAAGGATGCATTGGGCACCACAAGTGTGAGCAGTAATAAAAGCAACACCCGTACAATACTTCAATATGAAAATAATCTGGGATCCTCATCACACTTCTTCAAATGTCTTTGCCCTTTTAAAGGAAATGTTAGAAAGTCATTTGAAGGAGGGCTTTTCAAAATTTGGTGGCACAATAGAAAACTCCCTGGCCCTCTATCTTTCTATGTGATACAGCAGTCACATAAAGCAGAGCCTCCTCTGAAAAGTCAAACAGATGAAGAGTTTGACATAGGAAATATATACCCATACTATATGGTTTGGCTTAGTAATTTACAGGCGGTGTGCTACCAAATACAGTGACCCTCATATAACAAACAGTTTGTATAACATAAAATCTGTACAACATAAAAAATTCCAGAGGTAGGGGAAATTTGCTTAACAGAATTGCTTATGGGGCAAATCCGTACAACATAAAAATGGTCACAATTAGGGATTACTCTGTTTTCAATGCATTCCTATGGGAAATTTATATAAAGGAATATTTGCTTAACATAATTTCATGTGGAACAAATTAATTCATACCACTGTAATTGCTAAAGAGGTAAGGGAAATAAAATATTTAGCTAGAGAGTTGGCTACCTTCATTCTTACTTTTGTACCTTTCACACAGATTTCAGATCACAAGATGCAAAGGTTAGAAGCATCTTTTCTAGATTACAACTCCAAAAATCCACAGCCCGAGCGTCCTCTGGAACAGATGATAAACCTTTCTTAGGAGGGTATGTCTTGGTTAATGCAGGTTTGTTATTACCACCCATTCTTTTAATTTCCAACATAAAATGATGTAAACTAGACATGGGCACGACTTGGCGAAATTCTCGTTTCCGTTTCCGTTTCTCGTTTCCGTTACGGAACGGAAATGGTAACGACAATTACTCTGCCAGAACTCGAACTCGAACCAACGAAAGAAAAATTGGGTCTGATTTTTCGTGTTGTCGTTCCTGGGCATCGCAGCGATTGCGCGATGTCAAGCGGCACAGGAAAAAAGTTAAAAAAAACCCGATTCCTGGCCAAAAAAGCAGGCGAAAATATGCCTGCCTCAGTGAGGGCACCTACCAGAGGGGTGGTTTCTGGGGGGGGGGGTCCCCGGCCTCCCTCCCCTCCTCTCCTGGGCTGCGCAAAGTGTGCATCCTCGTCGTCGAGTCGCACTCGCCCACGCCAAGTCGCCAAGCGGTGCGGCACAGGAAAAAGGTTTTTAAAAAAACCACCTGATTCCCGGCCAAAAAAGCAGGCGAAAATATGCCTGCCTCAGTGAGGGCACCTACCAGAAGGGTGGTTTCTGGGGGGGTTCCCCAGCCTCCCCCCTCTCCTGTCCTGGGCTGCGCATCCTCGTCGTCTCGCCAAGTTGCCAAGTCGCCATGCCATGCGGTGCGGGCGGGGGATCCAAAATGGGGCGACCGCAATATGTATTTTGAAATCGCGTGGTCCAAAAACACACCAAAGCACCACAGAAACATGCAAAAATAGCTATTTTAAAACTGCCTGAATTTTTTCAGTAGCAGCAGTGGGTTTTTCTTGCAACAAAACGTCTCTCTCCATTGATTGTATTTTATTTTATTTTAATTTTTATTTTTTTACACCTGTGCAATTATGGGCTGGCCATGGGAGTGGACCATGCAAATTTTTGGAGCCATTCCACCAAATTGCATGGCCACTTGGCCAGGTTTTGACTGAGACTTCTGGGAAGTGCCAGTCGGGCATAAAAAGCCACTAACCCTAGCCCGAACCCGAACCCTAACCCTAACCCATACGCCAGTACACTGTCCTTCTTAGTGGGTCAGAGAGGCACCCAGAGGTGCACCCCAGTAACTCACCCTAACCTTACCAGTAACCCTAATCCTAGCCCTTGCGCTAATCCCTAACCCCAAGCCAGATCTGTGTACTCGCATTGCACTACAGCAAGTACACTTCCCTTCTTAGTGAGTCACAGCAGGCGCCCTCAGTCACTTCGCTCTCCAGCAGGCAGTGAGGCACCCAAAAGAGGTGCCTCTGCCTGCTACTGCTGTTGCAACTTAATGGTATGCATATCCAATTGGCTATGCATGCCATTTTGTAGCGGCTAGCGGGTGAGGAGAGGAGGCACCCACAAGGTGCCTCCAGGAGCCCGCTTTCCCTTCATGGCGGGCCAGAGGAGGCACCCACCCAGAGGTGCCTCCAGGAGCCCGCCCCCCAAAACCAGTACTAACGACAGACGAAAATCTGACAAACGAAATGACAAATTTTTGGAAAATTTCGCGAAAAACGGAAACGAGCCGAAACGGGCTGGCTCCGACACACGACAACTCAAAAACGTCATTTTCCCTGGTCGTGCCCATCTCTAATGTAAACTATTTCTCTTTAGCATCAACTTCTATAATTTTTATTACATTGCCACTATGAAAAATGTACAGTGCATAATGGGAGCTGAACTAAAGCTGACTGCTTCCATGGAGTCTAGTCTGCCGTAGGGAACTGGTTAGCCACCATGTGATTAGAATGCTGGATTGATTAGGCCATTACCTAATCTTATAAAGTGCTTTGTAGTTTCACATAAAATCTCTTTCCCACTTCCATAGCTCTATTGGTTTTCATGGTTTCATAAATCCACTACAGCTATTATGTTCCCGGGGAGGTGGTTAAAATGGTACATGAACAACAAAGAATCCTGTAGTTTGAAATCTTGCATATTTCATGCACCAAGAGTTGATTCCAAGAAAGACATTGCCCACCTCTGGATTTATAAGTGAGACATTTATGTGAGGATAAAAATAAAATAAATATTCCTCAAGAGATCCTTTTATTTTTCGTCCAAGTTCAAGAAGACAAGGAACTATTACTCTAGTCAAAATCTTGTGCTGTGGAAAATTATAGCTGAAAGAGTAAGGCTATAGGGAGAGAGAATGGGGAGATGGAACCAGAAGCAGAAAGCATACTCAGACAACAGATGCTTGCTGCAGTGCATGTCCACTGCCTTTTATACTATTAAAAGAAGGAATCACTCTGCTGTTACCAGCATTAGTGGCTACCCCCCACAACTCTAAAAGAAGACTATATCTATATGACATTATTAGAAATGGGTGCAAAACAAATTGTTAATTCATTTCGTTATTCATTATTCATTTCATTCCCTAACAAAATGAATAACGAACCCCCACTCTGGAAGAGAAACAAAATGTTGTTGTTTTATATTATTGTGAACCACCCGGAGTTCCTTTGGGTATATAAGCCTTAAAATAAATAAATAAATAAATAAATAAATAAATAAATAAATAAATAAATAAACGAAACAGAAATTTTGTTCTGTTTCATCTGCACTGGGCTCCCTGCAGACTTGGGAGCTGTCTCCCAAGGGCCCATTGGTGGCATCGGCGGCGCCGGGTGCTGGGAAAAAGCATCAAGCAGGGGACCCGTGCTGCAGCTGATTTGGGCTTCTTTTTAAAAAGCCCCAATCAGCTGTAGCATGGGCCACACGCTGGCCACTTTCAGCAATAAAATAAAATAAAAAATAAAAAATAAAATTTAAATTTAAATTTAAATTTAAAAAGGACGAAGCAGGGAGCCTGCTCTACAGCTGATCAGGTTTTTTAAAAAAAGTCCTGATCAGCTGTAGCGTGGGCCCCCTGCTGAACGCTTGCAGCAAATAATAATAATAATAATAATAATAATAATAATAATAATAATAATAATAATAATAATAATAATAATAATAATAATAATAATAATAATTAGAGATGGGCACGACTTAGCGGTATTTCCGTTTCCGTTTCCGTTACTCGGTTCCGTTACTCTACGGAAACGGTAACGGGAATTACTCCCCCAGACTTTGATCTCGAACCGACGAACGAACAATTTTGGTCTGATTTGTCGTGCTCGTTCCTTGCATCGTGAGATCGCGCGATGCCACACGCGGCACAGAAAAAAAGTTTTTAAAAGTTAAAAAAACCCGGTTCCCGGCCAAAAAGCAGGCGGAAAAATGCCTGCCGTGCCTCAGGGCACCTACCAGAGGGGTTGTTTCTGGAGGTCCCCGGCCTCCCCCCTCATCCCCCGTCCTGGGCTGCTCTGGTGGGACTCGCCGCAGGCTCGCAGCCAGCAAAAAGCCCAGTCTCGCCGCCGGCCGCCGCAATTAAAGCGCAAGCAAGCGGCACGGACGGCACAGGAAAAAACTTTTAAACTCTCCCCCCACCCATTCCCGGGCCAAAAAAGCAGGCGGAAAAATGCCTGCTTGACTAACGGCGCAGGGCACCTACCGGAGGGGTGGTTTCTGGAGGGGGGGTCCCGCCTCCCCCCCGTCCTGGGCAGCCGGACTCGCGAGTCGCCATCGCCATGCCATGCGGTGCGGGCGGGGGATCAAAAATGGGGCGGCAAACGCAATATTTTTTTTGAATTCGTGGTCCAAAAACACACAAGCACAACAGAAACACGCGAAAATTTATAAACTGCCAGATTTTTCACAGTAGCAGTGGGTTTTTTCTTGCAACAAAATGTCTCTCCTCTCCTCCTCTGTCCTCCATTGATTTTATTTTATTTTATTTTATTTACACCTGCGCAATGATGGGCTGGCCAAGTGGCCAGCCATGTGGGAGTGGACAACCATGCAAATTTTTGGAGCCATCCCACCAGTCGCATGGCCACTTGGCCATGGAGACTTCTGGGATGTGCCAAAAAGCCCCCTAAAACCTGCCCTAGCCCTAACCCTAACCCTTGACTCCGTACCCATACGTCACAGACTGTCTTCTTAGTGGGTCAGAGAGGCACCCAGAGGTGCAACCCACTAGCCCACCGTAACCTTACCCGTCACTAGCCTAACCCTAGCTCTTGCACTAAGCCACCTTAAAGCCAGATCTACTTGCTTGCATTGCACTACACGCAGCAAGTACAATTCCCTTCTGTGTGAGACATGGTGGTGCGGGAGCCTTGTGAACTCTCACACTGGTCTCACGTCTGCACATTATGTTATGCAATATCCATATGGCTATTGCATAGCATTTTGCAGCAGCAGCAGGTGAGGAAGGGAGACCCCCATGTAGAGGGGTCTCTCTTGGAGCCTGCTTCCCCTTCCTAGTGGCAGGAGGCACCCACGGGTGCCTCCAGGAGCCCACTTTCCCTTTATAGCGGGCCAGAGGAGGCACCCACCCCACAGAGGTGCCTCCAGGAGCCCGCTCCCCCCCCAAAAAACCCAGTACTAACGACAACGAAAAAACGAAAAAACGAACCGACTAATTTTTGCGAATTTTTGCGAAAACCGGAAACGACCTGAAATGGGACTGGCCCGACTAACGACAACTCGAAAAATTTTTTTTCAAGTCGTGCCCATCTCTAATAATAATAATAATAATAATAATAATAATAATAATAATAATAATAATAATAATAATAATAATAATAATAATAATAATAAATACCCCCCAAGGGTGCCGCCTTGTCGTGGCGGGGGGCTTAACTGCTCCAGTAGGTCCAACCTTACCAGAGAGGTCTTGACTGAGGAACAGAACTAAGCGCACCCAACAACCCATGAATCATGGTGAAATAAAATATAAAGAAGCCTATACCGGCTCGGTCGTTGCCCGGGTTAACAAGGACCGCGATGGGTGTTGATGAACCTGGACATCCGTCGATAAATGGGCTACAGGTCACGGGTCCCATTGCTGAGCAACCAGGGCATGGGCCTGTAGAGTTACTGGAAGCTCAACCATCTCAGAAGCGGCAGAAATATACTCTACCAGAGAATCGGACAATCATGAAATGCTATTATAGAGCGGAACCTGAAAAACGTGGCTACCAAAAGCGGATCCATCAGTTATGGAAACAAGAATATCCAAACTCCAAGATAACTGAATTACGATTAGCTGACCAGCGAAGATATATTATCAGAAACAAGGTGTTTAGTAAAATTGAACTAGAAGAAATACAGAGGAGTTGTGAAATTGGAGGTCAACAAATTATCCAAATAGAAGGAAAAAATAGATTAATAACACCTGGGGACATTGAACAGTCAAAAGTTGAAGAAAATATGGATGTTGTGCAAAACTTTGAACCAAAAGAAGGTTCAAATAGGATTGGAACACCAGCAGAGCTCACTATTAGGCAGCAAGAATTGAAGAATAAAATACTCACACATACTGCATTAAATGAAGAGAGGGGAAGGCTCCCAATTTTAAAGACTGTGCCTAGAAAAAAATTGGCACAATTGATGAAAGATATAAACTCAGCACTTGCAACAATCCAGATAAGGTCAATTGAAGAGATAAATCAGCTTGCTTATAGTGCAGCAGTAATAGTAACGGAAGAACTAGGGATTCCACAATTGAAGCCCCTCCCAAAATGCATTGAGAAACCACGGTGGAAAATCAGACTGGAGCTCAAAATCAAAAGACTCTGAGCAGATGCGAGTAACTTAAAAAACCTGCAGGAGGACAAATTAAAGAATGGTAAGTTCAAGAAATATTTGACTAAAAAATACTGGCTAAGTACAAGGAAAATTGGAGAAGCATTGGAAATAGTGAAGCAGCAAATAACAGCAACAGCTAGAAAAATTGAAAGATATGATGCTAGATTTACTCAGTATAAAGACAACCAGTTGTTTCAATCAGATCAAAGAAAGTTCTATCAGAGTTTAAACCAGAAGATAGGTAAAAAAGATGAAAAGCCTGAAAAAATGGCAACCATTCAGTTTTGGAAAGACATATGGGGGACTGAGAAAGACTATAATAGAAATGCTGGATGGCTCCAAGATTTTGAGAAGAAATTCTCCAAGTGCACAATGGACCAACTAGAAATAACAGCTGATATGATCACCAAAAGAGTACAAAGAGTCAAAAACTGGACATCACCTGGCAATGATCAACTGCATGGGTTTTGGTTTAAACACCTGACCACTCTGCATGGGAAAATGGCCAACAATTTAATGAAATGTTGATAACAGGTTATATTAATGAGTGGTTAACAACTGGGAAAACCTATTTGATTCAGAAGGATCCAAAAAAAGGAGCAATACCTGAAAATTACAGGCCAATAACATGTTTACCAACTATGTATAAACTGCTAACAGGCATCATAGCTGATAGAGTCCAGGATTATTTGGAAGCAAATAACATCATGCCAGTAGAGCAGAAAGGGAACAAACGGGGAAGTAGAGGCACAAAAGATCAGTTACTCATTGATAAAATGATCCTAGACAATTGTAAAGCCCGGAAAACTAATTTATATATGACTTGGATTGACTATAAAAAAGCCTGTGACTCAGTACCGCATAGTTGGATTATTAAGTGCCTGGATGCCATTGGAATATGGAAAAGTATTAGTGCCCTAATTGAAAATGCGATGAAGAACTGGAAAACAGAATTGTTTGTCAGGGATGAAAGCTATGGATTGGTTAGCATCAAATGAGGGATTTTTCGAGGTGACTCTTTGTCCCCTCTGCTATTTACTATTGCCCTGATTCCCCTCTCAATAATTTTGCAGAAGACAAATTTAGGTTACCAAACTGCTAAAAATTCAGGGAAAATTTCTCATCTATTGTATATGGATGACTTAAAGTTGTATGGAAAATCAGAAACTGAACTACACTCACTGACCAACACAGCCCGAATTTTCTCAGCACCGATGTTAGTATTGAGTTTGGACTAAACAAATGTGCCACAGTGGCACTGAAAAAAGGAAAAATAATTGAGAGTGAAGGAATTGAAATGCCAAATGGACAAGCTATTATCATCAGTCTGAAGCCTATAAATATCTGGGCATACTGGAATTAGATAATATAAAGCATGGGCAAGTGAAAAATGTGGTCAGTAAAGAATATATCCAAAGGGTCAGAAAAGTATTAAAAAGTAAGCTGAATGGTGGTAACACCATCAAGGCCATTAATAGCTGGGCCATACCGGTCATCAGGTATACCGCTGGCATTATAAACTCGACTCAGACGGAGCTAGATATTCTAGCTAGGAAAACAAGAAAACTCATGACCATTCACTATGCATTACATCCACGCAGTGATGTTGACAGGCTGTATTCACCTAGAAAATTAGGTGGTAGAGGTCTTCTGCAAGTGAAGCAGACAGTTGAAGAAGAGAAGCATGCATTGGCAGATTATGTAAAAAATAGTACAGAGCCAGCATTATTGGAGGTGAAGAACAGGGAGGTGTTTAAAGTAAATCAAACAAAGGGTCAATACAGGAAAACAACAATGCAAATATGAGCTGATAGCTGGCATAATAAAGCGCTGCATGGGCAGTTCTTTGAAAAAGTCAAAGGAAAAGTAGATGAGGAAAAGACTTGGTTATAGCTCACCAATGGAACACTGAAAAAAGAGACAGAGGCCCTGATTTTTGCAGCTCAAGAACAAGCTATCAGAACAAATGCAGTTAAGGCTAGAATAGAAAAATCAGCTGAGTCCCCCACATGTAGACTCTGCAAAGAGGCAGATGAAACTATTGACCATATATAGAGTTGTTGCAAGAAAATTGCTCAGACTGATTACAAACAGTGTCATAATGTAGTTGCTCAAATGGTCCACTGGAATTTGTGTCAGAACTATCATCTGCCCATAACAAAGAACTGGTGGAACCATAAGCCTGAAAAAGTGACTGAAAATGAGCATGCAAAATTACTTTGGGACTTCCGAATACAGACAGACAGGGTTTTGGAGCATAATACCCCAGATATTGTGATTGTGGAGAAGAAAAAAGTGTGGATCATTGATGTTGCTATACCAGGAGATGGTAGAGTCACTGAAAAACAACTTGAAAAAATTACCCGATATCAGGATCTCAAAATTGAACTTCAGAGACTCTGGCATAAACCAGTACGCGTGGTCCCAGTGGTAATTGGCACACTGGGTGCGGTGCCCAAAGACCTAAGCAAGTATCTAGAAGAAATTGGAGTGGACAAAGTCACCATCAGTCAGATGCAGAAAGCCACCTTACTGGGATCTGTTCGCATAATTCGCCGATACATCACTGAGTCCTAAACGCTTGGGAAGCGTTCGACTAGTGATTGGTAATATAAAATCGAGCGCAGATAGCTGTGTGGTTAAATAATAAATAAATAAATAAATAAATAAATAAATAAATAAATAAATAAATAAATAAATAAAAATTAAATAAATTTTAAAAAGCACTGAGCAGGGGGGGGCATGCTACAGTTGATTGGGGCTTTTTAAAAAAGCTCCAATCAGCTGTAGTGTGAGACCCTGCTTGGCACTTTCAGCAAAAGAATAGAAATTAATAAAATTTAATTAAAAAAATTAAAAAGTGCCGAGCAGGGGGCCCAAGCTACAGCTGATCAGGGCTTTTTAAAAAAAGCCCTGATCAGCTGTAGCTCAGACCCCCTGCTCAGTGCTTTTTATTTTTATTTTTATTTATTTTGTATTTTTGTATTTTTGTATTTATCTATTAATTAATTAATTAATTTTTGCTGCAAGTGCCCAGCAGGGGGGCACACTACAGCTGATCAGGGCTGGGGTTTTTTTTAAGCCCAAATCAGCTGTAGCTCGGCCCCCCTGCTGGGTGCTTATAAAATGTTTTATTTATTTTTATTTTTATGTTCTTTTTTTTTTTTGCTGCAAGCTCCCAGCAGGTGGCTGCACTACAGTTGATTGGGGCTTGCTTATTTATTTATTTATTTATTTATTTATTTATTTATTTATTTATTTATTTATTTATTTATTTATTTATTTTAAATAAGCTTAGAAAAAACAAAGTCCGATCAGCAGTAGTGCAAGCCCCCTGCTGGGCCCTTGTTAAAAAAAACTACAACACCCCCCCCCCCAAAAAAAACCAACAACAAAAAACACCAACCAGACTGCTGTGTTGGGCTGGTTGGCTTTTATTTTTAAAAAATGAAACAAAACAAAATATGAAACATTTTTTAACTACCATTTCATAACAAACAAAATGAAACAGCTGGGGGAGAAACTAAAAATGAAATGAAATGCCGTTTTGGCATTTCATGCCAATTTCTAGGAATTATGTATCATGCTTTTATTTTTAATATGAGCAGCCACCCTGTATGATTGAGAAGTTAAGGCCCAGGATGCCATAATTTAGCCTGCATAAAGAGACTACTGTAGTTAGGAAAATAGACAACTACACCTCCGAGCTCTAATCATTTTACTCACCCCACCCACCATAAAAATATTTTTTCTTTCTCTTCTCCCCCCTCCCTCTTTTCAAGTTGATGGTGGCTCACCACATTCTCCTCCTTCATTCACACCACATTCTCCTCTTTCTGGCAGCTGTGTCTCAGGGTGAAGAGGGTGGGAGATTGTGCCAGTTGCTCCATGTAGCAAAATGGCTTCTTAGCATCTCTGCTTAGAAGCAAAATTCTGAGTTCTACATTGTGCAGCAAGTCTACAAGCATATAAAGGCCTCCCTGCTAGTGATGAGATTAGTGAAAGTCTCAGGGAGGCTGCATTAATTTCCTTGTCCTCATTATCCCCATGTCCATTAAATTCCTTGTAAACAACTATTGCATGTTCATGAACTCCTGACACACATGAATAAACAGCAGCAAATATAATTTTGGGGACTGCAACTCTTAAGACCCCTCAGCTAGCATGGGCATTGATGAATTCTGGAAGCTGCAGTCAAAAAAAGGTTACTTCTGCTATTAGGTGAGGGAAAGACAGGTGCCTTCAAAAGTGGGTTAAGACCCCGTGGCATGAAGCAAATCAAGTCTTCTTGTTTTCTGCCTCCAAAGTGTCTAGAAATAAAAGCTGTACAGATAACAGGCATGACTTGAAAACAGAGTTTACAATTTCTTCACATGTCCTCAACAGAGCAATAAAGAGCTGTGTAAAGCCCTTCCTTGTTATTTGTTTATTTGCATACTGCCCCATTAATGCTGAAACACTATTCTGGGCAGTTCACAAACAGTTAAAACCATCTAAAGAAACAATGAACACTAAATATAACATAAATACCAAAAACATGATCTAAAAACTTAAAAACAGTCATGAAGTGCTCTGCTGACTCCCCAGAGCCTGTCTGAAAAAGGAACCTTTCATTAACCAGGTTCCGGTGGCAGCCTAATGGGGAAGTGAATCTTCACAGCTATTTACAATGATACCAAACAGAATATAAATGGTATTTCCTTCACTCTATAAATCATTTGCGCTACTTTACCTGGCTGGCTGAAATGTAAATACCCTTTGGTGATTGCATCGGTTAGCACTGTTAAGAATGAGGACAGATTTGCTAATGGGAAATCCCACAGTGAAATTCATTTACAAATACCATTTCTGCTAAGAAAAGAAGAGGCAAAACTCAATTTTAGGCCCTACTAGAGTAGACTTGTTGGAATGAATGTGGCCTGTCAGTCAACACTAAAACAAGTCCCATTGGTTTCCATGACCTGGATTTAGTTGGAGTTATCATTGTGGCTTCTTTCTTTTCTCTTATTCTTACAAGGCACTAGAAAGCTCTTTGGCAAAATCCTTGCTACCATCATCTTCCTTATACATGGTACAGCTCTGTTGCAAAGAAAAATAATATGTGTTCAGTGTCTTCAGACACATATTAAAAATTAACCAGATGAGGAATACAGTCGTACCCCAACTTGCGACGCACCCGACATATGGAAATCCCGTGTTACAAGCCAGTTTCCATAAATGCCGCTTCCTTACGAGCAAAAGATAGGGTTTTCCCAAATTATTATTATTATTATTATTATTATTATTATTATTATTATTATTATTATTATTATTATTATTATTATTGGAAAACTGTTTCTCCCATGGCACTTTGTGTTTGGGAGGTTTTAAAATACCTGCACCATTTTCCTGCACTTCTCTACTGTGAGAAAGGTAGGTTGATTTTTCCTCTGTTAGTTTTATATACTGTACTGTAATTTTTTTGAGTGTGTTTGCTGGAAGGGGGTCTTTTTGTTTTACAATTTTTAAACAAGTTGTGCTTTCCCCCTCAATCAGGCATGTTGTGGGGGAAAGCGCAGCTTGTTTAAAATGTCTTTGAGCCACCAAGCCAAACAGTTGCCTCGGTGGCATAAAGACATTTTAAACCACCCACTGCTTCCCCCACACACACACACACTGGACGCATTGGGGGGAGAGAAGAGGCAGGTGGTTTTAAATGTCTTTGGCCACTGAGGCAACCACTTGTCTCCATGGGTAAAAGACATTTTAAACCACCCTCCGCTCCCCCCCCCAGCGTGTTGGGGGGAGAAGCGGCAGGTTGTTTAAAATGTCTTGACTCATGGAGACAAATGGTTGCCACGGTGGCTAAAGGCATGTTAAACCACCCATCACTTCTTCCCCCAACGCACCGATTGCGGGTGGTGGTGGGGAGCTGTGGGCATTTTAAAGCGGTTTCCCATAGAAATGCATTGACATCCTTTTGTCTGGAATGGATTAATTGACTGTTAATGCATTCTTATGGGAAATCGCTCCCCGACTTATGAGCTAATCGACTTACGAGCATATGCTTGGAACAGATTAATTTCGTAAGTCAGAGTACCACTGTATTTGCATGTTTCTGAAAGCATTAAGAGGTGGAGGAGCCAGCCCAGATCCAGTAATGGGTCAAAGTGTCGTGTTCAGTCATCTGGCACTGATTTATTATGAGAAGTTGCAATAAACAAAACACACAGCAGGAAAAGCCCAGGAAGACCAGGAAAAGTGTAACAAAAATGAATTTTATTTGCTTTTCCTGCCACAAAGGCAGTGATTAAGATGGTTACTTCACGTCTTTCCTTGTTCTGCGACTAGTTTTGTACTGTGACACCGTTGGTCGCGATCATGTGGTTTTGTCCCTGTTTAGTCCCTGTTTCCGTTTTCTCATGGTCATGATAATTTGTCTCATGACAACTGTTACTTCATGGTCTTGTTCCATGACAAATTCTGAATTTGTCTTGTTTTCTTAACCCTTTTAAAATATTGTAAATAAAACTTTTTTGATATTTCAATTTACTGGTCTTCCGGGATTTACATCTCAATGCTACAGAATTTTCAGTACTTTCTTTAATAAACATTTGTGCTGCATTGTGTTTCCCATAGGAAAACTAATGCTGAATGCTGCTTCATCTGCTGACCTCTAGGTGGACACTGGTTGTTGTGTGACAGTTGTTACCACATAGACCCTTGTCTCGGAACAGGAACTGGGAACAAACTGTGACAAGACGATTCCCCAATCCAGCGCCAGGTACAGTATTGTCACACTGTGATCCCGCTCTGGGGGCGTGGTTGAGACAAATTTCAGCTGTTGACGGATGTGAAGTAAGGTTTTTTTTACCAGTCCGAAGCACAACATTTACAGAGACAAAATGGACATGAAGTAAGTGCCTAAAGCATCAATTAGGGTAACAGCACTAATTCAGGTTTTGGCAATAAGATGGAAAGTGTAACAGAGAAGGTCCCCTGCATTAATCTTTTAAGAAGAAATCAAAGATGCCCCTGCCCATTATCCTTTTGAAGTCCCTCCTGTTTGTCCTTTTTAAAGACTGCCTTGAAAAGCCTGGGGAGGAGGGAGGCGTCCTCCATGAGGCTGGGAAAACAAGAGAGGCAAAAATGAAAACAGAAAATGCAGCCCTAGAGACTAAAGCGAGCTCGATTCTCCATGGATCTGAGCCCCTTTGAGTTCAGCCACATTTCTTGCACTTCTTCCCACTTCTGTGCATAGCAGATCATTGTCAGATTGCCCCTTGGTTTATTTCTTATTTTTTACTTTAACTTTTCCCCTCCATCTCTGCTCTCTTTTCTCTCTCTGCTCCCCAAAGTCCATTCCCTTGTTTGCATTTTAAACCTCCAAACTTGGCCTCCCATTGAAGCCCAATGGCATTATCCAGCAACTGCCTGTAAACAGGGTTTGCAGTGTTACCTCTGTGCAACCAGCAACTGTTTGTCTCCCTGAGCAGCACTAAATAAGATGAGAGGCATGGTGAGGAGGTCTGCATAACCTGTCACCAAGGGAGGAGAGGAAGGATCATCCCATCATTTAGTTATAAGATGCTTGCTCCACTCCCCTGCTTGATTCCCTGGGCACTCTTGGACTTCCTGTGGTCCTTTAGGCAACGTTTCAGGAACATGTCTAGTCCAGGCCGCTCTCTTTAAAACATTCTGTGTTTTTAATTTCAAAGCTGCCGTCCATTTCATTTGTGGCTGTATTTTAGGTCGTTTTAAAAAATAATGTGATGTTATTTTTTTTCTGAAATTGAATTGTTTGTCTATTCATTTAGAGTTAGTCCTCCAACAGATAGTGTTATATGAGGCATTAATACAACAAACAAACAAACAAACAAACAAACAAATAAATAAACAAACAGCACAATTCTGAGGAGAATTCTAAATTCACTTCTAATAAGTGAGAGGACCTTTCAGGAATTATATAAGATGTCTCCCTTTTGGGGAGAGAAGGAGAGATCTGTCCTTGAACAAGGAGATCTGACTTTAGGATTCTCCTCCCAGTTGCTATGGAAATCACAAGAAGGAAGTACTAAAGGGGTAAGGCGGTAGGCCTGTTCAAGGACTCTGCAAGAGTAGCTTATCATCCCTAATGGTATCAATGGGAAGGAATTATTAGAAAGTAAATCAAAAAGCTGAATTTACTTGAACTTCCATAGGATTCATTGAATGGCACTAACTAAATTGACAGTTGGGGACAGAGAAAAATGGCAAAACAATGTTTCTGTTTTCTATCTGCCTAGGCTTTGGATATCATGCAGCCTCTGGCATCAGAGCAATGGAAGGTCAAGGTCTGGATTGTCCTGTTAAGTAAAGCAGAAGCAGCACTGCAAAGAAGGTGTGTTATGACCCAGCATTTCTATAATTGCTTCACATTCCTTTCATCTTTCTTTGCTGTCCTGCTTGGGACCGGTACAAAAAAAAAACTTACTTGACGTCCATAGTGTGACAGCAAAACCTTGTCTCGACCACACCCCCTGAACAGGGAACAGAGCATTACAAACTGTACCTGCCCCTGGGCTGGGGAATTCTCGTCACACTTTGTTCCCAGTTCCTGTTCCGAGACAAGGGATGTGAAGTAACGGCAATGGCTGTTTCCCCCTTTCACTCTAGGAATACTAGAATGGCAGCCCCATGGCTGGCGCCAGAGGTGGGGCTGAGCTCTCCTTCTCTGCTCGCCTGCCGGCCCACAGACTGCTGAGTTCAGGGGGAGGGTGTCTCAGCCCACCGCCCATGCCGCCACTGCCACTGCTTGCCCGCAGCAAGTGGTGATGCTGCAGCTGCCTGGGCTCACCTGGCTCCTCCTGCTGGGCCTCCCGAGACAGCCCGCACACCCTTGGCCAACAGCAGGGTGGTTTGCGTTCCTTCCCCATGCCGCTCTGCGAGCCGCCCAGGGGTCTGTCTTTGGCCAGTGGAACCAGGCCTGTCTCCTGAACCCCACCCAGTCCTGAGACCCTTTCCGGGACCCCCCTGCCTCAATCCTTCAGTAGACTGCACGGTTACTGGTGGTCAACCAAGGGCAGAAGCCATACAGTGCAGATGTTTAAGATGACATGAATCTTGAAGTTTGGCTGTCTAAGACATGAAAATCAATGCAGAGGGGATTTGAAATATTGAAAAATGGAAGCCCGACAATTTTTTTTAAGTCTAAACAGAGCCAAGGAAATCCAGTAGTTCTCACGAAACAAGGACGTGAAGTAACAGTTGTCACGATACAAGTAATCACACCTGTGGGTAAATGAAAATATGACTGAACAGGGACAAAATCACGTGACCGTGAACAAAGCTTTAACGGAACGAACGTAATCATGAAAGAAGGTAGGACGTGAAGTAACTGCCTGAGTGATTTTCTATTGGTGATTTTCTAGATGGATCTGTGGTATGTTATGCTGCTGCTGTCACCTGCCTGCTGAATTTTGGGGCAGTTGCTGCTTCTGAAACAGAGCTAGCTTTGCAACATATTTACTAAAAACACAGTCAGAACAAGAATGAGACAAAGCCAACTGAAATCCTAAAAATCTCTCCCTAAAAGCCTTCTTCAGCTCTATAAATAAATGAGGGGGAGCTTTTTTTTAAGTGAACATTTTATAATTGCTGTTTCATTATCCTCATAAATTGAAATTGTGGCAATTTGCTGCTAAGATTTGCACTGATTGTGTCACACTGGTATAAAACACAATAGGACTTTAGCCAGTATTTTCATGTTCATTTCTGAAAATCTGGCCATTTTTGCATACCTTTTCCTCAAATTATTTTCCCTAACAGTTTTTCCTTACCACATTTTAATAGATATCTTTTTGAGATCCCATTGTCCCTAGTATGCACATTTTCTGTTACATTTTATAATATGCTGACATTTGAACAGAGTTTGATTTGCAAGGTTATTCCAGATTGTGTTTGGGGTCCATTAGAGCAAATTTGATAAGTATGCATAAAAATATAAACTTCATAATTTCTCACCCATCTGTAGTTTGATTGGGGGGGGGCATTCTGTATTATGTTATTATATTCTCCAAGAAATCCCTGGCTTATCAATATGGGATATTGTTTTTCTATATCCACAATTCAAAACACTAGGAAATGGCCCAATATTGCTGCACAATATTCCTGTGCTGCCAGGAGGAAAAAGTACGCCAAGCTTTACACAGTAAAGGGCAGTGTGAAGATTGATGATACCAATGTCAGCAGTCAAGATGGTCTACTGGATAATCTCTTGTGTTCGCTGCCATTCACAAAGAGACATCAGGCAGAGGGAAATCCCCAAGCCTCACTTCTTTGTTAGCACTGTTCTTCAACAAGATACCTATTGCTTGGAAAATATGGATGATCATCCAGTGCTGTGGGGCCAAGTGACAGAATTAAATCTGGAGCAACCTTTGCTAACTTATTTCTGAATGGGGATTAAACACTAAACTGTACTAAATTTGGTGCCCAATTTAAATGATATTTGCTTCTTTGGACTCCCCCAGTTTTTAGAATTGCTATATAGAATGCTGATAACTCTTATGCACAGCATTCTGGATGCACTCTTGTGTAGTGATAATGTTTACTATTAAGGGAGTGGACCTCTGTCTCCTCCATAGGTTTTCTCCTTTCTTGCCTCTAACATCCTTCTCAGGTATTGTCTGAAGACTCCCAAACACTCAAGAGTAGATTTAAAAACCAAGGAAGGGAAAATGCCGGAAAGGCTGGAAATATGTCCACCAATATAGCCATTGCTGAATACAAGACACTGTATTCGGGTGATGTATCCATTTTATTAAGACACTGTGCTATGAAATGTGCTTTGGTTGCTAAGTCTGAAGACTAAAGCAAAAAGTCTTCCATATTGTTTTACGCCAGGTTAATTGATTTAGCAGAATTACTAGAGCAGTGATGGCGAGTGCGATTTGAAACCCACTAATTTTTCGCAAAGTGCCAATACAGCAATTTAACCTACCGTGTTTCCCCGAAAATAAGACACTTATATTTATTTTTTCTCAAGAAGACACACTAGGGCTTATTTTCAGGGGATGTCTTACTTTTGTTAAGTATAATATGCTTGAATGTCAGCCCTGCACACAATTATAGCCATGCCCACCACTAGGTTTTATTATCAGGGTAGGGCTTATATTTAACAAATGCATAGAAATCCTGCTAGGGCTTATTTTGGGGGGAGGTCTTATTTTCAGGGAAACAGGGTAAATACAGGTGGCTATGAAGGGACAGTGTTGGGTGCCCACAGAAAGGGCTCTCCGATTGCCACCTTTGGCACCCGTGCCACAGGTTTGCCAACACTGTACTAGAGACTGGATCTTTGGACAGCATGTTTCATTTATAAAATCAAAGGGCCATCAGCTACAATTTCTGGATCAATTAAAAGTATTGGCCACAGATGATTAACCGATGACTTAAAATTAACAATGCAGTATCTCAGAAAGGAAGAGGTATTGAAGATAATTAATCATATGGCTAATCATTTTCTGCGTCTAAATAACAAAACAGGTCAGGTGTACCCAATAGAGTCTGTAATGATATAATATCCAGCCTACATTTCCTAGGGGTTTTTATTCCCCAATAGAACTATTGAGCTGGAAAGTATGCAGTAATACAGATACCTTTGGGATTATAGACACATCCTGGATCAATCCCACAGGATTATCAGATGATATTATGTGCCATTAAGTTGTTTCCAGTAAGGGTTTTGAGAGAAGTGAGATTTTCAAAGTACTGTAGTTTGCCTCTGTCAGCCTAGCAAATTTCCATGGCTGAGGGAATCATCTAATACGGGTCTCCTGAGCCTTAGTCTAACAATGAATGTAACATACTGTACTTCATCACAATTCTAGGAGATGTACAGATGTAATAAAAATAATAACAGAACAGGAGAGTTAGTAGAGATGCAAACAACATAGGAACAAAACAAAACTCTGCTAGATTAGACAGTGTTCCAATGTTCTTTTCCCAAGATGCCAAACCACAAGCCTGTAGGAAGTCTTTATCTATAAGAGAATAGTTAAAATAGTAATAAGGGATGGACACAAAATGAAAAATGAAATGCTGTTTTGTCGTTTTGTTATGTAATGAAATGAAATGAAACAAAATGAAACAATGAAGCAGCATTTTGTTACAGACGAAACGAAACTGTCATTTTTTTCAGTTAAAATGAACTGTTTTGTTTAGTCTGTAAAACTGGGTTCGCTGCCAAGTGCCACTGCTACTGCTGCTGAACACCCCAGATGGAGAGGGCAAGAAGACTGTGGGAGGCCCTGTTGCCACCGTGCTGCCACACCGAAAAGGGCCAGCGGGGCTGCCAGGAGGACCTGCGCCTGCCGCCACTGCTGCGGCCACCGAAGATGTGGGCTGGAGAGGGCCAGCGAGGATGCTAGGAGAACCTGCGCCCACCGCCGAGGCCACTGCCACCGAGAAGTTGCTGCTTCTCCTCTCCCCGATGGGGAGTGTAGCCAGAGAAGTAGTGGGTATTTTAAGCAATTTTAGGGGACCCTTTAAAATTTGGAAAAGTTAGGGTTTCTGGGGGCTGAGATATTAAGCTCCAAATGAGGTGTGGGGGTGCTTAATGGAAGGAGTGTGTCTGGCAGGCTTTACCAATTATAGGGTTAATTTACAGCATTCCCTCAGTGTGGCTATTCACACTCCTTCGATTAAGTACCTATGCAGCCCCTTTGGAGCTTAATAACTCTTTCTCTGAAATCTAAACCTCTCCAAATTGGGGGTGGTTCAAGGGGAGAGCCTGAGGAAGCCCCGCTGTAATTTGCACACTGTTAGCTATCTGGGATTACTATTTTCAAGCATGTAACATTGCAATTAGAAATGTTTTTTTCCAGGGGCACCCCCATTGAAGTTGGATAACTTGCCCCCCAGAACCCCAAACCTCTCCAAATTTGGAGGAATTAAAGGGGAGAGTCCAAGGAAGGTTCGCACCAAATTTGGTGCCTCTAGGGCCCAGGGGAGCTGGTTTACAATTGGTTCATTTTAAATGAAAAAACTGCCAGTCTGTTTCATTATTAACAAAATGCTGCTTCCCTAGTTTGTTTCATTTCATCAACAAATCAGTGTTTTGTTTTTCATTTGGCTCCCTTCCCTACTTAGAACATGTTCACACAAATAAGACTATTTTTGCTTCATCCAGTGTCATGTACTGAAGTGTAACTGTTGTGTCAAAGACCTGTTTGAGGACACACACACACAAATGCACAACACTGTGAGTTATTAGGTGTCATGCTATCTGTTAATATGTTAATAAGTTTTTTATTTATAGTATTTTTACCTCACCTTTCTCCTTGGTAAAGGACTCAAGGCAGCTTACAGTAATGAGGAATAATATACAGTCCAGTACAATTAAGACATGTTCAGGCATTGAGAACATGAAATTGAGCAACATCTTACAGCATTGATAGACAACATTACATTAAAGCTACAAGAAAACGCACTCAGTTAAAAAGAGAGTAAAATTCCAGGTAAAAGTTATGAGTGATGGAAACTAACATCAAAATCATAGTGTCAATGTAAACACTCAAGGTTATAAGTGGTTATAAACACAAAGTCTATGTTATCCTATGGATTCATATAAAATAGGAGTGTAATGTGATCTCTGTAACCTGTCCCAGTCAGAAGTCTGGCTGCTGCATTTTGGAACCGTTGAAGCATCCTGAGGCTTTTCATCGGTTGCCCCACATAGAGCACATTACAGTAGTCTAGCAGGAACATCACTAGGGCATGCTGTTTCTCAAGAAATGGTCGTAACTTGCGTACTAGCCTTAATTGTGCAAATGCGCTCCTGGCCACAGCCGTGACCTAGGCATCCAGGCTCAAGGATGAGTCCAAGAGCACCCCCAAGCTATGTAGCTGTTTTTTTCAATTGGAGAGTGACCCCATCCAGTACAGGTTGCATTCCTATCCCATGTTCTCCTTTTTTCTTTCCAGAGGCATTTGCTTACAGATACTGAAGACAAAAACTCAGAATGAGGCTTCAGTTTGTGTTTGGCCAAATTTTGTGGGAAAACAGTTTCATTGTTTTTGGATTATAATGTTCCTTTAAATGGCCAATTCACACACACCAACATAAATCAGATGCCAGCTGGGCTTATATGACTGGAAAGTCACATAACTGGTAGGTTACTACAATTGACTTTTCTTTCTTGATTAGGATTCACAGGGCAGAGAACAAGTGGATTGAGAATATGATATGGCATGACAACCTCTATCCTCTGGGAACGGCTATCAGGTTTTCTACTAAATAAATCTGAAACCTGACAGCCAGGCAGTGGAGTAAGAAAGCCATTAGTTCTGCAATCAAAGAGCTAAGCAACATTCAAGAAACCTGAGCCTTTGGCAAGGTCTTCTTTTCAAATGTCTATGAAAGGTTCTGACAAGATAATTAAAGAAGATGTAGGCAGGCCCATGGATGTGGACTACATAATTTGCAGATTCATTGGCTACAGATATAGCTTCATTGCCAATATGGAAGTGCAGCCCTGATCATGATCCAAAGATGCACCTTATAAGTTTCCATGTATTTCAACAGAAGATATTTAAGTTAAGGATTTTCTTTTTTGTTTTAGGTCAGGATGAGTCCAATACTGAACCTCAGCCTATTTCCAATTGCTAATCCTAACAAAATAGACATGTTCAGTCAATGGGATTTACAGAAGTATTTATTTACTACTCGACAATTTATTCAGTGAGTCTGCTTAATGCATTAAACTAGTGAGTAGAGATGGGCACGACTTAGCGGTATTTCCGTTTCCGTTTCCGTTACTCGGTTCCGTTACTCTACGGAAACGGTAACGGGAATTACTCCCCCAGACTTCGAGCTCGAACCGACGAACAAACAATTTTGGTCTGATTTGTCGTGCTCGTTACTTGCATCGCGAGATCGCGCGATGCCACACGCGGCACAGAAAAAAAGTTTTTAAAAGTTAAAAAAACCCGGTTCCCGGCCAAAAAGCAGGCGGGAAAATGCCTGCCGTGCCTCAGGGCACCTACCAGAGGGGTTGTTTCTGGAGGTCCCCGGCCTCCCCCCTCATCCCCCGTCCTCGGCTGCTCTGGTGGGACTCGCCGCAGGCTCGCAGCCAGCAAAAAGCCCAGTCTCGCCGCCGGCCGCCGCAATTAAAGCGCAAGCAAGCGGCACGGACGGCACAGGAAAAAACTTTTAAACTCTCCCCCCACCCATTCCCGGGCCAAAAAAGCAGGCGGAAAAATGCCTGCCGTGCCTCAGGGCACCTACCAGAGGGGTTGTTTCTGGAGGTCCCCGGCCTCCCCCCCATCCCCCGTCCTAGTGGGCTGCTCTGTGGGACTCGCCGCAGGCTCGCAGCCAGCAAAAAGCCCAGTCTCGCCGCCGGCCGCTGCAATTAAAGTGCAAGCAAGCGGCACGGACGGCACAGGAAAAAACTTTTAAACTCTCCCCCCACCCGTTCCCGGGCCAAAAAAGCAGGCGGAAAAATGCCTGCTTGACTAAGGGCGCAGGGCACCTACCAGAGGGGTGGTTTCTGGAGGGGGGGGTCCCGCCTCCCCCCCGTCCTGGGCAGCCGGACTCGAGTTGCCATTTCGCCATGCCATGTGGTGCGGGCGGGGGATCCAAAATGGGGCGGCAAACGCAATATTGTTTTTGAAATCGTGGTCCAAAAACACACAAGCACAACAGAAACACGCGAAAATTTATAAACTGCCAGATTTTTCACAGTAGCAGTGGGTTTTTTTCTTGCAACAAAATGTCTCTCCTCTCCTCCTCTGTCCTCCATTGATTTTATTTTATTTTATTTACACCTGCGCAATGATGGGCTGGCCAAGTGGCCAGCCATGTGGGAGTGGACAACCATGCAAATTTTTGGAGCCATCGCACCAGTCGCATGGCCACTTGGCCATGGAGACTTCTGGGATGTGCCAAAAAGCCCCCTAAAACCTGCCCTAGCCCTAACCCTAACCCTTGACTCCGTACCCATACGTCACAGACTGTCTTCTTAGTGGGTCAGAGAGGCACCCAGAGGTGCAACCCACTAGCCCACCGTAACCTTACCCGTCACTAGCCTAATCCTAGCTCTTGCACTAAGCCACCTTAAAGCCAGATCTACTTGCTTGCATTGCACTACACGCAGCAAGTACAATTCCCTTCTGTGTGAGACATGGTGGTGCCAGAGCCTTGTGAAGGGCGGGCATGACCCTATCATTCTCACACTGGTCTCACGTCTGCACATTATGTTATGCAATATCCATATGGCTATTGCATAGCATTTTGCAGCAGCAGCAGGTGAGGAAGGGAGACCCCCATGTAGAGGGGTCTCATGGAGCCTGCTTCCCCTTCCTAGTGGCAGGAGGCACCCACGGGTGCCTCCAGGAGCCCACTTTCCCTTTATAGCGGGCCAGAGGAGGCACCCACCCCACAGAGGTGCCTCCAGGAGCCCGCTCCCCCCCAAAAAACCCAGTACTAACGACAACGAAAAAACGAAAAAACAAACCGACTAATTTTTGCGAATTTTCGCGAAAACCGGAAACGACCCGAAACGGGACTGGCCCGACTAACGACAACTCGAAAAAAAATTTTTTCAAGTCGTGCCCATCTCTACTAGTGAGTTGTTCATTCCTGCTAATAATGCCTGGGTCTCTACTGCCCCCTATCTAAATATGTGTGAGACTATATTTGTGTACAAATACACACACACACACACACACACACACACACACACACACACACACACACAAAGAGGGTTAAAAAGAAACATTGAAAGTGTGTCACTTTTTTAAAAAAAAGATGGCTGTCTGAAGCATGAGTGTAAAAACATTTCTGATGGTTAAATCAACATTTATTTCACTGACATGTGCCTGAATGTGGACAAATAAGGGAAGCATGGCTGAACTAAACTTTTGTGAAATTTCTGTTTATTTTATTTATTTATTTATTTATTTATTTATTTATTTATTTATTTATTTATTTTTACATCTTATATGCCTCCCACTACCCAAAGGTCTCTATATGCAATTTGTTAGTCTTCCTTTTAAACACTTTCTTAACCACTCTCCTTTAAACTCTGAAATGCATCCATATTGTATCCAATCCCTATGAAATAAAAGTTATTTTAACACTCAGTAAACATATTTCTAAAATCCCTTCATCTGAAATATTTTTTGTTTAGACTGTCTACCTAGAGTCATAAAATCATAGAGTTGGGAGAGACCTCAAGTGCCATCCAGTCTGACCCCCTGCCATGCAGGAACCCCCATCACAATATTTCTGGCAGACTGCAATCCAGACTCTGCTTTAAAACTTCCAAAGAAGGACAACCCACCAGCCTCCGTGGCAGCATATTCCACTGCCAAACAGCTCTAACCATCATGAACGTCTTCCTAATGTTTAAATGAATACTGTTTTCCTGTAGTTTGAAACCACTGCCCCGACTCCTAATCTCTGAAGCCATGGAAAACAAACCTATTTCCTCTTCTATATGACATCCTTTCAAATATTTAAGCATAGCTATCAAATCCCCTTTCAGTCTTCTTTTTCAAAGGCTAAACATTCCCAGCTACTTAAGCCATTCATCCTGGTCACCCTCCTCTTTCAGTGTTTCGGTCCATGGAATAATAGCCAATAATTCCATAAGTTTACAAAAATTGGCTTTCTTAAAGTCCAGGATTCCTGCCTGACTATGCTTAGCTTCCCCCTTCCAACTGTATAACAAATTTCAAGAGGGTGTGGTCACTTTTACCTAAAGATTCCACCACTTTGTCCCCATTTATAAGCTCCTCCATATTGGTTAAGACCAGATCTAAAATGTCTGCTCCTCTTGTTGCCCCCTCTACCTTCTGGACCATAAAATTGTCTGCAAGGGCAGTAAGGAATTTGTTAGACTGTGCATTCTTAGCCAAGTTGGACTGCCAACATATATCAGGATAGTTAAAATCTTCCACTAGTACTACATCTCTCCCTTTTGACTGTGTGACCATCTGCTCACAGAAGGCATCACTCCATTCCTCTGGATGGCTTGGGGGTGTATCATATAACCCCACAGTGACACCCCTCCCAGTTTGAAACAGGTTATACCTTCCAATAACTACATTCCAATCATAAGTCATCCCACCAAGTTTCAGTGATGCCAATTATGTCATATTTATTTTGCTGTATTAGGAGTTCCAGCTCCTCTTGTTTGTTCCCCATGCTCTGTGCATTGGTAGAGACATTTGAAATTGTGTATGCTTCTTACAATGTCCTTTGTTTAAACTGTTTTTCCTTGCACTGATGGTCTGCAATACTCCTTGTCCTGCTCCTATTGCAACATTTGGGCTAATCTCCACAACTCCTTCTGGATCTCTACCGTTAAGAAAAATTTTTCCCTCCTCCTGCAAACTCAGTTTAAAGCTCTCCTTATTAAATCTGCAATCCTCTTGGCAAAAGGATTCCTACCAACAGTGGTGAAGTGCACCCCATTCTCTCCCAATATCCCATCTGAATGAAATAGCAAACCATGGTCCAAGAATCCAAATTGTTCCTGCCGGCACCATCTCCGAAGCCAATTGTTCACCTCCACTCTTGTTCTTTCTCTTCATGGACCACATCCTTCTACAGGGCGGTGAGATGAGATTACCACCTGTCCACCCAGGTCCTTCAGCTTCCTAGCCATCTCTTCATATGCTTTTGTGATATCTTGAAAGCTGCATTTTGAAGTATTGTTAGTTCCTACAAGGACCAAGAGAAACAGGTTAGAATCATAGGGCTTGATGAGTCTCATCAGTCTCTCTGTTACATCCTGAATATTTGCTCCAGGGAGACAGCAGACCTCTCGGTTAATTTTGGCAGGCCTGAAGATGACCATTTCTGTTCCTCTAAGCAAGGAAGCCACCTTTCTCCTTGAAAAGGAATTAAGGCAGCTGTCAACATTGAAAGATAATATTTAAAGCTGAAAGAAAAGAGTAAAGAGGTGTCTTACATTATAGAAAGGCAATATGAAAGCTAAGAAGGACAAGTGTAGAAATTTACACAGATACATGATGTTGCCTGATTTTGGAAGCTAAGCAGGGTTGGCCCTGGTTAGTACTTGGATGGGCGACCACCAGGGAATACCAGGTGCTGTAGGCGCCTGGAGAGGGAACTGGCAAGCCACTCCAGTACTTCTGCCAAGAAAACTCCATTGACATGGGGTCATGAAGAGTTGGTCACGACTGTAATGACCACACACACACACACACACACACACACACACACACACACACACACACACACACAATCTCACAAAGTCCAGTCAATGTCATCTTCCATTTCTGGGGAGATGTTACAGATTTCTGATCAGTTTGGTTCCCATTTTACACATTTTCCCCAGCTCCTTTTAAAGCAGCAGTGACCCAAACTGCACATTCATACTATTCCACATGTTTCTATATTCATACTCTGAGATGACCCAGTCTTATCATCCAACACTGACTGATACTTGTATAGGTTGAAGTCCAATACACCATCTGTCTCATGCTCTCCTTGGAAAAAGGAAAACATTCTTTCACAGTCTCTGTCACAGCCTAGTTAATACAACTGCTTTTGATTACTCTAGCTTATAGCTCCCTCTTGTTGCATTTGAATTTGCATTTACAGAAGCCCTGCAAACAACAGATGGAGTCTGAGCAAACCATAAGGACATTCCACTGCTCTCTCACACCTGAATGTGGGGCAACTCATCCCACATTGATGTGGGTGGAAACTAATATTTATTCACTATCTCTTCTCACAGACCCATGTAGCCATTTTCTGCTGCAGTGGTTTTTTTTAAATGCTGGCCCTTAGCATCCCCAGTTTAAAAAGTCTGAGCATGTTTTTGGTTAAAATATTTATACTGAGTTATAGATCTACTCTGCCTCCAATTCCAAAACAAGCATTGCTGGAGAACATTTTCAGTATCTGACCTTGAAGCAAAGAAGATCACTATAACTTCTTAAATATATTTTTTTCTTTTTGAGTGCGAAGTGTCTGCACACTTTTGGAGAAAACTCTCCCCCCAAATAAATGAATAAATAAATAAAAATCAAATGTAGGAAACCCCTTCAAAATTAGGTGACAGTAACTATATCAACATATTATACAATTTTTAGAATAATTATATCCAATCTTTACCCCCACCCCCAAAAAGTGTGTTTTTGTGTGGTATTATATGCAATCAAGTCAGAAGTGACTGATAGCAACTTGAAAAGGGAACAGAGATGGGCACACATTTAAAAATGAATTTCAGAATTCATAAAACATGGCTAATTTGTCAATTTGTATTCATATGAATCAATAACACCCAATGAATACAAATTGATATTATTATTATTATTATTATTATTATTATTATTATTATTATTATTATTATTATTATTATTATTATTATTATTATTATTATTATTATTATTATCATCATCATCATCATCATCATCATCATCATCATCACACAACAGACAAGATAACTACACTTGGTGATTATAAACTGAGGACAAGGAGGTCTCAACAAGAGACCCATGGTAATACATACACTGATCACCATGAATTTATTATTATTATTATTATTATTATTATTATTATTATTATTATTATTATTATTATTATTATTATTATTATTATTATTATTATTATTATTTAACCACACAGCTAACTATGCTGGATTTTGTAATACAAATCACTAGTTGAATGCTTCCCAAGCCTTTAGGACTACATGATGTATCGGCAAATTATGCAAGCAGATCCCAGTAAGGTGGCTTTTTGCAGCTTACTGATGGCGACTTTGTCAACTCCAATTTCTTCTAAATACTTGCTTAGCTCTTTAGGCACTGCACTCAACGTGCCAATTACCACTGGGACCACCTGTACCGGTTTATTCCAGAGTCTCTGAAGTTCAATTTTCAGATCCTGATATCGGGTAAAGTTGTTTATTGGTGACTCTACTATCACCTGATGTGGGGATCTAACTCCTATGCTTTGCCAGCCTAGCACTGAGAAGTCTCAGACAATCAGTATATACGTCACAACAATAACAATCTCTGATTACGGGGTATAAGGAAGGGATTGATTCCTCCTCCTCTGCCATTAATTGAGCCACTGCAATCGTACGAGACATGTCTCTTTGTGGGAGGGAGTTTAGATGAGGGGTTGGTTGTTCTGACCCAAAGGGCAAAGTCTCTCCATACAGAGGTGGTGGTTCTGGGTTGATCTGCTCAAAGGGACACTTTGGGGCAGCAACTGAGGCTAGATCTCTTGGGGTTAGCGACTGAGGCTGTGTCGTAGTAACTGGGGTCTGACCTCCCATTCTAAAAATTTGGGTGTCTGAAACCTGACTCAGCAATATATTTCTAGGAGTCAGCCGTGCCAAGCACATGCATATTTTGCTCCACGCCATTTGGTCTGTTACAGATGCACGTGGATCTGATTGTAAAGCCTTGCCTATTTTGTCCCATTGCTCGAAATCTGTGGTTCCAGAGCCATCTTGCTCCACCCAAGAGCATATTTGGTCCACCGTTTTGACAAATTGGATTACATCCTTATTTTCAAATGGGTGTGCATATTGTTTCAGTAATGCATTTAATTCTGCTGCCCATTTTTGTTGCTGAGCTGACAATTGTGACCCCATTTGTGTGAAAAGCTGGGGACGGCTGAGTGTCTTTCTTCACCAAAAACTCACCCAGAGGGATCCGTGACAGATGCAAGCACACTTCGGGCCCTTACCAGGGCGGGGTGGGCAGTTATGGCGTCAAGACGACAGCTGAAACTTGCCGCTGTGATGTCTACAGGGAATCCCTTTGTGTTAGTAGGTCTGCGACTATGGTGTGTTCTGGGGTGGAATGCCTCCATCTATCAGTGGGTCAGCGAGATAAGTTTGGCATTGTGCTGGTGTACCGTGCTCCCCGCAACCCAGCGCAATCCCTACCAGAGATCGCTGAGTTGGTCTCGGCTGCCTTGTTGAGATCCCCCCGCCTTCTGGTGGTTGGAGATCTCAACTTGCATGCCGAGGAGGAACTCTCTGGTGCGGCTCTGGAATCCATGGAATCCATGACTTCCATGAACTTATCTCAGCATGTTCTATGCCCCACCCATAGAGCTGGCCACACCCTAGACCTGGTCTTTTCCTCCATGTCACCAGATTCGTGTCTGGGGGTTGGGGGCATCCTGCCCCTGCCCGTGTCATGGTCGGACCACTACCTGCTAAAATTTTCTATGTCGATCACCCCCCCGCCCCGCAGGGAGCGCCCATCCTACATCTGGGCCCGCCCCCGTAGGCTCCTGGACCCCGCCAGGTTCTTGGAGGCCTTCGGGGAGCTCTCTGGCGGTCTGGCAGACGATCTGGTCAATGCCCTGGTGGAAAAGTGGTATGTGGGTTCCGCCGTGGCGGTGGACCAGATCGCCCCCAAGCATCTCCTACGATGTCGAGGCCGCTCCTCCCCGTGGTTCACGGAGGAGTTGCGGTCGATGAAGCAAGAACGTAGGAGACTGGAGGTCATATGGAGGGCAAACCGGACGGAAGTAAATAGGGCTGCCCTTAAACAGCTGACTGGCCGCTATCTTCGCGCGATCAGGGATGCTAGAAGATCTTTTGCCTCCCTGAGAATTGGTGAGGCCTCGAACCGCCAGGCGGCGTTATTCCGGGTGGTTCGGGACCTCTCCAATCCCAGTCAGTTGCAGCCTCCTCCTAGTGATTTCACTAGTGAGCAATTCGCAGCCCATTTTCGATCAAAATTTGAGGCCATCCGTTCCGACTTGCCCCCTAGTTGCTCTAGTCCACCCTTTGGGATCTCCGGTGCCTAACCTCTCCATTCTCCCCTCCTGGATGAGTTTGGGCCGGTCTCTTCGGCGGAGGCCTCCAGAGCTATGGCTCGTTGCCAGCCGGCGGCCACTCCCTTTGACCCTTGCCCAGCTTGGCTTATTAAATCTGCCCAAGGGAACATGCCTGAGTGGGTTTCTGCTATTGCCACGGCCTCCTTTCGAGAGGGCTGCTTCCCTTCCCACTTGAAGGAGACCGTGGTGAAACCCACTCTTAAGAAACCTGGCCTGGCGACGGATGACCTTTCCAACTTTCGTCCAATCGCCATTGTTCCCTTCCTGGGCAAGGTTGTCAAGGGGGTGGCCGCGGTCCAACTTCAGTCATACCTGGAGGTAAATCATATCCTGGACCCCTTCCAGTCTGGATTCAGGCCACTTCGCGGGACCGAGACCGCCCTGGTCGTTCTGCAGGATGACCTCCTCAGGGAGGCCGACAGGGGGAGCTCCTCCCTGCTGGTCCTCCTTGACCTCTCAGCAGCCTTTTATATGAGGCCGCTGGGGGAGGTCATCAGGAGATATGGAGTTCGCTGTCATCAGTACGCTGATGACACGCAGCTCTATATCTCCTTTTCTTCATCTACAGAGGAGGCGGTTCGCTCCCTCGATCTGTGCCTGGAGGCCGTTCTGGAATGGACCAGAGATAACCGGCTCAAGCTCAATCTGGAGAAGACGGAGGTTCTGTTCTTCGGGGCGTCCTCGTCTTGGTACAATGGCCCCTCCCTAGTCTTGGGGGTATTTCCCTCCAGCCTACAGACAGGGCCAGGAATCTGGGCGTGGTCCTGGACTCGGCCCTCTCCCTGGAAGCCCAGGTGACGGACGTTTCCAGGGCCGCTTTTTTCCATCTCCGCAGGATCGCCCAGATCCGCCAGTACCTTGATGAGTCTTCCCTGAGAACAGTTGTGCAGGCCCTGGTGATATCTAGGATCGACTATTGCAATGCCCTCTACGTGGGGTTGCCCTTGACCCTGCTCCGGAGGTTACAGCGGGTGCAAAATGCGGCGGCCAGGCTGGTGGTGGGTGCTCGTAGATACGAGCACATCACCCCAGTCGTGGTCCGCCTGCATTGGCTCCCCGTGGTCTTCCGGTTCAGGTTCAAGGTCCTGGTTGTGACTTTCAAAGCCCTCCACGGCTTGGGACCAGGGTACCTGGCGGAGCGTATCTCCCAGAGAGCATCCGGTTCCAGACCCACGAGATCGTCGCAGGCGCGCTCATTGAGAGTGGCCACACCCAGAGAGGTGCAGAAAACGCTCACGCGAAACCGCGCCTTCTCTGTGGTGGGGCCTTCACTCTGGAATCATCTCCCCTCTGAGCTGCGCCTGCTCGAGTCCCTGCCTGCCTTTAAGAGGGCCTTGAAGACCTTCCTCTTCAAAGAGGATTATGGTGACCTTATCAGTTTTTTTTCTTTTTTTTCTTTTTTTTCTTCCCTTCCCCGTCCCTACTTTCTGCCGCCATCTTGTCCTCCGTTGCTTCTTGCCCGGTGGTTCTTTTACTTATCTTATGTGTTGTTTTTTTCTTGATATTGTTAGCCGCCCAGAGTTCCCGCCAGGGAAGATGGGCGGGATATAAGCTTTTAAATAAATAAATAAATAAATAAATAAATAAATAAATAAATAAATAAATAAATAAATAAATAAATGTGTCAGCTGGATCCAGTCGTTAGGAGTGGCAGCACTGCTCACTGTCTGTTATGAAGGCAAAGAATGCTGCTGGCCAATGATGCAAACTTGCAGTCTGGAATCAGCGGCTTCTTTGAGTTCGAGTCCTCAGCAGGGGGCACCATAGAATGTCGGGATTCCTTCGCCTGAAAGCCCTTGAAATGCTAATCCTCCTGACCGGCTGAAGGGATTAGCAGCAATAGGAATGCAGAGGCCTCACACACAGAGATTCTTTTTGGTGCCATGCTTCGGATGAGCCAGGGAGAGTAAAGTTTGTAACTCCTCCCTCCTCCCTCCTCGCAGGCTCTTTTTATTACCTCTCACAATTCACAAACACATCAGCAGAGAACCATCCAATGATTATACAGCTTGTATTTCCTGGTCATGCGCAATTGCATAGCATTGTCTCATTCTCTAAGCATCCATCCCCCACACTTCCTTCGTCACCATCTTTAGAATGATCTGTCCTCAGCTCCTATTTGCCAGCCTATTACCCAATCAGAGATTGTTATTGTTGTGACATATATACTGATTGTCTGAGGCTTCTCAGTGCTAGGCTGGCAAAGCATAGGAGTTAGATCCCCACAACCTGATATAGCAACATCAATGAGCCACACTTTTTTCTTCTCCACAATCACAATGTCCGAGGTATTATGCTCCAAAACATGTCTGTCTGTATTCTGAAGTCCCAAAGTAATTTTGCATGCTCATTTTCCATCACTTTTTCAGGCTTATGATCCCACCAGTTCTTTGCTATGGGCAGATGATAGCTATGACACAAATTCCAGTGGACCATTTGAGCAACTACATTATGACGCTGTTTGTAATCAGTCTGAGCAATTTTCTTGCAACAACTCAATATATGGTCAATAGTTTCATCTGCCTCTTTGCAGAGTCTACATGTGGGGGACTCAGCTGATTTTTCTATTCTAGCCTTAACTGCATTAGTTCTGATAGCTTGTTCTTGAGCTGCAAAAATTAGGGCTTCTCTCTCTTTTTTCAGTGTTCCATTGGTAAGCCAAACTAGGTCTTTTCGTCATCTACTTTTCCTTTGATTTTTTTTCAAGGAACTGCACATGCAGTGCGTTATTATGCCAGCTATTAGCTTGTATTTGCATTGTTGTTTTCCTGTATTGACCCTTTGTTTGCTTTACTTTAAACACCTCCCTGTTCTTAACCTCCAGTAATGCTGGCTCTGTACTATTTTTACATAATCTGCCAATACATGCTTCTCTTCTTCAACTGTCTGCTTCACTTGCAAAAGGCCTCTACCACCTAATATTCTGGGTAAATACAGCTTGTCAACACTACTGCGTGGATGTATTATTATTATTATTATTATTATTATTATTATTATTATTATTATTATTATTATTATTATTATTATTATTATTATTATTATTATTATACCATCTTCTCAGTGCCTAAATACACAACAAGCTATCCCTGTTTCTATTCTGCATTCCCTCCAAGTCTGGTGAGATTGGGCTTTGAACATCGAAGTCATATACCCCCAAAGAGCCACCCTAGGGAATGCTCCCTCCTCCCTCACCTATAGGCACCCAAATCAATTATGTTAAGATCACTATGAAATACTTCATTCCCACATGAGTGGGGAGCATAATCTTGCTGTTCTTTGCATGTTTGGATGAGACAAGTGAGGACTGACATCTTTATGTTTCACATATACCATATTTATTGGTGTATAACACACACTCCCCCCCTGAAAATAGGGGGCAAATGATGTATGCGTGTTATACGCCGATATAATGTTAAGAAGCAAAAAATCCGCCCCCTCTCCCCCCGCCACCTCCACCCACGGGGGGCGGTCAGGGAAAGAGGGGAGGGGAGGGGAGAGGAGGCAGGCACGGAGGGGGGCGAGCCGGGGAGGGGTGCCCTTACCTGGCACCTGCATGGGGGTCCTCTGCTTGCCGCCGCCGCCACGGAGGCTGGTGTTCCTCCCAGCGGGGCAGGCCGCCGGTGCGCCCTCCTGCCTGCCGGGCGCCTCCGGGGCTCCGGCAAGAGGTGAGCGGGGGGGAAATCCTGGCATGGTCCTGCGCCCAAGCCCCCTGCCCCAGGCCAAGCAGCGCACCGAACTCCCCCCCCCCCCCGCGGCCACCTCCACCCACCACCTGCGGCCGCCCGGGAAGAGGACGTGGGGCGGTCAGGGAAAGAGGGGAGGGGAGGGGTGCATGGCCAGGTGGACGCTCCACTTCTCAGCCCTGGAGACGCTTTGCGCAAAGCACGAGAGGCGGTCCTCGGTGCCGCCGAAGAAGTGCCGGTGCAGCTCCGACTGCAGCGACCGTTGGCCGTCGTCGTGGCAACGGAGGGGACCGAGCGGCGAGGAGGAGGAGGAGGAGGAAGATGAAGAAGGGGCGAACGAGCGCAGGGGGGAGAGACAGGCAGGAGGCTGGGGGGCGAGGCTGGCGGGTGGGGATGCAGGGAGACCTCGGAAGGTGAGGGCCAAAGACCCAACGGCGCTCGAACCGCTTCGGATCAGCGGCTCCGGGTGGCCCTTCTTGACGCGCGGCTCAGCTGCGGCTCCGGATTCAGCCTGCGCTCCACTTGGCGCCTTTGTCTGCTGGAAAGAGGCGGAGGACCACGCTGCCCTCCCCCCTCTTCCTCCTCACGTCTCGCCTCACCTCGCCTCGCCCTCCTCCGGCAAGAGGTGAGTGGGGGGAATTCCTGGCGCGGTCCTGCGCCCAAGGCCCCTGCCCCAGGCCAAGCGGTGCACCACACCCCCTCCCCCCCATGGCCACCTCTGCCCGACCACCTGCGGCCGCTCGGGGAAAGAGGGAAGGAGGGAGGGGAGAGGAGGGGCGGCAGACATGAAGGGGGGTGAGCCAGGGAGGGGCACCCTTACCTGGCACCTGCACGGGGGTCCACCGACCGACTTCCCCCCCTCGCCCAAAAAAACCTAGTGCTGCATTGGAATGGATTAAATCCAGTTTCAATGCATACCCTTATTTTGCTTCAAATTTCTTTATTTTAAATTTAAATATATTTCCGAAAATTTCCCTCTTAAAATGAAGGTGCGTGTTATACGCCTGTGCGTGTTATACGCCGATAAATACGGTATCATCACAGCAGTCCTTACAAAAAAAAACCATTGCTAGTGTTATTACAGAAAATGTCTGTCATGAAGATGAAAAGAAGAAAAAATTCCTGAAGACAAGGTGCACTAGAATATTGGAAGACTGGGATAGATTTTATATGTATGAACTGGCCCACTTCCTGGTTCATTCTGGGGTGCTTCTGTGAAACATGCATGTCTAGAACAAAATAAAATGAAGCACCAAACTATTAACAGTGTTGGCAATTCATGGACTTAGTGTAGGACTGATTGTCCTACGTCAGGCAGCAAACCATGGAGTTCCAAGTCTGTTTTCTGGGAACAGGTGCTATAGGACCCACACCTCAGTCATATCTCCCCTCAGATACCTTCTTTCCAGACCAAAGAGCCCCAAATACTGTAGCTTTTCCTCATAAGGGAGGTGCCCTAGAGAAGTAATCATTTTAGTTGCTCTCATTTGCACCTTTTCCAGTTCCACTATATAATAAGTTCCCTGACATGAACCACTCACTTACTTTCCCCCAAGCCAGCTGATAAAGTCCACTTTCTTGGAGGGAAAGAAAGTCATTGCAAGTGTGGCATATCTAATTCATACGGGAGCTGCTCTGCCATTCACAGAAGTCCCCATTCCAAATGGCACAAACCACAGAACAGTTAATTTCATCTAAAAATTCATGAAAGTTCATGGTTCATCCAGAGTGACGAACCATGACAACCACCAACCCCCATTACCCCACTTCATGCCAATTTCTGTTCCTGGATGAGTAACTTCCCATCTTATAAATCATACAGTTAGTCACTGCCCTCAGTTTTCATGCTTGTTAACCAGGTTTTACATTCAGGCCCACACGGCATGCAGAGATGGGGCAGCTTGACTCTGCAAACAGGAAACATTTCAACCCATCTCTTGATGTCAAGTTTTCTGTGAGCACCCGCGTATCTTCCGTTTCACAAAGTTAAATCACCCTTGTCAACAAATATCAGTTAATGAGACTGCAATTAATATGGAATGGTTGGCTACCTTCTTCCCACAGCCTTGCTCCGAGACAGGCCTAAGAGAGCTCCTGCCTTCTCTCAGTTGAAGATGATGTATGAGCTCCAGAAATAAAAGCTGTCAGTAAGCAAGAAAAGCATGAGAGGATAAATCATGACAGACTCATGTACACGCCACGTTGTCATCTCGGTTGCTGCTTAGTATAAAAAGGCCAATCTCTTTTGGCTTCCGGGAACAGCAGGAGGTCAGCATTTGACATCCTCTGTGAAAAATGCATCACCCACCAGGGCTCTGTGTGCTCTGTTTTCTGCCTTTCCAACTCTTTGTAGTGAATTCTGTAATTGTGGAGTTTTGTGGCACGCTGCAAAAATGCAACTTGACACCAGCAGGAATGACTTTAAATGGGATATAAAAGGTAAAGGTAAAGGTTCCCCCCGCATATGCATGCTAGTCATGTCCGACTCTAGGGGCAGTTCTCATCTCCGTATTCAAGCCGGAAGAGCCAGTGCTGTGCAAGTCCATGGCCATGTGGCCGGCATGGCTGCAAGGAAACACTGTTTTACCTTCCCGCTTTTTATGGTGGTACCTATTTATCTACTTGCATTTACACACTTGTGAACTGCTAGGTTGGCAGATGCTGGGGCTATCAGCGGGAGCTCGCTCCGCTGCATGGCACCCGGGATTTGAACCGCCGAGCTGCTGACTTTGCAGTCTACAGTTTCGGTACCTTAGTCCACTGAGCCACCACACTCCTATCTAAATGGGATATAGACAAATGCAATTTGCAATAGGCTATCAATGGCTACTGGTCATTGTGCCAATGTCGGCTCTGCCGCTGGTCCCTCCGGTGCGCGGGGCCACTTTGCCTTCTCATGTGAAGGCATGCGAGAGGATGCGTCATCGTGTCCTGGGAGGAGGGGGGAGGAGTGCCCTATAAAGGGTGGCTCCTCCCACCCCCTTCAGCATTCTTCTCTTGGCTTGAAGTGCTAGTATGAGTTCAACTGGTCACCTACAGGGGCCGATAGGAATTTTTGACCAGCTCCCTAGATTGGCTGAAGGGCACGGGGATTTTTTGCCTATCCCATACTGGCACTGGGCCTTAGTTAAGTTTCATTTGTTTGGTCACACTGGCGGCAGAAGCATAAGTATGGCAGCCGGTGAGAATGTAAATCAACATCTGTCCCCCTGTATCCAACACCCACAACACTGCGGATTGTGAGGTCACCGGGTCATGAAGAATGCGAGGGGACACCTCCCTGGGTTTGGAGAAACGTACGTTGCAATACCCTAGGACCCGGGGAGTGGTACGCACATCTCCCAGCCCGGTGGGTGCCGTCCACTGACTGTACCACCTGGGGGTATTTACTCACCCTATGCTGCCCAGTTGGAGGGGTCTCGGGAGATCCTGGAGTTTCCAACCCACGCTTTGCTTGATGACAGGCCCCTTCTTGAGTTGCATGTTGGTTCTTGTTATAGTTAATAAAGCGTGGCCCAGTGTTGAACCCATAACCTTGTCTCGCCTCGTCATTTCGCGTGGGAGGGCAATATATTATCTTAGGCATCAGAGTCAGTATGTGTTTCCGTACCAGTTGCTGGGAGGCTCAACTAAAGAAGATCCTATCCTGCTCTTGCCCTGTGTGTGCTCACCTCATCCTCGAGGCAGGTTTTTGGCTCTTTATCAGAAGAGGGTGCTGTACCAGGGAGACCTCTCTATTCAGAACCAGCGGGGCTTTCCCAATGATCTTAACTACCTATACCAGATCTATGTGCTTGGTCCATTCCTCTCTCAAAATACAACATGGTTCTTAGTAGAGCAACTTACAATCCCTTTCTCTCTCTCCCAAATATCAAGAACACCACAAGGGCGCATGGGCAAGATGACGGAGGCAAAAGTATTGGGTCACACAAGGGGGTTAAAGAAATCTCTCATGTTAGGATTCTGAAATAAAACAAACAAACAAACAACAACTGGGCATATTGTTTAGTATTTCTATTCTAGACCTGTTTTCATTGAACTTTCTTTTTTTCACTGATTTAAAAGGTATTTTTGTTAACATCAGTTATGCAACCAACAATTAAAGGCATGAATAGAACTGCCCTTTATACATGTTAATTAGGCAGAAAGATGACCACTTGAATGTTGTACAAATCGTGCTTCCATCATTCAGTCATGGGGGTCAGCCACTGGCTGTGTGATTTACTTGATGGAAGAGGTCCCCCTACTGTTTGTGTAAAATGGGAGGATATACATTTCTCTTATTCCCTCACAATTTCAAATAATGTTTAAGTCTGAAAGCAATTTTTAAGGCTCCTTTCACCTTTAAGATAGCATTAAAACAAAGCTAACATGCATAATAGCATAGTGTTGTTAATGGACGTGGCTCATCACTTTGTCTTCTAATCCTTGACTCCCATGTCACGCTTGTAAGGTCACTCCCATTATTGTTGTTCAGTCCTTTCTGGTTCTAAGCCTTTCCAAGGTACCCATCTGAAATGTGAGTTCATCAAGACTGTTCATCAGTCTTGCATCAGCACACCATTCAGCACTGCACCATTAAGCTCTGTTTCAGTACTCCATTAAAGGCTTCCACCTCCCACCCAGATGTACACATAATTGGAGAATGTAAAAGGGAGATCTTAATGTTAATACATTGATTATCTTTTTTCTCCCATCATTTGGGAACAATATGGGTGATTCTATTTGAAACTATGGTAACAAAATTATGTTGGGCAAGATAAAAAAAATATTTTAGCACCAATGAAAATATGTTTTCAACTAATTATTTTTCATTTACACCAATGGTGCAGCTTTGTGCTCTGAAAAACAGGCACCTTCTTTTTATCTGCTTGTCTTCTTTTTCATCTAAAAAGAAGACAAGCATCCTCCTGTTCTAATTCAATCAGGTTCTGCATCTGTTTCAAACAATAACTAGATGGATGCATCTCAGAAGCTTTCAAGGACAAAGTGACCTATTCAATTTCTCAGCAAATGATTAGGACTCCTATCACCTCTGAAGCTGACATGCCTTCCCCACCTTAGTATCCATCAGACACCTTGTGTGACAAACTCTGTCAATCCTTACCAACATCAGCCATTAGCCACGACTAAGCATGCTGGGAATTTTAGCCTGATCTTTTAAAAAATTGCATATAGAGATTATATTGAATTACAATAGTTAACATTTCTCGATAGAGCTGAGCTCTATTACTTTGTCTAATCCCCTCTTGCAGCTCACTAAACCAGTGACCATCACCCCATTTTGTGGCAACCAAGTTCACAAATTAAGTACAAATTATATGAAAAAATGCATCAGAGCAGCAAGAGCATAATGTCTCAGAGCTGACAACGGCCATGGTGGTTGATCTTGTTATCCCAAATGCTCTGGCTAAAAATTTGGGTTGGGCAGATTCCAATTTTGTAAGATTTGAAAAGCTCGTACTGGGGCTCCATAGAAAATCTGAGGAAGCAATTTATCCTTATTGGATTGTATTAATGGCATCACCGTTTTGTATGAGAAAGCCTATTTTTTATTTTATGTTTCTCTGGCTGTTTCGATGCATTTATATTAGATGTCAAATACTATCTTTCAAGAGTGGTTTGATTTCTGTTTATGCATACAGCCTGATTGACTATGAAGAAATAAAGTACGATGTTCATATTCAAAAAAGTGTATCTATTGTTCTCCATCCTAAATGAATAAAAACACTTATTATCCCATTATCACTGAATTTGCCATGGTAACAGCCACACTACTACTTTAAGGCAAGAGATGTGCATGAGGAAAATAGAGCTTGTTTGTAAGCCACATATTGTTTTCATAGAAGCACTATCTAATTTGTAAGTAGTCATGAACCTCTGCAGGAATTGCTAGTGACATTGCACTGCAGCAGAATGCTGCCCTAATAGATTTAAAGGCACTCTGCCCCTTTGTCCTGATTCTATGTCTGTTTACGTAAATTAAGGTTTGACACTCCCTAAAGCCTTTATAGACTCCCTTAGGTAAAAAAAAAATTCAGAAACTCATGTTCAGCATAGCTGGTGTTTATCCCAAAAATGCCAGAATAGTCTTTGACAAACACATCAAAATTAACCTGGGTGTCTAGGTATAAGTCATTTCATTGTTACAAATATTAAAGGAAAGGGAAGTCTGTCTAATTTGTAGAACTTTATTCATCTGCATTGCTTCTACATTCCATATGCACAAATTCTTCAGAGTTGTAAAATACAAAAATCTTACAGGAATGAAGAAAGCAATAGGCACAATTCTTCAAAATAATCTTTATGAAATACTGAAGCATATTTTAAGGAGTAAAAAGGAAAAATGAAAATGTTTCAATTACATTATTAAAATATAAGAACTTGTAGCCAATTATTAGGCACATTAAAATGCAAAAGATAGAGGATAGATATCTTAGTAAAATATTTCAATTTAAGTACAATTTGCTGAAAAAGCATGGAGTAATAACATAATTGTTAAATGTAAGAATATAAATCAAAAACATGTTTATTCTTTAAATGTATTAAAACTATACACACAGAAAAATAATCTAAGACAAGTTCTCATCAAGCCTGATTAGTCTGACCTATGGAGGAAAATCTATGATGATTGTTGTTGCTGTTATCCAGAGAGCGTGGCATAGTATGGGGCCTTCTTGTTATGGTGATTTGAATGAATTAGTATGCCTTTCCTTCCTATATTTATCATTCTTACCAACTGTTTTCCTTTCCTCCTAATTATAAACAATCCTTATTTGTCGATCTTGGAAATCTATATGCTTAAAAATCCCAGAATCCTTTTTACAAAGAGAATGTTTTCTATAATTGTTGAAATTGTTACAACCTTGGAGGCAGATTGACAGACTGTCCAGTGCTAGCCAATTGCTCATTCCTTGCTTCAGAGAGATCCTGGCCTCTCTGAACTGGGCTTCTCCCTTCTCTAGGGTCTGTTGATCTTGTGGCTGAATATAGTCAGCATTAGAGATGGGCACGACTTAGCGGTATTCCCGTTTCCGTTTCGTTACTCGTTTCCGTTACTCTACGGAAACGGTAACGGGAATTACTCTACCAGACTTCGAGCTCGAACCGACGAACGAACAATTTGGTCTGATTTGTCGTGCTCGTTACTTGCATCTCGGCGACCGCGCAGTGCCAAGCGGCACAGAAAAAAAGTTTTTAAAAGTTAAAAAAAACCCGATTCCCGGCCCTAAAACTAGGCGAAAACTGTCTGAGGGCACCTACCAGGCCAGAAGGGTGTTTTATTTGGGGGGGGGGGTTCCCCGCCCCCCCCTCTCCTTGGCTATTGCTACTGCTGCGCTGCTGGTACCAGGCTGGGAGGGCACATCCATTTGCCATGCAGTGCGGGGGATCCAAAATGGCGACCGCAATATTTTTTTTGAAATCGTTGCCCAAAACTCCACCAAAGCACCACAGAAACATGCGAAAATTAGCTATTTTAAATGCTTGAATTTTTACAGTAGCAGCAGTGGGTTTTTCTTGCAAAAAAAAGTCTCCGTTGAATTTATTTTATTTTATTTTATTTTATTACACCTGCGCATTCGCAATGATGGGCTCGCCCATGGGAGTGGACCATGCAAAGTTTTGGAGCCATTCCACCAATCGCATGGCCAGGTTTTGCTGACTGTACCAGGCTGGGAGGGCGCATCCATTTGCCATGCAGTGCGGGGGATCCAAAATGGCGACCACAATTTTTTTTTTGAAATCGTTGCCCAAAACCCCACCAAAGCACCACAGAAACATGCGAAAATTAGCTATTTTAAATGCTTCAATTTTTACAGTAGCAGCAGTGGGTTTTTCTTGCAAAAAAAGTCTCCGTTGATTTTATTTTATTTTATTTTATTTTATTTTTTTACACCTGCACATTCGCAAAGATGGGCTTGCCCATGGGAGTGGACCATGCAAATTTTCCACCAATCGCATGGCCACTTGGCCAGGTTGACCACAGAGACTTCTGGGATGTGCCAATCGGGCATAAACAGCCCACTAATCGTAGCCCAAACCCGAACCCTAAGCCTAACCCATACGCCAGTACACTGTCCTTCTAAGTGGGTCAGAGAGGCACCCAGATGCACCCCAATACTCACCCTTACCTCACCCGTAACTAGCCTAACCCTAGCGCTTGCGCTAACACGTCTTAACCCTAAGCCAGATCTACTTGCATTGCACTACATGCAAGTACGTGAGACACAGCGGGTGCAAAGAGTCTGCCAGTCCGTCACTTGTGGCTCTGGCTGACTCCTGCAGCTCCCTCCAGGAGCCCACTACCCCCCCAAACCAGTACTAACAACAACGAAAAAATGAAAAAACGAACCGACTAATTTTTGCGAAATTTCACGAAAAACGGAAACGAGCCGAAACGGACTGCCTCCGACACACGACAACTCGAAAACGTCATTTTCCCGAGTCGTGCCCATCTCTAGTCAGCATCAAAATGGGACTGACATGTTTCACTACTCATCCAAGCAGCTTCTTCAAACTGAGCAAGTTAAATGGGAGGCTTAGTTTCAGTTCACCTTGGTCTGAATGGGCTCATTAAGTGGTCAATGGCCTGGTGTGTGTGAAAGTCACACCTATGCAGCCCTTCCCAACACCTATTAAGTATATGGGTTGTTAGCAGTTGCCTTCCTGGTGGTGGTGTGAAGTGGCTCTTGTTTGTTAGGGGATTGATGAAAGTACGGAAGTATGTCCCTTTTGATTCTAGTAGACCCCTCAGCAACTTTCAGTACCATCAACCATGGTATCTTTCTGCACCATCTTTCTGGAATGGGCCTAGGAGGCACTATTTTGCAATGACTCAGGTACTCTCTGGAGGATAGAACTCAGAAGTTCTGGTGCTGGCCTGTGGTGTCCTTCGGGGTCCTGTTTTCTTTCCAACATTATTCAACATCCACATGAAACCACTGGGAGACATTATCTGAAGATTTGTGGTTTGTTATTACTTGTGTTAGGAATTTTCAGCAGATTATAGCTGCTGGCATCAGCACTAACAGTGAGACTTCTTTCTGTTATCTAGAATTTACACATAGCACAGGTGAAGAATCCAATTCTCACAAGGAAGTGTTTATGTAGTAGTCTACCTACAATAAAACATATAAGTGAACAGTCCAACACAGTGACTAACCTTGCAGCAATAGTGACAGAAAGAGATATATCATACAGAACACAAGACTTATATATGTACAGCCACCAATCACATTTGATTACACAGAAGTTTGACTAATTACAAAATCTATCAAGTCATTCTCTGTTATGTCTATTTCAATACAGGACAAATTAGCTCTCCATACACCAACCACCTGTATGTAGATGACACCCAACTCTATATCTCCTTGTCACCTAAATATGAGGAAGCCATTTTTGGTTCTTGTTCAGTATTCAGTATCATTAATAAACTGTATGAGGGTGGATAAACTGAAACTTTATCCAGCCAAGACAGATGCCTCTGGTTTTGAACACATGGCAGTTCACATACATCTGTACACAATTGAAATCTGGCCCAGGTTTTTAAAGCAAATTTTCAAATTTTAATATTAGTTTTTTAAATATTTTAATTATTTTATGCTTGGCTTTAAGCATATCTGCTACATTGTGAATAATGTTATTGATTCTATATCTCTATTTATTTTATTTATGATTTCCACACATAAACCATACCAAAATAGCTGTATTGTCCAGGAGTATATTGGGGCTCCACTCGAACCTGTTTCAGGGGTGTGGCTTCTTTGCCTCCTGGCTGAACAGGGCATGAAAGTTGTGCACCCATTACGGTGGCTGCAAGGGCAGGGACTGAGCTTATTTAAAGCAGCTCCATACAGCTCCCTGTCATTTACCTCAGCAGCCTGTTTGTCCCCACCCTCCCACCTTATATTGTTGAAGGTGATGCTTAGTTGGTCACTGCAGGGCCTGATGGGAATTTTTGGCCGTCACTCAAATTTGCCTTAGAGTGGCAGCGAGTTTTCACCCATCCCATCATCTCCAATGCATGGTTGGGTGTTTGTTGTTTGATAATACCTTCTAACGGCCACAATTTGGCGGCTAGCTTAAGTGGTATCCTGATTATGTCAGGCCAATTCTTTAAGGTGCTAGGCAGCCCTCATATAAAATTCATTAATAACACCAATTAGATAATAAGTCTAGGACCTATAACAGCAGGTTAGGTAATGAGGGCTGCACTTACCACAGGGAGATTCAACAGGGGAAGCATGCTTAATTATTTGGGCAGCATCTCCCCCTATGCATTTGGAATCTCCGTTAAGCCTCTAAGGGACAGTTATTAATAACATCTACTGATGATACCTAATTGCTCCACGACACAGGTCCTCTTTTAGTTACCATTAAAGGTTCACCTTTAAATATTGTTATTAATAAATTGTAGCCCGTATTTTAGCCCAAACTTTTGTTTCATCTCGTTATTTCGGTCTGGGTGGGCAAAGGACTACCTTCGATAAATGAGTTAATAATAAATTGTGGAAGCTCAATCACACTCAGAAATAGCAGAAGTAATATTTGATGTCAATTTCAGTTCAAACAAAAAAGAGAATTTGGTAGAAGGAAGGACAGCATGTTATTAACCATGGTTTATTCTGTAAAAATATCTATTACAACTCCCAAACAAACCCCAGTGCAAATTAACTGTGGCCACCAGAGCTATTACTTCCATTATAGTACTTGGTTTCTAAAGTGGAACTTTTGTATTTCTTTATGATCACACCATGTCTCATCTCTATGCAAATGGGAAAAGTACATGAAGCATAGCAGTGCTGTTTGATAGGCTGACCAAGAAGTACAGTAACAGCAGTTTCACCAGCTTTGTATAGCACAGTATACAATCTCATTTGTCTAGCCTACCTGGATGAAGCCAGCAGGCAAGAAGTTCACTTTTAGGTGTCTAAAATCAGGTGCCAAGAGACTTAACATTGCAAAGCACCAAACAAAGGAGGGGTTGAGGTGTGCAGCCCCACAGATGAGGGTCTCAATGGATGATGAGAAATTATAAAACACTTTGCTACTTGGCAATTCATGTTCAGGCAAGTTTAGGGCAAAACTGTATCAGAAGAAAAAGATAGAACATGTAGTAGAGATGGGCACAAAATGCAAAAATGATATTTCATTTCATTTTGATTCCATTTTTGTTTCAATTCATTTCATTTTGTTTTCAGAGAATCTTTAACACAAAATTTATTTCATTTTTCATTTTGTTTTGTTTTTCATTTTTCCCGTTTACACTGAGTGACTATTTCTGTCTTTCTCTCTCTACAATAAATGTTTAAAAATATGTTTTAATTTTTTTAAATTAAGAAAAATAAACAAATTATTGAAATAATCAATATAAATATTTTAAATATATAGCACACAAGTCAATTATTAATTGTTGTTGTTAAGCTGAATGGTGGACTGTGGACACCAATGTTGGAATTTGGATCAGCCATTATTAAAATATTGTGTAATCATTAATGTTGTTGGTTTTTAAATTGTTTTATCCCCAAATAAGGATGCCACCCACAGAGGCAGTGCTTTGGGCTCCAAATCACCCAAGGGCAACTGAGTGACTCTAATAACCCCATAAGGCACCCACTGAGGCAAGCAGAGAGTTAAGGGTCCAAGTTACCCATAGGCAGCTGAGTGACTCCAACTCCTAGAACCAAGACATGACAGAGAGTGTGTTATTGGGCTCAGCCAGCAAACTGACTTGGAGTCTGGGAGCCATCTTTCACCTACTCATTCCTCCAGAGTCTACAAAATGAGAGACAGAGTGCAGGGGCTTTTATAGGCTCTGCCAGCAGACAATTAGCCAGAAGACACACCCACTGAAAGGAGGCTTTGCAATTGGTTCTCAATTTTGCAAGTTTGCAACAGGTCCAAGAAGCACATGGCAAAGCCATGTGTTGTTCAACTGCATGTTAAAAAAAATATATAAATCCAAATAATGCTGTTTTAAACAGAAATCAACTCTAAAAATATAAAAAAATAGAGAGGCAAGGGAATATCTTTGCCTATGCATTCAAAACTTATTTTTTTTCCCTTGCATGGTAACAAAATAAAATAATCTTTAAAAGTAAAAAAAATGATAAATATAAATCAAATGGTATTGTTTTAGACCCAAATCAACTCAAAATAAAAATAAAATAAAAAAGAAAGGAATATGTTTGCCTCTGGTAGTCTGCCTCACCCTTGCACATGAAAAATGATTTAAAAATAATATTAAGAAGCAATTAGAATACATACGGTACATCAACTTGGTAGGGCTCATCAGCCATATTTATTTAATACCTAATCCTTTTTAATTCATTCAAGTAGGTTTTTAAAGCATTTTAAAGCTTTATATTTCAGCGATTAGCACTGCCATTAACGAAAATGAAATGAAATGAAATGAAATTTTCCATTTTGTTTTGTTTCTGTTTTAAAATGCAGTCATTTGTTTCGTTATGTAACAAAATGAATAATGAATAATGAAACAAAAATCATTTTGTGCCCATCTCTACTCCCCAGTCCATCTCATGCTGATCTACAACCTGTCTCAAATTCCTTGCATGAAACACTTTCCCCCAAGCCAGCTGTTAAAGAGAACCTGATTTGGGGAACTATAATTGGAACATCCCAAATCCAATCTTCATCAGATTTGGTTGTTATGGGGTGGGGGGAATAAGCTGAAGACTCACTGTAAGCTTGGAATCTCTAACTTTGGGTGAAGGGGGACAGACTCCGAGCAGTCCAGAATTTCACAAACCACAAAATGGTTTATTTTGTTGAAAAATTCATGCAGGTTCATGGTTTGTGGTTCATGAATGGTGATGAATGGCAATCCATCACAAATCACCAATTTCCTCATTCTTGCTCATCGCTATACATCCATCTGACTAGCAACAATATAGAAGGAGCTCTGGATTCATGCAAACATCCCCTAGAACTGAAACAATGAAAAGATGCAGTAGCTCTCCATCTCCCCACCCCCACCCAGCAGGCTTCAATCAGCATTCCAACAAAATAGAGGGTCACATTTGCTGACAGTTAACTGCCAAGTTTTTATTATGTATTTGCACATTCTTTCTATTATGCCCTGGCCTCTTAAATACCAGCAATATAAAGTCTCCTGCCAGTAGTACGTGAAATGGAAATGTCATTGTTTTTTAAATAAATGTAATATTCCAGATGCCTACAGAGCATTTCATTCTGTTCTTCAGAGGACACAGAGCCAAGAACATCAACCTTTAACCTTTTCTCCCCTGAAGGTAATTGAAATTCTTCCAAAGGTGACAGAATTTGGATTGCGTTTTATATTAAGGTGCATGTTAAGGTCAGAAAATGCAGCTGGGATTTCTGTATCTTGGGAAAGTCAGCCCTGAAATGTGAGATGTGACCTCCCCGCAAGGCATAACGCTGAGTTTGAGTTTTGCCATAGGAATGCTGTCAAGCATTTTTCCCACCACCAGGGGTGGTCGTCAGACATCTTTATTCACCAATCACAAGTGAGACCTTTGGCCATCATAGAATACACCTACTGGCAAAATGTATTTTTAAAAAATATAGCAGAACAAATGGAGTTTCAGAAACAGCAAGCAGGCTAAATAATCTTAGCCAGATCAAGCAGAACACACTGACACATACATCCCTTGGCCCCAGCAGACAGGGCTTAAATGGTGTCACAATTCAATCTTGGCAGGCCTGCCACACTTAGGTAAGAAAGTAAAATGTTGTGTTTTGTTTATGCAGAACAATCCACTGTAGAAAGAGAAATAATACAGAACAGCGAAGTCATCTGTATGGGGTGGGGGAAATCAGCTGGCAATGCAGTGAAACATTTTGTTTCCATAGACTACCACTTGGGCCAAATATTCTATTCTTCAAGACCATTTCTGGGTGCAGGCATGTAACACAGTAACCCCCCCCCCCGTCTATTGTGGCAGTTAAGGCATTTTAAACATTCAAGCAGCCCGTGCAAGCGGCAGCGGTGGGTCAGAACACTCTTCCTCCTTCCTCTCCCCCTCCTCCAGACCCAAGCCGTTTGTGCCTTTTTCTTCACTGGCTCAAGGCGACCCCTGTGAAATGGTTGCTCAACCCCCAAAGGGGTCCTGACCCCCAGGTTGGGAACCACTGCCCCAGAAGCTCTCATAATGAACAATATGTATGCTCAAAGAAAGTGACCACATGTGTAGCTGTCTTGCCCTTTTGAAAAAGGCAGCAGATGAATTCAAGCAATGGCAAGGAAATGGGGAATGATGCATTAGTGATTGCCCCCCCCCCCAGTAACAAATTGATGCATTTGGGAATTGGCCTTTCCGGATCCTTGATAACTCATATAAGCCCTCAAACATTCAATTATTTCAACTTGTCTATTCATCTATGTTTTGACCAAGGGCAAGAAAGAAGATGGTGAAATAATGAAATATGAGGTGCAGACTTCATTCCCTTGAAATAGTTGATGGATTGTCTTAAAAATAGTATCACGAATCCAGGAAGCACCTGGTGTCAGTTTTTGCCCCTGTGGTTCATACTTGTATATGTCACTGAATCTAATAGACCTTATAATCTCAGCAAAAATGGCACCCTCCACAAAACATTTAAGATCAGCAAGGAGGTTACTAGTGTTTTAGATTGAAGATACGAGATGTTAGATTGAAAGAACGCAATTGCTTTGCGATCAAGTGTAAGTACTTTTGATAATGGAACAGCTCACCTTTGCAACAGCTTAAAAGTCATTGAAACAGAGGAAAGCCACATTAGTGATAGGAAAGCAAAAGCTGAAATCTAATCTCACTAAGGAGAACAGGTCATTTTTACTGTTGAACTATTTGCAACACAAACAATCGTGTGTGCTACATGTAATTTATTGATGCCATTCCATTAAGTGCAAAGGAAAATAAGATTTTCATATTCTTCCCTGATAAGAAGTTCCACTGTATTGATCTTGAACTTCATGACTTTGCTGTACAGTTAATAAAGTTTATTATCTTCCTCCACCATAGCCCATCACATCAATAATCAAAAAAATGCAATGCGTAACAGTACTCATTGGGGCTCAAGGAAGAGAGAAAAGCTGTTTCAAGGATAGATTTTTTTTAAAATGTTACCTTTTATGTTACTGTCAGAGCCTTAGAGAAGAATCATTTGTCGAACATTTTTATTGCACCAAGGAGCTGTAGATTAAAGCATAATCACCATCTAATCAATATCATCAGGACTGCTCTTTAATTTACTGATGTACAGTAATTATCAGCAGGTGCTACAGACAGACATTTTTGACACCAATGTGCCAGCAAGCCTTTGAAATAGGCTTAAAACAATGACTTTCCATTATGAAAATGAAAAGCTCGCCTGATATCTGGCAAGGACTTCACTTCAATAAGCACTGATAGCATTTCCAATTTAAATATAAAAGAGGAGTTAACAAAAGGGCATGACTCAGATCACACTGAAATGGGTGGAAAGAGACCCACTCACTTTGGCCAATGTTGCAATGGGTCTCAAGTGTACAGAATGATTGGTGCCTTTCTGGGGCCATATGGCAAAGTGGAGTTAAATGACAGCAACAGATTTTTTATGCATAGCCGTACAGCAAATATTTGTCACTTAGCACCTCCAGGTGATTTAACATTTGCACGACTTCATGTTTCTGTGCAATTAGGCAAAATGGCTCCTTTGAAAACTGGCATCGTTCTGCAGCGAGAGCATTCCTGCCAGTGATAAGATGCTCTTCACGTCTCATGCCATCCTCATTCAGATTTGTTGAATTTTACCAGAGCAGCACTGTGTTCGGCAGAAGCTGGGGCCTCCATAACTACAGCTACTTAGGAGAGGCCTCCCATTGGTGTGGTTCCCATTCTAGGAATGAGTGGAAATTTTGCTTCAGTTTATGTTGAGCTAGTGTCTTCCATAGGTTTCTCCATATTTGGGAGGCAAAGAACATATGTGGACACACTGACGTAGATGCTGCTGCTCTTGGCACAAGCACAAAGGTTCCTTCTCTCTATTTCTTAGCACTATGAGCTGCCCAAGAATGGCAACAACGCATGCACACTGGCCATTGTCATGGTCTTAACCATGACCAGTGTTTGTGTGTATGTGTGTGTTTGTGTGAAAGAGAGAGAGAAAGAGATGGAGAGAGTGAGTGAGAGGAAATGTGTATGTATAAGAGTTGTGTTGCTTTCAAAACTAACTTAATTAGAGCCCTACCACACTTAGGTTTTGAATCGCCTTTTGCTTAAAGTCAAATCGCCTTTAAAATCACCTACCGCATTTCCAATCGCTTTTTCCGTGGAGCCCCCTTGGGAACACTCCTTTTCAGCCGCTATGTAAGTTTTTCTTGTGAAAGCCACCGGGAGTGGTGTTTTTTTAAAAAACTGATTTCTAGGCCACTTTTTGAAGCAATTTGGCTGAAACTGCAGACACCATGCACCGTTTTTTTTCTGGGTTTCCCCCCCTCCCCCCGTATGCCTTATCCTGCCGTCGGAAAAGCGGACAATGAGCTACATTACTTAGAATGGAAGAACAACGGTGTGACATTACCCCCCCCCAAAAAAAAAATATATATATATTCCGAAATAGAAGCAGGTGATGGGAGAATGACGGACAAAATCCGAACAAAAAGCGGCTTAGCAAAGTGCAGACGGGGAAACCGGTTCATAAGAAAACTCCAAGTGCAGAATGCTGAATCGCTTCAGCAACCATGTGACCGGGGGAGGGCCTAATATCCACTAATAAGGAAATGATTCCCCCTTACTAATAACTGCTAGAATGGAAATAGCCAAAAGATGGAAGGACAATGCCACATTTATCTATTAATGTTTGGCATAAACAAACATGGAAAGTAGTCCTTGCTGAAAAGTTAATGTATATAGTAAAAGTGGGAGCCCAGTACACACGAAGTAGTTCATAAAGACTTGGTTTGCACTTAAATATGGAAGAATATATCAATTTTGATTTTCAACATATTAGAATATTTTAAACCTCAAGTTCTTTCTATTCCCAAAGTGAAAAAAATGTGAATGTTGGAATTATTTTACTGAAAATGAAACAAGCTCAAATCTGATCTGTCGCTAACAAGATATCCTCTCCTAAGTGATGATATGACAAAGGGGAACTTATTAGGAGCATTTGACATAATAATAGAGGATATTATAAAAATGGCCAGATTGTATCCACTATTCCATTGTACCTTTCAGGTTTGTTACATTTGTTTTTGCTTGAAAGAGGCTCTCCTCTATTCAGCCGATTTAGGAATCCATTACCAACAGCATGGGAATAACTGCCGTAGCTGAATGTTGACTCAAGTCTTTCATTGAATCAGTCACACAAACAATATCAGATGATGGGGGAACTTGTCACTAAGAAAGCTATGCTTGTGTCATGAAAGAAATCTTTGAATTACACTTTTCTATAATGTTACCATATTGGTTGCACCGATGATACCGTCCAACCATCTCATTCTCTGCCGTCCTCTTTTCCTTTTGCCTTCAATCTTTCCCAACATCAGGGACTTTTCCAAGGAGTCCTCTCTCCTCATGAGGTGGCCAAAGTACTGGAGCCTCAGCTTCAAAATCTGTCCTTCCAGTGAACATTTGGGGTTGATTTCTTTCAGGATGGATAGGTTTGATCTCCTTGCAGTCCAGGGGACTCTCAAGACTCTCCTCTAGCACCACAGCTCAAAAGCATCAATTCTGCAGCAATCAGCCTTCTTTATAGTCCAGCTTTCACTTCCATACATCACTACTGGAAAAACCATAGCTTTGACTATCCTGACCTTAGTTGGCAAAGTGATGTCTCTGCTCTTTAGGATGTTATCTAGATTTGCCATTGATTTCCTCACAAGAAACAGGCGTCTTTTTATTTGTTGCTGCAGTTGCCATCTGCAGTGATCAAGGACCCCAAGAAAATAAACTCTGTCATTGCCTCCATTTCTTCCCCTTCTATGTGCCAGGAGGTGATGGGACCGGTGGCCATGATTTTAGTTTAGGCCTGGCAAACTCTGGTCCATGGGATCATGAAGAGTCAGACACGACTGAACGACTGAACAACAACAAACAATGCTACCACTTCTCCTGAAGAAGTCTGTAATCAATGCCTATCATCACATGACCATTTTAGTAAAACTACAACAAAATGTTTAAATATTTAAAAAAAACAGGATTTAATTCAAATCCTAAAAATAGAGATGCAAGGAGCTCTCTGTTGTAAATCCTTTTTATTGTGATCCCCAAACTTATAAGTTTGGGGATCACAATAAAAAGGATTTACAACAGAGAGCTCCTTGCATCTCTATTTTTAGGATTTGAATTAAATCCTGTTTTTTTTAAATATTTAAACATTTTGTTGTAGTTTTACTAAAATGTACCTTTGGACATTGCAAAAAGACAATTAGAAGAGCAAACTCATTTAATAATTGAATAACTCAATGTCTTTACTGTTTCCAACCTTTGTCACCATCAGAGCGACCTCAGTAAAAATGTTCAGGCATGTTCTTTTTCAGTGATTTCAGATGAACTGCAAACACTCACATCTAGTGAACGACAAAAAAGAGCCTCTTCTCATTGCTCCCCATTAACCTTCATTAATACTGCTGTCCACGTTTGTGGAATCTGTCGGAGTGGATGAAAATATTTATTTCTGCTTTCTTGACAGAGCACTTTAACATCATGCCCCATTTCCCCCATCTTTTAAAATACTGATAAAGATGACCTGGCCATGATTCTATTTCACAACTCAGGGACTGACAATGTTTCAGTCATATAGAAGTGACAGCTCAATTAGGACCGGACAATTTCAATTTTCTCCTTGTTCAAATCCAGATTTGGACAGTGCAAAACTGACTCCTCAAAACACACAAAGACTCTGAAAATATTTAACTTTTTTTAAAATACTCTCCAACTTTGTGCATTGTTCCACTTTGCTGATTGCGTGATAATGGGATGCCATCATATTATGGTGTTACCATGCCCTGTTAAATAAAATACTGGGCAACATGGACTTACCAGACTTGACTATGTGGATAGCATCACCAGGGACAAACAAAAGCAAATGAAAGGGAGGTAATTTAATGGGAAAAGGCTAAAATGCTTAACACATAACATACTGTAGAATTCCTTCCCATTAAAGCTAGAGGGATTTCTGTTTGAGTACCCAATGGGTTAAGTATCTGGTGGCAGAACCAGAGGCTGGATTCAATTCTCCACTCTTCCTCCCCCCCCCCCCCCAAAAAAAAAGATCCATCCTGTGTTGCCCTGGGTAAGCTGCATGGTCCCAGGCCATTCCCAGAAAAAGGGAAAGGTGAATAACTTCTGAATACTCTATGCCAAGAAATTCCCCAAAAGCCATGATAAGTTGCAATGAACTTGACAATGTGCCATGGTTATTAGCCAATGTTCTTGGAAGGGAGTGTCAGAGGGTTTTTATTTGTTTGTTTGTTTGTTGTTGTTTTGCTTTTTTTCTTTGCACCCTTTTTGCGGAGAGAGGAACATAATTTTTCCATTTTATTATCATAATGTTTCTCCACCCCAGGTTGGTTTTCTAACTCTTGACATCTCCGCTTCTACTTGAACTTCATAATAACATAAGAACAGCCTTGCTGGAACAGCCACAGCCCATCTAGTACAGCATTCTGTTTTCACACAGTGCCTGAACATTTGCTTCAGGGTATTTCCAAGCAGATGTCTTCACCTGCTTATAATTCCCTGCAAATAGCATTGAAATATATCCTGCCTACCTCTCCCAGAGGTTATCCTTAGGCATCCATAATAGCATTTTGTTTCATTTTTTGTTTCTCCCCATTTTGTTTCATTTATTACAAAAATATTTTTTTAAAAAATCATTTTGTATTTTTTCTTTCGTGTTGCATTTTTTATTATTTTATTATTTATTTATTTTTTCTAGCACTGACCAGCTGGCCCATGGGCCAGAATGGTGTATTTATTTATTTATTTATTTATTTATTTATTTATTTATTTATTTATTTATTTTATTCTCACACTGACCAGCTAGCCCACACACATTTTTAAATTGTTTAAATTTTTATTTTTCTTATCTTGCACCAAACAGCTGGCCTGCGGGTGTGGTCAGCACTTATTTATTTTTTATTTATTTTTTCTCTTGCCGACCAGCTGGCCCACAGGCCGGGTCAGCATGTCTTTTTTATTCATTTTTTCTCCCGCCAACCAGCTGGCCCGTGAGCTGGGTCAGTGCTTTTTAAAAAATCTCCCACCGACCAGCTGGCCCGTGGGCCATTGGCACATTTTTCTAACCCATGGTGGCAACCTGTTTTACAGAGGAAATGAAATGGTTTGTTTTAACAAAAAAATATTGTTTTGTTTCATCTGTAACAAAATGCTGTTTTTTTTTCATTTTGTTTTCTTTAATTTCATTTTGTTAATAAAACGATGAAACAATATTTCATTTTTCATTTTGTGCCCATGCCTAATCCATAATGATAGCCATTGATACCCTTGCTCTCCATGAATTTGTCTAATTCTTTCTTAAAGTTGCCAAGGCTGACAGATGCCAACACTTCTTCTGGCAGGGAGTTCCACAGACCAGTGATCCTCTGGGTGAAAAAGTACTTTCTCTTATTTGTTTGAGAACTAGCACTCAAAATTTTCATGGAGTGCCCCCTAATTCTAGTGTTGTGCGCTAGGGAAAACAGTTTTTCCTTATCTACTTTGTCCATACTGTGTATAATTTTATAAACTTCGATCAGGTCACCTCTTAGGTGCCATCGATCAAGAGTGAAGTGTACCAGTTGTTGCAGTCTCAGATGGTAAGGAAGGTGCTCCAGTCCCCTAATTATTCTGGTTGCCCTCCTCTGCACTTTTTCAATTTCATAATATCCTTCTGGAGGTATGGTGAACAGAACTGTACACAATATTCGAGATGGGGCCTCACCATAGATTTATAAAGAGGCCAAATGACACTTGCTGACTTATTTTCTATACCCTTCCTAATGATCCCTAGGATCAAGTTTGCTTTTTTTACTGCTGTGGCACACTGGGTTGACACCTTCATTGAGCTATCAATCAGGACACCAAGGTCCCTTTCCTGGTTTGTTACAGATAGTTCAGACCTGATCAGTTTATAAAGGTAATTGCTTCCCCCCCCCCCCCAACGTGCATTACTCTGCAGTTGCTAATGTTGAAGCTCATTTGCCACTGGTTTGCTCACTCCCCCAGTGTCAAGAGATCCCCCTGGAGCTCCTCACAATGGGCGCTTTTACATGACCCCTAAGATCCGCTGGCCACTTAAATTCGGACCAGAGATCTTAGGGGTTTGTCGCTCTTCGTGCGTCCCCACCCCTCCGTACTTCCTGGCTGCTGGCTGCGTGAGGGGAGGGAGAAAAAAAGGGACAAAAGAATAAAGGCTTACCTCCCAGTGCCGGTGGAAGCTGCCGGGAGCCCCATCACTTCCTGGTTCCTTCTCTTAAAGGGGCGGGAGGCAAAAAAACAACAACAAAAAGAAGCGAGGAGAACCCGGCACATCCGCATCAAGATTTTTCACCCTTGGAGAGCAGGTACAAGAAAAGTGCGCTGGGACCCGCTTAGGTGGGCGTGGTCGCACTTAATTTTCAATAAACTCCAGAGCTGCTGGGTAAACAATTTTAAGCTCCAGAGCTGGGAGCCATTTGCGGCGGAGTTTAGGGGTCATGTAAAAAGGCCCAATCTCTCTCAGTTTTTACTACCCTGTATAATTTAGTGTCATTGGCATGATTTGCTATTACCATAATGGTATAATTTAGTGTCAATAGTTTTTGAGTAAACAGAGAAAATTCCAGGATTTAATGGGCTGCATGTTGTAAATAACTTGAAGAAGCTACAGCATAAATAGAGACCAACCATATAGGCACCAACATATTTGTCATAGAGCCAAAGCTTGGTTGAGTGGACCTGATCTATGCTACTTATTGGAGGTGATAAAAGGTGGGCAAAGAGCTGTGAAGTTACAACAAAACAGCTGTTTTGTCCAAGGCTTGGGTCCGGGTTGTCTACCCACTCCTTGGCTTCTCCATGTAGAGAAAGGGGAATGGTGGATCTGCCCTCACCCAGGCCTTTTAAAGTTGCAGATAAGAGGGTGGTCATTTTCTTTTCATTTTCATCATTGCATAGAAGATTTAGAGGAAAATGCCTATCAAGCAAGTTATTCCAGAAGCTCTTGGACATACCAGCTGGATGTACATCATTTCCAAGAGCAGTAGATGAAGTGACCCACTCTTGGCTTGTGCTGACTGGAAAAAGAGTTGAAATTGAGGGTTACGGCCCCATATTTTCTATTGAAACAATGCAGTGACAGTGGTGATCCCTGTCCTTATTTTCAAGTTTTCATGGATTCAAATACAGGCTGCAACTTCGTTATGATTCATTCCATGCATTGTGCCACTGTTGGTACAGTTAAGTTTGATCAATTTCTGGCAACTGAACAATATACAACTAATCACTAGAATTCTGAATTATCTAAGGTATGACCCCAAATAATCCAGGATTATGGATTTCTCTGGCTCCTCTGCTAGAAGAGTAGAAATATGCAGAGTTGAAGATACACAAAATTCAAGTTCTCCACTTAACTGCTTGAGCTTCTCAGACAGAGAGCCATACAAATGTCATTTAAAAATTATCCATGAAGTAATACTCTGACCCTCCAAGTTTGACAGCATTGGTTTCATCCATAGATGCCTTCCGTGGCATAGAAGAACACCACTAGCCAAAACTGTTTTCAGACAAATTTGGAAGGATGGATTCCCCTTATGTGCAGCTAAACACATTTAGTGTGATTCTCCCCCCCCCCCCCCTTCATTGTGTGGCATCTTCCAGGCGGCCAGGACAGTTGACATATAGGAACGATTTGGGTAGGTCTGCTATTCCAAAATCAGGTGTATGCACCTAGAATGCTTGGGGTGTGCCAGTGACAGACAATAAAGAAATGCTTTAAAGTAAAAAAGATAAATGGAGATTAATCTCAGTATGTCCAGTAAATCAACATTCCTTAAAATAAGATATGACAGGAAATACAGGGGTTGGTATCATTCCCAGAATTTGTTTCAAACATTTGAGCTTTTCAACTTTTCATGTCATATTTGTTGAAATGGTTACAGTCATTCCATCAACTTGATGGGCACAATAAAAGCTGTCTAAGCAATGGCGAAATAAGAAAAATAGTAAGTCATGCATTAAACCCTCCATTAACTGCTCTCTGTTAACTGCTGAAGTATATGCTTGTGATATTGACCAACACACAAATGTACCTGAAACCAGAAAGAGGCTTTCAAAATTGATGAGAGAAGTTTATGAACCTTAACTGGGATGACAAAAGGAATGAAATGTTTTTATAATACAAAAACAAAAACAAAAATCATGGCACATCCTTGGAAACAGCAGATCATAAGAGATTAAGAATGGTTTCTGTTATATCATATGTGCTTCACTATGAGTTAAAATAAATGCCAATTGATTTTTGCTTTTAGTGGAACAGAGTAGGGAAAGAGGATTGTGAAGGCATGTGTATGTGTGCAGACTAGACTATTCCCTAGAAACTGGACAACTAGAGTGCCTCAGAGCTAAGAGTGTGCAATCCTCTGAACAAAATCAATGACTAATACATTAGAGTATCACTTGGTAAACAACACCCAGAATGTATTGATCAGGGGAAGGGCTTTAAAGCATGTCAGTTAATTTCAAAATATATTATCTAATGCCTTTTTATAACTTGAGTAAATACCCTCTTTTTTTCTTTCTTTCCATAAGACATGATTCAATTATTTACCCTGAACCTATGTAAGTTTACTCTGACATTGAACCTCATTTATTTCAGTAGAGTTTTAATCTCATATATAGTTGGACAGAAAATGGAAGTCCAAATTGTGGCCCGTCCATAGCAGTAGAAGAGTAAGGAATTAAAAGTGCCTGCCATCAGCAATACTGGTTTGTGGTGTTTTTTAAAAAAAACATTTTGAATGTTTACCGAAATGAATAGGCTCAAATGGAATTAAGATCTATAGGAAAGTTCGTGCTTTCGGACATGAAACTATGTTATGAGGCATGCCAACTTAAACTAATGATTAATCTATCAGGAGAGGAGATATAAAACATCTAGGTACAAGTGGACTAAAATGAAATAAGCAGATAAACAGACAACATGTGTGTATAGTATATAGGAAATTAAATCTGAAATTAAGGCATGAAATTCAGAACCCTTATCTGAGAGACATGTTAGTCATGTGGAGAGCATAGTTGTCAGTTTGGCCCCCATTTATTATCTTTAATAATAATAATAATAATAATAATAATAATAATAATAATAATAATAATAATAATAATAATAATAATAATAATAATAATAATAAACTTTATTTTTATGCCACCTTTCTCCCTGAAGGACTGTAATGTCCTTCATAAACTGCCCTTGGCTTTCTTAACCAGAAAAGAGTTCAAGAAATGGTGGTGGGGGGAATCAACCACTGTACATTGAGTCAAAAAGAAGACATAAAAAGAATTGAATAGCACATGTTACATAGTTTTAAAAAAACTACTTTAAAAACATACTTTAAAAAATGGCACCAATTTAAGTGTGAAGGAATGTGCTGCCAGGTAGCAGCATGGGATTAATTTCAAAATGATACAAATGGTCAATAGGTTTAAAATACAAGCACTGAAAGGGAGAGAAAAAATAGCTGTGGAAACAGATTTAAATACGACTTATGGTCCACATCAACAAGGTATGAGAATTAACTCTAATAATAAATTACAAATGGCCCCAGTCACTGGCATTCAAAATGTTGAGGAAATATCACCACTGTGCTGGAATGGATGCACATTCTCCTTTCCAGACTCTTGCTCTACAAACATGTTGCCTGGATGTTTTCCAAGGGCAGAATCATCCATACTATTTAAAAGAAGGGTTGTGAAAGAAGGAGAGGGACAAAAATCAACTCATTTAAATGTGGTGTACAGACACCACAGCCAGGCAGAAAGGCAAATAAGGAGGTGCTCAATCAAGTCAAGCATGAACTCTCACAAGAACAAAAATGAGTAAATAACTTATGCATATATTGAACAGTAAAAACTGACTGGAGAAGACAATATTGATGGGGGAAACGTGGAAAGAGTGGCAGTTGGAAGAGAGAAATACCTAATATGAAGCAGATTTTCTCAGCAAAGCTGTTAATAAACCTATTAATCCACAAGATCTGAGCAGAGGTTACTGGGAAATACAATGTGGATAGGAAGCGGTGGGGGAGTACCCTTCTCAGCCAGGCAAGGGTTGAGTGGGTGCACCATCTGCCCACCCCTTGCCTCACTTTGGGCGCTTTTACACGACCCCTAAAATCCGCTGGCCATTTAAATGCGGACCAGCGATCTTAGGGGCTTGTCGCTCTTCCTCTGTTCCCACCTCCTCCTGCTGCGGCGGCGAGAATTTTGGCTGCGCGGACGCGCGACATTTAGCCCCAGCCGGTTCCCTCCCCGATTTTATGGGCTTACCTTTCTCCTGGGGAGGGCTCATGGCTCCGTCCCCGCAGCCGAGGATCGGACCGGTCTCGCGAGGCCGGCGGCTGCGGTGGCGAATCCCCCGCGTGCGGCGGCTGAGGCGCCCGGGCTCTCTGCACTGCGCTGGTCTGTCCTTCATTTGACAGGCCGCCTGCCAGCTGTTCGCAGCGATCGGAGCCCTGATAAGGCTCAGGCAACCGGCGTTTGCACTTCTGCGCTGGCCTGCTTCTCTTTTGACAGCCCGCTTTACAGCTGGGCTGTCTGATCGGAGCCTTGATAAGGGCTCCAGCAGCGTGAGCAGCAGCGGCGGCGGCAGCAACAGCGCGGGGACGCGCCATCGTCACGGCCCGGGCTTTGGCCGGGCTGCCTGTTTTCTCTTGGGGCTGGGGTTGGGGGTGGGTTAGGGGGTGGGTTAGTTAGGGACCCGGCAAGCCGGCTTTGTTCGTGGGGGGAGGGAGGTTCTAGATAGGGTGTAGGTTACAGTCCTGGGAGGAGGCGGTTCCGGCGGGTGGTTACCGTGTGCTCCGCCGCCAGCGGTGGCAGGCGCTCTGACCAACTATGGCCTTTACCGGCGGGCGGAGGAGCAGCAGCGGCGGCGGCTTGGGCAACCCCGGCTACAACAGGGCGGCTGCAGCCGAGGCTCTGCTGGGCTGGAGGCCAGGAGCACCAGGCCCGGCGGGGAGGAGGAGGAGGAAGAAGAAGAAGAGGTGCGCGCCCCAGCCCCAGCCGCAGCAGCAGCAGCAGCAGCAGCAGGATCGGGGCCCGAGGTGCCAGATTAAATCCGGACCTCGGCTGAAATTCACCCTCCTCCAGCAGGTACAAGAAAACTGCTGTTTGGTCGCGCTTTGTGGGCGCGGGGTCGCACTTAAATGTCTGCAAAGTCCGGAGCTGGTGGGAAAACATTTTTAAGGTCCGGACCTTGCAGTCATTTGCGGCGGACCTTAGGGGTTGTGTGAAAAGGCCCTGAGAAGGGACAGCAGAGCATGGTTCTGAATATCCCACTGCCTGCTCCATTCTCCTGTTGTCTCTCTCTCTCCCCACAGACCAAACTGTCAAAAAAAAACACCTAGGGGGCAGGGGTGGGGGGAGAAAACAGAAGAACAGAGCAGGCAGCCAGATATTCAAACCCGTGTCCTGTTATCCCTTTTTGGCCACCACCACCGGGCTGATTTTGACAACTCGAGCTGTCAAAACCAGCTAGGTGGTGGTGGCCAGAACAAGAGAGCAGAGGAGGAAAATATTCATGAATTGCTTCATTTCAACAGTAAAAATGGCATTTCTTTTGGTTTCATATCAAAACACTGTTTGACGTTTTGTTACGTTATGAAACATTTTGTAGCTTTATGACACAATGAAATAGCATGTTGTTTTTCATTTTGTGCCCATCTCTACATGATATACTTCTCTACTACCAATAAAGTAAATAAATGACAATCTCTACACCCTGAATCAGTAGTTCTCAAACTTGGATCCCAGAGCCTTTTGGACTAAGTCTCTCAGAAAATCTGGCCAGCACAGCTAGTGGTGAAGGTTTCTGGGGTTTTTAGTCCAAGAACATCTGGGATCCCAAGACAGGGGATAGGTCTTCACATCATCTGTGAAGATTCTCAGTCATCCAGGTGAGGGTATCTGGAAGATGAGTAAAGGCAAATTGACTTATACTCTTGTAAGACTGATACATTTCACTACTCATCCAAGCAGCTTCATCAGTCTGAGGAAAGTTAGTGGCAAGGCCTCCAATTTATAGTTCACCTTGATTTCACATCACCCTGGTTTGAATGGGCTCATTAGATGGACAGTGGCTTGAATAGCTCACTAGGTGGACAATGGACTGTATAGGTTTGTTAGATGTACAATGGCCTGGGGTGTGTGAAAGTTCCATCTGTGCAACCTATCCCCAAACCATTAAGTGTGGGTCATTAGCTGTGGCCTTTTTGGTGGAGATGTAAAGTACTTCTGATTTGTCTGGGGACTGATGAAAGTACTGCTTGGTAAGTATTTATTTATTTATTTACTTCCTATTTGATGACAAGGCCACTCTGGGCAGTTTACAACAATTCAACATAAAACACCGAATCCAATATACAATATAATATAATATAATATAAATTATCACATATATACTAAAACATAGTTAAGTCAGTAACTAAATTGATAACAATACTCATAAAAGTCAAAGATCTAGAATAAGTTAATAGCAACCAGGGACAGATAGTGAAATTAACAAGTAGCAGACAAATTGTGTCTGAGTCCCCTACCTCTGCTGGGAGAGTGGTTTTCAATACATACATGAATAGCTTCCCTGACGCCTCTCTCAAACCACCTATCTTCTCTGTCTGTTTACATCATCCTCATCTTTGAATGAGTGTCCTTCGTCCTTCTGATGGAGGAACACCACTGATTCTTGTCCTTAGCTGTTATCCATTCACGTGCTGGGCAATCCTCCTGTTTAGTGGTTCTTTAGTTTCTCCAATGTAGAGCTCTGCACTAGAGATGGGCATGAAACAGAAAAATGGCATTTTGGTTTTTCGTTTGTCATTGAGAGGTCTGTTTCGGTTCGTTTCCGTTTGTCGGGAATTTTTTGAAAAAATCATTACCTTTTTTGTCGTTTCTACCCGCCTTTTGCGCGATTTTTAAAGCATTTCCGTGCGCAGGCATCCTCCAATGCCCCAGACCAGAGGGAAAACACTAAAAAAATGGATGCTGGCAGAGACACAGTATAGAGGCTGCAAAGGCAGCGGTGGGCTTTGCCCAGGGTGCAAGGCAGCAGCAGAGTGACTGCACTGCGGGGCAGGGGAGGGTACGCAGCATGCGCGCACACAGGGAGGCTGCAGGACTGAAGCTAGAGTCGCAGAGACAGCAATCCCACCCTAACTCCCACCAGAGACTGCAAGGAGGACGGGGGCTGCCAGAGTTTTTATGCCCTCTGTGGCTGCCAGACCTGCCCGCCCAGTCTGCAACCTGGGCATGCTATTGGTTGAACATGATCCCACATCACATGGCTTGCCTCCATTTTGTGGCTGCTGGTGACATCCATTTTAAAGGGAAAAGAAAAATATATCATGATGGGAGAAGACAAAAACAAATGTTTTAAGGACCCCAACCCCCTGGTATGTATTATCAGACAATATAAATAATTATCGCTGTGTTTTTACTGATGTCCAGGGCGTTTTTAACATTTAAAACAGCTCATTTCATTGTGCGTTGCCATTAACGGAAACAAAACGTAACGACCACAATTTTCGTGGTTCTGTTCGTTTCGTTGCATTTTCATCACAATTTCCGTTTGTTGTTTCGTTACGTAATGGAAATGACAAACGGTAACGGAAACGAAAAAATGTTTGTTCCGTGCCCATCTCTACTCTGCACACTCCTTACTGCATTGGACCACATGCAGGTCTTCACATCAGAATTTCACATATCAGAAATACCTAGTTTTAAACCGGAAGAAGACATCCATTCCCTTCCTAAAATATTAAATATCTAGGGATGTCTGTTTCAGAGATGTAAAAATCAGTCTGTCTCAATTTTCCACACAATCAGATTCCACACAATCAAACTTCATGCTTTTTTCATTCTAAATTATATATGTTGTGAATCTGAGTAAATCTTTCAAAACCAAACTGACTCCAAACAATGTGCACCATCCAAATTCAACAAGTATAACTACACATAGCATGTAGAGAAGAAAGCCTTAGGTTTCTGTTCTGTATTCATGGGATGCCAGTAGAGATGGGCACGACTCAAAAAAATGGTGTTTCGTTTGTCGTTTGGTCGTTTAGGGGTCCGTTTCGGTTCGTTTTTGTTTTCGTGACATTCTTTGCAAAAAAAATTGTTTTCTTTCGTTAGGTAAGAAAATGAAAAAATGAAAACAAAAACGAAAACTTGCTGTTTCGTTAGCATTCTTTTTAGTTCAATGCAGCCGCTGCAATGAAAACGAAAAACACGGCAAATTTGGTCGTTTCGTTTTCGTTTTCATTTTGTTTAAAAAAATTCGTTTCGTTTTTGTTGCATAACGAAATGAAAAAACAAAAACGAAAATGAAAAATCACTCGTTTCATGCCCATCTCTAGATGCCAGACACTTTTGATTTTTTTTTTAAAAAAGAGGAGGTAACCTTATTTAATCACAGAGATCCTGAAATTCTTCTCCCATATCTCAATAGCAGTGCAGATGGGCTGATTACTAGAACTAGTTTCACCTGCCTGGGACATTGAGACATCAGATTCAAACAACAAGGCTCAGTCAATCACTTTATGCATTTCATCATTAGAGATGGGCACGACTTAGCGGTATTCCCGTTTCCGTTTCCGTTCCTCGTATCCGTTACTCTACGGAAACGGAAACGGGAATTACTCCACCAGAATTCGAGCTCGAACCGACGAACAAACAATTTGGTCTGATTTGTCGTGCTCGTTACTTGCATCGCGCAATGCCAAGCGGCACAGAAAAAAAGTTTTTAAAAGTAAAAAAAAAAACCCGATTCCCGGCCCTAAAAGTAGGCGAAAACTGTCTGAGGGCACCTACCAGGCCAGAAGGGTGTTTTATTTGGGGGGGTTTCCCCGCCCCCCTCTCCTTGGCTATTTTTTTTTTTGAAATCGTTGCCCAAAACCCCACCAAAGCACCACAGAAACATGCGAAAATTAGCTATTTTAAATGCTTGAATTTTTACAGTAGCAGCAGTGGGTTTTTCTTGCAAAAAAGTCTCCGTTGATTTTATTTTATTTTATTTTATTTTTTTACACCTGCGCGTTCGCAATGATGGGCTCGCCCATGGGAGTGGACCATGCAAAGTTTTGGAGCCATTCCACCAATCGCATGGCCAGGTTTTGCTGACTGTACCAGGCTGGGAGGGCGCATCCATTTGCCATGCGGTGGGGGGGGGATCCAAAATGGTGACCGCAATATTTTTTTTGAAATTGTTGCCCAAAACCCCACCAAAGCACCACAGAAACATGCGAAAATTAGCTATTTTAAATGCTTGAATTTTTGCAGTAGCAGCAGTGGGTTTTTCTTGCAAAAAAAGTCTCCGTTGATTTTATTTTATTTTATTTTTTTACACCTGCACATTTGCAATTATGGGCTCTCCCATGGGAGTAGACCATGCAAATTTTCCACCAATCACATGGCCACTTGGCCAGGTTGACCACAGAGACTTCTGGGATGTGCCAATCGGGCATAAACAGCCCACTAATCGTAGCCCAAACCCGAACCCTAAGCCTAACCCATACGCCAGTACACTGTCCTTCTAAGTGGGTCAGAGAGGCACCCAGAGGTGCACCCCAATACTCACCCTAACCTCACCCGTAACTAGCCTAACCCTAGCCGTTGTGCTAACCCGTCTTAACCCTAAGCCAGATCTACTTGCATTGCACTACATGCAAGTACGTGAGACACAGCGGGTGCAAAGAGTCTGCCAGTCCGTCACTTGTGGCTCTGGCTGACTCCTGCAGCTCCCTCCAGGAGCCCGCTACCCCCTCCCCAAACCAGTACTAACGACAACGAAAAAACAAAAAAAATGAACCGACTAATTTTTGCAAATTTTCGCGAAAAACGGAAACGAGCCAAAACGGAACCGGCCCGACTAACGACAACTCAAAAAAATTTTTTTTCAAGTCGTGCCCATCTCTATTCATCATTTGTGTTGACGTGTTTAATTTTCTTAATAGACTTTTATATAGTATCACCCCGAGCCTTTTTTTCCAGAGGAGATAGGTGATTAATATAATATTGGTGATCTCCAGCTTTTTTCTTTTCCATTTTCCCATTATTTGTCCAGCAAGCCATTGTGATTTCCTATTAAGGACAATCTAATTTATCAATTGGCAAAGAATGATCCTTCTCTAAATGTTTAACATTGTTCATGCCGTCATTAAGTGTCACCAGAATTTAGTAGCTTTTCATTCTTTTCAACATAATCTCATCACACACAAATCTACAATAACTCCTATAAGAGGATCAATAATTAAAAAAGAATGAGTGTATAAATTGTACAATCTCATTGAATGCCAATTTTGTCGAGGGTAATAAAAAAGACACTTATCAAACTAACATTCTTTGGTATCCCATTGGTGTCTTGGTACAATCCCATTTATCATCTGTGTTATTTCCCATTACCCATAATGGGACTTCTGAAAACTAATCAAAAGGAGAGCAGGCACTGTTATTGTAGTCAAGTCTTAAGTTGCCTAGTGGTTTCTAAAGGTTTCTGGAGTGGCTTTTGACATTCAACAAGTTATGGGAAACAGGAAGAGCATGGTAGCTCACACTTTCTTCTTTTCATAATTTGTGTAGCATCAAGGATCAAGTAACTAGCAGCGTTGTTGCGAGCTCTACTAAGAAAACAGGTGAAACTATTGGATTTTTAGTCTCAAGAGAAAGGTGGGACTATGGTATGTGCTTAGAAATGTGAAGCTAACTAACCACATATGGCCATCCACTTCAGCTAGGGAAGGAATAGGATCCTGTAGGCATACATATCTTATTGTACACTGTCTAGTTAATACTGAATCCAGTTCTGAGTAGACATGGGCACGACCAGAAAAAATGACGTTTCGAGTTTTCGCTTGTCGGAACGGGTCCGTTTCGGGTCGTTTCTGTTTGTCGTGAAAATTTTCAAAAATTTGTCGTTTCCATTTGTCGTTTGTCGTTTGTCATTTCCACCGTGATTTAGCGTGATTTGACTTCCCAGAGCATAGGGGCATCCTGCAATCATGGCCAGCGCTAGGTGTTTTTGCGCCCTAGGTGGCGGGCGGGGCGGGGGGCGGACAAGCAGGCGGGCGAGTGGGCGGGTGGCGGCGCGGGCGGACAGGCGAGTGGGCAGTTAGGATATCACTTAGGAATAAGGATAGAGGTTCTGTTCTTGGCTTGCACCCCAAATGTGTGTGTGTGCAAGCAAATTGAAGCTGGGAAAATAGAAAATAAATGGTAGTATATAATATATATTTAAAATAAATCCACACCTCCCACTCCCAGTTGAACCTCCCCCTTTATCCAATATCAGAAAAAAATCCTCACAAACTGCCAGAGAAGAAATAAAGAATAAACTGCTATTCCCTTCAGCAGACAAAGCTGCAGGGAACCAAAGAAATTATTATCTAAATTCAATTCCCTCCCTGCCTGTCTAACTTAAATCCTAAAGCCTCCAGCCTCCCTCCTCAATCTCGATCGGATCACAGTCCAGGACCAGCAGCCAGCCCTCCTCCCTCAACCACATCCATACTCCCGACTGCGATTTCTGGAAGGTGCCTCAGCTTTTTATGCCCTCCAAGACATCCAGAAGTGTCAGTCAAAACCTGGTGATGCCATTGGTGGAATGGTTCAAACAATTTGCATGGTCCCATCCCATGCCCAGCCCAACTGGGCAGGTCTAAAAAAATAAAAAATAAAATAAAATAAAATAAAATCAATACGACGTTTTATTGCTATAAAAAACCCACTGCTGCTACTATTAAAATTCAGGCCTTAAAAATAAATAAATTTCACATGTTTCTGTGGTGATTTGGTGTGTTTTTTGACCACGATTTCAAAAGAAAAATTACGGTCGCCATTTTTGATCCCCACCACCGCATGGCATGGCGAGACAACGAGGATGACCTCCCCGCAGCCTGGTGCAAGCAGCCCAGGACAGGAGAAGATGGGGGAAAGGCTGGGGACCCCCCAGAAACCACCCCTCTGGTAGGTGGCAAAGCCTCAGGCAGGCATATTTTCGCCTGCTTTTTTGGCCGGGAGTCGGGTTTTTTTGCGCGATCGCCGCGATGCCACAAACGGAAATGAAAAACCCGACCCAATTTTTCTTTTCTTGGTTCGAGTTCGAGTTCTGACGGCTTAATTATTGTTACCGTTTCCTTTACATAACGGAAACGATAACCGAAAACGGAAACGACAATTTTGCCAAGTCGTGCCCATGTCTAGTTCTGAGAGTGTCATTACCACTGCATAGACAGGATAGGGTTGTTGTTGTTGTTCAATCGTTCAGTCCTGTCTGACTCCTCGTGACCCCATGGACCAGAGCTCGCCAGGCCTTCCTATCCTCCACTGCCTCCCGGAGTTTTGTCAAATTCATTTTGGTTGCACTGATGACCCTGTCCAACCATCTCATTCTCTGTCGTCCTCTTTTCCTTTTGCCTTCAATTTTTCCCAGCATCAGGGACTTTTCCAAGGAGTCTCCTCTTCTCATGAGGTGGCCAAAGTACTGGAGCCTCAGCTTCAAAATCTGTCCTTCCAGTGAACATTCGGGGTTGATTTCTTTCAGGATGGATAGGTTTGATCTCTTTGCAGTCCAGGGGACTCTTAAGACTCTCCTCCAGCACCACAGCTAAAAAGCATCAATTCTGCGGTGATCAGCCTTCTTTATAGTCCAGCTCTCACTTCCATACATCACTACTGGAAAAACCATAGCTTTGAATATCCTGACCTTAGTTGGCAAAGTGATGTCTCTGCTCTTTAGGATGCTATCTAGGTTTGCTATTGCTTTCCTCCCAAGAAGCAGGCGTCTTTTTATTTTGTTGCTGCAGTCGCCATCTGCAGTGATCAAGGAGCCCAAGAAAATAAACTCTGTCATTGCCTCCATTTCTTCCCCTTCTATTTGCCAGGAGGTGAGGAGGAGATGATTGCCTCAGTCTGTAATATCTTATAAATGGGGCACATTTCTACTTTTGTGTCCCAGTTGATCAGTGAGGCTACAAAATAAGAGAGGATAGGGAGTTACCAGTATATAACTTTTGGATTCAGAGGAAGACTATCGATGGTTACTATTCTAGATGCAACCGATTAAGATTATCATCACATGTGTAGGAAGAGAAAGACTGTAGAACACAGATCCAATCTGCCATCTTTCTGTGGGCTTCTAGTATGCCATTGTGGCATCCATATATTGCAATATACAGAAAATCATAACCATTAGACATTAGAAGGATATGAAGGGGGGCAGTGTAGAAAATTGGTGTCATATTTTTGCGTCACAGTCCTGTCTGAGAAGCAGACATAGAATGGAATGAGGGCAAAGAGAGAATTCATAATCAAATTTGGTGACAGAGATAGTGGGATGCAATGGGCAAACATCAGAATGAAATTTTAGATCTCAGCCCCAAAATGAATTACTCTTCCATTCACCCTTTATTGCCCCCAAACCCACCAGAACGGAACACAGTGGTCTGGAATGGCAACTTCTAAATAGGATAAACAAACCATGTTCATGACATATGTATGACTAGATAAGACATGTGCAGCAAGCTGCAAATCATCCTTAACAATAACATGCCAGTACTCATTCCATGCAAATAAAAAATCTTGTGAAAAAAACCCATGCCCAGAATACAGATTTTTGAGTAGGGCAGCCCAGCTAAATGTACCCATCCCATTCAACTACAGGACACTATTGCAATTTGGACCGGGATGTTCCTCAGAAACAACATTTCAGGCAGAGAATCAATATTGTGAAAAATAGCCAAGAATGGGGACTTCTGAGTTGGTCAGCTCCATAAAAATCCCCCATCACAGAAGGCAAAAAAAAAAAAAGCAAACCGTAAACTGCTTGAAAGTAGACATGGGCACGACTTGGCGAAATTGTCGTTTCCATTTTCGGATATCGTTTCCGTTACGTAACGGAAACGGTAACAACAATTAAGCTGTCAGAACTCGAACTCGAACCGAAAAAAGAAAAATTGGGTCTGATTTGTCGTTGTTCCTGGCATCGCGCGGCGATCGCGCGATGCCAAGCGGCACAGAAAAAAAGTTTTAAATTAAAAAAAAAAAAACGATTCCCGGCCAAAAAAGCACGCGAAAATATGCCTGCCTGAGGGCACCTACCAGAGGTGTGGTTTCTGGGGGGGGGGGTCCCCAGCCTTCCCCCCCTCCTGTCCTGGGCTGCTGGTACCGGGCTGGGAGGGGGCATCCTCGGCGTCTCCATTTGCCATGCGGTGCGGGGGGGATCCAAAATGGCATCCACAATATTTTTTTTGAAATCGTGGTCCAAAAAACCACCAAAGCACCACAGAAACATGCGAAAATTAGCTATTTTAAATGCTTGAATTTTTACTGTAGCAGCAGTGGGTTTTTATAGCAGTAAAATGTCACACTGATTTTATTTTATTTTATTTTATTTTTATTTTTTTACACCGGCACAATGATGGGCTGGCCATGGGATGGGACCATGCAAATTTTTGGACCCATTCTACCAATCACATGGCCAGGTTTTGACTGACACTTCTGGATGTGCAAGAGGGCATAATAAGGCGAGGCACTCCCAGAAGAGTTGCAGTCCGGGCTTGGATGTGGGTGGGAGAGGGCTGTGTGTAGCTGGCTGCTGTGCTAGACTAGTTTCGATTTCGCGGAGCCTTTAGATTTCAGTTAAGCAGGCAGGGAGGGAATTGATTCAATTGAATTTTTAGGAAATAATAATAATTCCTTTCATTCTCTGTCTGCTGTGGGGAATAGCAACACAGTTTATTCTTTTTTATTCTCCTGCAGTTTGTTAGGATTTCTTTTCTGATAGTGTTTCAAAGGGGGGGGTTTGAGTGGGAGGGGAGGTGTGGATTTATTTTAAAAAATTCATTTGCTTGGTGGCAAGCCAAGGTCCTTTCATACCCTGCCTGCAGCTCTGCTGTGGGTGCACTGCCCACTTTGTTTGCAATAAAAATTGCAATTGCTTTATTCAATGCAGTCTTGTGCAGCAAGTCAGTTTAAAGTGTTTTCCGCCTGTTCTGGGTCATTGCGGGACCCACGCCCGCCACCCGCTCACCCACCACCCGCGCGCCCACGGGCCCGCGTGCCCGCGCGCCCACCCCTCCACCCTGCCGCTGCCGCCGCACACCCACCCAGCCCGCCGCCTAGGGGCGCAAAAACACCTAGCGCCGGCGGGACGCCACTCGCTGGGACGTCAAATCGTGTGAAATCGCGGTGGCAGTAACGACAAATGACACGACGAAACGACACATTTTTTAAAAAATTTCGTGAAAAATGGAAACGAGCCGAAACGGAGACCCATCCCGAAAAACGACAACTCGGGGGAAAAAATTTCTGGTCGTGCCCATCTCTACTTGAAAGTACAGAACACCAACCTATGTCTTCTCAGACATCTCTTCAGGCTAAGCCAATGTAATGGGGTGAGTGAATTTAAGCATGCTGTCCTATTGGGAAATTGCTATTCTGGGCTGTCTTGCATTGTTTTGGTTTCCTGCCTGTAATGGTTATGGGGACATCTTTCATGACCATGTGTTTTACATTGTTAAAACATTGTGACACGTGCATATATCAGTTCTGGGATATTTTGTGCATTGTAGTTTTTTTGTTTTTTTTTTTTACTGGAGCAGGTAATGGCATCTTGTCCCTGTGGCTGTTTGGTGGTTTGCTACCACCAGTCTCCTCTTGTCAGAGCAGGGCCGGGCAGGTATCATTGACCTGTCCTCCTCAAAGTTTGCTGTTTCAGGCACCTCACCCTGATAGTGATGTTCTGCCTGGAATGAGTACTGGAATCTTGTTTCTGCCCATGTATTGTGTCTGGCTCCATCAGACCCTTATAGCTGGATGAGATATGTGAATTTTTTGGTCACTCCTGAAGGAAGTTGACAAGTGTAGCACTACAGGTTCTGTCCTGGGTCTGCTGCTATTCAACATCCACATAAGTGACTTGGATTATGGGGTAGGAGTTTATCTGAAAGTTAGAGAGGGAACTACTATGTCAAAATACTGAATCATACCTTGACAGATTGGAAAACTACTCCCCTCCCCCCCCAAAAAAATAACATTTCAACAGAGAAAAAATGGCATTCTGCATTTAAGGAGGAAAAGCCAATTGCACAGATATAGTCTGTGCATTGGCATCCTTTTTCTTGCTAGCCATGTGGGTGTGCTATTGTGCAGTAGTTCCAGCAAGGAAAGGCAGCAAAGAAGACCAACGTAGCTTCACAAAAAACTTAGAAAGAATCTGAAAACAAACAAAAGGGACACATATAGGAAGTGGAAGGAAGGCCAAGCTACAACGGAAGAGTACAGACAAGTGGAAAATAATTGCAGGTGTGATGTTTGGAGGAAAAAAGCTGAGAATAAGTAGAGGTTAGCAGGAAAAACTAAAAGAAAAAGAACATTACTCAGGTACGTGCATAGCAAAAGACAGAGAAAAGAAACTGACTTGTCTACTCAGAGGGAATGGGAAAATGGTAACAGATGGAAAAGAAAAGGCAGAAGTGTTTGATTTCTACTTCAGCTCTGTCTTTCCCCAAATGACAGTCTATGCTTCTCCAGGCAAATGTGAAGCACAAAGGGAAGAGGTAGGATTGCAGCTTGAGATTAATAAACAGTCAAGGAGTAACTTGGTACTAGAGATGGGCACGACTTGAAAAAAAATTTTTTTCGAGTTGTCGTTAGTCGGGCCGGTTCCGTTTCGGCTCGTTTCCGTTTTTCGCGAAAATTTGCAAAAATTAGTCGGTTCGTTTTTTCGTTTTTTCGTTGTCGTTAGTACTGGTTTGGGGAGGGGGTAGCGGGCTCCTGGAGGGAGCTGCAGGAGTCAGCCAGAGCCACAGGTGACGGACTGGCAGACTCTTTGCACCCGCTGTGTCTCACGTACTTGCATGTAGTGCAATGCAAGTAGATCTGGCTTAGGGTTAAGACGGGTTAGCGGAACGGCTAGGGTTAGGCTAGTTACGGGTGAGGTTAGGGTGAGTATTGGGGTGCACCTCTGGGTGCCTCTCTGACCCACTTAGAAGGACAGTGTACTGGCGTATGGGTTAGGCTTAGGGTTTGGGTTTGGGCTACGATTAGTGGGCTGTTTATGCCCGATTGGCACATCCCAGAAGTCTCTGTGGTCAACCTGGCCAAGTGGCCATGCGATTGGTGGAAAATTTGCATGGTCTACTCCCATGGGCGAGCCCATCATTGCAAATGTGCAGGTGTAAAAAAATAAAATAAAATAAAATCAACGGAGACTTTTTTTTGCAAGAAAAACCCACTGCTGCTACTGTAAAAATTCAAGCATTTAAAATAGCTAATTTTCACATGTTTCTGTGGTGCTTTGGTGGGGTTTTGGGCAACGATTTCAAAAAAAATATTGCAGTCGCCATTTTGGATCCCCCGCACTGCATGGCAAATGGATGCGCCCTCCCAGCCTGGTACAGTCAGCAAAACCTGGCCATGCGATTGGTGGAATGGCTCCAAAACTTTGCATGGTCCACTCCCATGGGCGAGCCCATCATTGCGAATGTGCAGGTGTAAAAAAATAAAATAAAATAAAATAAAATAAAATCAACGGAGACTTTTTTTGCAAGAAAAACCCACTGCTGCTACTGTAAAAATTCAAGCATTTAAAATAGCTAATTTTCGCATGTTTCTGTGGTGCTTTGGTGGGGTTTTGGGCAACGATTTCAAAAAAAATATTGCAGTCGCCATTTTGGATCCCCCGCACTGCATGGCAAATGGATGCGCCCTCCCAGCCTGGTACCAGCAGCGCAGCAGTAGTAAGCAATAGCCAAGGAGAGGGGGGCGGGGAACCCCCCCCCAAATAAAACACCCTTCTGGCCTGGTAGGTGCCCTCAGACAGTTTTCGCCTACTTTTAGGGCCGGGAATCGGGGTTTTTTTTAACTTTTAAAAACTTTTTTTCTGTGCCGCTTGGCATTGCGCGATGCAAGGAACGAGCACAACAAATCAGACCAAATTGTTCGTTCGTCGGTTCGAGCTCGAATTCTGGTGGAGTAATTCCCGTTTCCGTTTCCGTAGAGTAACGGATACGAGTAACGGAAACGGAAACGGGAATACCGCTAAGTCGTGCCCATCTCTACTTGCTACTCTAAATGAGTTCATATCACAAGGGCCAGATAAACTGCATCCAAGCATACTGAAGGAACAGCTGAAGAGATCGCACACCCACTGTTCTGTTATTCTCTTGATATCATGGAAGATGGGTGAAGGACTAGATAACTGGAAGATGGTTAACATTGTCCCTGTCTTCACATAACACAAAAAGGAGACAGCAAGGGAACTATGGACCAGTCACCCTGACATGAATGCCAGGAAAAATTCTGGGGCAGTGCAGTAATAACTAGACATGACCATGGATTTTTCAAGAACAAATCCTGGCACACTTATCTTATCTCATTTTTTTTGATCAGGTAACCTACCTGATAGATGGTGGGAATGCTACATAAATATATCTTGAGTTCCACAAATATTTTGATAAAGTTCTCCATTATATTCTGATTAATAAGGTAATTAGGAATGGGCTATAATAATATCCCATAATATTTAAATCAGAAACAGGAGAACCTTAAACCAGAGGGCAGAAAGATGTTAGACGTCTGTTGGAAAGTGGTAGTCTGTGTTAGAATTTATGAAGTCTGTCTGCAGAGTTTAGAGTATGTGTATACAAAAGACAGATACTCTGTAGTGTATTTCAATTCTAAATACTCAGGAATAGAGATGGGCACGAAACACAGAAAAATGGTGTTTCGGTTTGTTGTTTGTTGTTGAGAGGTCTGTTTCGGTTCATTTCCGTTTGTTGCAAATTTTTTGAAAAATTTCGTTACCGTTTTTTTTTTTTTTTCGTTTGTCATTTCTACCCGCTTTTTGTGCAATTTTTAAAGCATTTCCGTGCGCAGGCATCCCCCAACGCCCCAGATCAGAGGGAAAACACTAAAAAATGGATCCTGGCAGAGACACAGTATAGACTAGATATGCAGGGAGGCTGCAAAGGCAGCGGCAGGCATTGCCCAGGGTGCAAGGCAGCCACAGAGTGATTGCACTGCGGGGCAGGGGAGGGTACTCACCTAGAGGTACGCAGCACGCACGCACACAGGGAGGCTGCAGGACTGAAGCTAGAGTTGCAGAGACAGCAATCCCACCCAAACTCCCACCAGAGACTGCAAGGAGGACGGGGGCTGCCAGAGCTTTTTATGCCCTCTGTGGCTGCCAGACCTGCCCGCCCAGTCTGCAACCTGGGCATACTATTGGTTAAACATGATCCCATCACATGGCTTGCCTCCATTTTGTGGCTGGTGGCGACATCCATTTTAAAGGGAAAAGGAAAATACATTGCGATGGGAGAAGACAAAAACACACATTTTAAGGACCCCAACTCCCCTGGTAGGTATTATCAGACAATATAAATAATTATTGCTGCGTTTTTACGGAGGTCCAGGGCGTTTTTTAACATTTAAAATGGCTCATTTCATTGCGCGTCGCCATTAATGGAAACAAAACGTAATGACCACAATTTTTGTGGTTCTGTTCATTTCATTTCATTTTCATCACAATTTTTGTTTGTCGTTTCGTTACGTAATGGAAACGACAAATGGTAACAGAAATGAAAAATATGTTTGTTCCATGTCCATCTCTACTCAGGAATTATATTCAGATCTTACTGTTGTTTTTAACCTTACTATTTATGTACAAGAAACTATATTTCCCTTTGTATTTATTATGTATGATCCCTAAATAAAAATCCTATTTTATTTTAAAGAAAAAATATGCTTCTTATTTGCTTTATGTCTGACTATGAATGAAGATCTAAGAATAGTGAACAAAAATAAAACTGTGTCACATGAAATTATAGTGGACCACATATAACAAATGGTTTGTATAGCATAAAATCTTTACAACATAAAAATTCTGGAGATAGGGGAAATTTGCTTAACAGAATTGCCTATGGGGTGAATCTGAACAACATAAAAATAATTCTGATAAGGGATTACTCTGTTTTCAATGCATTCCTATGGGAAATTTGTATAAAGGAAAATTTACTTAACAGAATTTCATTTGGAACGAATTACGGTAATTCCTTTATACAAGGTACCACTGTACACCTTACCTTTAGGAACACAGGATTTTACTTATATTATGGATACCTGGATTATCTGAGATTATTGGTATAACAGAGGCTTGGCCAGGGTAGTAGGGAAATTACAACCCTAAAATACTTGGGGGGATATTTCGGGGGGGGGGCAGTATTTGTCCTTGAAGTTTAATACCTTCCCTTGGAAAAGTAAGGAGAGATGTTTAACTGGTTAGATGTTGAAAGGTCTAAAAATGTACCTGTGAGAGCCTTAGGGGTGTGTGACCAAGCTAGTGTGTAGAAGATCAGTGGAAAGGTTAGTGCCTTCTCCACAGCATTGCATACATCTTACAAAATTCTGAAGATGTATATTTATTTTTTAATCAAGAAGCAGCATAGATGTTGATTAAAAAAACAGACCAAGCCAGATACTAGTTAGGGTTTTTTGTATGTTTGTTTTTTCATTTAATCACTTTTGAGGATGGCTGCAAAAAGAAACCTTGATTCCTACTCGCTGCAATTCCACTAATGGGTGTACTACAATGGGAAGCAATACATAGCTCACCACCCTTGGAATCTTTGATTTACAAAATTAAACATCCTGTGCCTGAAAAAATAACCCCCTAATAAAGAACAATTAATCCATGCAATGAAAGACAGGCGGAGAGGTCCCATGACAGTAGCCAACTGCAGCAACTGAGACAGCCCCCAGAGAGTGAGATAATTAATTGTTATTTGTTTAATGATATGTTTATTCCTCTTTTCATTATTTTTAAAAATCTGAATATGGTTTACCGTTAAAAAAAACAAGCCTGAGTGCCTACCATCTATCTCACCTCTGCTCTGCTTATCAAAATATGGCATTTGCTAAAGCAAGCAATTATTAAAAGACTGATTTTCTTTGATGGGTTTACCATTTCTCCTAGGATTATTTTTTAAATGGGAGACCTAGTACTGTCCAAAGTGACCTATTTAAAATTGCAATAAAATGATTCAGTTTTTAAAACACATTTTAAGGCACTAATAAAGGAGAGACAGGGAGATCGAGAGAGGGAGAGAGAGATCGAGTTTTCATAGCCTCCCTGATAGAGTTTGAAGTCATTTATAACCTCTGGACATAACAGATCAAAGAGCTCCTGCTGTCCTTTTGATAACATTTCAGTGTTGAACTTTTCCATCTGTATCTGCCACCCTGGCTCTTCTTAGCCAAGAAAACCATGAACTGTGATGGGGGAAGAGGACCACATTCTACCTACCTCAATGGTATGATTGACAACCCCCCAGCAAAAAAAGAAAATAGATGCTGTACAAGAATCTTAGGATTTCCAGTGGGTTATATATCCTCATCTCCAAGTGAAAGGATTATGCAAAGCAGAAGGCTTTCCAGGGTGGGGGAGGAACCTAACAGTATGCTTGGCTCCTTTTCCTCCACTTGGCTTTATCTGCCTAAAATCAGAGCCTGTGATGAGGTGTTCCTGCTGTGAGTTTCTGATAGATCTGGTTGGAGCATCTAGTTCATCCTAATGCATAAATGTAGTAATATTTTCTATACTTGGGGAAAGCACATTAGAATTTCAACTCATTTGGGAAATTAAAAATGTCAGCGGGAATGACTTGAACAATCCAAGGAATAGAAAGACAACTAGATGAATTCTTCTTTTTTTTAATCTATTTCTGCCAGTGGATTCCAAACTTTTTTAAAACTTATGTCTCCCTTTACATAACAGGCCAGTGGCTGCAGCTCCCCCTTACAGCAGGACTGCCGTATCATCAGGATATGAACACACTTTTCCAGGGAATATTATTAAGCCCTGCCACAAGATTGGAACACAGTCTATGCCATACAGGTGGCTTAATGGAAAGACCAAAATTCCAAGGGTGGTGTGGAGCCCCACCAGGCCACAGTCCACAATTTGGGAAACACTGATTTATGCTGATTCAACGTTGCAAGAGACCTTGACATGGAACTGTGAGATTTCTCAGCTCCATGCTACAATATAACAATCAGCAGTATTTCCTCCACTGTTGGTGTCTCTAGTTTGTGCAAGAGTGGAGACTCATATATACCAGGACATCCATGGTCGTAGCTGGGGCAGCAGCCTGAGCTAGTGGTGAGTTGTGCAGAAAGCTTGCTGGGTGTGTGTCTTTTTTTAAAACAAAAGCAAGTGTCCAACCCTGACCTCCAGGGAAGACTTTGAATTAATTTTTGAAATAATGTTACTTGCGAATCATGCAAATATGTCAGCATGAATCAATGACAAATGAAACTTAGACTGAAAGAAAATGACAAATTGCATGGAGTGTAATTGGAATACAGTGTTTAAACACCAGAAAATAGATGGTTCCAACTGAAATAGATCAGAAAGATAATTCAGTTTTGGCTGGCTGAAAAGAAGAAGACAAAGGCAGTTCTGATTGAAATCAGGACAACTAGTTTGGAGTGACATGTTCCATCTTTGCTGCAGACAGAGATAAATTAAAAGGCAAAAGCTTCAACAATGGCCCAGCACACATCCATTTGTCTCATTGCTCAGAAACCGGCTACATTTCAACCTGAGTTCAACAGTAAAAGCCAGCTGGCCACCAGACTTAATTAAAATCCCTTTCTGTGAAATTCATCCAGCGTCTTGTATGACTTCAGATACAAGCAGATGAACAATGCAATGACTATTTCAGTTACATGGTTTTTTAAAAAAAAGTGTTTGAGCAAAAATAACATCTGGAGTATCTTTACTACACCTTCTTCACAATGTTGGCATTCAGTTGCATTGAAAAGTAATTTCACACATATTCGTTTGGCAAACACCCCATTGCGGTATGGACAGTGGAGTAGAGGAGCCAGAGTTCACAGGGTCAAAGACTCAGGTGTGTTTAAGTAGTAAGAACTGTGACATCATTCACATAAAGACTTCAAGCTTTCCCGTTCTCTTGTAGTCAATGTGAAATTTTCTTAGAGATGAAAGATACAGTATATGGATTTTTCCTGTTGTAACACAAATGCATACTGCAGTATCACAACTATAGTAAGCCCATTAAACTACTGGGGATTTGGTGAGTTCCACTGATTCAGTGAGTCTGCTCTAGTTGCAACTTACTACTGGATTTCATCCAAAGTGTTTGATGGTGGCTTGTTCTTTAGTAGAAAATTAAGAGTCAGAGCATGTTTCCTCAGTGTTATGTTCCTGACCCAGCCAGATCTTCTCAGGCCAAGCTCTTCCATATAGCCACCTCAAAAGTGGTCTGAAAATAATATAGTAGGGCCTTCTTGGCAGTAGTACCAAGATTATGGAATCACATCCCAGAGGAGCTATTGCCTGGCCCCCACCCTGTACTCATTTTAGGGGCAATTAAAGAACACTACTTTTCAGGGAAGCCTTTCATCCCCGTTGAATGCCTTACCGACAGACACACTTCACTTTGAAAATTGGTTTGTGCCATTGGTTGCTAAGGTTTTTTTCAGACTCGTGCTTTTGTATCTAGCATTTGTTGTTCTGTGCAGAGTCCTCGAATTGTTTGTAAACCACCCAGAAGTGTGCTTGGTAATAATAGATCAACAAATAAATAAATAAATAAATAAATAAATAAATAAATAAATAAATAAATAAATAAATTTATGAACAATGTGCTTCTTATTTGCTGATATGAAACTGAACAATCTGCCTGAATCTTTGGATCTTATTAGGGAGGCTGTTTATAGAGATTATACAATCAAATATCATATATATATGATGCACCTTAATGATGCACCTTCAAATGGTAACCTATTAGATGCATTCAGGAGAACCAGTTCAAGTATATTTCCTTTCAAACTATGTATTATAATAGGTATTATGTTAAAAAATAAATGCAAGCATCAAAAAAGTGCAAATTTGGTGGATAATGAACTTTCAGCCTGCACATTTGTTCAGGAATTCCTATTACATTGATCTAATATAGTTCCACACAATGACTAAATTAAATTTTCAGTGTGCAACAGCCACAGCAGCCCAGATAAAATCAACACACATAGAGTTGGCAGATATCAGAATGTCAACGAATTACTGTGCTTCTCCAGAGCTTCAAGTGGGAAAACAAATCTCAGGCTGACATTGTAGGATAGCAAAATTGGCTTCTGTGCATGAGGTAGAATTGAAGCCTGGGCAATGAGTTAAAAATCCCCACATTTGGGTGTTTTGTGGTGTTAAGCATGGTGACAACTGCAGCTGAACTGGAACTGCTGGACACAGCTGTCTGGATGACATAAAAATGGCTATGGATTCCTGTATTACCATTTTAGCTGGGTTTTACCTAAATTCTGGGTACATTTACTTTTTCTTACATCCATTTCCATAATCAACAAGCCAGAAGAAAGTCTGCCCCTCACATATTTTCCTACCCTATATCTGTGTCATCCATCACCAGAACCCTTTCTGGTGTCAATTTAATGGCACACCCACAGTCTCGCATTTCCCCCAAAATTTGAATAAAGCAATATTATCTTTGCAAAGAATAACTAAAAAGCCTCAAGCCTCTTGTTATTTCCATTACAGATGGTACCTGAATTAGAGATACAGATAGTCTTCTTATGAGGTGGGGTGAATGCACCATCTCATGGGGATTGGAAGGACAAGTTTCCCCTCTCCTCATGTGGGACCACTTGCCTTTTTTCCTTGCTGTTGTACTCACCTTCTGCCACATAACTCTTTTAGTTAAGATTCTGCTCTTGTGGTGTAAAAATAATTAAAAGCAGAAGAATGCGTAACAGACAGATCTCTCTGTTCCCAGTCTACACTGCATGAGGATGGCAAATGCTTATGGGCACTGCTGAACAATTGGGGTTTTCTCTCGCCCACTGCCGCCTGGCTGGGAGAAGACAGATGGCTAATGGGGAACATTTTCAAGGAATATAATAAGAGCAACAATATATTTTGGCTTGCTAGCAATTCAAAGCCTTCTTATGGGGAACTCTTTACTTTTGAATGCCCATGCTAGCATTCTGTTTGGAAATGATTTGAAGAGGTGGAAGCACTGGACAAGGTTGAGCTTAACAGGTTGCCTTAAAAAAAAAAGAAGAAAAGCCTTCGGTAGCATCGAGCCACATTATAACTCTTCCTCTAATGATCCTTCTGCAGGTTCAGCATTCCCTGAGGTGACCTATTGTGCCAGCTTGAAAGGCAGAGTGGCATTTTCTAAAAGCCAGGAGAGGTTTATGATTAGGGGCAGAACAAAGGTTGGGAAATCATAAAACCCAAGCGAGGGTCTGGCATTTACAGCACCTGCTAACAATAAGGACAGAGTAACATTTCACTTGTACATTAGGCAAGCAGCGTGGCATCCTAATAGACTGCCCAGGAGACAAGCTTGATTTGTTCAGAATCTCTTCAGACAGGACACTGAAATCAACATGAATAGAACATGCCAGCAAAGCAAGGGGCAAGTTGGTGGTCAGAAGGACTTGACTTTCACTGTATTCTTCTTCCTTCAATACACACTCATTTATTTAGGAACGAGTGGGTTTTATGGGTCCAGGGTTTTATGAACACTGTGAGGATTGAGAGAGAGGACTGAGCTCGTATGAGAAATGGGTGTAGCAGGTCAAAAAGCAAATCAAATAGAAAAGGAAAAGGCACACTTAATGGCTCTTCAGAGGGAGATACTGCCAGACTGAAGCCAAATTTGCCTGCAGACATTGTGGAGGCCATTTGTCTTATTCCCTATTTGTCACAATTCCCTAATTTTCACATGGATAGTGAAAATATTCCTCCATCTCTGATTTTACTCACTACGATTTACTGTGGGGATGGAGAAACTTCAAAGTTGGAGGGACCACATGAGCCCCTCTATTGACCTTGGAGAACTACACTCATTCCCACTTCAGCTCCATGACCACCAATTCTAATTGTTTCCACTGTATGTATATGTATGTGTGTTTGTTTGTTTAGACTGTTTGTACCTACTGGTAGCCAAATTAAAAATGTTTTCTGGGGAAGTAGGATGTGGGGAAGCCCTACACTCATTGCAAAACTTCTGCAATATTCGCTAGTGGACAAAGAGTATGCTTTTGAGCCCTGTTTTATTTACATTCCAGTGGTGTACAGGAATAGATATTGTGTTGGCAGTACAATTCAGCATTCCATAAGTCAATTCAAAAAAATAGGGGTGGCCCAAACAAAAAATTAAGACCTTGACACTGGAACTCAGATTAGCACCAAATTTGGAAAATGTGTTGCAGAGAGTCTGGTCTTCCTCTGTTCCAAGATGGTCTATTATAGGATACCCTCTTCTGCTTGTAGAAAAGCAGCCCTGACAATTGTTTTGTATTTGGGTGAGCTGTGGTTATGAAAAACAAAGTCACCTTCTGAGATTTTCTCTTGCACGGTGTTACTATGTGAATGGGTAGAGGCAGAAGAAAGGGTGTGAGCCAAAGCAGGTATCCTGTAGACCAGTGGTGGCAAACCTTCAGCACTCCAGATGTTTTGGACCACAACTTCCAGAATTCCAAGCCTAGATTGCCAATGACAAAGGAGTGTGGGAGTTGTGGTCCAAAACATCTGGAGTGCTGAAAGTTCACCACCACTGCTGTAGACCATATTGACTACTGCCATTGGTATTGTCAGCATTTAGGTTCCCTTTTGTTATTTAAAGCTTGTCATCTTTTTGCAGCAATAGTGAGCCATTTCCTGGCTTTTTGAATCATGGATACAAAAGCACAATAGCCACATTCATAAAGTGAAGTTTTTTTTAAAAAAAAACATCACATATAGTACATATACAGATACAGGAGTTCTGTCTTTTTATGGTTTGTTTAACAAATTTAGTGGACTTATAGGATGCATAGTCTGTGTCAGCTAGCAGAGATATAAGTGTACATTAACGGAATTGTTCTTGATCCTAGTTGTTAAGGGTTCATGATACTGATCCCTCAAATCTGCCTACAGAGGGCATTCTGTTAGAACATGACCATATCCTCCATTTTAGATCATTCAATGGGAAGTGTCTGCCTGTACCATGTTTTTTGGTGTAACATCCGCAAATCTCTTTCAGATGTAACTAGTGCAATCTATATTAGTTATCAGATGTTTCTACTCTTGTGCTAGTAAGGGGCAAATATGGGGGCAGATTCCCAAAGAGGAAGGAACAGCTTTTATATAGTCATGGTAATCTGGAGGTCAATATCAGATAACTTTTTAATAATATTTTCTTAGTCAACCTCATATTCTCTGTTTTGGAGGTAGGCTGGGGAGTAACACAGCTTTGATATAATTATGGATATCTTAGCCACCCAAAAGCCCCTAACCATTTCTTCATAGGCTGATAAAAGTACAAGTGCAATATGTTGTACTGTCTTGAGCCAGAACAGTATGACTTTTTTCTAAGCATGAGTACCCATGAACTAGCATGATGTCTTAGAGTGGGCTGCTGCCATGGAAGTAAATCTTGGTACCCCCCCCAGTGTTCTAGTTAAATGTTTATGTTGAACAGATTCCAATATAGTAATAATTGAAAAAGCCCATGGATTTCATTTTTCTTTTCATTATTGGCTTTGAAGAAAATAATTGATTCATCAAAGTCTGGGTTTCAGACTTTTAACATGAATATGCATAGCTAAATTGTGTTATGCTTAAACGAGATGTGCTTGTATTTTAAGGTGGAGTAAGAAATGAAATTGTGACATCCTGAATCACTGCTTTCTAACAAAAATAAACTAAATCTATTTTAATGGCACATTTTCTTCTTAAACATTTGTTTAGTTTTGGCCCTACATTCTTATGTTATCCCCTTTGTATAACATGTCTGTATTAGTATTTTATCTTCTTTCTGATGGAATGTTGACGAGATAAAATACAATCATAACTGTTCACTCAAGTGTCTCATTTGCCAATAATATTGCTACAAATTATTAAACAGCAATTTTTAAAAAAAAAAACCTCAAATCATTAAATAAATGCTATCACATGACAGTCGTTGGATCCAGAAAATTAAAATAAAACAGTTTGATTACAATTGTTAGACTATTTTTGATTTAGGAAAAAACAGAAGTGAACAAGTGTCTTGAGAAGCAGGTCATACAACAGATATGGGGTAAAAATATTCAAAATAAATAAATAAAATAAAATAGTGTAAATAATGTTACAAAGTGCAGAAATGGGAATAAGCAACAAAGAAGAAATCCGTTAACAAAACATTAGCTAGATCCACCTATTAGTTAAAGCTAACCATTAGCAGTGATGCTTCCTGAAGTACAAAACTAGTACAAAAGCTGGATTCTTCTAGCTGCCTGCTCAGCATATTGGGGCAAGATCCCTGACCCGTGGCCTTGAAGTTAAAAAGCAAACTGTAAACACCAGATTCTCTTCCAGCCCTGGTGAACACAAGAATGACTTGGAATCTGGGAGGTCAAAGTCCAGGGCAGTGCTAGAAGTAATTGAAGACTCATTTCAGTCTATGCCTGTGTTGGCGAATAGAGATGGGCATGAAACAATTTTTTTTATTCATTTCATTATTCGTTATTCATTTTGTTACGGAACGAAACAAATAACAAAGGGACCCATCAAAGAAAAATGAAATGAAACAAAACTGAAATTTTCATTTTGTTCACTTCGTTTTTTTCGTTTCCCCTTAGGAATGCATTGAAGCAATGCATTCCTATGGGGAAAAGCTGGCGGACCCCCCAATGCACCCCATCGATGCCAGGGAAAGGGTGGGCTTTTCCCCCCCTGAAGCCACCGCTGATCAGCTGGAGCGCAGGCTTCAGCAGAGAGAGGAATTTTAAAAGCCCACACTTTCCCAGCACCCACCTATCATCAGCTGGAGCCGTTTAAAAATGGCCCAGTTAGCACTATCAGTCTGTAAGACTGATAAATACATTTATAGTATTAAAATTTTCTCAGAATAAAAAAATACAGAGATAAATCTATTATATAAATCTATTATTGTCACAACTAAGCTATCCTTCCTTCCTTCCTTCCTTCCTTCCTTCCTTCCTTCCTTCCTACCTTCCTTCCTTCCTTCTGCAGTTTTAGAGGACATGTCTGTGTTAGTCTGTGAAAGTCTATCAGGAAAAATCCAAAGAGACAAAACAAAACAAAACAAAAACAGACAGCACCTTAAAGACTAACTGTTAAGTTTTACTGCGAGGTTTCATGGACCTGTCACCTTGTCAGATACAATTATATGGAAACAATATGAAATGCATACTTTTTCTTTGTTGTTTTGTGCCACAAACATGCTTCTGAGTTATGGAGGCCCTATGAATTCACTGTCTCCAAAGTGTCCACCTCTAATCTTGCAATCTAAAGTGCCTTCAGCGAGTCCATCTACCTCATATTTGATCTTCCAGTTTTCTTCCTGCCTTTTACATTTTGGGATATTCTCGTTCATATATGCACTGTGTGATATCTGCCATTTCATCATGTTCATTTCAGTTTCGACTCAGTTTACTGTTGAATCTGCACTTTTTCAGTTCAGAGTATTGGCAAAGCTCTCCTCCAACACCACATTTCAATCAATTACTTTCCTGTCAGCTTACTCTGTTGTCCAGCTTTTGCATATGTGTGTAGTAACCAGGATGATCTTGATCTAGATATCCAGATTTAATTACCTTTTATGTGTTTTTTTTCATAGCTGATGTACCAAGTCTCAGGTTTTTCACGATTGCTTATCTATTGTCTTCATGCGGATGATTGAAACATGGTACAGAAAATAATCAACAATTTAAAGTTTTGATTTCTGCACTGTCAACATTAAAGTCATATGATTCATTTGTAATTATTGGCTGAAAGCCCTTGACACCCAGCCTAGAATAAAGAGGCAAGAAACAGTGGTTGGATTAAACTAGAGTCACCACTTTATTAAATTAACTTTGAACTGCCATTTTCACAAGGGGGGCTAATGTAGTGCAAACAGGTCTGGGCCCATAGTCTACCCTGACATCCAACACAGGCCTTTTCTTTTGAGTTCTTGCTTTGAGAGCACGTTGCCCACTGGTTCAGCATGCTACTAAATGGTTAAGACTTGAGGATTCTGAGGTCGCCCTCCACCCAAGCTTCCTGACTCTGTGTTGCATAGCCCATGGGGGCTTCTTCCTGTTTCCACTTCCCTCAGCTAAACCTCAGTTGGCTTAATTCAGATGAGGGATGCTTTGTACCCCCTGGTTATTCTGCCACGGAACTTACCTGAATTTCTTCCCTTGTGCACTACTCATCATGCCATAGGGGCTATGAATTGTGCTCCTTGCCCCCCCCATCCAGCCAAACATTTTGGCTTTAAGACCCCCCTTGTAGATCTTGCAAAGAGATCTGTAATTTCTTATTTGACAGGAGAACATTGTGCTCTGTGATGTCACCCCTTTCAGAGACTGGATTTTCAAAGGCACAATCGAGTTTATTTTGACATCCCACTGCTGTGCCACTAAATTGTGACAACACCTCCCTTTTACACGTGTAATTGTGTTGGAAATGGTAAGGCTGCCACCTTTTAAAATCGTCGCCTCATGAATTGGGACAGACTCAGATGTAGAACATAAAAATAATAACAAAGTTTATTAAGAAAATAATAAATATAACAATGTCTGAGAATGGTATGTGTTGCCTTTAACATAGAATAGATTTAATCACCTCTTCAAGCCCCCCTGTCTTTAATAACTAGCAAACAGTATAGCCCTCACTGCCTGACAGAACTCCAACAGAGCAGTGCTCTATCCCAGCACTCACTCTCAAAACCTCAACTTAACGGAACTCCACTGAACTGATTAGGCTCCACCCTTTTTATATCATACCATTCCCCGCCCTCCTGCTGGGATTGGCTGATGATTTATATATTCATTACTCCTGTTTCTAGGGTGTTGTCACATGCTCCCTATACATCTCCAGTCTAGTAGTCTTAATATCAGTATGGCCAATCCCACCTTTCAGGCCCAATCTACACATTTAGGGTCACATGCACCATACATAATGTAGAATTATTGCCAACCAAATGAAAAACAAAAAAAACCACACCTTAAAAGCCTTCAAGTCAGCAATGACTTGTAGAATTCAAGACTTGCCAGATTTTTGGACCATGTCATAACCAGCAAGTTGAATCACTACCATGTCAGAGATAACATGATGAGTATCCTGGGGTACTGGTTCTTTGAACCCATCCCAAAGCATGCCTCTTGACACACACACACACATTCCAGGGCAGCACAAGCTTCAAGACGCAAGTTTCAACCCCAACTGGATCGACCAGCATACTTGGCTGCCCAAAAGATGTAGCTGTGGCTATACAATAATACTCACATCTGAAACGTTGGTAACTACAAACCTGCAACAAAAAAGAACGCAGAAAACAAACACCAGGACCTGGCACTGTTGCAGTGTGCCACACACATTACTTCTCATGGTGCAGTGGTTAAATGCCTGTAAAACTGTGTTCACGACCTAGGGTTCAATCCCAGGTTGCATGCTCATGGTTGACTCAGCATTCCATCCTTCCAATGTCAGTAAAATGAGTACCCAGCTTGCGGGGGGGGGGGGGGGGGCAATGCATAGCCTGCATACTGTAGTTAAAAACTGTAAACTGCCCAGAGACTACTTGAAGTGTTATGAGGTGGTATATAACCAGACCACTTTAATTTGTGGGATACCCAGTGCTCCTCTTTCTTTCTGATATCTTCTCCATTTTCCTATTCAGGAGCGCTCAAAAACATCCACATATTCCCCATGTCATATTTTCTCAACTGTAGATGGCAACAGATGGTCTCCTTGTAGGAAAGGCTAGTTTCCTTCTGGCAAAGCACTAAGGGGAACTGAGTTATGCCATGTGCCAGGGATGGTTAGATGATTCACCCCTCCATCACTTGATTCCTTACCTGGCTCACTGCTGGGCCTCCCCTGCATGCTGAGGGGTGCCAGAGGTTTAGCCATCTCACATATAGAAGTCCCTGTGTGGGATGTTTGAGATGCTGTCAAGGCCAAGGTCATAGGGAGCAGCACCACCTGGCATCTGGTGCCCCAAAGCCAAGCCCCTACAGGCTTTGAAGTGCCCTGTGTAACAGTTGCCTCACCTGGTTGAGGCACAGTGTCTTCCACTACTGTATCCCCTCTGCTTAGCTTATGATGCCCTGGTATGATTTCAGTGTTGCATTGATCAATGCTCACTTGCAATTCTTTGCGACATCACTACCACATTTTGGGTCTGCGTCCACAAGGAAACATCATGAGGCTGCCTTGGTGGCCCTGCTGGCACCACTGGCTCATTTGTATTGCCACAGGGGAGCCCACTATCAGTGGTGCTCCAGAGGATTCCGAACACTCTCCCTTCGTAAAAGCAACTGATGATAACATTAGTTCACCCGTTATTTTAACCGATGCCATCTTCTGCATCTTAGATTCCTTATGAGACCACCACACCATAAAAGATCCAGCCATCCTTTTTGCCTTCACTCATTCTTTTCCCAACTCACTTGACATTTCCCATATTACTCAATAGTCAGACCACTCCTCATCTTTAGAAGAGTACACCAGGAGGAGAATGAGCTGGTGCCTTGCATTTAACTGTCTGTTTTTCTTTATTCTTCCCTTGTCCCTTTTGGGGAGCCATGTCTTCTATATAGCTATCAACTGCCACTAGCTATTGTCTTCTTGTTCACCAGGAATATATTTCTATTTACCCCATTTTTTCAGACTTATCAGTCTTGGTATCTATTTACCTCTTTATTAATTATTCCTTATATTATTGTAATGAGTGCTGCTTTCCATTATCCTTTATAGCCAATCTATTCCCCTCATATTGATAGCAGTGTATATAATCTTAGGATTATATTGTAGGAGTCTTGTGGCACAGTGGTTAAATGCCTGTTGTTGTTGTTCAGTCGTTCAGTCATGTCCGACTCTTCGTGATCCCATGGACCAGAGCTCGCCAGGCCTTCCTGTCTTCCACTGCCTCCTGGAGTTTGGTCAAATCCATGTTGGTTGCATCGATGACACCATCCAACCATCTTATTCTCTGTCCTCCTCTTTTCCTTTTGCCTTCAATCTTTCCCAACATCAGGGACTTTTCCAAGGAGTCCTCTATCATCACGAGATGGCCAAAGTACTGGTGCCTCAGCTTCAAAATATGTCCTTCCACTAAACATTTGGGGTTGATTTCTTTCAGGATGGATAGGTTTGATCTCCTTGCAGTCCAGGGGACTCTCAAGACTCTCCTCCAGCACCACAGCTCAAAAGCATCAATTCTGCGGCGATCAGCCTTCTTTATAGTCCAGTTTTCACTTCCATACACCACTACTGGAAAAAAGCATAGATTTGACTATCGTCACCTTAGTTGGCAAAGTGATGTCTCTGCTCTTTAGGATGCTATCTAGGTTTGCCATTGCTTTCCTCCCAAGAAGCAGGCAACTTTTTATTTCATTGCTGCAGTCGCCATCTGCAGTGATCAAGGAACCCAAGTAAATAAACTCTGTCATTGTCTCCATTTCTTCCCCTTCTATTTGCCAGGAGGTGATGGGACCGGTGGCCATGATCTTAGTTTTTTTGATGTTGAGCTTCAGCCCATTTTTTCACTCTCCTCTTTCACCCTCATTCAGATATTCTTTAATTCCTCCTCACTGTACTGCAGCTAAAATGCCTTTACTGCAGCTAAAACTGTGCTCATGACCTGGAGTTCAATCCCAGGTAGCAGGCTCATGGTTGACTCAGCCTTCCATCCTTCCGAGGTAGGTAAAATGAGTACCCAGCTTGCTGGGCAGCGGGGCAATGTGTAGCTGCATACTATAATTAAAACTGTAACCTGGCCAGAGACTACTTGAAGTGGTATGGGGTGGTATATAAGCAGAAAGGTCTGCTTTAACCTTAAAACCTACCACCACACCCTCCCCTTCCTTGAACAACCCTTTCACAAGGCATTTTTGCTGCCCTTTCTTCCATTTGCTTCCTTCTTTGTATCCTTCCTTAAAAAATAAATAAATAGAGTCAGGGTAGGACTGTATTTAGCCAGATATTTCACGGACACAAGAGACTTTCTATACGGTAAAACATTGCTGGTTCACTGAGAGGACTAATGGCATTTCTTTCTCCATAGCAGAGAGGAAATTATGGCTCAGTGTCAATAATTCCAAAAGAAGATGTTCCTCTGATTGATTGAGCTTAGTCTGCTTGAGCTCTTCTTGATATATGAATTTCAGGTTTCACAGTTATTAAGGTCAACCATCTACATGCTCCATCTCACCTTTCTCTACTTCAGGAGGCAGTGCAAGGAAAAAAAAGATACAGCTTTAACAACCATGTTTCCATCTCTTGCTTTGATTATCCCAAGAAATCAATTCCCAGTGAATACATGGTACAGGAGAAAGGCTTGAAGATGAACTATTTTGCAGAGGCAGGGATGTGTAAGTCAGTTGTGTTCTCTCTCCCCCCCCCCTCTCTCTCTCTCTCTCTCTCTCTCTCTCTGTGTGTGTGTGTGTGTGTGTGTGTGTGCTGGAAGATCCACACCATAAACAATCATGAGAGAAGAATGAGGTGGAGAAAGAGATTAAATAAATAAATAAACAGTTAGTCAGACTTTACCCATTGTAGTATAATGGATAGAGGAATAGAGTGACAAATTAGGACTCAGGACTAGTCCTGGGTTTAAATCCATGGAATTCCATGGGAAGCCATGGAAGCCCATTGGGAGTGTGGAATGACAAAGATGTTCCTCGAAAAACCCACATACCTTGGAAACACTATCAGAGTCACTATGAGTCTGTTCTGATTTGATGACACATCATATCATTTACAACAACTAGTCTTCAGCTGGCAATGAGAAAAATAGTTCCAAGCATTTCCATGAATTCAGGAAATAAGCAGACATTTCTGTCTGAAGGGTAAACATAAAATAATATCTGAGGAAGAAGTAACAGTGGTTTTATGGAAGGCAGAGAGACTTTTGGGCTATCAAAACAGCAGCAGCAGCAGCAGCAGCAGCAGCAGCAGCAGCAGCAGCAACAACAACAACAACAACAACAACAACAACAACAACAACAACAACAACAACAACAACAACAACAACAACAACAACAGGGATGTCCCTGTGAAGAACAGCATGAGTGAACGGTACATCCTCATTGTATAGAAATTAAGGTTCCAAAGAAGCACCTCAGAAGAAGTGGTGGGCTTTCCTTCCTTCTGCTTCCCACAGCAACCTCATTACAGTCTCCCTCTCCCGGGTTCTGCTGATGAAAGGTTTTATAATGTTGCACAAGTATCATTTCCCCAACGTTCACTCCATTCCTGCACGTCCCTCAAACTTCAAGACTGACAAATTGATTGATTGATGTAAAAGTTTATAGTAAGGGAAGTGCAGAGGGGCAAGGTAAGAGGTAAGAGACAATCCCCTTCTGCTATTACCTTTACAGTCATGCATCTTAGGAGGTAAACCATGGGGTACACATCTCTTGTCACCTGCAAGCAAGGGTGGGCTATCCAGCTGTAGGTTTCACCCAGTATAAAAGAAGTGGAGTATTCACCCACCTCATACACCTATAGTAGCTATTCAGGCACAGAGCAAAATAATTAAGTTATATTCTCATTCACAGGGGTATAAAGTTGTGCAATGTCAGACAACTGCACCCAAGATATTCCAATAACTGGCAACAACACAAATCTGATAACATTTACTTTCTTAGTTGGTCCATTGGATTCTATGGGATAATGTAAAAGAACTACAAAAGGGGATATGCTTGAAGGAGAGAAAAAATGTCCTATGTATGAAGCACAGACATAATCCTCCCTTGCCATGATTTGTTGGTGATTTCCCCCCCCCACCCACTTTTTAAATTTGTTTTCTACACTAAACATAATAAAACAAATATGTTGCTTGTCTTCTGTTGTGTTATAAAGTCAATCACATTTTCCCCCAACATTTCATCCCAATATAATCCATATCTCCTTTTCCAAATATCCATATTCCTATTAGAGATGGGCACGACTTAGTGGTATTCCCGTTTCCGTTTCCGTTACTCGTATCCGTTACTCTACGGAAACGGTAATGGGAATTACTCCACCAGACTTCGAGCTCGAACCGGCGAACGAACAATTTGGTCTGATTTGTCGTGCTCGTTACTTGCACGCGGCGATCGCGCAATGCCAAGTGGCACAGAAAAAAAGTTTTTAAAAGTTAAAAAAAAAACCCGATTCCCGGCCCTAAAAGTAGGCGAAAACTGTCTGAGGGCACCTACCAGGCCAGAAGGGTTTTTTATTTGGGGGGGTTTTCCCCGCCCCCCTCTCCTTGGCTATTGCTACTGCTGCGCTGCTGGTACCAGGCTGGGAGGGCGCATCCATTTGCCATGCAGTGTGGGGGATCCAAAATGGCGACCACAATATTTTTTTTGAAATCGTTGCCCAAAACCCCACCAAAGCACCACAGAAACATGCGAAAATTAGCTATTTTAAATGCTTGAATTTTTACAGTAGCAGCAGTGGATTTTTCTTGCAAAAAAAAGTCTCCGTTGATTTTTTTTATTTTATTATTATTTTTTACACCTGTGCATTCGCAATGATGGGCTCGCCCATGGGAGTGGACCATGCAAACTTTTGGAGCCATTCCACCAATCGCATGGTCAGGTTTTGCTGACTGTACCAGGCTGGGAGGGCGCATCCATTTGCCATGCAGTGCGGGGGATCCAAAATGGCGACTGCAATATTTTTTTTGAAATCACTGCCCAAAACCACACCAAAGCACCACACAAAACATGCGAAAATTAGCTATTTTAAATGCTTGAATTTTTACAGTAGCAGCAGTGGGTTTTTCTTGCAAAAAAAAGTCTCCGTTGATTTTATTTTATTTTATTTTATTTTATTTTATTTTATTTTTTTACACCTGTACATTCGCAATGATGGGCTCGCCCATGGGAGTGGACCATGTAAATTTTCCACCAATCGCATGGCCACTTGGCCAGGTTGACCACAGAGACTTCTGGAATGTGCCAATCGGGCATAAACAGCCCACTAATTGTAGCCCAAACCCGAACCCTAAGCCTAAGCCTAACCCATACGCCAGTACACTGTCCTTCTAAGTGGGTCAGAGAGGCACCCAGAGGTGCACCCCAACACTCACCCTAACCTCACCCGTAACTAGCCTAACCCTAGCCCTTGCGCTAACCCGTCTTAACCCTAAGCCAGATCTACTTGCATTGCACTACATGCAAGTACGTGAGACACAGCGGGTGCAAAGAGTCTGCCAGTCCGTCACTTGTGGCTCTGGCTGACTCCTGCAGCTCCCTCCAGGAGCCCGCTACCCCCCCCCAAACCAGTACTAGCGAAAACAAAAAAAATGAAAAAAACGAACCGACTAATTTTTGCAAAATTTCGCGAAAAACGGAAATGAGCCGAAACGGACTGCCTCCGACACACGACAACTCGAAAACGTCATTTTCCCTAGTCGTGCCCATCTCTAATTCCTATCCATATTTTTCTTATCTTTACTTACATGTGTGTGTGGGGGGGGATAGATAGATAGATAGATAGATAGATAGATAGATAGATAGATAGATAGATAGATAGATAGATAGATAGATAGATAGATAGATAGATAGATAGATAGATAGATAGAATATTCAACTAGCCTATACGGTCTTAACAATATACTCAATCCTAATAATTAATTCTTCAATTGACTAGACCACTTAGGATATATTTTAGATAACTTGATATATAATAAATGTCATCAAACAGGTATATTTACCTATTCTTGTAAAAGATATCTAATTTCAAGGGTCTTCTTTATGGGCTATTATAATACAGCTACATCTTGGTCTGCACACTTCACTCTTTGTCTACAAGTTCTTGTCTATAGCTGACTAACAGATTAACATTTATTTATATTTCAGATTGCTCTTCACATTTCCAATTTCCATTTCCCAATATAATGACAATTGGAGATTGGCACGAAACAAAAAATGGCATTTCGGTTTTTCGTTTGTCGTTGAGAGGTCTGTTTTGGTTCGTTTCCATTTGTCGGGAATTTTTTGAAAAAATTCGTTACCCTTTTTCGTTTTTTTCGTTGGTCGTTTCTACCCGCTTTTTGCCCGATTTTTAAAGCATTTTCCTGCGCAGGCATCCCCCAACACCCCAGACCAGAGGGAAAACACTAAAAAAAAATGGATGCTGGAAGAGACACAGTATAGACTAGGTACGCAGGGAGGCTGCAAAGACAGCGGTGGGCGTTGCCCAGGGTGCAAGGCAGCCGCAGAGTGACTGCACTGCGGGGCAGGGGAGGGTACTCACCGAGAGGTACACAGGACGCACACATACAGGGAGGCTGCAGAACTGAAGCTAGAGTCGCAGAGACAGCAATCCCACCCTAACATCCACCAGAGACTGCAAGGAGGACGGGGGCTGCCAGAGCTTTTTATGCCCTCTGTGGCTGCCAGACCTGCCCACCCAATCTGCAACCTGGGCATGCTATTGGTTGAACATGATCCCACATCACATGGCTTGCCTCCATTTTGTGGCTGGTGGTCACATCTATTTTAAAGGGAAAAGAAAAATACATCGCGGTGGGAGAAGACAAAAGCAAACGTTTTAAGGACCCCAACCCGCCTGGTAGGTATTATCAGACAATATAAATAATTATCGCTGCGTTTTTATGGAGGTCCAGGGTGTTTTTTAACATTTAAAACAGCTCATTTCATTGCATGTTGCCATTAACAGAAACGAAACGTAACAACCACAATTTTCGTGGTTCTGTTCATTTCGTTTCATTTTCATCACAATTTTTGTTTGTCATTTTGTTACGTAACAGAAACGACAAACAGTAATGGAAACGAAAAAATGTTTGTTCCGTGCCCATCTCTAATGACAATTTATTTATTTATTTATTTATTTATTTATATGTATAAACCACCGATTTCTTTAAACAGTAATACACTAATAGCTTCAAACAGTAAGGAAAGGATACAAAGAAAAAGTTTTTTATGTGACCTAGTCACTAAACCAGACATTTCCTTTCTGGATTTTTTTCTTTTCCTGCCAGGTCCACCATCTTTACAAGTTGTTTCTCTATTTTGATAGATGCCCTGTTGTAGGAAACTTCCCTGGCTCTTCTCTCTTCTGTATTTACATCCAACAAAATGAATATGTCCATCTTCCTCGTCTCTGGATTTTGTCCATCTACAAGTTTATCCCTTACAGATATTATATTTTTCCACAGATTAAAATCAGCTCTCTGTTATAGTTCTATCTCCTAATCCAGATTAAGTTCAACTCTTTTCACAAATTCATCTTGCAGAACTCCCATTGTAGTCATCTGTAGATTAGAATGAGCCCTCTGCTCTGACTCTGACTCCTGATCGAAATTCAAAATCTGTATATCCTCAGAAGATAGTTCCACCTGTGATGTCATAGTTTCTATTATTTTCTGTAATCCACATAAGAGTAAACTGGCAAACTCTTGATCTGATAGCATTTTCCAGCTCATTGTATCAAAGGGTTAATATCACTTAGTTGTAATTTCTTCCAAGAGGGAGGTGTAAAGGGGGGGGGAGCAGACACTGCTAAGCGAGCTATTGTCCAGCAGATTATTTGAAAACATTGGAGTCCAGCCAGGGTCAAATAAACATTCCTTTAAAAAACAGCTTTCTCAGTGTTACTCTCAAGATAACACTTTCTTTCCACCATATAGAAAAAAGGGCACAGTGAAAGGAAGTTTCCATTTTTAAAAAATTATATTCTACCAACCCAGGGAATCAGTAAGCATAAAGGCAATGTAAATCTATAAAAGCAAGTGTGAAAGAAATCACTTCTTCAGATACAGTGGCTCCACCTTGCCACAGATTCACACCCCTTTGCTGAAAGCTGCTTCTTCTACAGAGGGGGAGTTTGTGCTTGATTGAAGAAAGAAATCGAAGCATCACCAAAGAGAAACTTCATATATATGGATGATAGGAATTTTACTCACAACATGTCAAATATTTACAGCTATTTATACTTCTCTGCTGACACCTCATGCCGTTGTCATCAATTGATGGTGAACAGTTGTCCTCCGGTGGAAGATTTACCCTCTTAGGGTCCCTTTTTCTGGAGGAATTCAGCCTGAAAAGTCTCAGAGTTTATCAAGTTGTTTTGCACGGTGAAGACCGGAAATGGAACTCCGGAGTTCTTGGTGATTTTAAGTATGTTCCATTTATACTCACCTTTATTCTCCTTAGAGTTCTTGTGTGCCATCGAGTCAATTTTGGATGTGATCACACAAACATTTTAGCTCATGGTGTGGACCACTTCTGCTACAGTTGAGTGTAAGCTATTTCCCTGCGATCACACAATATATGGGTAATTTCTATCTGGCCTGACTCTAATCAGTGCCGAAGCTGGACCTTTTTGGTTCAGTAGCAGGGCTACTACTTTTCAAAGCAAGGTAGGAGTCATTCCTTGATGGATATAAAGGTCACTTTTAAGCCAAATCAGTTCTAGAAAAAAATGACCAAATCTGATGCAGATCTTTTTCACTGTCTGGTCACACACATAATCTTTCCCATGTGTTTTCTAGGTATAGAATATTCAGAGAAGGGTGGCTCTGTGGCTGGGTGCCTCCAGCGCATGGGGCCAGTTTGCCCAATCGCGCAAATGAGTGTGAGACTGGTCAAGGACTGCATCCTGTGAGGGGAAGGGGAGGATAACTGTATGTAACAGGACTCTTCCCCCGAGTGAAGCCTCTTGGTGCTCAAGCATTCCCCACCTGCCCACCGCTATTTCTTGGCACTAGTGTGAGTCCATCTGGTTGCCTTGTGGGGCCGGATAGGGATTTTTGACCTGTCCTCAGGATTGGTAGGTTGAGAGTGGGGATTTTCTGCCTATCCCACATTGACCCTTGGTGGCATTCTTTCAATAGGTCACACTGGCAGCAGGAAGTAGTGAAAAGGAATCCGGCGAGTCAGAAATAAATTATGGAATGCCCTCCCAAGTGAGACCCGCTTGGCGCCAACGTTGATGATGTTCTGGCACCAGGTAAAAAACATTCAAGTTTTTAACTGATTATTGTGGGTCCTGATGGTGATTTTAGTGTAGTATTTTAATATATTGTATTAAGTGTATTTAAATGTTTTATTTATTTTAATTTTATTGCAATTTTGATGTTTTAATTTTCTCATTGTTTATTTTGATTGTGAGCCACCCAGAGACCTTTGGGTAGTGGGTGGCATACAAGCTACATAAATAAATAAATAAATAAATAAATAAATAAATAAATAAATAAATAAATAAAATAGTTCATCCAACCCCAGGACGCTACAGATCGTGAGATTACAGCAGGGAGGGGATATGTGCAGGGATGCCTTTCTGGGCCTGGAGCAACCTTTACTAAAGCTTCAGAGCCCAGGGGATGGTACATAAATTTACCAGCCTGGTGGGGCTCTGTCTAGCAGACTGTACCACCATGGAGTAGCTGCCTTGTTGGAGGGGTCCCGTGAGACACCAGTGTTCCAAACAACTAGATGCATTAAGGCAGGTCCCTCTTAGTGTTATGATGCTGATATGTTATGAGTTAATAAAGTGTGGCCCAGTTAAACCCAACATCTTGTCTCACCTCTGTATTTCGCACCTCGGGAATCCTACTCCCAAAGTCTGCTTCTGCATCCAGGTATGCAACTCACTGAACTATCCAACCACTTACAATTTCTGGGCTTTTTTAATGTAAGAAGTTTAAAAATGATCCATAACACATGGCTGTTGCCAGGATAATAAGATTTGGAAATTAAAACGTATTGATTGAGCTAAAATTGCAATCCTTCTGGTTCAATGTACATCGTAGTGCACTTTATTGATCATACAAGTGGATAAGTGTAATTCTTGATTACTTTTATTTCTATCCATTTAAAGAGAAGATCATTCACCATAATCTTTGAAAGTAATTTTATACAATCTTAAAATGTTGTTCCAGCTTGTACAGAAATGGAATGTTTCCAAGCGATAGTATCTTAACTCTTAAGTCAACTAAGCAGAGCCTTTCTTTGAGTGGTAGTTATATTAAAGATATTTCAAAGGATTTTCAAACAGCTATTTTTTTAAAGTTTTTTTTCCTTCAGCTTTCAGAAGCAGAATGAACAGAAAGTAAATAAATAAGCTTTGTAAATGTTTCTGCAACCCTAGTATTGCAGTTTTTGTGTGTGGAATAGATGCAATAACCTTTTTTATTTTATTGATTTACTGATCCTTGTTGAATCTTGTTTTCCTTGGTGCTAAGTTTGGCTAAAAACCTCTGGCTATATAGCAGAATTGTGGAGACTTACAGAGCAGAATTAGCTTCAAGCTTCTCCAGAGTGGACCATCCCTTATTGTTTTCACATCAACTGGAACTTCCATTCTCAATAATTCACTCTGAGACACTGGCAAGAGAGAGAGAGAGAAAGAGAGAGAGAGAGAGAGAGAGAGAGAGAGAGAGAGAGAGAGAGAATAAACTGTTCTATTTATTTCCAGTTCTAAATATATATATGTATATATAAAGATATAGGAATACTGTGGAAACAAAGAGACTGGTTATACTAACAGGCCTCATCTGACCCATAACTACTTGACTAACATCATACCAGTCTACATACCAAACTCTGATCTAATTGCCAGCAGGCAACCACATAACTAGAAAGTTTTTATTTCACACCTACGGTGGATAAAATTGTTCTAGTATAGAAGTCTTGTTCAGTTTTGCTTTGCAAAGGAAGTAACAATTTCCACCACCAAGCCTGTCTCTCTCATAAATTTCAACTCCTCCTCTTTCCAGCACAGCAGTGTCTCATTCCAATCTGTTTTTCCTGCTGTCATGTCAGATTACCACTATCCCACTTGGAAAAAAAGTTTTTTAAAATTTAAAAATAACCTACAGCAAGAGCAGGAATGGCTGTGGGAGGTGTCCAGCACAAGACAACATATACAATTAACATTGACAGAGGCATTCACATATGCCAAAATGATCAAAACAAGTTAGTTCCACATCCATGTTAGAATGAACAGGCCTCTGGTGGGGAAGCAGAAAAAGTAACTGCTGCTCAAAGAAAAAACCTCAGTTCCCTGTCAAATCAATGCACACATGCAAGCGTGTCAAGTATTCATTATTATTACATCAATCCAAAACACACTAAAATGATTTAGAATTTTTTTTTAAAGTAATGGAACTGGACTCTAAGATCATCCACCCTCATCAGGAGCAACAGCTGCATCTGCAGAAGAGAATACCTCATTTAAATGACAAAGGGAGTGGAGAAACTTCTAGAGGACAGCTACAGGGAAGCAGCACTAGCTGAAGGGGATGCTGGCTGAAGACTTTACATTTACAACAACAGTGACATTCAAGCTGACTTTTCTTACTACTGCACAGAAGGCAATGGTACATTATAGCTCAATGTTTCTTACTGTGAAAATCCTATGATGAGGCAGCCTATTGTGAAACAAGAGATAGTGCTGAAAGATGGGACTCCCATGTCAAAAAAACACGCAATCATCAAGTGGAAATGAGCAACGGACAAATGTTATTAGTGCTGTCATGTAGAGATGGGCATGAAATGAAAAATATTCATTCCATTATTCGTTATTTGTTTCATTACGTAACAAAATGAATAATGAAAATTGTGATGAAATTGGAACGAAACGAACAGAACCATGAAAATTAGGTTCATTATGTTTCGTTTTCGTTAATGGCAAAGCACAATGAATTGAGTGAGCTGTTTTTAAATGTTAAAAAAACGTCCTGAATGTCTGTAAAAACCCAGCGATAATTATTTATTCTGACTGATAATACCTACCGGGGGGGGGTTGGGGGCCTTAAAACGTGCATTTATGTCTTTTCTCAGATCGCTGTATATTTTTCCTTTAAGGGGAGTTAGGGGACATCGACCCAAAGTGGCTCCCAGATGCCTAATATTGATTTCTTGGGTATTAAAACGCCCTGGACATCCATAAAAATGCAGCAATAATTATTTGAAATTATTACCTACCAGGGGGTTGGGGTCCTTAAAACGTTTGTATTTGTCTTTCTCCCATTGCAATGTATTTTTCCTTTTCCTTTTAGGATGACACAAAATGGATCCCAGCCACAAGATGCAAGCCATGTCATGGGATCATGTAAGTTCTTGGACAATTTCAACCAATAGCATGCCCAGGTTGCAGACTGGGCAGGTGTGGCAGCCACAGAGGGCATAAAAAGCTCTGACAGCCCTCGTCCTCCTTGCAGTCTGTGATGGGAGTTAGGGTGGGATTGCTGTCTCTGCGGCTCATTACTTTAGGCCAGCCAGGCAGGTGTGTGTCTCTGTGTTCCTGCTGGTTGCGGCCTGCCTCTTAGGGGAGAGAAAGAAGAGATTTCTATGGCAGTCTCCCTGTGTGCGTGCGTACCTCTCAGTGAGTACCCTCCCCTGCCCCACAGTGGAGTCACTCTGCGGCTGCCTTGAACCCTGGGCAACGCCTGCAACTGCCTTTGCAGCTTCCCTGCATACCGAGTCTATATTGTGTCTCTACCAGCATCTTTTTTTAGTGTTTTCTGGGGCATTGGGGGATGCCCGCATGCGGAAATGCTTTAAATTGTGCAAAAAGCGGGTAAAAATGAAAAACAAAAAATGAAAAAACAAAACCATTTTTTTCAAAAATTTCACAAAAAATGAAAACGAACAGAAATGGACCCACAATGAAAAATGAAAAAACGAAATGTCATTTTTTTCTATTCATGCCCATCTCTACTGACATGAATAGATCAACTAAATTAAATCTGAAATAGTTCAGACATTTAGTGACTCGCATGTAGATGAAAGTAATCTCTCATGCTGTGCAGCATATACAAATGGAAGACAGAAGGTGAGAAATTGTATGGGTATGAAAACAGGAGAGGGAAGATACCTCTATGCTGAAAGTTAATTAAAACTGTGTTGCTCTCAGTTATTTTGTGATGCTCAGACTGAGACTCCTTGCTGAGACGTCCCTCCATAATAGCAACATTTCCCAAGTTTCAGTAAAAATGAGGAAACACTCCCCCCCCACACACAACCAATCACAGTTTCCCCAATTTTCTTTTTACTACTTTGTTTTCATCCTGATCATCTCGTACATGAGAAAGAGCTGAATTCTTCACACTTCTAAGCACTTGCCAGGGCATTCTGCACAGGAAAGTTTCCAGATTTTACAGGAATTGTAGTAATTCTGCACTGGTTGATGTTTCTTCCAGGGGTGATGGTGGAAATGACCAATGGAACATTTACTTATTTATTTATTTATTTGTATACCGTCCATCTTCCGAAGGAACGCCGGGCGATTTACAACAATAACAATAACAATAATAACAAACTAAATAATAAAAGAAAAAAGCAATAATAAATAAAAATGGAAAGAAAAATCATTATATAAACATCATAATAAAACTACAATAAAAATTCACTGGCAAGAAGGCAGGACAAAAAAAAAAAGATTAACGGTTGCCAAATCCCTTGCGAAAAAGCCAGGTCTTTAAGGCTTTTTTTAAAGGCTGGCAGGGACTGCGCAAGGCGCAACTCACTTGGGAGGTGGTTCCAGACCACAGGACCAGCCACAGAGATGGCTCATTTGTGTGTCACCTTTTTCCAAGCCTCCCTGGGTGTGGCCACCCGAGGTGAGAGTGCCCGCGACATTCTGGTAGGTCAGGCCTCTGAGACTTGCTGTGGATGCTTTACCAATAAAGAGGAGAAAAGACACATATTTTATTTGTTTGTCTGGAAAGTAAGAAGTTGCAAGATTCATTCCTCTATTAGATATCACTTTCTCCTTTCTGTACCAGGTGTTTCCTTTTTATGGCACTGTGACAACACCCTGGAAGCAGGGGAAATGCATATGTAAATCATCAGCCAATCCCAGCAGGATTGCAGGGGATGGTATGGTATAAAAAGGGTGGAGCCTGGTCTCTGAGAGTCAGTTGAGGGATTTGAGTCAGTTAATGGAGTTGAGTTAAGAGTTAAGAGTGAGTGCTGGGAGAGAGCACAGCACTCCTAGAGTTCTGTCAGGCAGTGAGGGCTTTACTGTTTACTGGTTATTAACGACAGGGAGGCTTGAAGAGTTGAATTAATCTATTCTATGTTTAAGGCAACGCATACCAACTTCAGAAATTATTGTATTTATTTATTTTCTCAATAAACTTCATTATTATTTTTATATTATACATCTGAGTCTGTCCCAGTTCATAAGGTGACGATTTAAAAGGTGGCAGCATTACCAAGGGGATTCTGTGAAGATAAATAAGTTGTTTCCCTACACTTCACATTTTTCACTACAATCACACGTTTAAAAGGGAGGTATCATCACAGGCACAAATCCCATTTACCATATATGCATATCTGTAACCATTTGGGTTACCCTTCTCTTTTGAATTTATGAATACCGTTCTTAAAACTGGAGAAAACAGATCTACACATTAGTATTCGATGTAGCCATTCATCTTTGATTTATACCACTGCCATTATAGTATTTATTCCACTTCATTTACAGTACTTGAATTCAGGTCTCTCGCAGCACACTGAACTGATGCTTCAAGAAGCTGTTCCCACAGTAACTCCATAAATAATAATGATAATACTGACATTAAAACTATTCAACAGCAAATCTGAAATATTAAGTGCTTAGGCTGCTTGAGTCTTGATGGTTTCTGTAGGTGCAATTATATGCACATTTGGTTTCTGTGTGTTCTGTGTTATATGCACAGTCAATGTAAATGATAATAAGGTTTGGTATTTGCCCTAGCAAGCAACAGGAGGGTATAGCCAACTATGACACAGGACTATTTAAAGGCAAACCAAATTTAGTAAATATGTTTAAGTTACAAATAGGAATAAGAAAACAGTCAATACTTTTTGTCAAGGACAAAACATACACAATTGAAGATTACTACAAAAGAGAAGTATATGGAAGAACAAATACAATAGAAAACGACATTCCTTAAAAGCAGCATTGTACTCAAATCATACTGATTGCTACATGCAGAAATGATGCCATGTCAAGCATACCATGATTTGATCCTCACCGAAGCCAGTTAGAGGAATACAATATCAGGTAGACTATGTTAGAACTTAAAATGGGACATCTATGATTTGAAAAATCTTAGTAGAATCAGTAAGCAGTATACTTGAATCATGCTCTAAGCCCACCTACACTCCAAACAGTCTACACTAGCTTAAATGAAACTTTCAGTTTTCTCAACTATGTAAAGTTTTTAAAAGCAGGGGAAGGGAGAGCAGGTGGAAAAATGAAGTCTTAAATCTCAAGACGCATTACCCACCCAGCCTGGAATAATGAGACGAGACCCAAGAGGTGGATTGAAACATGGGTCACACTTTATTAAAAGTCAATATTAACATCCCCTTTTAAGGGGAGCCTATAGTGGGATGGAAGCATGACCTGTGTCTCAATGAGTTCACCACTCCCAGCTTCTCTTGCACTCCTGCACTGCAACTGTTGAAATCTGAAAAAAACCCTGGTTTCCATAGATTTAGATAGAAATCAGAGGAGATTGTGACCTAAATCTCTGAGGAAGGATCCAGGAAAGGTTCCATGGATTCATCAAAGCCACAGTTTAGCCATAAGAAAAAGGTGAGGGGAAGTAATTTAGATGCTAGCCCCTAAAAGGGATAAAAATATCCTTAAAGTTAAAACACACACACACACACACACACACACACACACACACATCTATCTAGGAATCAAATAAGTTATAAAAAGACTAGGGGACAGAAACATTTACTCAAATGTAATTGGGTTTTTATTTTTTTGTTTTTGTTTTTGTTCTCTTGACACACCTTAAGTTTCCTGCTATCTGACTATACTCAATTTCCACATCTTCTAGATTGGTATCTGAGTAGCAGAATTTCTTAAAACAATATCCTATTGTTTTCCGGACCATTACAACTGTAGCTGCTGTCTGTGGCCATGTAGCCTCTTAGGGTTATGGAACAACGCTCTTCATTTGGGCCAATTATGTATCGATTTTCCATAGAGGTTTATTGTTCTAGGTGTAAACACAATTGGTAAGTACAATATGTATGTATTTATTATGGATCCTTCCTTCCTTCCTTCCTTCCTTCCTTCCTTCCTTTTTATGTCCCATTTTCAAACCAGCTGAAATGCCCTGTCCTCCATGAGAATCAGAACACCATATAAACCCCACTTCTGTCCATTGTCTATTGCAGAATTCCCATCATCATAATTAAATCTCCTCAAAACAGGACATGAGTAACAGTAAGAACATAAGAAGATCTGGGCTGATCACAACAAGGTACCAGATACCTCTAGATCACCAGGACACATAAAAACAATAAAACATTCCCATTCCCATGTGTCTTTTTTTTTCTTTTCCAGCATGGTGAAGGTACAGTTGAAAATACATAAATAAAATGACTCTATTTAGTGACTGTGCTAGGATTTCCTTGCTCCTGGAGACCAATGCAGTATCTTCTGTTTGCATTTTGCTATCTGAAGAAGATTTTGTCCAAACAGGTGTATACCTTCCTGGGTCATGTTACCCATACTATTGACAAGCTCATGTTTCCTGGTCTGAAATTTTGTACTACTGTATTGGACTCTATTTATCATTGGTTTTCATTGCCATTAACCTTCATGAGTAGTGTGTGAATCCTAGATATTGGGCAAAATCCTATTATTTTATTTACATTATGCCTGCACGAACAGTATTTTGTCCCCTGAATTGAATAAGAAATGAATGCCTACCTATGTATATACATAAAAGAAAAGAAAATAAAATAACTGATTTGACCAGAAAAAGAGCTATACACAAATAATGTCATTTTTTTCCTGTTGAAATTATGGAACATGTAGTTCGTGGATCATCCCTTGCAGAAAAAAATAAATGGACTCTGGGGACAGCTACCAATGGCTTTACCATGAATGCATTTCTGGGGCCATGGTGTACAGGGGACAAGAGCAGGATTAATGGAAAGACATCTCTACATGCTTTCTGTCTTTTATATACCGTAGTTTTTGCTCTATAAGGCTCACCTGAAGTTAAGACACACCTAAGTTTTAGAGGAGGAAAATAAGAAAAAATGTTTAGCCTAAGGCTTCATGGCAGAGAAGTCCTGGCTACAAAAGGGGAGGGCAGAAGCTCTGTGGAGAAGACCTCCTTGCAAACAGGTGATTTTTGATTTGGGAATCTTTGCTGCAGAAGGGAAACGGTGAGGAGAGGCTTCCTGTTGGAAGTCTCTTTGCAAAGAAGGTAATTGGGATTGTGAAATCCTTGTTGCAGCAAGGGACAGGAGAGGCTCTGTGGAAGCCTCTTTGCAAATGAGGTGAGGTGATTGGGACTGGGGAATCCAAGCTGTAAAGGGGGAGGGTTGAAACGAGGTGATTGGGACTGGGGAATCCAAACTGCAAAGGGGGGAGGGTTGCAAATGAGGTGATTGGGACTTGGGAGTCCAAGCTGCAAAAGGGAAGGGTTGCAAATGAGGTGATTGGGACTGGGGAATCCAAGCTGCAAAAGGGGAGGGTTGCAAATGAGTTGATTGGGACTGGGGAATCCAGGCTTCAGAAGGGGAGGGTTGCAAATGAGGTGATTGGGACTGGGGATACCAAGCTGCAAAAGGCAAGGGTTGCAAATAGGGGATTGGGACTGAGGAATCCAACCTGTAAAAGGGGAAGGTTGAAACAAGGTGATTGGGACTGGGGAATCCAAACTGCAAAGGGGGAGGATTGGAAATGAGGTGATTGGGACTTGGGAATCCAAACTGCAAAAGGCAAGGGTTGCAAATAGGGGTGATAGGGACTGGGGAATCCAGGCTTCAGAAGCGGGGAGAGGCTCTGTGGAAGCCTATTTGTAGAGGAGGTGATTAGAAACAGTGGAATCCAGGCTTCAGCAGGGGACGGAAAAGGCTCTGTCCAGGTAACTTCTCTCTAAATGAAAATGTGTGATATGGGGACTACTGTATGCACTCTATAAGACACACAGCCATTTCCCCTTCCTTTTTTGGCGGGTGGGGTGGGGGAAGTATGTCTTATAGAGTGAAAAATACAGTACATGCCAATTTGGGGTACTTGCTGAAGCTTAGGTCCTATACCAGCTTCTGGAAAGCAGTCTAGAGGACAAGACACATTTCTCAGCCATTAATCGTCATGCAGTATAGATGTTTAAATTTGCTCAATGAATTCTATTTCTTTAAACAGGCCCTCACATGATTACTAATAGAGATTGTTTTTCTCCAGCCATCTTACTGCTCCTTTAAATCGAACTTCTTCTGCGAGACTATATAAATATTACTTCAGTGTTAAAAGAGAAAACTGTCAGAGTGCTTATCAGTCCAATTTCTGCCTTCAGTCTGCCTGCTTATAATAGCCCTGCTCTGTTTGAATTGTTACAATGAGTTTTTTTGTTTTTCAGTTCCTAGCGTGAGAGAAAGTGAAAAGAAAGGCTGATACTTCACGTCCCTCTCGCTGCAATTCGCAGCCCCGCTGCAGACTGGTTCGAAGGAACGGAACCTCACGTCCTTGTGGGGGTCAATCCAAGTTCGAAGAACGGAACCTAACATCCTTGTGGGGTCAATCCAAGTTCACCCCAACCACGCCCCCTGAACTGCGCTCCAAGCGGGGTGAGAGATTCCCATCCTGGAGCTCAGGAATCTTTTCAATCCGCTTCTCAATCCGTGTTGAAAACCGATTTCAACACGGAGGCAAGTTCACCTCGGTTCGAGGAAGGACGTGAAGTAACCACCAAAGTGAAAAGAATAACTACTAGGAAAGTGTCATGCACTGTCATGCTAGTGAGTGTCCAGAATGTATTTATTGCCATTATTCACAAGTTACTACTGGCAATCAGATGTTTGGTGAATATCCCAAAACACTCAGAGATACAGGGGAAATGTCTGGCTGTCACCTCTATGTAATGACCAGTGCTCATTTACTCTGGTTAAAATGAGGATAAATTGTAGTTGGCACTGACAAAATTAATCATTTACATGGAATGATGACATTTACTGAAACATATACCCAGGTGAACCCATTGCTTTAGAATGTCCAATGAATGTTGTTATTATACACTAAGAGACACACTCCTCTAATCTGCTCCTTTGAAATAAACTACAGTTAGGGCAGATTGATAGCATCTCTTCATCCCCCAGAAGTTGAAAGGATAAAGAATGGGCAATTTGAGTAGCTTCTCCACTTTCAACAGAAATTCACAGATAAGATGGTTGTTGATGCAGGCATTCTTAGTATGGAGAGGGTCAACTCGCACAGTGACATTCATCCCAAGCTTTTTTGACACAGAGGAGGGGTCTCATGAACTATCCTGCAGCAGCAGCAATAGCCAAAGAACAATAGTTAAGGTGATGCCAAGTCAAGTTTCAAGTCAAGTTTATTGCGGTCATATGACCCCATATCTGCAAATATACAGTAAAGGCAAGAAGAAAAACAAAGAGAAATACTAATAAATAGGAGCATCAGGGGAATGGGTGGCCGAAATGATCTCTGCTCTCTTTTGAATGGTAGCTAGAAAGAACTTTGCAACCTGTGCTGTAACGTGTGAGTTCTTGTCTATTAGAGAGTATTGAACTAACAACTTGGAAGGGTGGCCTTGGAATTTATTCAACAATGGACAAATTAGGGTATTCCTAATTTGTTCATAAAGTGGACAAAATAAAAGCACGTGCTAAAGAAACTCAGGAGCCTCGTTTCCACATGGGCAAAATCTCTCTTGGCGTGGTATTCCCTGGAACCTACCCTGTAGCAGTGCTGAAGGCAGCACATTCATTCTGGCCAGCATAAAGGCCCTGCAGGCCTGTGGTGAACAGAGTGAGGTTAGGTAAGCTGCAGGAGTCCTATATGATGGGAAAACACCTTGTGACAAAGGGGAGCAGGTTCTGTGTGCCTGCCAAAGGAGTTCCTGCCTTTCTATGTCACATAAACTCTGGGTGAGAATTCTTAGGGCCTGTTTCTGCCCTAGCATCAGAATATGTTCAAGAGGAATACCTATGGACCTAATTTTTTGTTTAATGGAGAATTGCCACTGGCTTTGATAAGAATCAACCAGCATGTTATACACATACCCCAGTTGATCTGCGCAGAAATGTAATCTGAGCCAAAACTTTAAAGTCTGAATCCAAGCAGAAGTTTCCAGGTGACCTACTCCTCCTTCAAGGCACAGGACTGCATAGGCTAGACAGTTAGGGACCCCTAAGATTAAACGCAAAAACATGGATTGGATTCTTTCAACGTCGGGGTTATATGTATTAATCCAGATGGGGGTGCCATATAATAATTGTGCCCTTGTTTTTGCATGAAAGACCTGTATGGCTGAAGGAATATAGCATCCTCCACTCCTATAGAAAAACTGGGCCACTGCTAGCGAGCTACATTTTGCAAGGTTAAGGGCATAATTTCGATGGGCTACCCAGCTCATATTATATCTAAAGGAAATCCCCAGATACTTGTATTCTTTAACCTGCTCCAGAATGTCATTTTGTAGGGACCAACACATTATTTTCCACGTCTTTGAGAACACTAGGATCTTTGATTTTTGGGCATTGATGGACAGACAGTTATTGTCACAGTAAGTTGCAAAGGCAGTTATAAGCCTCTTAAGGCCCAATTGGGTTAGAGACAGAACTGCAGCGTCATCTGCATACAGGAGTAATGGGATTTGCTGACCTGGAGCCAGACATCCTGGAAGTGGGCCTTAGAAAGCATTGCAAACAACAAGGCCAGTGGAGGTGATGGCATTCCAATTGAACTCTTTAAAATCTTAAAAGAGGATGCTGTAAAGGTGCTGCATAAGATATGCCAGCAAATTTGGAAAACCCTGCAGTGGCCAGAGGACTGGAGAAGATCGGTCTACATCCCAATCCCAAAGAAAGGAAACGCCAAAGAATGCTCTAACTATCGCACAATTGCACTCATTTCACATGCTAGCAAGGTTATGCTCAAAATTCTACAAGGCAGGCTTCAGCAGTATGTGGAAAGAGAACTTCCAGAACTACAAGCTGGATTTCGAAGGGGCAGAGGAACTAGAGATCAAATCGCCAACATGCGCTGGATTATGGAGAAAGCCAGAGAGTTCCAGAAAAACATCTACTTCTGCTTCATTGACTATGCCAAAGCCTTCGACTGTGTAGACCACAACAAACTATGGCAAGTCCTTAAAGGAATGGGAGTGCCTGACCACCTTATCTGTCTCCTAAGAAATCTATATGTGGGACAAGCAGCAACCGTCAGAACTGGATATGGAACAACTGACTGGTTTAGAATTGGGAAAGGAGTACGACAAGGCTGTATACTGTCACCTTGCCTATTTAACTTATATGCAGAGTACATCATGAGAAAGGCCGGTCTGGATGAATCACAAGCCGGAATTAAGATTGCCGGAAGAAATATCAACAAACTCAGGTACACAGATGATACTACTCTAATAGCAGAGAGTGAGGAAGAATTAAAGAACCTCTTAATGAGGGTGAAAGAGGAGAGTGAAAAAAATGGGCTGAAGCTCAACATCAAAAAAACTAAGATCATGGCAAATAGAAGGGGAAGAAATGGAGGCAATGACAGAGTTTATTTTCTTGGGCTCTTTGATCACTGCAGATGGCGACTGCAGCAACGAAATAAAAAGACGCCTGCTTCTTGGGAGGAAAGCAATGGCAAACCTAGATAGCATCCTAAAGAGCAGAGACATCACTTTGCCAACTAAGGTCAGGATGGTTAAAGCTATGGTTTTTCCAGTAGTGATGTATGGAAGTGAGAGCTGGACTATAAAGAAGGCTGATCGCCGCAGAATTGATGCTTTTGAGCTGTGGTGCTGGAGGAGAGTCTTGAGAGTCCCCTGGACTGCAAGGAGATCAAACCTATCCATCCTGAAAGAAATCAACCCCGAATGTTCACTGGAAGGACAGATTTTGAAGCTGAGGCTCCAGTACTTTGGCCACCTCATGAGAAGAGAGGACTCCCTGGAAAAGTCCCTGATGCTGGGAAAAATCGAAGGCAAAAGGAAAAGAGGACGACAGAGAATGAGATCATTGGACGGTGTCATCGATACAACCAAAATGAATTTGACAAAATTTTCCGCCTGCTTTTTTGGCCCGGGAATGGGTGGGGGGAGAGTTTAAAAGTTTTTTCCTGTGCCGTCCGTGCAGCTTGCTTGCGCTTTAATTGCAGCGGCCGGCGGCCAGCGAGACTGGGCTTTTTGCTGGCTGGCTGCGAGCCTGCGGCGAGTGGCGCGAGTCCCACCAGAGCAGCCCAGGACGGGGGATGGGGGGGGAGGCCGGGGACCTCCAGAAACAACCCCTCTGGTAGGTGCCCTGAGGCATGGCAGGCATTTTTCTGCCTGCTTTTCGGCCGGGAACCGGGTTTTTTTAACTTTTAAAAACTTTTTTTCTGTGCCGCGTGGCATCGCGCGATCGCGCGATGCAAGGAACGAGCACGACAAATCAGACCAAAATTGTTCGTTCGTCGGTTCGAGCTCGATGTCTGGCGGAGTAATTCCCGTTACCGTTTCCATAGAGTAACGGAACCGAGTAACGGAAACGGAAACGGGAATACCGCTAAGTCGTGCCCATCTCTAGTACTATGATAGCTTTAGTCCATGATTAGGGTACCCTTCCAGTCTGATCTATTAATGTGAAGAGAGTGGCCAAAGGTGTGGCCCACCAGTCCAGATGCTTTTTTAAGAGTTCTGGGGGAATTCCGTCAGGTCCAGCAGCTTTTCCCCGTTTTAAGTTCGTAATTAGAGATTTGATTTCTGAAATATTTACTGGTCCCATTTAGCTAAGTTTAAAGAGGTTGTCTGTGAAGGAGTTAAATCAGAAGTTTGAGGATCGAAGAATATGTTTTGTAAAGTGATCCTTCCAGACATGTGCAGGGACCTGAACACCCAGGGAACCTGTCCCGGACCAACATCCAGAACTGTTTGCTGTTATTTGACCGAACAGTGCGAATCATTAAGTCCCATCTTTTCTTGATCATAAGTTGCTTCTTTTGGGCTATTACAAACTTATACTGCTTTTTAGGTTGATATATTCACTTGAGGGGGGAGAGTCCAGCTGGTTGAGCCGATAGGAATAGTAAAAAGAGTGTAGCTGATTTTTCAGGAGGAGACAATCTTTGTCAAACCAGGAGTTGGATTTAAATCTTGAATCCTTATAGGACCCCTGGCAGGTTTGCTGGCATAAAATACCATTTTTTGCTGCCATCAGGTTCTCATAATGGAGGATGGCCTCTGACAAGTTTGGTGCCATGGACAGATTCAGTTTCAGGTTTATAAAATGGATGGAATTTAGAGCGGAGTTTAATTTGTCCTCTATTTTTGGAGACCATTTATTCCCCTTAAAGTAAGGTGCCATTCTTACTGGTGTGTTGATTGAATAATCTGGTGTATTAGAAGTTAGTTTATCACATTTTACTGTGGTGATGAGAGGAAAATGGTCGCTGTCTATTTGCGTTCCAACATGGAAGTCAACTACCTTGCCACTCAGATGAGCAGAGACTATTACATAATCAATGACACTGCTCCCCCTATGGGAGCAGAATGTGAATTCTCCAGGGTGATCCTGAGTAGCAGAGCCATTTAAAATAGTCTTTCCAGCTCCCATAGAGAATCTGGCCAGGCAATGCCCGGCTGGATTGATCTGAAGGTCTTTAGAGCATCTAGGAAACTTGAGCTGTTCCAGGAAAGAATCCTCCAAGCTGTTGCCCATTGCATCCAATAGGGCAGAGTTGTCTTTTTCTGATCCTTGCGTTTAAAATCACCAGCTATAAAGACTTCAGCAGAAGGACAGTTTGCCTCTAAATCAAATAGATACTTGCCCAAGGTTTCCCATTGTGCCTGCAATTTTCCTTTGTTAGCTTGGGGGGTAGATATACGTTAACTATCATGAGTGAAGGCTTCAGGTTTTGGATTAAAATAGCCATGGCCAATGGGGGACAGCTATTCAAGTGCTCAATCCTGAACTGATGGTGGTTTGTAATCAGGCAGCATAGACCGGCACTTCACTGGCCTCTACATGTTGGGGCAACAGCTGGAATTACAACTGAGGTATATCCGGGCAAAATAATGTCACCTTCGTGCCAGGTTTCTTGGAGAAGGATAATATCAAAGCCCTGGAGGAAATTTTGAAATTCTAGGTCATTGGATTTCCCTTTCCATCCAGCAATGTTTCCAGGACAAAATCTTCAGTGAGGGGATCCTGTTGGCAGTTGATAGTCATTCTCACTGGACTGAATTCACAGGGAGGCCACTTTGATTGACATGGTTGTAACAGAGTCCCCTTTTATTGCTAGCTGGAGAATTAGTGTGTTTAGCCTTGAGGGGATCAGCCTCAGACCCTGAATTTTGATCTTATCTCTGGTCTTGATTCCAATGCAGGTGGATTCAAATGATCATTAGTGAAGTCCAGCAGAGATAGAGGGACTAATTCTTCTGAAACATCTGTCAGACTAGGAGAGCCACCTGGGGTTTTCTTATTTGTAAAGCCAAGAAGTGGTAGGATTGTTTTTGGATTTCCCTTGGGGAGAGGGGAACTGCCTCCTTTGGTCACACTATGATCACTGAGGTTTACTAAATTGCCATTTGAGTTATTGATCCGCTGTGCCGTCTCGAATGAGCACCCGATTCGAAGAGATTCAGGACCTGGGCTAGATAGCTGGAATGTAGGCATTAGAGTTGATGAGACACTTGAGCCTTTTGATTTCCCACCAGACTGGATGCCTGGGGGGAATTCTTTGAGGAGGGATGTAGGTTTATCTTCAGATCCCGCTTTGAGGACAGTTCTTGTTTGCAGTGGTACCCGGGGGGCTTCTATGTCTACGGGTAGTCGATCCTCAACTTGTCTTCTCCAGTGCTTGGGGATGAGTTGGATTGGCTCAATGGGCCAGAATTTGCAAGTAGTTGAGCTGCCTTTTTGGGCTGAGAGGCAATATTATCTGGCTCATATAAAGTTCTCAGTAAGTCAGTCTGGTCCTGTGTGTAGGCCGAAGACTTTATTGCTTCTGCCCAGTTGTTATTGGCTTGGTTTGTACAAGTAGTGACATCACTGTCTGACATTGAAGCTTCCTTTTGTGTAAGAAAAGGCTCAGGAGCCACTGTTTCCCTGTTGACCAGACTCTGTTTTTTGGTTGTCATTTCTACTGAAGACTCAACTCGGGTCAACTTGATGCTTCCATTTGGAGGCTTATGGGCTGAGTAGCTGTTTTTTAAAGATGGTTTTCCTTGAATTTTCTGTAGTAATGGTGCTACTGGTGAGTCTGCAAAAACTCTATAGGGTATTATCTGATACCTCTTTAAAAAACGCTTCATCTTCAGAAGGATAAGGGGGATAACTGTTTGATCGAAAAGACAACTGGATTTCTCTTATGACCTCTGAGCGGGTGAAGCCAATTTGTTCGACCTTAAGTCAACTTGTATGAGGGTGTATATTTAGCAGTTGACTGATTGAGGTCATGATTCCCTTTTGTGAATCCCATCGCCTCCTTTTTATAGGGAGTTGGCGCAATCTGAAGCAGGACTTGGGTCAGCTGGAAAATTCTTGTTGTGCCAGTACCCTCTCTGCTAGGTTTGGTTTGAGGGATAGTGTGGGCTTTCATTAGAGGTTTGCAGGGCTGTGGCTCTTGGATTCCTATACCTTGGTCTTAGGAGGAGGGAAGTTTGTGATTCCATTCGAGGACTTTAGGTCAATTCCCCCAGGGCACACTCTACCACAAGCATTTGGTCGTACACCTTCTGCAGTCTTTTGGAATATTTCAGTTACTGTTTGAGGCATGAGCTTGCACTGCTCTATCAGCTGATTTGAAAGGCTTCTCTGTTACCTCCTCTGCGTAACCCTCAGGGTTGGAGAGAAAGCTCATCATGGTCAACCTGGGCTGTGTTTTGTTAGTACTGAGTGAGTTTTTTTAAAGTCATAGGTGACAGAGTGAGTTGATATCCCTGTCAGCTTGTTAGCTGTAACAAAGTTGATGCAAAGTCATGGCCTATTGGTGCAATGGGTAGAAAGAAGAGAATTTTAATTTCTTTTTTTTTGGTGGGGGGGCTAGATATCTTTGGAATCCTATTACCAATGGCCTTGCTGGGCTTTTGGATTCTTGGGAACAGTAGTCCAAGGTAACTTTCCCGACTATGTGTGTATGGTGGAAGGAACAGACAGGCAGACAGTCTTGTACAGGGGACATAATATTTGGTATCTAACTTTGGAAAAGAGAGAAACATGTGCCCCTTTATTTATTGAAGTATGTGCTAATTAACTTTAAACGTCTGACATACAGTACAATTAGGAATGAATAAAGGCAAATAACCAAGTCCCCCATCCAAGTATCTTTCAAAAAAGTAACATGAGAAGGAGACCCTCTGTTCTCAAAGGGATTTGCTTAATGAGATGACTCTTCAGTTCAATGAAGATTCATCAGGATTCAAGTCATTAGAAACGCTAAATTTGACACATATGGGTTTTCACTGGGCCTATCTGGTTCAGCTTCTACTTGAAACCAAATGAACAGAAAGCATCCCCTGCACACAAAAGTAATTTAAAGCATGTATTTTTTATGTTTAAGCAGCACTCGAGTGAATCGAGGCTGTTTAATGCACTGCTCGAACTGCCTAAAGTACCTTACACAGAAGAGGGCCACATTGGGCTTTACTTATGCAAGCGTATAAACACAAGCCAAACAGGACCTTGGGGTGTGTTTTATCATCCATAAGGAATGATAGTAGATACTACAATGATGGATGGCCATTTCTCAGATCTCATCAGAGTCGTCCCAAGGTTATACACTGGATCTCCCATCAAATTTCACGTCATATCCCTATGGCATATGAAAACTGTTACATAGCTTATTGAAATATTATCCAAAAGGAAAGCACTAATAAGATTTATCAATGAATTAAATCAGTGTGTTCACCTGTAGGCCAAGATGTTCCGGACTGCAAGTTCCGAGAAACCCTCCACTACTTGCTGTGCTGGAAGGGGTTTCTGGGAAGTTGCACTCCAGGAACATCTGGGGACCCACAGATGAGAACCACTGAATTAAATGATAGCACACTCCCTAAACCTTTCTTGATGTGGATCGAAATGAAAATCTGGCTAGAATTTACAAACATTTGCTAAAACCACTATGATCAGGGGGGGAACTGACATAAACTACTGAAATTGTGGGGAGAAACACAATCTGAGTTTGTCATTCAAACTCTAGGATTTGTCTTTCAAAAGGGTGGGGTCTGAATCTCTTTTATGTAATTTGGATTTCCCATCCCACCCACCAGAGGCTTATTCAGCTTGGATACCTATGTGATAGTTCTCATACTGGATTCTGGGATAACTGTGCCAACTGAATTTTATTTCAATTTGGTTTTGAAAAGTTTGCCCACA